>JAIRCJ010000263.1:806024-2006024 GCA_020883675.1 Bruguiera gymnorhiza
GATTAGTATGGTTATAACTTGTAAGGTTTGGTTTGGTTATAACTTGAAAGTTGACTAGAAAAGACATGTACAGTGTTTCTTTTGTAAGAGCTGGAACATCAATCCAAGTGTTAGTGGGATTAGGTGAAATTTGTCTTATGTAAGTTACTTGTTCTAGTAAACTTAGAAGCATGGGAGATATGTTGTAATCATCATTTTCTCTTGTACTAAATCAGTGTATTAACCCATTTAAAGGGTAGCTTGAATGAAATGAAGTAGTTATTATAATTGCCAAATTTTACAAAAAAGTTGTTCTTCTCTTCTTTGCACTTTCTCTCATTTTAGTGAAATTCTTCATCTCTCTACCATCAGTGGTATCAAAGTTTTTGAAGCATCTTAAAGATCTGTGTTTAAGATTCATGTGAGAGAAAAACCAAGAGTGTAACCCCACCAAAAGACCTCAAACATTTAACTGATTTGTAATGGCTTCTTCAAGCTCATTTCCCACGTCAACACCACTTATTTTTTCAAGTGAAAACTACCCAATCTAGGTAGTAACGTTGAAAGCATACCTAAGGTCTCTAGACGATGTGAACCCCAAAGAGTAAAATAAGACTCACAAGTAAAATAAGGAATTCAAAACTCTAATAAAACTAAATCAGGCTTAACAAGAGAAAAACCTTAACTTAATATTTCTTAAAAAAAAACACAAACTAAAAGTATAAGTCAGAATTGTAACTCAATAAAAGTAAACCCATTAAGTTTCAAGTTCTTAAAAGAACTAAAGAGAAAAATCTCTTGAATTTATTAAAAAATAAATGAGCCATCCAAAAAAAAGGGTTACATGCCTATATACATAGAGTTTAAAACAAAATTGTAGATCTAAAAATAGAATAAGAAATAACAAACTTGCCTAACAAACAACTAAATAAAGGATTGAGTTTAAATTAAGACATTGTTTAGCCTATTACAATTATAAAATAACTAAATAACACACATTACTCCCCAAAGTAATAAGGTATGTAGCCAACTCCAAAATTCAGCCCAAACTCCTTAAATAAGTTGTCTTTGAACTTATATGAAGTTTATTAAGCCTTGACATTCCTCCAAGTCTTGCTTCTTTTATTATGCATTGTTTTCAGCCCAAATAACTTCAATAACCCCATTTAAAACTTCAGACATCCTTTTAACTTTATCTCTTGTTATTAAATGTCCTTGTATGCATAATTGGTCACTACACATGTTGACTTAATTCCCATCATTCCCCCTCTCTTCAAAAGAATTTGTCCTCAATACCTACATCGAAAGAAGAAAGATCAAAAACATTAAAAGTAGCATTAGTATTATACTTACCAGAAAGATCCAATTTGTAGGCATTGTCATTAATCCTTACAATCACTTGAAATGGTTCATCTCCTCTTGGTTGCAACTTTAAATTACTTTGTGTAGGAAATCTCTCTCTTTATGCATATGCACCTAAACCCAATCACCAAGTTTGAAAACAACTTTCATTTGCCCTGTATTGGCTTGTTTTGTATATTACTTAGTCCTTTTTATGTGTTGACACACCCTTTCATTCAATTGTTTAACCAATTTTGCTTTCTTTTTGCCATTCAAACTAGCTCATTCCTTAACAAGTAAAGGCAATAAATCCAAAGGGGTAAGTGGATCAAAACCACAAACAACCTCAAATAGAGAACAATTAATTGTTGAATGGATGCTTCTATTATAAGCCAATTTAACATGTGGCAAACACTCTTCCTAATTTTTCAAGTACTTTTAAATGATAGTGCATTACAAGAATATTAATGTTCTATTAACCACTTTGGTTTGTCTATTAGTTTGAGGATAATATGTAGTTAAAAACAATAATTTAGTTCTTAACTTTCCCCATAAGTTTTCAAAAGTAGCTTAAGAACTTAACATCTCAAGCAAAAACAATAGTCTTTAGAATGCCATGTAAATGCAAAATTTCCTTAAAGAATAAATCTACTATGTTGGTTGCATTGTCAATTTTATGGCAAGGAATGAAATGTGTCATCTTTAAAAACCTTTGAGATAAGACATCAACGATAACATTTTCCTTGTCTTGCGTAAACTTGGTGACATAAGGAAACATGTCAAGGAATTCCACCCATTTAGCATGTCATTTATTCAATTACCTTGTCCCATCAAATGCTTTAAGGACTTATGGTTAGTATGGATCACAAACTCCTTAAGCTAAAGATAATATTGCCATGTTTCTAAGGCCCTTACTAAAGCATACAATGCCTTGTCATAAGTTGGATAATTAAGCACTACCCTATTTAATGTTTCATTGCATAGTGCAATAAGTCACCACTCTTACATCAAAATAGCCTTTTATGCCAATACCTAACTCAATTTCAAAAGTTTTAGCAAAGTTAGGTACAACAAGTAATATTGTAGAATTTAATTTTTCCTTAATTAGATTAAATGCACTATCTTGTTTACTTCCCTACATAAAACCTACATTTTTCTTCACAATTTTAGTCAATGGTGCAACCATTATGCCAAAGTTCTTAATAAATCTCCTATAAAAAGTAGCCAAACCATGAAAAATTTGCACCTCAGAAATATTCTTAGGTGTCATTATTTTCTTTTCAATTAAGGCTTTTTTTGGACAAAAAAGAGCTTGATTATTAAATACATATTTTGATCTAATGACATATAATTTTTTTACAAAAAAATAAGAAGTTATGATTGATCATAAAAGCCCAAATTAACCAAATTCAAACCCTAATTTTGCACCCAAACACCAAAAATCGATCTACTCTTACCAACCCCTTTCAATCCTTCTTACCTTGCTCAAGGACAATCAAATATAGAGACTTAAGGCACTTTCTCTTTTGATCCCAATTGTGGGATAACAAAACAATTAAAGTAGAGTTGTGTGCACCTTGCCAATGGCCTTTTTCATTTAGCTAAAATAATTCTTTAGCCATTGTTACTTCTACCACATTCTCACTGATGCATTGTAATCAAGTTTGGCTACAATCTCATTATATGTAAACCTACATTTATGTCAAACAAATGCCTTATCATAAAACATGGAGAATTTAGAGACTTTGTGCAACTATAGTCCCTTAGCCTTTTCATCTATTAACCACTTTAATATCGAGCCATTTGATCTTTTCAAAAGAGCTAATTGTCATGATCCTTTTGATCATTTTGAGCTTATACCGACCTTAAGGTTGTCATTTGGGTTAAAAAGGGCTTCACTGATTAAAAACCATAAATTCTAAGTTGAGGCTAAAGAAGATGTTGCTATGGCCTTGCATATAGGCCTTTTAGATTACTTTCATAGCTTCCTTAACCTAAGTGCAAGGGACAATAGCAATATAGCACTGGGATAATATTAGATACTAACTCATGAACAGATCATGATCAACTTTACTCATTTTTCTTGCCAAGTTTGCTTTAAGAGTTATCCAAATATGATTAAAAAAGGGTTGGTAAAAGTAGATCAATTATTTGATGTTTTGGGTGAAAAACTAGTGTTTGAGATTTGGTTAATTTGGGTGTTTACAATCAATCATATCTACTTATTTTTTTCAAAGAAAAAAAATTGTATGTCATTAGATCAACATATGTATTAAACAATCAATCTCTTTTTTGTCCAAAAAAGAGCCTTAATTGAAATGAAAATTAAAGGTATAGTCCTTAAATGAAAACTTAAAAAGGTCTAAACCATAATTAAAAAAATCCATAAAGGTATAAGCCTTACACAGGGTTATCACATTCTTTAATAGCCTTAACCTTCTTCTCATCAACCACTATTCCTTTAGCCAAAACCACATAACTTAAAAATACAATCAAATTCATGCAAAATGAACACTTCTTAAGGTTAGCAAATAATCTTTCTTTTCTTAAAATATCTAACATGTTTCACAAATTTTTAATATAATCATTTAAGTTCTTGCTATAGACTAGAATATCATCAAAATAAACAACTAGAAATTTGCCTATGAAAGCACACAAAACATGGTTTATTAATCTCATGAAAGTATTAGGCGCATTAGTTAATCCAAATGGTATAACTAACCACTAATATAAACCATGCTTTGTTTTAATGGCTATTTTCCATTGTCACCTTTCCTTCTTCTAATTTAATGATACCTACCCTTTAAATCAATTTTAGAAAAAATGCAAGGACCATGATATTCATCTTACATGTCATCTAATCAAAGGATGGGATATCTATACTTTACAGTGATTTTGTTGATTGCGAGATAGTCAATGCACATTTGTCAAGTCCCTTCCTTCTTAGCCATAAGTAGTATGGGAACCAAAGTGGTAAACTATTAGGAATTCCCTCGTAAAATACATCCTCAAAATCCTATAAAATAGATATAGCAGAACTAGGCAAAGATGAGTTGAGCATGTTAGTACTAAAATAAGTATCTTTGTACAAAAGCACAAACATAGGCTATTTTGCTAAATACGTAGCCTTGACATCACTTCCGTTTTGCATAAATGCTTTCTAATTTTCTCTCTTTCTTCTTAACACTCTCAACCTTTTCTCTCCTTGTTGGCTCATTTTCAATTGTTCCCTCTTTGCTTTTATTCTTTCCTTTATTTCTTTCTTCAACTCATTCTTTATTTTTATACTAACTTGGTCCTCATAAACCTGCTTATGACTTAATGGAACAAGAATGATTGGTTTTCCCTCCATAATAAATGCATAGTGATTCTTAAAACCATCATGCATCATGCTCCTATCATATTGCCATGGCCTCTTCAATAGTAAATAACTAGCATACATTGGAATTACATAACAAAGCATTTCATCTTTGCATTTCTTAATAAAGAATGAAACTAACACCTATTTATTTACCTTGATTTCCTTATAATTATTCAACCATTATAGTTTATAAGGCTTTAGATGCTTTATAATAGGTAAATTCAACTTTTCAACCAAAATCATGCTAGTAACATTAAAACAACTACTATCATCAATAATCACTCTACATACCTTATCTTTGATATGGCACCTTATGTGAAATATGTTGTTACATTGTACTTCACCCTCATCTTTCACTTGCACATTAAAAGCATGCCTTGCTATAAGTAGCTCTTCATCAACAGGGTATTTCACGTCATCATCATCATCCTTTAATAATGGCATAGACTTATCATCAAATTTACCTTCAGTTTCAATTTCACCATCCTTTTTTAAAATCATTGTATACTTGTTAGGATGTTGTGGTGAAATGTACCTTATCCCTAATCAATGGAAACACTTGATATCTCAATTTTGACCTTGTGTAGCTTTTGTTTTATCCTTATCATTATTCCTCCAACTCTTTTTACCTTAGGTGCTTCGACCTTAGGCTTAAAAATAGCCTTGTCATCCTTTTTACCTGAATTCATTTTCCAAGAAGATAAGGAACATAAATTATGCTTATATATAGTAGGGGTACTTTTCCATTTAAACTACCATTCTACTTTCATTGTGATATACACATTATCTCTCAATTCTACATAATGTTGCAATTCAACCACATTAGCTATATTACGATTCAATCCTTGCAAAAACTGAGCTATGGTTACCTCTTTACTTTCTTTTATATTTGCCCTAATCATGGCTATTTCCATCTCCTTGTAATAATACCCAACACTCTTAAAACCTTAAGTAAGGCTTTGTAATCTTTGAAAAAGATCATGGTAGCAATGACTAGGAAAAAATTATCTCCTGGTCACTACCTTTATCTCTTCCTAAGTATTAATAAGGCAATCTTAGTTTCTACAAGTTTCTACACCTATTTTGTACCAAACTACAACATAATAAATGAGATCCATTGCTGCCAACTCTGCCTTATTTTTCTCAGAATAATCATACAATCAAAAATTGACTCAACCTTTTATTCCTATTCTGAGTACATATTAGGATTATTCTTATCTTAGAATGAGTGAATCTTTATTTTAATAGTACCTAAATCATATTCTTGCCTTCCTTTTTAACTTTCAAAATTTCTATCTCCACTATTAAACCTATCTCTTTGACCCCTTATACCTCTTATACTTTTACCTATGTCAAAATTTAAAGCCTAGTCTTCATTGTTAAGCTTATCACTATAATTGCCATTATGCCCTTCATTAGCATCATCCTTGCTTAAATTGGGAGTCCTTTGTTGTTATCCTTTATACAAATTAGCTATGGTAATGTCTTGCTTCTCTAATTTGTCCACAACTTCTCCAAACATGATGTTCATCCTCTCAAATTATCGTTGCATTACTTTAAGCATGAATGATTCATCCACCTTTCTTTCTTTGGCTACTCCTATAAATTTGATGTTGATCATGATTGAAACCTAAAAGGAATTATTAGAAAAAGAACCTTACAATACCTCCTCATGTGTTTCACACCAATCTCTTACAGTATGATACTCACACTTGTGTTTGTACACTATATAATGGGGCTTTTCTTTATAATATTCCTTACACCTTTTTCCTTTTCCCTCACTCAACTTTTCTCTCTTAGTTCTTTATTGAACTAAACAACATTAATCAAAGTCACCTTGTAACCAATTAATTCCAAAAAATTAGAATCAAAGAAATTTAGGAAAGCACAATGAATAAAGATTATGGATTAGAAGAAAAGAGTAAGATTAGATCATAAGATGAAAGAAATATTAATTAGATCTAAATCCTCATAAGAACTAGAAAGAAATAAAGCATGTTTCTTTAATTTAGGGTTTCCTTATATTATAAGATGTCCAATTAAGAAGAAAATAACACTTTTATCTCCCTTTGACCTAATTAAATAAGGTATACTTCTTAGACAAGAAGGAATCAACTACAATATTTCCTCTTTGATTTTTAGTCGAATCAAATAGAATTCTTTCTTTCCTTTTTTTTCATTATTTTAGAATAAAAGACATTGCAAATTTTAAGGAACAAAAGGGTATAGAATGTACCCATGGAGAAAAATAAAAGAAATACTTAAATTTAGATAAGCAAACTTGATTTAAACTTATAAGTTCTAATACTAACTTAATGCAAACCCCAAAGAGCACAATGAAACTCACAAAAAAATAAGGAATTAAAAAACTTAAGAGAGTTAAATTAGATTTAAGAAGAGCAAACATTAACCTAATGTTTATCAAGAAAACATGAACCAAATATATAAATTAGAATTGGAATGCCATAAGAGTAACCTTAATAAGTTTCAAAGTTCTTAAAAGAACCAAAGAGAAAATTCTCTTAACTTGTATGAAGTTTATTAAGTCTTAAAGTTCCTTAAAGTCTTGCTAAACCTTAACCTACTGTCTATCAAGAAAACATGAACCAAATATATAAATTAGAATTGGAACGCCATGAGAGTAACCTTAATAAGTTTCAAAGTTCTTAAAAGAACCCAAGAGAAAATTCTCTTAACTTGTATGAAGTTTATTAAGCCTTGAAGTTCCTTAAAGTCTTGCTACTTTTCTTGTGCATTGTTTTTGGCCGAAATAACTTCAATAAGTTTATTTAAAGCTTCTCGCATCCTTTTAGCTTTAGTTCTTGTTATTGGACCTTTATGTATACATAATGGATCAATATATGTATTGACTTGATTCCCATTACTAGATCTTTGGAAAATAGTGGAGAGTGGAGATCAAGTTACTGCTCTCCCCAACAATCCCATAGTGGCATTATTAAGACACCATAGTGAGGAAATGACAAAGGTTTACAAGGCCCTCACCTACATTCATTATAAAGTTACTAATGTTGTCTTCATTAAAATCATAATTTGTAAAGGAGCAAAGGAAGCTAGGGATAAGCTAAAAAAAAAATTTCCATGGGAGTGAAAAAACTAGAGGAATTCAAGTCCTAAATTTAAGGAAAGAGTTTGAATCTCTAAAGAGGAAAGAAATTGAAATAGTAAAGGAGTTCTCAGATAGACTTATGAAGACTATCAACTAAATAAGGCTATTAGGAGAGGAATTAATAGATCAAAGAATAGTTAAGATGGTGCTAGTATGCTTGCTTGAAAAGTATAAGTTTAAGGTTTTCTCCTTAGAGGACTCTGAGGACTTAAGTCAAGTTATCTTAGCAAAACTTGCAAATGCATTGCAAGCTTTAGGGCTAAGAAGAACTAGTAGGCATAATGATGTTAATGAGGCAACATTGATTACAAAAAGCAAAGAAAAAGAACATAGAGGTGCCAAGAAAGCTTCAAGTGAAATGAAGGAAATAGGAAAGAAATGAGGAGAAAGGAGAAAGAAATAAGGAAGGAGAGAAGAAAAAGCAAGAATATCCACCTTGCAAGCATTGCAAAAAGATTAGACATGTTAAAAGTAACTGTTGGTTTAGGCCAAATATTCAGTGCAAAATATCTAAGAAGCTAGGGCATATAGCCAAAGTCTGCAAAAACAAAAGGACCTAACCACATTTACCCCAATAAGCTCAAGTTGTAAAGATAAGATAACAAGAGGAATAGTTGTTTATAGCAACCAACACAACTTTAAAAGCAAGCAAACCACAAGCTTGGTTGATAGATAATGGGTGTATATATCATATGACCAATAATGCTCAAGACTTTAGATCTCTCAAACTTATTAAGGGTGAAGGTTAGGAATGAAAAGTAAATATAAGTCAAAGGCAAAGGTTTTATTGCAATTAAGACACGCATATGTATTAAAGCCATTCATGTTATTCTCTTGTTTCAAAAATAAATCAAAGTTTATTAAATTATAGGTCAACTTTTGGAAAAGGATTATGTGTTGTTATTTAAAGGCAAAAGTTGTAAAATTATTGATCCTACTGCCAGTGAATTCATTGTGGTGGAAATAAGGAATTAAAGATTTCTAATGAATTAGGATCATGGCATAAAAGATTAAGCCTTTACAACTATTCTTCATTAAATATATTACATAAAATGTAAGCGGTCCTTGATGTACCTAATATAAATATAAGCAACTTAATTTGTGAAGTCTTTTAATATGAAAAAAAAACCAAGTTGCCCTTTCCAACAAGTCAAGCTTAAACAACATTAGAGAAATTGCAACTAATACACATATGAGCACACCATCACTAAATGATAACAAGTATTTCATTTTGTTTATTAATGGTCTAACCAAAATGTGTTGGATTTATTTCTTGCAACTATAGGTGGCAAATTCATTTTGTTTTTTACTTTAAAATATGGATTGAGAATCAAGCAAGGTGTCAAATCATGATGCTTAGGTCAAATAATGGAATTGAATACACCTCAAACAAGTTTAACAAGGTTAGTGTAGATTTTAGAGTCCATCATTAGTATACTGTTAGCTATACTCTTTAACAAAATGGAGTAAGTAAGAGGAAAAATAGAAAAATCAAGGAAATGTCAAGATGTTGGGTCTTTGAAAAGAAACTACATAAAAGGTTCTGAGCAAAGGTGGCAAACATAGAAGTTTACTTTCTAAATAAACTTTTAGTTGAAGCTCTAAATGGAAAGACTCTTTATGAAGCGTAACATGGAGTTAAGCCCTTATTAATTATCTAAGGGTTTTTGATTGCTTATGTACAACTTGACCCTAATGTAAAAAGGAATAAGCTTAATCACAATGCAAAAGTAGGCATCTTGATTGGCTATAGTAGCAATGTTAAGGGCTGTAGAATTTATAACCTAAAGGCTTAAAAAGTTATTGTCATTAGAGAAGTAAACTTTAATGAGGAAGGTATATGGCATTAGAGTAAATCTCAAGCTCAATTTGAGAAAGGGAGTTCTAGCATTCCAATTAAGCCATGACAATTATTGGAGAGTCAACAGATGGTATGGTAGAATTTAATATGAACTAGTTAGATGAACAAGGTCTCTCATTGATGTGTATGAAAAAAGCTGCATTGCCATCCTATAACTAGTAACTTATTTTGAAGCTATAAAGTCTACTAGTTAGATGGATGCAATGAAAAAAGAGTTCAATATGATCAAGAAAAATAAAACATAGAAGCTTGTCGATAGACCAAACCATAAACATGTTATTAGAGTGAAATGGATCTATAGGACCAAGCTAAAAGCAAATGGTGTAGTCTACAAACTTAAAGCCAGACTAGTGGCAAAATGATACACTTAGCTATAAGGAATTGATTATTTAGAAACCTATGCACTAGTTGCTAGGTTGGACACTCTTAGGTTGCTACTATCTTTGGCTGCATAAGACTATAAGGTGTTTTAGCTAGATGTACCTTGCAAAAGGAGACTTATGTAAGGCAACCTAAGGGATTCCTATAGAAAGGAGAGGAAGACAAGGTATGTCTACTTAGAACTGCCTTATATAAGATGAAACAAGCCCTGGAGGTTTGTTGTAGTAGGGATTTGAGAAAAACAAAAGTGAAGCCACACGTTATGTGAAAACTACTCTTACTGATTTGATTGTAGTTGTTGTTTTTGTTGATGACCTATTAATAACATGTGGAAACAAAGGACTAATTGAAATTTCAAGCTTAATTTGTAAAAGAGCTTTGAAATGGTAGACCTTAGTTACATGTCTTTTTTGAGGGGGGGTGGAGATTACTCAAACATGTTAAAGTATCTTTATTTGCTAGAAAAAACATGTTGCTGAGGTCTTAAAAAGGTTTAAAATGTTCAACTATAAATCAATTTCAATGTCACTGATGTTGAAAGAGAAACTACATAGACATGATGGAACCAAATAAACTAATAAAAGAACATATAGAAACTTAATTGGTGTTTGCTTTATCTATCTATTACAAGGCCTAACATAATGCAAGCAACAAACCTCTTGTCAAGGTCTATGTGAGCACCAAGTGAAGTACATTACAAATTGACTAAGAGGATCTTAAGATATCTTAATGGAACAATTGATTTTGGGATCAAGTTTAACAATAAAGTTGAGGCAAAGCTATCTAGTTTCTCTAATAGTGACTAGGGTGGCTCTTGTGAGGACTTAAAGAGCACCTTAAGTCACTTATTTTCACTTGGATCAATAGTCATCACTTAGAGCTCCAATAAGCAAGAAACAATAGCTTAATCAATCGCTGAAGTTGAATACATAGTAGTAGCTACAATAGTTAATCAAGCCATAAGTTAAGAAAGATTCTAAAAGACTTAAAGTATGAATAGATTAAGGTCACTAAGATTAAAGTGGATAATCAAATTGCCATTACAATTTCAAAAAATATTTTTTCTCATGGAAAGACAAAGCATTTTAAGATTAAATATTACTTCATCCAGAAGCTCAACTAGAGAAAAAATGAATTTAATCTATAATAGGTTTAAAGTTCAATAAGCTAATGTATTGACAAAGTTCTCTTTAAGTGTAGATTTGAAAGCCTAAGAGAAGAAATAAATGTGAACAACATTAAAACTGAAAAGGAGTATTAATGAAATTAGTTCCATTCCTATTCCAACCCAACTAAGTAATCTTAAAGTTGAAGTAAAAAAGACAACTTGATGAATTAATGAGTAGCTTGAATGAAATGAAGTAGTTCTTATGCCTACTAAATTTTACAAAAAAGTTATTCTTCTCTTCTATGCACTCTTTCTTTTTTTAATGAAACTCTTCATCCCTCTGCCATCATTCCCAAACAGGTCTAATTAGACTTTTGAGAAATTTTATTCCTATTAGGAATCCACATAAATCATTTTCTAATAGCAAGTTGGTTTTTTATTTTGAAATGAAGAAAAAATATGTTACTTTTTTCGGCTCTCACTTGGGCCTCATTAATATATAAGTCCTATCCAATAATTAAACTGGTTGATGATGGATTGGGCCAAAACATGGTGCTTGTTAATTTTACTCTTAAAATTATGAGTATAATAAAATTTCTCTTAAAAAGTAAAACTATCAAATATATAGGTAAAATTACAAAAATAATAATAATAATAATAGTGAACTTGTCACTAAGAGAGTTGGTATAAAATGAAAAAAAAAATAATAATTTGTTTCTTATTTTAGTAAAAGTCGATAAACCTAACTTATGACTTTTTTTAGAAATCAAATTAACCCTTCTAGCATGACTAACATCAAACCCTATCTAAAGCGATTCTCAACAAACCACTAATGTCCCTTGCTTTATGTTATTTTGACCCCTCAGTCACTAGCAAATCACAATTCTGGTGATTCTCAATAGCCCAATTGAAGATATTTGTTGGTAGAAATCCCTAGTTGTTGAAACTTTTCAATAATTTTGTGTAAAGGTACTATTCATCCTTTTTTCTTATTTTTAATATGCTTATGCTTATTTTTTCTTTGAAATTGAAGATATGTATTGCTACTTTCATTTTTGAATCCTTGTTTTCCTAGAATTCTATATATTAGGTCTATACAACTGGGTTTCTATAAAAAACCCAGCATTGTTTTTCCCAATGATCCAAAAAGATATCTCCCTTAGGTTATTAAGGCAAACCTCTGATAAAACAGGAAGCAATTATGAACATTTATAGTGATGAGCCAATCTCAAAAATTTGGAATCACTCATAAAAAATCTAGCTACAAAAGTTATTGTGGCAAAACTCTAATAATGATCCCCAACATCCTTTAGCTAGAACTTTTATGCGACTTGCACTTTTATCTTTTTTTGTTTTAATTCCCTAGCTCAATTTGGATTTTTATTTTTTTGGTTTTGATTGTAGGCTTTGAAGTCCCTTGGACATTGCAAGATCCCACTTGGTGTGTCTTAGTATAGTTTAAGGATTTCAAGATTCCACTTGGCGCTTTGGTGATTAAGCCTTAAGATTCCTAAACTTGTTGTATTTCCTTTGTTAATATAATTGGTATGCATCTTGTATCTCTCACAGATTATGATTCTAGTCTAAGTATTTAGTTCAAACTAATTTTAAAACAAGGAGAATCTATTTGTTTATGGTATTGATGACAAACCTATTGGATCTCCTTTCATCTTCCATTTTTTGTTGATTGGTGAATTGAGATATTGTGTCCCATTGATAGGTTTGAGCTTTAAAGCATATCCATGGATTTTTCCTTCATTTGGTGGTGGCTTACTGCAATACTAACAGATTTGTCCATGGATTGGCTGCCAATATATTTGAGCACCACTTAGTTGTGACCTTTTGGGACTTCTAATATTAATTTTATGGATTTGTAAGCACAGTTGTTTTTCATTTTCTATGGTTCCAATCTATGATATTTTCTATTGATTCTTACTGATTTTCAATCTATGCTTGCCTTTTCCTTTTCTTTACAAGTAATTCACTATATTGGTGTTGTCTGTAAATGGAAAGGTTGTGATCCCTTTGTTTGAGAAGTGACCAAAGTAGTTTAGGAACCCTTGTTGAAATATACATAATATTTAGCAATATTTGTCATTGTTTTGGGATTTATGAGAAAAAAAGATGATTATTGATGTTGTCGTTTCTCTTTGGTGAGTAATTGGGTTTTAATCTGAGCATATGAATATTTTTGCCAAAGTTTCTCTTTTTTACCATGAATATTGTGATTTAATGGACAAGCTTCATTGATAAGTAGCTTGATTGGTCTTCTTTCTTTCTTTTTTTTTTTTCTTTTTGGTTAAGAATCAAAGACATTTTATTGTGCTTTAAAAAGCAAATGACCAACTAAAGGATGTGGGTGAACTTGGCCACACATTTCACAGTGTGTGTCATATTTATGTTAGAATTAATGGATTAATTTACATTTATGTGAAAAGATACTTCAATTTATTAATGTTTCCCTAAACACAACTCTTGTGTGTAGCAAATGGTGTTGGACACAAGACAGACCAGTGGGGTGCATGATTACATAAAGCATTTTCAACAAAGAGAAATTTCATTCATGGGAAACATATCAATGACTGAGAAGGTTACCTTTTACTCATTCTTTTTGATTGCTTTCCTATGTTTCTTTGATTTTGTATCCAATTTCATGACATATGCTACGAAATTACTAGATATTTATTACAACAAATAGGAATCAATGCATTAGTACTTGTGTTTGGTGAAAGTGAAAGAATGTAGAGCACTTATACTAAATAGCCTATAGGTTAATTCAAAGTTAAAGAGAGAAGTAGATGCTATAAAAATGATAATTATTAAATGGTTTATTATGTCATTTCATAATTTGAAAAAAGTAATAACATAATTGTATCTTTGTTGTTGCTGATGTGAGTATTAGAATTAGTGTGTGCTGAACAAAAGTTTAAGTGTCATGACAAGTTGCTAGTAAGGGAGCTCGACAAACATGAAGGAGAAGCGACATTAGACACTTTTTCGAGTATTAAAAATGACTAGGGCATTTGTTGCACTATTGCAAATGAGATGAATTTGGAGTCATCACTAGTTATTTTAGGTGTGATTGGAACAATATAAGTGACTTAATTTACTTTACCAAAATTCTTCAAGGCTTGGCAATACGATTATATCTAACGAAGGTTGTAGCCAACTCAAACGTCCATTGCACATAATGATACTGCTATTCACCTACTTTTACTTTTATGCTTCTCCTATTGATAATTTATTTATTTCTCTCTCTTTATTGATAATTTAATTTAAGCTCTTTTGCAAGCTCATGTTTGGTCCCTAGTTGAATGGAGATTTGGGTCTTAATATTAAGTTCTCTTGGACTTATTGAGCAATTAAGGCCTATTATTAAGAGACTTAGTTAGAATACAAAAGAATAAATAAATATAAATAAAAGATTAAAAAAGAATAAAAACAAGAGAAGAGGTGAATTTAAAATTGCTGCACTTTTCCTCTTTTTTAAAAAATTTTCCTTTCTACCAAAATCAAAAATTAAAAATTCCAAAAGATATTAAATTTTAAAGTCTAAAAATGTGACCCTTATCTCTCTCTTTTTTTTCCTTTTCTTCTCAAAAACTTCAAATAATTTTTGAATTTTCAAGTCCTTTACTTTTAAATAAATTGTTGAAAAGTCAAAATCTAAACGTCAAGAAAAACAAATTTTCAAAAAATTTTGCTAGTGCAAGGGATTACGATTAAAAGCATCCTAAATCTTACCAAAATTACCTCAATGCAAGGAATCACCAAAAAAGGTTATCTCAAACCTTTCCAAAATTACCTCGTTGCAAAAGATCACCATAAAAGCATTTTGAGCCTTTCCAAAATTACCTCAAAGTAAGGGACCTTTGTTAAAAGCATCCCTTAAAATTTTGTGAACCCTATCTCACTCCCTGTTTCAGCAACAATTCCAAAATCCTAATATGTTCTCATAATAGAAAATTCCTAAACTTTTTGTCATTAAAAAAGATAAACAAATAAAGTATTAAAATAGAAAGAAGCATAAGAATATAATCAATGTTAAATTCATAATATTGTCATTCACAATGGGCATCTAGGTGAATCTTGACTTCTTTTACATGTAACCATATTCCCAAACCCTAAAGAATCTTAGTAATGCAAATTAAGTCCTGTTGGTTCAAGGAACAATGCAATTCTTTGAATTGATGGTTAAGGTGTTTTGACCAGTAGCAACTCCAATATCTTGAGGATGATTTGAGGTGGCAAAACCATGAACTAATCCAAGCACTGGGTAAACCAAATAAGTGGTAAGGGCAAATCCAGTAAAGCACTCTGTGAGCATTGTTTGCATCCATCATTGGTAATTCATTGTGGTGACATTACAACAATTATTGATGACCTATCACCCACCATTCATCTATAAGGCCTTACATCAGACACCATTTCTTGTCATGTCAATTTGTGATAGCGTTGATTTGGCAAGAATCTTTCAAGACTAAGTCTCCTTACTTAAATTACCTAAGACGCATTTCCTTTTGATATGTTTGCCTCATTTAACTTTGGTATAATTGTTTATAACAGATTGCACTTAGACTCTTTTCCTTAATGAGACCCATTCTACCTCTTCTAATTTTGCTTCCATCAAAACACTTAAGGAAGGAATTTAAACTTTAATTAGTAAAAATACCTTGATCCCATAGACAAATGCAAATGGGGTTGCTGTAGTAAGATTGAGTCATACTTACATTTATAGAGGATGTACTGAATAAGAAATTCATTGTCATCCTTCACAAAGTTATTTTATCATTTTCATTTATGCCTCCATGATATTCCTAAACTTTAAGGTAGTACTTTATGTCATAATACCATGGCTTACCATTTGCCTCTCCCTATATATGCATGCAATGAGATAAAGTGTAATGGACATTAACATGGATCACTTAAGCATTAGCTCAAGAATCCATCTTATACATTGCTACTCAAGTTGCTAAAGCATTGGAAATCATATTGTTTTCTTGAGGATATAATTGAAGGTGATATGATTAAATTTGCTAACAATTTTTTAATTTACTAATGATAAGGAATGATCTTATGGTCTCACATTTCCCATTCATATAGCAATTAAGAGATAACAAACATTAAGTCGCCATATACCTTAAGATTTTTAACTTTCATCTTTAAGGCATACAATGAACCCAATGCATGTGTTTTGTACCCTATAATGTTGTGGGTGCATTCAAATTATAATTTCTCTGTAATTGAATATTGCATGCCTTCGAAAGAAATGAGGACTAATCCAATTCTATGTCCTAACGAATTGGATGCCCTATCAAACCACATTCATCATTCATTTGTTGCTTTTTTGTCATCTTCCTAAGTCTAATCAATGGCTAGGATGTGTTCATCCAAAAAATCAAACTGCATTGGCTTGTACTTAGGAATGGTCTAGTCTTTTAAGAAATCTACTATTGCCTTACCTTTGACAACTTTGTAGTTAACATATTGAATGTTATATTCTGACAAAAGAACCTATTAATAGGCAACTTGTCCTGACAATGCTAGTTTTTTGAAGATGTACTTAAAGGGATCATCTTTAGCAATAAGTTAAGTTGTATGCTACAACATATATTGCTATAGTTGATACATTATCCATGCCAAAGTGTAGTAGATTCTCTCCAAATGTGAATACTAAGTCTCATGATCAATAAATCTCTTACTGAGGTAGCAGATTGCCTTTTCCTTTCTATTGGTTTCATCATATTTTCCCAAGACACGACCTATGCATTGTTTCCAAATAATGAGATATAATATGAACAGTTTGTATGGTACTAGCAACATTAAAACTAAAGGGTTAGAGAGGTGATATTTAAGGTTATCAAATGCTTTTTGACATTCATCATCCTATCTCCTTAGATTGCTTTTTCTAAGCATCCTAAATGTGGGCTTGTATGTTAGAGTAGATTAGGATATAAACATGGCAATATAATTGATCCTTTCTATCCTCACACCTCTTTTGGTGTAAAAGGTGTAAGCACATCTTGTATGGCTTTAATTTTATTGAGATCAATTTTGATGCCTTTTTGAGTTACTATGAAGCCTAGCAACTTCTCTAAAGTTGCTTTAAAAGTGCATTTGGTCAATTTGAGTTTAAGCTAAAACTTTCTTAATTGGTTAAGTAGCTTTCTAAGGACCAGCAAGTGGTCTTCACCTACTTAGAACTTGGCAATCATGTCATTGACATTCTAAATATATTTAAGTCTTTGTAGTGTATGTACATATAGACCTTGCCCAATTTTTTTAGTACTAACACGATGTTGGCTACCCATTCCAGGTAATTTGTCACCTAAAGAAATACATCTAATTTCTTTTTAACTTCTTTTTTCATTTTTAACAAAACCTTAGGTTTCATTCTCTTGAGCATTTGACATATGGGTTTGCACTCTAACTTATGCACCATTATATCAATGTTCAAGCCTAGCATATCTTGGTATGAGTAGACAAATACTTCTATGTATTCTTCAAGCAATTAAATCATGCTTTTCCAACTTTTTGGGGAAGTCTTATGCTAATTTTGACTTCTCGTAGATTTTTTGCAATGCCCAAATTAACTAGTTCAATTAGCTCTTTCTTAGTTATGGACTACCTCTCTTCTTGTTCAATTAGGTACTAAAGTTTTGATGGGATCTCTTCACCTTTAGGATCATTCAGAGTTGACACATTAAGGGGTACTTTCAAATTTTGTCTCAAGACAAGCATTAGTTAAACTATCAATTTTGTCTCTAGGCATCTTAAGTGATAGATGAAAGACTAAAAAAAATGAATGGGCACTGTTAGAATGGCTAACGCACATAAAAGTAAATAATAAGATGATATATGAAACAATAGGATTAAGATTATAAGTGCAATTAACATAAACATATGTTATTGGCTAATATATGATAAAAGTTGCCCATTATATTGCATAGTTACCCCTGAATATCATTGGTGTCAACAAGTAGGGGAATTAGAATACATTGCTTTGTAAAAGACTCGAGTGACTAAGAAATCTCCTAAGCCTTTTAGTTTCTCATAAACGCACTAGGGTTGCATTGGATCAATAGGAATTGAGGCAACTCTTCTTCCTCCTCTTTAAAGATCAATAGGGTTTGGCAAATCCATTACATTCATCATTAAATTGATTGATGAATCTTACACTTTTGAAATGGTGAGCTAAGGGAAGCATAAGCTCACATACTTTATCTTCCAAGTTTCCTTGGGTGATGTCATCTCAGTTAGGTTAGTACCCAATTCTAAAACGACCTTATTACCCATTAACTTATATTAGAGTGGTGATACCCTAAAGATGTTTTCCAATTCCTTTACCTAGATGGTAGTCATTTTTCAACATTACTTAGGCTACTTTTAGTAGTGCTTTAGACGGTTAGGGTGGCATCTTAAGGAATAACTCCTCTAACCAAGGAGTCATCTTTTCAATTTTGAAAGATTGAAAAGTGCACTTTAATGCTTCTTCATCTACCTTAACATAAGGCATTCTTAAAGGTTTAAAGTGAGTAAATCATATTTTACTCAAACTTCAATCAGCCGATCACCTATAATGAACTTCACTCTCTATTAGAAGGTTTAGGGCATGAGCCACACTACATGGATCTAAAGGCAACCTAACAAGCAATTATAGGTAGTTTTGATATTTATGACCTAGAAAGGCACATTGAAAACACATGGTCCCACCTATATTGGAAGCTTGTTAATCCTTATGACATCACACTTTATACCATTGAATGTTTGGACAATTCTATGACTTGGTGTCATAATGGCAATGTCAATTGGTAACTATTCCAAAGTATCTTTAGGCATGACATTTAAGGATCATCCATTATTAATATGAATATAAGACATGTTGCAACCATGAAATATAATTGAAATGTACAATGCCTTGGTATGAGTATGCCCCTCAACTAGAATTTCTTTGTTTAAAAATGAAATGCAATTGCTTGTCATGATATTATTGACAATATGGTCAAAGTTAACCATAAAAATGTTAGGCAAGACATATGCCTAGTTGAGAATATGTAGTAATGATCTTTGATAAGACTTGAAATTCATTGATAGAGAAAGAATTGAGATTTTGGTTAGGGTTCAACTGAGTCATTAAACTACATTGTATTCATTCTACTTGATATATTTAAGTAACAATCTCTTCTCCTTATTAGTAATAGTTTCCTTAGGCTTAGAGTTATGCTTAATGATGTTTCTATTCCCTTAATATTTTGAAGAGGGATTTCTTTAACATCATTTGAGATCACAATGGCTTTCTCTTTCCTTTGTTTGAGTTTCTTAATATATTTTAAAGTGTGGCATCTCGCACTTTAGCTCATGCCCTTAACTCCCATGATGTCAGATGTTGCTAATGGTGCTGACTTTAATATTGATGCTTGATTGTAGGAGTCTACTTGATAGCTATAGTTTCACTAGATTACTTTACTACCCTGATAAGGTTAATAAAATATCAATGAAGGAGGTAGGGCATAAGCGGTTAAGTGAAATATTTTTAGTGGTGCCAAATTAATTTAGTGCCTAATGGGTGGGCACTTACAAACTATTGCCCTAACTTCTATCATACCAATTTTAAGGGAACTAGAATTCAGCCCTTGGCAATCATCACCCAAGTAATCCTCAATTTGATTCATTATCTGGTGATCGAGAAGGGGAATAGCACTAATATCAAGCTTCCTTTTAGATTTTGAAAAGTCAATCTAACTTTCATCCTCAACTCTTAGATTTTATGTTTAAAGGTATAGTAATTGTTAATAGAATATCCAATCTATCCATCATGGTACTTGCACTTGGCATTAGCATCATACCAATTGGGATAAAGTGGTTTCAATAATTCCTTAGCTATAATAATAACTAATTCATTTTGAATGATCCAAGGCAGCAATTATGAATATGGCACTAATACATGGTCAATTTTCCAATCTTTCTTTTCTTCTGAGATCAACTTGATTACTTGGAGATGCTAGCATATGAATATTTGGCTAAGAAAGTCATGGTAGAGGGTTTTGGTATGAAAGAGGGGTTGTCATGTTGTGAGGCTTTATTAAGGGTTAAATGGCCCTCACAAATTGCTAAATGATTGGTAAATTGGGTGTCATCTTAACCAGTTGTCATATTCAGTTACCTGGATTATACCTTCTTTCTTTTTGGTCACACCGATTTTCTTGGATGTTGTAGGGTCAACAACAATATCAATAATTTTACCCTTTCAAATACCCTTGTCAATTCTTTCTTCTATGATTCTTACATCTATAAAACTTCTTGATGCACTCCTTACCATCTTAGTATGGGGCTTTTAAGGTGTTGTGGAAAGAGGAGACCAATTCCTTTTCTAATAGGCGAGGTTGGACTTGTATTACCATGTTGTTCCATTGTTATGTATATTATTTGAAAGTCTCTTTTAGCTTCTTTTTATGGCTTAAAGATCCATCTAGGCAGGTTTTAGCTTAAAGATATACTTAAACCTAACCTTAAAGGTAGTCGCTAGCTCTTTTTAGGTTTTAACATTTTTTCGATCTTGTTTGATATGCCAACAGGAAACTGCACTTGTTAGGCTATCTTGAAAGTAATATAATAGGAGTTTTTCATTATGAGCATATCTGTCATCTTTCAAATATACATAATCAAATGGTCTACAGATGACACCATCACACTTTTCAAATTTTGATAGAAAGACTGCATCTTAAACCAAACAAATGCCCAATGCACTTAAAAGAGTGTGAACATTACCCATTTTGATAGCCATAACTTCCTTTTATAAGAGATCAATTTTCTGTTTCATAAAATGCTCAATGCTTCCAACCATTTCGTCCTTCAATTTGAAAGTAGTTTTAAATTTATTAGGTGTGGCATCAATAAGGTGATCTGTTAAAGTGACATTAAGTGCATACATCTTAGCACCAAATGATTGTGTAGTTGTCATTTCTCCTAAAAAAGGATGCATTGCTAATTGAGAATATATGAAAGATGCTAAAGAGGCTCCTAATGTTGGGGTTGTCTGAAATATATAAAAGGTCCTAGAGAGGCTCCATTCTTCTTATATGAGTTGAGTTAGGATTGTACATATTACCAACTATGAGCACTTCATGATTTATTATATTGTATCTTTATTGTTTTACCATGTTGGAGAGAGAGTAATTGGATTTATGGTATTTACAAGTGACATGCTTAATGTATGAAATGCTTAAACATACACATAAAAGGTTTTATAATTAAATGATTTTATTTAATGGTAGTACTACACTAGAAGATGAAAAAGGATGCCTCATTTTCATTCATCCTTATAGAGTTTTGTTACAACTAAAATTCCCTTTTCCTTTTTCCTTTCTAATCCTAAACAAGATATTATGTCCTTGCTTAGGCTATACTTATCAATAATGGCCTCTATGCCTTTAGAATTTAGATCAGTTTATACATAATAATGAAGTTGTCAATGACTTAAGAACTAAGCATAATTATAAGGGAGCACCTCGTCATCCAGGTCATTGCGTCTATCATAATGATAAGTATTAGCTTGAAAAAGGGCTTAGGAAGGAGCATCTAAATCCACCTTGTTGCATTCACAAAGGATGGTCTTGATATCTCACTAAGAGATTGGGTTAATATAAGGATTAGCCAAAATATTAAAAGGAAAGTTGATGATCTTCTAAATGAATGGGCATATCCTAGTTTCCTTATTTTGGAACCACACATCCATGTGAAGATGGAAAATATAGAAGATGAATGGAGGTTTTTTAGGACTATTAATGATATTCCTCCATTCTAAGAGGAAACTAAAAAGCCTAAACCATTTATATAATGGAGATCAAGCCCATGGATCTTGCTCTTAATACCTTATAAAAGTATTGATTGATGCTCGATATATCAGCATGCGAATGGCATATTTCCTAGCAAGGTACATGAGCAAACAAAAAACCTCCTTATGGAAACTACTGAAATGCCTTGAAGGGATGAAAAAGCAATTCATGAAAGGGTGCTATGAATATCAATTTATTAACTTAAGAGTTTTGGCAATTCCATAATATTTAAGAAGGAAACTTTACAACTTGTTTACCATGAAGGTTTCATGCTTTTGAAAAGCATCTTTTGCAATCATCTCCATTAATGTCATTGGCAAAATGTTTGTAAGATTGGACAAAGATAGACTTTGCTCATCATTAGTCAAATGAATTACTGATGACTCAAAAGAATTGTCTTCTTCCTCCTCAATATTAAACTTTAAGTTCTCAAATTCTAGGATACGGAAAGCTACAAGTGGATGGGAGAGACTTGCTATAGTTGTATAGCATTAAAGTTTTAACTCATTTATCTCATGCATTTAGATATCAAGGTGTATTGCATGGAGTTCAGCCAGTGTCAAGATAATCTCCCCTATCATTATTTTCTCTTTTAGAAATTATAAATACCTCAAACACTCAAAGGTATTGTGCATCTTTGTCCCATGCCACCTACAAAGATCATCAAGCCCTTCCATTGGCTAGAAGGACATATTCTCAATCATGTTAGCAAAGTACATGTCATCATAAACATGATTAGCAATTGCTACCCTTTTAAGAAACCCTTTAAGAGGCACTTGACATATCATTGTGTGAGTTGCTTGAAGATTGTAATTTTCCATTTAAGACAAATAAGCTTAATTATCAGTATTAAATATGCATATTTAAGCAACCATGCATGAGGCAAAATAAAATGTCATGATATGCACGTGAGAACTATTCACCTCATATAATGTTGGTTAGTGTAACAAACCATACATTATATTAAATCCACGTTAAAGAATGAAAAACCCATCCCTTTTATATTATAGGACCAAAAATGAAGGGACATTTCCCTTTGTTAGATCAATTCATAAGACAAGGGACATCTCCCTCTATTTATATATGTAATTTAAAAAGGTTGAGGGAGATTTTTCCCCTATTTGCAATAGTAATTACATCTTAGGGTATACATAACAAATTTTTACATAACATGGGCAACAAATTCATAAAGCTTGGAAGACTCTTTAAGGAGGTGACCAAGGTGTTCATCAAATGAAGACAATGGCAGAATTTCAACATGCAATTTTCTACCTTCATCTAGCATACCTCTAGCCTTACTTGCTACCCTTTTAATCTATTATGATATTTGAAACTTTCACTCATGGTAAAAAGCCATCAACTGTTGAATCTAGGTGATTAACTCCCAGATTTAGGTCTCTCCAACAATCATTTGTTATGCCAAGTTTTGACTTTCATAAGTAAGAAAATTTGCTTATGCAACATGAGTTTCTTGCTTAGTAATTCATGTCACCTAACTACCCTTAAAGGTAAGCATTTTCCTATTGAAAAGTTTCATTCTGATTTAAAGTGAACTGAAAAACATCTTATAGTTGATCATGGTTAGGTTCTACTACTCCTATATTTTAAAGCCCTTGATTTGCTTCAAAAGAGTTGAGGAGCCAAGGTTTTCCAAAGACCCTAGTTGATCATAGTGGAAAGTAGTGACATTTTCTAGCAATATGAAATCTGGCTCATATAGGATTGATAAATAAGGTGGCTAGTCATCCTTGGTTTTGGTCTTTCCCTTAAAGACAACTTGGAATACTTATTTATTGAGAATATAGATCCCACAACCTCGAGATGTGCACCACAATTCATATCACTTTAAGGGAGGGTGATTTGGGCTTCTATATATGGTTATCATGATATTCATCCATACTTGAATGATGAGTTGAAGATGCACATTACTGTTGGGATGACTAAAATTGAAATGGACAATTTCCATTCCCTTAGTGGTTGAGAAAAACCTATTTAATCCTATTTGCTTGATAGCTATCATTGAGGCATAAGTGATGACTCTTGTTATTCCTATAAGGGGGACCCAAGGATATTCCCCACATTTATATAGGACTAAATCTCTCCTCAACCATTTAGCATGCAAGTGGAAGTCCTTTTCCTAAAAGTGTGCCATACATTCCAAAATTTTTGACTTACAAGGCCATTCAATCTTGCAAAATTCTTTGAGTAGACATTCATTCTTTTAGCATATAAGGTCAATGAATTTGTGCAATGGTGTGTCCATATGAGTCATAAGCTACACATACAATAAAGCTAAGCTTCCCCTAAATTACCTTTTTCCTTAAACTTAACAATGACTCGAGGATTAAATTTTTTTGGCAATCATAGCAAGGATTGGATTAATTTCATCCTTTCACCTTGTAAAACAATTTAATGACCCATTCATGAATCTGCTCAATGACTATAGGGAATAATATTAGCCTATAGATGGGTAGTGCCATATAAGTAAACTTTAACTCAAGATGTTCCATCATATGTTTGATAATTTAATCGACTAGGATGCATTCCTTTTAATGTTGCCCTTTAGTTACACCATGAATCTTATTCCACTTTCGGCCAATTAATTTTGATTGCTTCTTCACATGGTTTGTATCAGGGCTTGGGAATAAACATTGTTATTTGGAGAGCCTAGCAAGTTCAACAAGTTCTTGATCTCTTTTAACAAAGGGACCATATCTGCATTTGAGAAGACAAAGCATTGATAGGCAAGGTCCCAAAAATCTATGACAGCTTTTAGCACTCCTAGTTAAACACTAGCATCCAATAGGTTTCTTGAAATGCATGTCTTCTACCAATGATGAGAGCCGTGGAGATGATGGGTGGAAGGCTTTAATAGATGCAAGGGGTCTATTGCACATTTCAGAAGGCCCAATAACACGAGCTAGAACTTCAATGGATGCAAGAGGTCCATTACACATTCCAGGAGGCCTAATAACACAAGCTAAAGCTTCAATGGATGCAAGAGGTCCATTATACATTCTAGAAGGCCCAATAATACAAGCTAGAGCCAAAAAGATGAAAGAAGCACTAAATGGGCTAATTAAGGACATTCAGGCCAACCAAGTTTCAAATGGTGTGAATTCAAGTTTGGAAGAGAGTCCAAGCCTAATTAATATAATTGGAGTACTTAATGGGTTAGACTAAGTAATAACATTCACTCCTAAATGGGAGTTTATTGTATGTGCTAGAATTTGTCCGAAATTCCTTCAAAATAAGGATTTCTCCTATGTAGGAATTTTTGCTTATTTAGGATTGCTATTTTAGCCTATAAATAGGCACCCCTTGTAAGTTTTGGAAATCAAACAACTTTGAGTAAAATAGAAAGAAGGGTTTTTCTCCCTCAATTCTTTTAAGAACTAAAGAACTTATCGAGAGGTACTTTTTCTTGTGGCGTTCAAATCGACTTATCACTCTCAATTCCTTTCTTTTTTGGAGTGTGGCATCCATAACCTTCTTGAATACCTTAGGTTCATGTTCCTTCAAATATTGGGTCTAGGATTTGTGTTATTAAACTCCGATTTAACTTTATTGATTGTTCTTTGATTCCTTGTGTGCGTTTGGTCCCTAAGCCACGGCTTTTTGGGGTTTTTCGCATTAATTGGTATCAGAGCCTGACTCTAAATTTAGTTGAATCCACTCACTCTTCAATTTTCTACCTTGTGATTTATTTATTTCTAGCTAGTTTGTCTCTTAAGTGCATTACCATTTAAATGCACTAATATATTTGTTTGCAATCCTTCTCTTTGGTTGTTTGTTTGAGATCAGAACTATCAAAAATGTGCTAATTCCAATTCCAATTATTGTGTCTAAGTATTCTACTATTGTTTTATGTTGAGTAAAAGAAAAGAAATAAAAAAAATGCAACAAAAAAAAGGAGAAAAAGAAGGAAGAAGACATCAAATTCAAGTTATTGATAAAGTTAATAGTTTGGTCATATTGATCACAATAATAACAAAGTTTTCTTGCTCAACTCCAATTCTACCATCCATTTTCCTATTTTGTTATCCAAGTTTGTCATCTAGGTTTAACTACCCTTTTCCTGATTTGTGTGATTCTAGTTCATTTAATTAATTTTCCTTGATATCCATTTTCATTTTTGATTCATTGTTCTCTAATTTGTTCAATTCTATGTCATTTATCTTATTATGTTCAAAATCTATATTCTTGATTTACTTTATTTAGTTCTTTATAGAGCTGGAAGGGGAAATTCGAGTAGTAAAAGGTAATAGTGAAAGGTCATATAAAAAAAAAGCCATAAAGAATGTAAATACAAGGGAGTGTGACACCTTCTTTGAGTGAAATGCGTAAGGGAGTGTTTTGTGAGACATTTTATTATTTTATGTAGAAGTAATACTATGACGTCCAAAGACAAAGGTATAGCTCCAGAGAGAGCTGGTGATGTGTTCTTCATGATCAAAGCTATGCAACAACAATTTAAGCATATGAATACCAAATTTGATGATATGAGGGAGAGGAAAGAGGAGCAAGCTAATACAATAGCAGAGTTGCAAATGAGACATAGGGAATATGAGGCTCCTAAAGTAAGAAGGCAGTTGAGATGTGCCTATGACCATGAAGATGATATAAAAGATGATGAATTTGATGATCAAACTACTGTGGTCAGAACTGCTAATAATAGAATGGATCAAAGAGAATTTAGGGGGTAAGGCACCTATGAACATAATTTGGGTAGTATTAACATGACAATTCCTCCATTCCAAGGTAAGAATGATCTTAATGCATACTTAGAATGGGAGAAGAAGGTTTAATTGGTTTTTAATTGCCACAACCATTTCGAGGAGAAAAAGGTAAAGCTTGCTGCAGTTGAATTTATTGATTATGTTATTATTTAGTGGGATCAACTTGTTTTGACTATGAGAAGGAATCATGAGTGGCCTATTGACACATAGGAGGAGATGAAGGCTATCATAAGGAGGAGGTTTATCCCTAATCACTATTATAGGGAGTTGTACCAAAGGCTGCAAGGGCTCACTCAGGGCATCAAAAGTGTGGAGGACTACCATAAAAAGATAGAGATTACCATGATTAGGGCAAATGTAGAAGAAGATAAAGAAGTAACCATGGCTCAATTTCTGCAAGGACTAAATAAGGACATAGTAATTGTGGTTGAATTGCAACACTATGTGGAATTAGAAAACACGATGCACATGGCAATAAAAGTTGAAAGGCAACTCAGATGAAAAGGTTCCACACGATTTGGGCAGAACTCAAGTTCTACCTCATCTTAGAAGCCAAATTAGAGTAAAAAGGACAAGATGCCAATAACAAGTCTAAAACCGAGCTATCCAAGTACAAGAATGTGGGTTCTATCAAGGAGGCAGGTAATTCTGACCCCCAACCTAGTAGAAATAAAGATGTTAAATGTTTTAAGTGTTTAGGTAAGGGTCACATTGCATCTCAATGTCCAAATAAGTGTGCAATGATATTGAGAAGTAATGGTGATGTTGAAACTAAAAGTGAATTTGATGATGATTTTGTGCCATCATCAGAGGGTGAAAGTGATGGAGAGGAGTATCTAGTTAATGGAGTAGCTTTCGTCACAAAGCAAGCATTAAATGTGCAAGTAAAGGAAGAAAATGAGGTGCAACGAGATAACATCTTTCAGACGAGATGTCACATTAAAGATAAGGTATGTAGCATGATTATTGATGGTGAGCGTTACACTAATATTGCTAGCACAACTTTGGTTGAGAAGTTAGATTTACATACTATGAAGCATCCTAGACCATATAAGCTTTAATGGTTGAATGAGAGTGGTGAAGTCAAAGTAAATAAGCAAGTGCTCATATCATTTTCTATTGAAAGGTACTGTGATGAAGCTTTATGTGATGTTGTACTTATGCATGTGGTCATATTCTATTAGGAAGACCATGACAATTTGATAGGCGAGTTATGCATAATGGCTTCAAGAATCAATATTCCTTTGTAATGAATGAAAAACTCGTCACTTTTGTACCATTATCACCTCAACAAGCTTATGAGGATTAATTAAGGATTAAAAATGAGAGTGAACAGAAAAGAGAGATTGATAAAAGAGAAAAGAGAGGAGAAAATGTGAGGACACAAGAGAAAAAGAAGAAAAGAGAAAGTTTTTATGCAAAAGAAAGTGATGTCAAAAGAGCATTCTATGCCAAACAACCTATAATCATACTTTTGTACAAAAAGGCTTATTTTAATACTAACAAGTTTGACTCATTTTTGCCTAGTGTTGTTGTTGCTTTATTGCAGGAATTTGAAGATGTATTCTCTAACGATGTCTCAAGTCGATTGCCACTTAATAGAGGGATTAAGCATCAAATTGATTTCATCCTAGGTGCATCTATCCCTAACCAGTCAGCATATAAGAGTAATCCTGAAAAGACAAAGGAGCTTCAAAGGCAGGTTGAGGAGCTTCTATCCAAAGGATCTATGAGAGAAAGCATGAGTCCATATGTTGTTCCTATCCTACTTGTACCTAAGAAAGATGGGACTTGAAGGATGTGTGTTGATTGTCGAGCAATCAACAAAATCACTATAAAGTATCGTCACCAAATACCTAGATTAGATGACATATTGGATGAATTGCATAGTTCATGTATCTTTTCTAAGATTGATTTAAAAAGTGGATATCATCAGATTAGGATGAGAGAGGGAGATGAGTGAAAAATAGCTTTCAAAACTAAGTACGGTTTGTATGAATGACTTGTTATGTCATTTGGTCTCACTAATGCACCCAGCACTTTTATGTGGCTAATGAATCATGTTTTGTGTCCATTCATTGGTAAATTTGTTGTTATATATTTTGATGATATTTTGGTTTATAGTAAAACTCTAGAAAAGCATCTCCATCATTTACTTTCTATTGTAAGTGTCTTACGTTCTGAGAAATTGTATGCTAACTTAAAAAAATGTTCCTTTTGTACTAATTAGATCACATTTCTTGGCTATGTTGTGAGTTCTAAAGGTGTTGAAGTTGACAAGGAAAAGTTAAGGCAATTCGCGATTGGCCTCTAATACCAACTGATGCGAAAAACCTTAAAAAGATATGGCTTAGGGACCTAACGCCCACAAGGAATCAAAGAATAACTAGGAAAGTTAAATCAAAGTTTAATAACACAAACTCTAGACCCAATATTCGAAGACATGGCTTAGGGACCCAATGCCCACAAGGAATCAAAAAATAATTAGGAAAGATAAATCAGAGTTTAATAACACAAACCCTAGACCCAATATTCGAAGGAACACGAACCTAAGGTATTCAAGAAGGATATAACGTCATACTTCAGAAAAGAAAGGAATTAGGATTGATAAATTGATTTGAATGTCACAAGAAGAAATATTTCTTGATAAGTTCTTTAGTTCTCAAAAAAACTGAGGGGGAAAAACCCTTACTTTCTATTTCACTTAAAGTTGTCTAATCTATTGTTTGATGTTCCCAGAGCTTACAAGAGGTGCCTATTTATAGGCTAAAATAGCAATTCTAAAGAGGTACAAAATCCTACTTAGGACAATTCCTTATTTAGGAGGAATTCCTAACTAAGGACAAACTCCAGCACAAACAATAAACTCTTATTTATGAGTGAATACTATCACTTAATCCTAACTCTTTAAGTACTCTAATAATATTAATAGGGTTTAAACTCTCTTTTAGGTTTAAATTCGCACTAGTTGAAACTTGGTTGGCCTTAATGTCCTTAATCAGCCCATTTAGTTCTTCTTTTGTCTTTTTTACTTTAACCCGTGTTATTAGGTCTCTTGAAGTGTACAATGGATATCTTGCATCGATTGAAATATTAGCTCGTATTATTGAACTTTCTAAAATATGCAATAAACTTTTTATATCTATTGAAACATTTCATCCATTATCTCTATAGTTCTTATCGTAGCACTATTGTGAATAAAATGAATTTGAAATTATCACCAATTATTTTAAGTATAATTAAAACATTATCGAGATTTGAGAGTATAGTTACATCTAATAAAAGTCATAACTAACCTCATTGTCCATCATACAGAACAGTAGCACTGTTTATTGACTTTAACTTCTATATTTCTCTTACTAATATTTTATTTATTTCTCTCTCTTGTTGGTATGATTAATTATAAAGGCATGCACACTAAAACTTAAGGGAATAAGGAAAAAAAAATAAAAAATTTTTTGAAATGACTTAGATATTTTTATAATGATATTTTGCATAGAAAAATAAAATAAATTTTGTTGAAAATTTTTTAAATGATTTGTTTTTCTTGATAATTCTCCACACCAAAAATCAAAAATGAATTTTTTTAAAATTATGAAAAGATTAGAAATTTCAAAAGCAGAACAATGTCGTTTTGTGTTTAAGTACAAACCCAATGTGTCCAAAACAACTGAAACTTTATATTCCTTTTTTTTTTAATTTTCTTTTTCTCTTTTTGTCTTTCTTTTTCCTTTTTTTTCTTTTTTTCTTCTTTTTTTCTTTTTCCTTTTTCTTTCTTTCTTTCTTTCTTTGGGTTCTTTTTCGTTTCTCTTGTTCTTCTTTCTCTCGTAGACCGTTCCTCACAATCTCTCTCTTTCTTTATTCTAGATCACACTTCTCTCTCCGCACCACCCCCTAGTTATTCCCTTTGTTCTATTGCTTTAAAAGACTCTTTAAGCATGAGTCTCAAGCATGATTTTGGATGTTGGAGCCAATTCTTGTCCATGGGTTTGTAATTTTTGCTAGGAATTTAGGGTGGGTTAGTGGTGTAGAGAGAGAGAGAGAGAGAGAGAGAGAGAGAGAGAGGCACTCATCGGTGATGAGACGTTGTCAATCACTAATTGGCATGTGGAGGGTGTAACCAGGTAGATCGGTGTTGCAAGAGTCAGCAGCTATTGAACTCATGGGGCAACGGTGGCTGGAGTTAGCAAATGTGAGAATGGGAGACAGTGGCAGCAACACGGGTTTGCTTGAAGAACAATGCTTTTTCGATGCTCCAATTGGCATGTGACCACTGAGAATGGTGAGATTGGTGCTCTAGCTCTCAAGCGGTGGAGGTTTCAGGCGGCGATGGTGGCTAATGGCGACATGTGCTCCAACTGCTATCGGTGGACGATCTAATTTTTCGTTAATCCGTGCATGTGCTGGCCTTTGTCTGGTGCGTGGCCTTCGACAACGTCTAAATTGGCAGATGGCTTCGATGATGGGCTCTCTCAAGAGAGAATCTTCATTGATAATCTACTAGGATATTGAAATACCAAAATATTGGAATAATTGATGATTTTAGTCCTTAAGCATTCACATTTATTTACGGTTAATGTTTTGGACTTTGGCTTTTTTTATTTTATTTTTGGTTCCTAGTATTTTGTTGTTGTCTTATTTTTGGGTATGGTTAAGTTCTTTTTCCTTTTCTTTTTGCCTTAAGCCAATGCTTTTGGGTTAAGGCCAAATCATGCTCAAAGATACTCTTAAGCATGGTTACATAGTAGTAGTGATTAAACATTTTACTATTAATACTTTAATGCAATATTAGATCATGAATGCTTGTGTGAGGATTATTGTTTAAGCTTTCTTTACTATGATGGGTTACTAGCTTATTAAGAAAGTATTCATAAATTACCTCTTGGAAACATAAATTTGAACTAAATTAGTTTATTTATTGTTCAACTTTTTTTTACTACAATAAGCTACTAAGCCGCTAAGAGAGTATTCATAAACCGCATCTTGGAAATTTAAATTTGAATTAAATTAGTTTGTTTATTACTCAACTTTTCTTTATTACGATAAGCTACTAGTTCACTAAGAAAGCAATCACAAATTGCTTTTTAGAAGATTCAATTTAAACTAGATTAATTTGTTTATAGTTATAAATGAGAATATTGATTGCAACGTTAACAAAAAGGAAAGGAAACATCAAAAGGGCTCTTAATCATGTTATGGGTATCTTCATTCTCACCATTGATGACATGTAAGAGCTACAACTTTTCTTGGGTTAAAATTTGGACATTCTTTTTGCCGTAATGGGTGTTTTGGGGTTCTCTTTTGCTTGTCATGTTTCGAGGGATTTCTGCTTTTTTTTTTTTTTAATTTCCTGCCCATTGGTGGTGTTGTTATTTGATGTTGGTGGCATTGTTTCTCTTCTTCTTTGTTGGTGCCGGTGCTCTTTATCTAGGCCCCTCTCTCCCTGACCCATTAAATGCTAAGGGGCCCTCCTTTTTCTAGAAGAGGGGTGCTTGATCCCAACTGTTGCTTTTTGTTAGATGATTGAGATTGGTTTCCCTTTTTTGTACATGTCTAATATTTTGCGGGATATAGGCATGCAGAATTTACACTCAAATCGGGTCGTTAGGCCTTGTGAAAAGGGCTAGGAAAGATCCTGGCAAACTCATATTATTGCACTTATATACTTAGCCTTTTTTTTTTAGAAGAGAAGGCCCCCCTCGTGTTTTGATAATGCGATTTTTACTCAAAAGAATTTTTTTTTAAATTTTGAGTTTAGTTTAACAACCAATAGGGTTGTTGTTTTCCACTTCCTAGGTGGGATGTGCCTTTAAGCTGTGTACTGGATTTTAAGTTGCATATTGGACTCTAAACTGTGTACTAGACTTTGTAAATTAATTTATAGCAATTAAAATATTTTTGTTTGTTTTTCCGATAAACAAATCAAAAACCAATTGCAATCGTATTCTAGCCTACGAATTTTCCTTACACACAGTCTGAACATGGAAGTGGGCGAGAATGGGACCCTTCTTTGATTAGAGCAAACAAAGTAGGGATACAACAACGAGTTATTGGGAATGATAGTTCCAACCTTTAGTGACTTTGAGATTTTAACCATAAATGTTCCAAAACAAACCAATTTGCGTGTATCTAATATGAGTTATTTTATTGTTACCTAACTTGTATTGCGAACCCATTATTCACTTAGTTTAATGCTACCATTGTAGTCATGACTGCGATTTGGCATTTCTCACAATCAAGACTTAGTAAGCAAAATATCACTCTCGTTTCATTAATTTTAGATGCTTTGACATTATCATTTTTTAAATGGCTACATTGGAGAAATGACTAGGTTCTCAAGCAGGTTGACTCAAATTATATTGAACCCGACAGAATGAAGATGATGAAACGACTGGTTATGTGCCAAACAAATAAATGTAACGATTTTGTCGTCGGCAACACGGTTTGTTTTAGCACAAGATGTAATTACAGGGGAATTTGGAAAGCTCTTGACTCAAAAGGCAGCATGGCGAGCCTTTTGGACAGACTTGCACAGTAATGATGCCAAATTCTTCGTTCAGATCCAACTGTTAGAAAAAAAAAGGGAGAATTTCTTTTTCCAAAAATTCTCAATTCTGTAATGCAGGATTTTTTGTTTATATGAATACTAATATGCAAATCGTAAAGAATTTTACATATCTCTGTCCATGATGTCGGGTTCTTTCTGTGAAGATGAGAATCCTCCTCTGATTTTGCCTTTTGATGAATTTCTCCTACTCTTCCCCTTTCCCTTTCTCTTTTCTCGGTTTTTCTCTAATGGTTGAGAAGAGGAAAAGAGCTAAAACTCACTGTAATGGAAAAATCACGTCCCTTTCTTTTTTTTTTCTGTAACGGTTGTCTTTAATGGTCTTTAATGAGGAGAGTAATTCCCTCTTCTCTTAATGGTCTTTAATGAAGAGAGTGATTCCCTCTTCTCTTAATGGTATTTAATGGGAAGAGTGATTCCCTCTTCTTTTATAACCGTTATCTTTAATAGGGAGAGTGATTTCTTCTTTTTCTGTAACCGTTATCTTTAATGGGGAGAGTGGAGGGATTTTAAACCCAATGATCCAAATTACCGTTATATCTAACCGACTATCATATTAGACCTTTTATATTTGGTCATACTTTAAATAACAAGGGTCACTCATATTAATTAATTTAACAATCTCCCACTTGACCCATGTTATGACTTGATGAATCAATAACGAATAAGTGTGCACCATACTTAAAGATCATCAAACCATAATACTTGATTGAATTAAGATAATTGGATCATGGCGGTCACATATCTTTTAGCGATATAATTCCTTCCATGTATCACGTAATCATCATAATTCATAATAACTTTACCGACGAACATTGAGACTTTAAATTGTCATTTCCTAATACGCTATTAGTTATCTCACAAACTATAACTGTATACACCTTAATGTAGATAACAAAAGCGCAAAACAAAACCATGACCTTAATTGAATTCATAAGTGTCACAATAATATGAGCAGTACAAAACATTAACTTTCAAGAAAATGAGGACCTGTTTATAATGCCCATCCGTTCAACATGTCCAGTAAATGTTTTCGATGGCAAACCTTTAGTTAACGGGTCCGCAATCATCAATTCAGTACCAATATGCTCAATAGACACTTTTTGGTTTTGTACTTCTTCCTTAACAAATAAGTATTTCAAATCCATATGTTTCGCACCTTTAGAATACCTATCATTCTTAGAGAAGAAAACAGCTGCAAAATTATCACAATAAATTCTTAACGGCTTTTCTATATTGTCAACCAAACCAAGCTTTAAGATAAAATTCCGCAACCATAATGCATGAATAGTAGCCTCAAAGCATGTTACAAATTCAGCCTCTATTGTGGAAGTAGCAATGACAGACTGCTTCCCATTTTTCCATGAAATTGCTCCTCCGGCTAGCAGAAACATGTAACCAAATGTAGATTTCCTCGAATCTACACATCTAGCATAATTTGAATCCGAGTAGCCTACTACTTCAAGATGACTTGATCTTTTATAAGTAAGCATGTAATCCTTAGTGCCTTGTAAGTACCTAAGTACTTTCTTTCCGACTTTCCAATGATCCATTCCAGGATTACTTTGATATCGGCCTAACATTCCGACAGTGAAACTAATGTCTGGCCGAGTGCATGTTTGAACGTACATCAAACTTCCAACCAGCGATGTATAGGGAATGGATTCCATTGATTTTCGTTCCAAATCATTCTTTGGACATTGCAATTCACTGAACTTGTCCCCTTTCTGAATTGGAACTATTCCTGTAGAGCAATTTTCCATTCTAAATCTCTCTAATACTTTATTGATATAGCCTTTCTGAGACAATCCTAACAATCCTTGTGATCTATTGCGAAATATTTCTATTTTTATCACATAGGATGCCTCATTCATATCTTTCATTTCAAAAGTTTCAGAGAGAAATTTCTTAACATTATGCAACAAACCCATGTCATTAGCAGCCAAAAGAATGTCATCAACATATAGGACTAATATAATGAACTTGCTCCCACTGACCTTCATATAGATACACCGATCAACGGTGTTCTCTACAAAACCATATGATGTAATGGTATTATTGAACTTAATATACCATTATCGGGAGGCTTGTTTCAGTCCATATATCAATTTCTTTAATTTACACACCAAATTTTCTTTCCCTGTGGTTATGAAACCTTCAGGTTAGTCCATGTACACTTCCTCTTCTAAGTCACCATTCAAAAAGGTGGTCTTTACATCCATTTGATGGAGCTCTAGGTCATAATGAGCCACCAAAGCCATAATGATTCTTAAGGAGTCTTTCTTAGAGACTGGAGAGAAAGTCTCCTTATAGTCAATACCATCCTTTTGAGTGTAACCTTTGGCAACAAGTATGGCCTTAAACCTTTCGATGTTGCCTTTTGAGTCTCGCTTGGTCTTGAAGACCCACTTACAGCCAACTCGTTTTGATCTTTCAAGCAACTCCACTAGTTCCCAGACTTGATTTACATCCATCGATTTTATCTCTTCTTTCATGGCATTGAACCACTTTTCAGAATCATTACATTCCATGGCTTGTGTAAATGAGACTGGGTCTTTATCAATGCTCAATTCAGATTCATGTTCAAGTGAGTAAACCACATAATCATTCGATACGGCTGATCTTTTCTGTCTTGTAGACCTCCGTAATGTCATTTCTTGTGGTATCACTTGCTCATTTGTGACTTGCATATTGTCACTTGGTTCATCACTTATGTGTTCACCTTGTGTGTTTCGAATATCAATTTGTTGTCTTTGCATGTCGCGTAACTGTGATGCAACAAAAGGAACAACTTGAGTAGAAACACTTGGTGTGGGGATAACAACTTGAGTAGAAGTACTCACTGTGGATCTTTCATTTTGTAATTCTTTAATATCCACCTTTCGTGATTCCCCACTCCCACTGAACTGACCATTTTCAATGAACCGAGTATTGTCAGACTCAACTATTCTAGTACTATGGTTAGGACAATAGAACCTATATCCTTTAGACTTTTAAGGATAGCCAATGAAGTAACCACTAATGGTTCTTGCATCAAGTTTTCTTTCATGTGGATTATATATCCTTACTTCTGCTGAACAACCCCAAACATGAAGGTGTCTTAAACTGGGTTTCCTACCTGTCCATAACTCATAAGGAGTCTTAGGCACAGCCTAACTAGGAACCCTGTTCAGCAGATATGCAGTAGTTTTTAATGCATGCATCCACAAGGATAAAGGTACAGTACTGTAACTTAACATACTCCTAACCATATCCATAAGTGTGCGATTCCGCCTTTCCGCTACACCATTCTGTTGTGGTGTACCAGGCATTGTATATTGTGCACATATGCCTCGACTTTCAAGAAGTTTTGCAAATGGACCAGGACATTGTCCACTTTCATTGAATTTTCCATAATATTCACCACCTCTATCTGACTTAATCACTTTCACTTTTCTATCTAACTGCCTTTCCACCTCATTTATAAACACCTCCAGGGCGTTTACCGACTGAGACTTTTCATGCAGTAGATATAAATAGCAATATCGTGAGTAGTCATCTATAAATGTGATGAAATATTTCTCACCACCCCATGATGAAATATCAAAGGGGCCACAAATATCAGTGTGTATTAATTCTAAAAGCTCATTACTTCTCATGGCTGGGTTCTTTGATGTGTGTCTTGTCTGTTTCCCTTTTATACAGTCAACACATACCTCCCAATCAGTAAAATCCAATTGAGGTAGGACATCACCTTTCACCAACCTCAATATCCTTTCTTTAGATATATGACCTAATCTTTGATGCCATAAGAAAGCAGAACTGTCATCATGTGCATTACGTTTGTTACCTATATTATGCTCAACAAGAAATAGAGAATCAGCATACATAGCATCAAGATTAAAACGGTACAAATTATCAACCAAAGTACCAGATCCATAATGGTACGAATGTCTATACAATGAAAATGTACCATTTCCAATCTTAAGGTTAAATCCTACTTCATCCAACTTTGCAACAAAAACTAAATTTCTAGCACATTCAGGAACATAGAGACACTTTTCCAGATCTAGGTGACACCTAGTATCCAAAATTAATCTGTACGTCCCAATTCCTTTTATTCGTGCCTTCATTCTGTTTCCCATATAAAGGAATTTCTCAATTCCTATTATAGGCTAGATTGAAAGGAATTCCTGCATAATATGTGACACATGAATAGTAGCTCCAGAGTCTAACCACCAAGTATTATTAGGTACTTCAATTACATTTGATTCAAAACATACTGATATACAGTACGTACCTTTCTTTTCGAACCAAGCCTTTCTTTTTGGACAATCTTTCTTGAAGTGACCCATCCTTTTACAGAAGAAGCATTTATGATCCTTGTAAATTTGACCTCTAGTGACTTTCATAGAGGCTTTGTCCTTCTTCTTATCCTTTCTATATGGTCTAGACTTGCTACTACTAGCATCATTATGAACAGTAAGATGAATAGAGTGATCCTTCATCTTCTTTAATCTCCCTTCCTCCTGAACTAGCATGGCCTTAATTTCTTGAAGGTTCCATTTCTCTTTGATAGTGTTATAATTCACTTGGAATTGACCAAATTCAGGAGGCAGTGAGTTGATGATAAATTGTACCAAAAAGGATTCACTCACATCCATGCCCATTGTTTTCAACTTTGCTGCTAGATTAGCCATACTAGTCACATGATCATGAATAGGCTGTGACCAATCAAATTTCTTGGTCGTCAACTCACTCATTAGGCTTCCTACAATGGATTTATCAGCTATATCTGATTGAGAGTATTCCTTAATTCTCATCATAAATTCCCTTGCATTTTCCGTCTTAGGCATCGATGGCTTGACATTTTCAGCTATCGTCATTCGCATCAAATTCAAACTCAGCCTATTAGACCGTTCCCAAGCCTCATGCAGAGACTTGTGAGATTCTGTACTGGTCTCAGTAATGGCTGCAGGCTTTTCATCCGAGATGACTGCTAAGTCCAAACCCAAAATACCTAAGTGAAACTGAATATGCTCAGACCATTCCGCATAATTCAGTCCATTGAATTTGATCATCGCATTGCCTACGGTGAACATATTATTGGAAGTTGTAAACATAATTCAAATTTACATATTAATGCTTTGAGTAAACTTAAATGGATTCAGATCAACTTTGATTATGTATTTAAGTTCACCTTTGGGTGATCCTCAAATACATAACTTTAATCAATGATGATGCTAATTTAGATATACTTTGATAGATCAATCAATCATACTAGAGTTAACATGAATGTTATCTTTGGATATACAATCATATTTACTCAATATATCAATGAATCTCTTTTAGTATTATTAATTATAGGCAATGATCCATCTTTGGATGATCTCCTAACCTTATAATTAATAATCACAATTGTTCATTTCAAATCTGTACAACATTTCATTAGCATCTAAAGAAATGAACAATTAAAATTCACAATCAAATATTTGAATCCTTTCAAGTTAGGCTACTTTAGTAACCAACAAGCTTTCAATATTTGATTGATGTCAATATAATCTCAATAAACTTCAAAATCTTTAATTATTGAGATCATTCAATTTGACAAAATATTAATAAACAATCAATGATGCGGAAAATAAATTCCTTTTTGGGTCAACATCGGTCAATATGCCGGGTACTATTCCGGTAACCGGCTAATTCTGTACACCAGCAAATACTAGTAGGGTACCACTTTAATAGCTGGATCCCAACATTCATTAATTTATTTATTTCTGTTGACCACGTCGACTAAAATAGCGTAAAAAATTAAATCCGGAAAAGGAAAGGGCCGGTGGTGAACATTTGGGAAAAGAACATTTTTTTTTTGCAAACGGCAAAGGTCACCGGCCTATTTTCTTTTCAACGCCGGCGGTTTCTTTTCTTTTCACCGCCGGTCGTTTTCCTTTTCTTTTCAACATCGGCGGTTTCTTTTCTTTTCAGCAAAATATAGTATTTACAGACCCGCTCTGATACTAATTGTTAGAAAAAAAAAGGGAGAATTTCTTTTTCCAAAAATTCCCAATTCTGTAATGCAGGATCTTTTCTTTATATGAATACTAATATGCAAATTATAAAGAATTTTACATACCTCTGTCCATGATACTGGGTTCTTTCTGTGAAGATGAGAATCCTCCTCTGATTTTGCCTTTTGATGAATTTCTCCTACTCTTCCCCTTTCCCTTTCTCTTTTCTCGGTTTTTCTCTAATGATTGAGAAGAGGAAAAGAGCTAAAACTCACTGTAATGGAAAAATCACGTCCCTTTCTTTTTTTTTTTTCTGTAACGATTGTTTTTAATGGTATTTAATGAGGAGAGTAATTCCCTCTTCTCTTAATAGTCTTTAATGAAGAGAGTGATTCCCTCTTCTCTTAATGGTATTTAATGGGGAGAGTGATTCCCTCTTCTTTTATAACTGTTATTTTTAATAAGGAAAGTGATTTTCTCTTTTTCTATAACTGTTATCTTTAATGGGGAGAGTAGAGGGATTTTAAACCCAATGATCCAAATTACCGTTATGTCTAACCGACTATCATATTAGACCTTTTATATTTGGTCATACTTTAAATAATAAGGGCTACTCATATTAATTAATTTAACACCAACTATCAATAAACATTGAAAAAAAAAATTACCATTTGGAGGTGCTTGCCGAGTGTGTCATGATTAATGATTTTCTTTTGCATTTCCTACAATAAAATTGTATATATTTCTTAATTTTCACTGATATTCTACGCTGTGCTATTTGCTCATCGAGTGCCACGAACATTTTCCACCTTAAGTCAAAAATTTTAAAATTTTAGTTCTTTTTCTTTTCTAAATAACCAAAATTTTAAAAAAGAAAGCACTTACTTAAAGGATTTGTATTGTCCTATAATATAATCATTGCCAAAAGTCGTCAATGTTGAAATCAACATAATTCAATTAAGTTGTATAAAATTCAGAACTCAATTTGGTTAAAAAAATAGTTGATTTGAATAACCATATAAATAAATTTTCTTGTTATTAAAATTTAGAATATTTTTACATAATTTTGGCAACTTAAACAAGGCGTTATTCAAAATATAAAATTATATAAAATAAACTCTAATTTGAATAAAAATTGGTTGATTTGAGTAACTATAAAAATTTAAAAAAAAACACATATTGTTATTAAAATTTAGAGTAATTTTTTGTACTTTTGGTGACTTAAAAAATAAGTCTTAATTTGAGTAAGGATTAGTTGAGGGTAATTGTAGAGAAAAAAGTCATATTGTTGTTAAAATTTAGAATATTTTTATGGCTTAAGTAACACATTATTCAAAATATAAAAATATATAAAAGAGGTTTTAATTTGAATGAAAATTGACTGATTTGATTAATTGCAAAAAAAATAATCATACTATTATTAAAATTTATATATTTTTCTATTATTTTGGTGATTTAAATGATACATTATTTAAAATATAAAATTATGTAAAATAAGCACCAATTTGAGTAAAAATCAACTAATTTGAGTAATTGTAAAAATATATTATACTATTATTAAAATTTAGAGTTGGAAATTTAAGCAAAACATCACAAATAATTAAAAAAGAAAATAAAAATTCTTCGGTTGAATAAAAAATTTAAAATTTGAATAATTACTTAAATAAATTTCATTATTAAATTAATTGATTTTTCTATACAAGGTTATCATAAGTATTTTCTATAAAAACTATACAACTTAAGATTTGAACTTTTTTTGATAAGTGGCTAGTTAAGTAAGGATGCCAGCAATTTTTTAAGCTCATTTTTACACACACACAAAAAAAAATCGTCGTTGGATCACAAGAAAAAAAAAAACCAAGTAAAATGTGGACAATTTATTATGACAAAATTTGTTAAAAGAATTAAAGATATATGAAAAATTAACAAAAAAAATGTAAAAATATGATTGTTTCGGTCTATTTCTTTGTTGAATTTAAACATACAATGAATACACCAATATTTTTAAGCTATAAAATTGAAAAAAATAAAAATTTTAAATTCACTTTAGTAATTGATAATGACTCTTTTACTGCTAATAACACCGGTTTGATGGTAAAACAGTTACAATACTAATACTAACGATAAAGTTTCAAACCTTGAGACTAATTAACAAAGAAGTAGGATCATCTCCACTTTTCATTATTATAGAGTTAATCCTTCGTATAGACAACTTAGCACTATACTTCTACATTACTTGACTTTTGGCATACATAATTTTATTGTTGCAAAAAATATCTAAGTTACATAATTTCATAATTATGTGAAAATTTTGGTAAATAAGAAATAATAAAAATTCAAGTAAAAGGAGAGGGGCTAATTTAGATATATTTATGGGAGAGGGAGGGCTTAGATGCAGTTAGGAGGGAAGTATAAAGTTAGATTCCCTCAAAATTGTCAAAAAAAAAAAAAAAAACTTGGTATTGGGAAACGGTATATTTACAAGTAACCAATTCCGTATATTTACTAGCAGGCTCCGTGCTGAGGTAGACCGGTAGAACCATTGCATGTACGATTAACATGGAAGGCTGCAAACATTTGAAAACATCAATTCTGTTGGTTTTATAGGATCTACCTAATCTCCTTCAACAGGGGGGGAGGGAGAAGAACGCTCCATCTGTCCCCGGTGGAGTTGGGAAGTTGTTCTTGTATGTCGTCTTGCCAGTTAAATTATCTAGCGTTACTGGAGTACCTTCTTTGGGCTTGTTATCCAAAAATGGTGTCCATACCCGTAAATGCTGCAGATTAAGTCCTTTTCTATGAGGTATGATCATCTTTTCACGTACCTCAATACTTTAAATTGTATGTGTTCTCCTCATAAGGGTTTGCAAGTGTTCTCCTCATGGACATGATATTGTCATTTGCTTGAATCCCAATGGTTCTATTGCGTGTTCAAGAAGACTGAGTGCTGGTGTCCTGACTTGCAAGCTATCAGCATAAATGGATATAGAGAATCTCTGAGTTTGTACACTCTAATGGATGCAGAGTCAACTCCTCCATTAGAAAATGTCAACTTTAATTTAGAGTGGTGCTCCATACACCCAAAATGATTCCTCAAATTGTACCATTGCACCTAGGTAAATTTTTGTCTGATTACTGCTCAACTCTATGGTTTTGTTTTTCTTTCTCTTTTGGGTACGTATAAATGTCCATGATTTGAAGAGTGAGTATTGGTGTAACTTACAGGTTACATATTCGAGTCACAAAAATAAGATCAGTGTGAAAAACAAATGTAGAACATATAAATATAGGCGGGCAGAAGACTATAATTATATATGCAGCCATATGGCACATGTGACATTGAATTTCCTTTTTGTAGCTCTTAATTGGATGAAAGGAGGAAATATCTTATTCTAAAGTTATAATAATAAAGGAAAAGTAAAAACAAAGAATATCTTGCATGAATTATGCATAAATCATTAAGAAACTAAATAAGCAATTCATTTTTTGTTTACACTATTCTTGTCCCAGACGCAGGTCTTGCTATTGTTGGACTACATTACAAAGTTTTACATGCGAATGTAAACCTATATAACATTAGGAGTGACCAAGTCCAAGATAAGAGAGCAAGAGAATAAATTAGGTTGACTTGAAAATTCTTAAGAAAGATTTAGAACAATTAAATATCATCATTAATTTAGGGTATATTCGGCTTGATTGGGGTTTTCAGTTTATCACTTGTTTGTAATAAAAAAAATAGAAATCACATTCATTTCTTATTCTTTGATTTTCATTTTTTTACTTAAAAACCAAAAACACATCCTCTTCTAAACAAAAAGCACAAAAAACAACTTTTTTACATTTCTCACTATCCCATTTACAAAAAAGTTGAAAACCTATAAATGTGTGCATGGAAGCGCGACGAGGTACCCATTCTCTCTTACTTCTATTTCTCCCATCTTTGTCACTAACCTCTTATTTCCATAACACCAAATTAAAAACTCTAATTTTGTCACTCTACCAAATTCAACTTGTTATCTCATGCTCTTTGTCTCAAATCCAATTTCATCACTCAATTCATTAGTTTAAGGCCTCTTTTTGTCTTTTTTTCTTCCTCTTTACATTTCAACACCCCATTACCCTCCCTTGTCTTCTTTTGTTGGAAAAAGAAAAATTGAATCCTTATAAGGTTTAAGGTTTTTAATGAAAATAATAATAATTCAACCAAATTTGATATTTTTTTTCTATTTTCTTTCTTTTTATTATATGTTTGTATTAAAAATTACAGGAATATAGATTTTTTTATCTTTTTTCATTTGAATTTCATAGTTTTGAATTATAGAACAACACTATTAGGTTGTTTGATTCTACCTTGTTCATCATTGGAATTGTTAATTCATCACCACTGTGATATAGATAGTTTTAAGGAAATTACATTGTTGTACATTTTCTTTTCTTTTATTTTTACTTCTTGTCGTGATCATCTCGAAGAGATGAACTTTTATATTATTTGACAGTTAATATCACTTAAAAGTCTCATAAAGTGGTTAATATTACTTAATATCAACTCCTTTAGATAAAATTGCACAATCTTTATTGCACCAATATAGTAATCAGTATTAATATTTATGTTGAGACTATTACTATTATGATTTGTAAAAACTATACATTTTTTTTATTAATGTATACTTTTTTTTTTACTTTTAATTCACTTTAAAATATAATGTGATTTGTGTAATTTATTATTAATAAATTTTATATTTTTTTATTAAAAAAAGTAATAAAATAGTTTTTTGTGATAAAAAAATAAAAACAAATAGCAAACACCACCAAATTGATAACAAACAATAAAATAACAACAACAAACAATAAAAAATAATAAAAAATTGATAACATAATTGAAAAGGGCATTACTTAATAATCAAATAGAAAGTACTAGTGAAATAAAATGACGAGAAAGATTGAATTTAATTGAACCAAATTATATTTACAACTAAAACTTTATAATCTCTAGTAAGTGTCATGATGGGTTTCTAATGAGGGGAGCTTAGCAAATATGGTAGAGGGCGCGATGTTCATCACCTTTTCATGGTATTGAGAGCAAGGGGCAGTTTGAGTGTGCTCGACACGAGGCCCTCCTGATGAATAGTGGGTAATAAATTATTGGCAATTATTGCACTATTGTCATGATGAATTATCAATGACGGAGGCAAACAGTACTCCTAAAGTGCTTTGCTCGATTTACCCTCACCACTGATTTGGATCTCGTGGAGTTTGGATTGATTCGAGGCTTTGTCACTTCAAATCATCCTTAGAGTACAAAGTTGTCATCAATCATTTTAGATTCAATTGGAACAATACGGGTAAGTTGGTCTACTTTACCAAGATTGATCGATATTCAGAAAATTAGTTACATTTGGCAAATATTACAATTAATTTAATCTAAATGTTTGCGATACCATTATTCACTTTTTTTTATTTCTATATCTTTCTTGCCATTACTTTATGTATTTCTCTCTTTTATTTATGATTTGTCACAAAAGCATACATATATTAGGATTTTAGGGAATTTAGTGTGGGTTGCAAAAAATATACATTTTTCTGAATTTTTTGGACTCTTTAGGATGCTTTTATTTTTTATGATCCAACAAAACAAATAGTGGGAAAAAAAGGGATTTTTGAAAATTTTTAGAAAACATTAGGATATTTTTTACAATGATCCAATCCACTGAAAATATAAAAGAAAATTTTGGGAAATTTTTTGAGCAAATTAGGATACTTTCTACGGTGATTTTGTGTACCAAAATACAAAGAGGAAATTTTGGCCATTTTTGGAGAAAATTAGAACGTCTTTTACAGTAATGCAACACATTGAAAAATGAAAGGAAGAAAATTAGGATGGTTTTTATGGTCATCCAGCATATTGAAAGGCAAAAGAAAGAAAATTAGGATGCTTTTTACGGACGAACCATCACACTAAAAAACAAAAGGGAGAAAATTACGATGCTTTTTACAGAGATCCAGTGCACCAAAAAACAAAAGGGAGAAAATTATGATGCTTTTTACGGTGATCTAGCACACCAAAAAACAAAAGGAGAAACTTAGCATGCTTTTAAAGGATTAATATTATTTTGCATCTACAAACTTACCCGAGACATCCTAAAATGGGTATCGTCACCAGAAAATTTATGTCTTTTTTCTTTTCTCTTTTTTACTTTTTTTTGTTGAACTTTTCTTTTTTCTTTCCTTTCTTTCTTTTCTCGGCTTCCAGAACACTCTCCATTTTGTGTCTCTCACTCTTATTTTGGATCCAAAATTACTCTTTTTCTCTCTACCCCAATCTCCCCTCTAGCCATTTTCTCAAATTTTGAGCTTGGACTTACCTTAAATAAGAATTTTGTGTGTGTTTTCTTTGTATGGGAGCCAAGATTTGGCCCTAAAACGTTATTTTTGTTGGGTTTTGGAGCTAACTATGGTAGAGAGAGAGAGAGAGAGAGAGGGAGATGGGAAGGTTGTCGCCAATGGCAAGGTACCACCAACCTCCACTCAGTAAGTGGAGGGCATGGCTGAATAGATTGGCCCTTGAGGAGTCATTCAATGTTGGTCTCATGCGGCAACGACACCCGGAGGTGGGTGGCAACAATGAGCTTTCAAGCAACAGTTGATTCTTCTCCGTGCTCTAATCAGCACGTGGGGGTGCGATTGGAAAGATTGGTGTCTGAAGCATCAACCAGTGTCGGTCTAGGGTGGAAATGGCAACTGGTGGCGGTGTGTGCTACAATGGCATGATGACCGCCTCTGAGCTTTTTGTCAATTCACACATTTTCTGGCCTCCTCTCGACCTGTGGCTTTTAGAAATGCATAGTTCAGTGTCAGAGGACTCCAGTGATGGGCTCATGGTGTTTTTTAGCGGCAATCAACAAGCCTCCTAAGGGTAGAATACCTGTCTCGGAGTACTTTCTTTGTCTCTTTGGTCACTTTAATGTTTTTCTTGTTATCTTCTTGTTTTTTTTCCAACTTATTAGTGTTTATTATGCAAGAAAAAGGAAAAAAGAATAACCACGATATGCTAACCTAAAAGTGTTTTTTATGCAAGGAGGCTCCAATTGACTCTTTTTTGGATGAACAATGGTAACAAGGCGTAAGATAAGTATTTCTTTGCCTATTTTTTGGGCGTTGGCTATATGTTTAAGCCCTTGATGTGCTGGTGTTATCTTGCTTATGGGTACATTTGTGCTTTCTCTTCATTAATTATAGCCCCCTTTTGTGTTAGATTAATTATGGCCAATTACTTAATGGTCACTAATGCTTCCTTACTAGGTGGAATAGTGCATATGATTAAATGTTTATCCATTAATGCTTGGTTTCAATTTTATTCCTTAGTTTGATCATAATTTTGGACTCAATTTAGACCATTTATGTGTAATTATATCCTAAAAAAATATGCAATAAAAATGAAAACAAATAGAAAGGTTTGATAATCCTATTATGGGTACCTTTATTCTTATCATTATTGGTTGAAGGGAGCTACTCCTTCTCCTAGGTTATTACTTGGACATTTGTTGGGTGTTTTGTGACATTGTTTATTTTATTCTTATCATTGCCTCTCTTTTATGGCCTTAAAGATTCTCTTGATTATGTTCTCTTATTAGCCTTTTTTGCTCCCAAATGTTTGTGACTCTTTTGTCTTTTAATTGACATTAATACATTCTTTTACTCTCTCTTGTGTGGCAGTGTGATGGATTTTTAGTTAAATACTCCCCCTTTCATTCATACCCCTAACCTTTAATGCAAAAGGGGACTCTCATTTTATAGTGAAGTTTGCTTGATCTCAACCATCAATTTTCATTACTTTTTGTTGGATAGTTCAAATTGACTAGATTGATTTACCTTTTTGCTGAATTGTTGAGATTGATTCTCCTTTTTTGTTGGATAGTTAGGGTTATTTTTGCACATATTTAATTTTTTGTAGGTTTTTGACTTATAAGATTCACACTTTAATTGGGTCATTAGGTTTTAAAGAGAGAGTTGGTAAACTAATATTACTACATTTGGATATTTCGTTTGGGATCTTTGAGAAAGGGAGGGTCCCTCCTTTATTGCTCGATGATACAACTTATATCCATAAACATTGTCTTTTTTTTTTTTTTTGAAGTTTGGGTTTAATTTAAGAACTAAGAAGATTGTTGGCTCTTCCTCCTTTTAAGGGTAAGTATACCTTGTATATTGTATATTGGATTTTGTAAATTAATTTGTAGCAATTTAATTATTATTCTTTTTTTTCTTATGCTCAAATAAACAATCCATGATCCAAATGCAATCATATTGCACCCACAAATTAATCTTACCCTTGTTCAATTACACGAGAGTAAGCAAGTGTAAGGTCCTTTTTAATTAGAGTAGACAAGATAAGGGTACAACAGTAAGAAAGAAATTGAAAGTTAGCTAAGGAAAACTCCAATTATTTCCATTTTAGTTGACACAAAGTTCAATAGTTTTGAAATTCATTCCAATCCATCACACACCAAAACAATAAAAAGGTACACTAAAAGTCACAAAAATGTTAATAGATTTTGACTTTGTTCAATTCTTTCTTAGGCTTTTTAGTTCTTGGAAAAACAATGTGTAGCACACCATTCTTGAACTCAACCTTGATCTCATAAACTCTAGCATCATTAAGAAGCAAGACACTGGTGTAGTAGACCCTAATGCTCCTAGTTGAAAAGTACTCATTGTTTGATTCTTCTTCCTATTCATTGCGCTCCCCCTTTATTAACAAGATCTGATCTTTAATGGTGATCTTTAAGTCATCTTTGGACAACTTTGACACCTCATACCACTATATATAGTAGCCATCTTTCTCCTTGAAACAGGAAATCATGTTGATTAGGGACAAGTTCAAATTTGCAAATAGGTTGTTTATGTTTTAATTGCTTGAAAAAGTGCATTTCTAAGTCTAAAGGGAAAAGAACTTTGAGACCAAAAATGACTTTAATATATAGTCAAATTCATCAAATCTAGAATTTTATTTAAATGAATTTCATAGTCCTAATGGTTGAAAGATGTGCAATGCTTATTATTATATCAATGCTAATTTTTAAGAATCAATTCATCTTTAAAAAATAGAGGGTCTAATCATTAATATAAAAATAAGTAAAATCACTGGTTTTTTTTTTTTCCTCTTTTGGTGAGTAGTCAAGTCCACCAATTTTATGTCTTATAGAATTTAATTCTATTTAAATTTAATTTTTTTTCAATTAAATCTCACTTAATTTTTTTTCTTGCTCATGTTAAGCTAACTTGAGAAAATCTCATAAAAATAACCTCAATTCACTATATAGTTTACTTCAAATTTCTTTTTTCACTTCATTCATAAAGGATCAAAAGTGCCTTATGCTTTTCCTCCTAGGAACAATAGAGAGAGAGAGAGAGAGAGAGAGAGAGAGAGAGACTGAGTACCATAAAGATCAAGAACAAATTCATGTCCATTGTTCCTCTAAAGATCCCTTTTGCCTTTCCTCTTAAGAACTAGCTTAGACTTCTTATCACTACCTTTAACCATATCAACTTCTTTGCCATTTGATGTCTCCTATTGACCAACCACCTTATCACTAATGATTGCCATGCATCTATTCATCAACAACTTATCATCCCACCTCTACATTTTCATGCCAACAACACCACTAATGCTCCTATGGTGGCCACCCACCAAAGAAAGCACACCTTTTAGGACAAGTTTGTCTAAGGAAAACATTTCAAAGCCATGATAACTATCCTAACAAAATTTCCCATTGATATACACCCCACAAGTGAGATAATCAAAACAACACAAGTTTGTTAAACTTAACAATTTTTTGTAAACAAGATAGAACAAAGAGAGAATGTTTATGGTTTTCTTAAAGGCAAAGAAAAAGCTCTTTTTATACTATTTTTGGTCTTAATATCTCATAAAAATGAATATTAGGGATGAAAATAATGACTAATAATAATAGCTAATAGTTTTAGTACTATAACAATTAATTTTCTAACAGTAAAAAATAATTAGTTTGACCAACAAAATTTGAAAGATCTCAAAAAGTTTTGGATTAACCAAGACTATTCCACTACATAGGGTCATGTCGAGTCTCTCATGTCAAGTCTAGATTTAGGTCATTTACATATACATGAGGCATTCTTAGGTTCTTTTCTTTTACAAGGTATAAGATAAGTATTATCTTATAAATATGTGAAACAAGGTTTTTATTTCCAATATAGCATAGAAGTCTTTTAAAATATTATTATTTATAACTTTTTCTCATATAATTTAAAAGACTGAACATTATTGGATTTTAGTGAGAATATAACACATTATCATAGATGTCTTTTGTGTTATGAATCAAAAGCTTAGACAAACAAGCTTTAATATTTAAAAGTATGGTGAAATAAAAAGCTTTAATATCTTAAAGAATATCAATCAATTCACATCCATGTTATATTTTTTGCAATAGTACTATTTAATATGGTTAGGTGTTGCAAAGCCATATACATGCTTGGTTTGTTTTCATAAGAACTCTAGTAATCTAGCCTAAAATCTTATAGGAGTAGTCCCACTCCACTCATATATAGTTAAATCTATTAAGAGTGCATTCCAATAACACATCACTTGTAAGTATTATAGATTTCATTAAATATATAACTTAACCTTAAACATTAGAATTTTTGCACTATCTATATCATAAGAATGGACTTATAATTTTGATAATACATACAAGGTTAATCAATGACTTGATCTCCTATCATATATATTAGGTTCTCATTACTCTTGATTATTCTCTATAGGTATGAATCTCATTTTCTTTGATATATCCTTCATTAACTCTCTACCTAATGGCTTAGTCAGAGGATCAATCAAATTCATCTATAATCTTACAAAGTCAAGTGATATTACTCTATTATTCAGCAAATGCTTTACCAATTCATGTCAAAGATGAATATGTTTGTTCTTCCCATTATATAGTTTACTATTTGCATGAGCAATAATAACTTAAGTATTATAATGCATTGACATATATAGTGTCAGTTTCACCCACAATGGAATATACATCAGGAAATTCCTTACCCAATTTGGCTCCATATGAACCATCTCCAACTTTATAACATGGTGGAACAAGCTAGGATTGTTTGCTTGGCAGACTTTGAAGCCATTACCTCACCTCCAAGAATGAATACATAGCCATTAGAGGATTTTATCTCATATGAATCAGAAATCTAGTTTGCATCACTGTACCTTTCCAATATAGTGAAAATTTCACTATAAAATATACTATAATTCATGGTATCTCTAAGATATTTGAAATTCTTACCAAAGAATTCCAATGATCATAGTTTGTATGATGTGTCTATCTACTTAGTCTCCATACAATATAAGCAATACCAAGGTGTGTGTAATTCATTAAATACATGAAACTACCAATAATTTATGCATATTTGAATTAAAACACACATTTATTAGTATTTTTTAATAAGTTTGTAAATGAATCATAAATAAGGGAGATAAGTTTTCGTCAAAATATCCAAATTTCTTAAGAATTCTCCCTGTGCAATGCTTTTGCGATAGAAAAATGTCAACATAAGCTCTAGTAATCTTCAATTCTAGAATGACATTTCTTTTTCCTAAATCCTTTATGTCAAAATATGATGCAAGTAATAATTTTGTGGTGGCTATCAATTCCATAATAGAACTAAAAATGAATATGTCATCAACATACAAACATTTAATAACATAAGTATCATTCTCAACTTTTGTATAAATATATTTATCAACATTAACAATAAAAAAACCATTAGAGATTAAAACATTATCAAACTTCTCATGCCATTATTCAAGTGCATATTTCAACCCATATAGAGATTTAACAAGTATACATACCTTTTTCTTTTGGTTTAGAATTACACAATTTTCAAGTTGTAACATATAAATCTTTTCATTAAGATCATCATATAGAAATACAATTTTAACATTTATTTGATAAACAAAGAGATTATAAATAAATGTTAATGCAATTAACATTTTAATAAATATAATTCTACCAACATAAGCAAAAGTCTTAAAGTAATCAATAATTTTTTTTTTTTTTTGTATATACCCTTTTGCTACAAGCCTAACTTTGTATTTGTTAATGAATTTATCTGGTCTACATTTCTTTCTAAAGATCCATTTACAACTTATAGGTTTGAAACTTACAAGTAAATCTACTAGTTTCCATGTGTCATTATAACCAATCTACTAGTTTAGAACCAATCTCACTCTACATAACTTCTACTCACAATTTGGCATTACTAGAGGATATCACTTCAGTTTATGTCAAGGAATTATTGTTCATTATAAAAATGCAAAAGTTAGCCCTAAATGTTTTTTCTTTCCTTTATCTCTTGCTTCTCTTTAATTCTTGCTTAAAAAGAGCAATACATGACACTTTTTCTAATTTAGTTATAAGGACAAGTGTTGGTACTTACTTTGTTTTCAATGAAATGATTGCAAAACTATGCATTCTTAGTCTTAATGATAGTATTAAAATCATGAATATCACTTTTAATAATAACAAAATAATATGCAACATTATATTTTGCATAACCAATAAACATATAGTTTAAGGTCTTTGAATCTTTTTTTTTCATTGGTTTAAGAAAAAGAATCTTTGCAAGATACTCCCACACTTTTAAATAGTTCAAAGTAAAAAAGTTATCCCTTCTGTAATTCATATGTAGTCTTATCAATTTTCTTATGAGGGTTTATAATTTACAAATGACATGCAAAAAGTATTATTTCTCCCCATAAATGATTAAAAGCCCTTAAACTAATTAACATAACATTCATCATATCATTCAAAATTATATTCTTTTCTTTTTTACACCATTTGATTCAAGTGAAGAGGTGTGACTTCATGTATAATATCCTCTTTTTCATAGAAATTTGATAATAATTGTAAACTATAATCTTTATCTTTATCTGACTTAAATCTCTTGATACTCCTATTTAACTAGTTTTATATTTCACTCTTATATTTAATAAATACATCACACATCTAATCCTTATCTCTTGGTAAGAAGACTCTAGTATATCTAGAATAATTATCTATAAAAGTCAAATAAAAACTCACATAAAAGCATTTGCCTCTTTTGGTCATGGTATTGTTTAAATCACCCAAAGCTAAATGCATTAAGCTAAGAAGTTTAGTTTCTTTGTGAATTGATGTGTAACTTTTATTGATTAATTTGGTTTCAACACATACCTCACACTTACTTACATCATTATGTGACTTTTTTTATCATACCAAGCTATTTCATCTTTCTAATATAAAGATCACTCGCATGTCATAATCTAAATTAATAATATAGGTAGAAGAAGTAAATGCATTTCCTTTGTTGATAACATCGAGTACATTAAAAAAGAAAATTCCTTTGTTATAGTAACCCTTTTCTACAAATACATCATTTTTTGTCATGATAACTTTGTCAAACTCTAAAAAGACCTTTACTCTGATCTTTCCTAATAGGGACACAAAAACCAGATTGATGCAAATCTCTATGACATAAAGTACTTCATTCAAAGACAACATCTTTTTAGATGTGAGCTTGATAGAACTTTGTCCTTACCTTGAATAGATATTATTTTTTAATCTCCCATAAAGGCATTTTCTTTTGCATTCCCTATCGTGTGTATAAGGTAAACGCATTTTTATTCCTATAAATGTACCTTATAACACCATAATTTATTACCCACTTTTTTAAGTTGGTGACAACATTGATTTAGGAAATGACAATAACAATAACATCTACTTATACCAAATTAACATTTAGTTTAAAAGGTATGTCACCCCCTTTCTTATACCTACATTAAAGGGTACCCTGATTTCTTGCACGTATAATAAACATCTTTCTTCTTTTGGATTACTAGTTTTGGGCTTGTAATACCTTTAGACTTGTTATCATACTTTTTCCTATTATGATGATGACGATAATTACGATGGTTTTTGTCTCATTTCTTTTATTCCACCACATTTGCCTTCACGTCCCTCATTCAAATTCTATTCTTGTCAAGTATGCATAATGACATCCTCTAGTAACATGTGCTTTCTCTTGTATTTGAATTGCAACTTGTAATCATTTCAAGACTATGGAAACTTTTAATAAGATAACTTGCTACATATTCCCCCAATAACTTGATATTCTCATTCTTCAAGTTATCTAGTAACTTATGATATTCATTGATCTAATCCTTAACACTCCTTTCACCAAACAACTAAAGATATAAAAGGTTAGTAACAACAAATTTTTGTATATCAGCATTCTCAACTATATATTTATTATTCACTCTCTCTAATATTTCTTTGGTTTCTTTTGAGAACAATAGATATCAAAGAAATCATTAGATAATATAGTTAAAATAATGTTATAAAAAACTTTATTGCTAGCATCCTCAACTAGATATTTTTTGTTCATTTTCTCTCGTATATATATATATATATTTTTTGGAAGAACAATAGATATCAAATAAATCATTATAAAATATACTTAAAATAATGTGATAAAAAATTTTATTAGTTTTTTGCCAAATAGGAAACGTTTTATTATAATTCTTAGTAGCAAACTTTGGTTTGGATTCTAAAAGAGCAAAGGCAAATCTTAAAATATCTAAAGTTGAAAAAAACAAGTTTTTACTAATTTTTATATTGAGAACCAATAAAATTTTCTATCTTAAAAGACTTTTGCAAGAATTTGGAAGTAAGTGAAATTTACTAAGGTGAAATTTACTAAGTTTAAGAAAAAAATAAAAATAGAATGATTAGTGGTAGAAGCAAATTAACTAATATTTGTATCCATGACGAGAAAAGTATAACTTATCCTTAAAATTGTTGGAAAGAAAACAAAAACTGATTATAAATAAATGTAAATGAAATAAGCATGCAAAAGGAATATCAATTTGAAAAGTGCAAATACATTGTTGTTAAGGATAATTTTACCCTCACAGACAAATTGTTACAATGTAACAAGTTATGATTATTTTCTTAAAATAGGATACATCTTTTCACTAGTGTATACCCTACAAATGAGGTAACAAAAACAGCACAATCATTTTAAACTCATCAATTTTTTATAAACAAGGTAGAAAAAGGAGAGAATAGTTACAATGTTTTGGAAGGAAAATAAGCTCTTTTAGATTACTTATGATTTAATATCTCATAAAAATAAATATTAAGGATAAAGATAAAATGTGATAGTTTTATTATTATAACAATTAGTTTTTCAGCAATAACAAGGGGTAGTTAAAATAATTCTGTTGATTAATTTAATCAGAAAGATTTCAAAAAATAAAATTTTAGACCAACCAAAGTCTCTTATATTAAGTTTAAATTTGAGTCATTCATATATACACAAAAGTTTTTTTGAGTTTTTTTTTATTACAATATATAAGATAAATATTATTTTATAAATATATAAAATAAAATTTTTATTTTTAATATATAATAAACATATTTTAAAACATCTTTGTTTTTAACATCTAATGTACATCAGTAAGAAGGGAGCCTTAAACGTAAGAAAGAAAGAAAGGAAGAAGATGGTTTTGGGCCTTAGAGCATGGCAAGAGTGCTCTAGAGGATAATGGATATTATGCTGCGTCCAATAATATTTTCACTTATTTTCGTTTTTTGTTTTTTTTTTTTTAAATTTTTGGATAGAAGTCTTCATGGTGCGTTTGGCATGTCGATTAGATAGAATAATATGAGTTCACCCTCTTACGATGGCACCATGTTGTTGCTTCGAACACTTAATTTATTTTTTCACAAAATATCCTTCACCATTATAATTAAAAGGAGAAATTTTATATTCCAAGTTGAAGATGAAAGAAGGCATAAATCACCTTTTTGCCCATAATGTTTCACATTTTCTAAAATTATGAACACTTTTATTTTTTTGCATTCAATTTAATTTCTTTTATTTATTCTGTTACATGTTTAAATCCCTTGTCATTAGTTTGCTGTTACATGATTCCTTTCATACGCCATGTTAGACTTTTTACGACACCTCATATGCTACATCGGCATTTTAAGTTCGACATGGAATTTTCTGTTTTTTTTTTTGAAAAAAATAAACAGAAAAATAATATTTTTTTTCAAAAAAAAGATATCGATTTTTACAACTTTAAAAAATAATAAACTTAATATTAATATTTGAAACAAAACGCTCTCCCTCCGTTTTCCTTCTCTTTGGATTAGGCCTATCTTAATCTATTGGTCTTTTTCTCTCTCGTTGTTAATTTATTTCCATGGCTAGCTAAATCTTTCTGTCAAACCTGTAAATCTCTTTCTCCACGCTATTTTAATTTTAGTAATTCAATCAATCTCAAACAAAAAAAAGGGGGGGGGCAGAGATCGATATAATCTAAAAAACCAACATTGCAAAACTATGAGTTATGAGACAATTTCAAATCTATCTGAAGCAAGCTTAGACAAACATGGGGCCCTAAGATGATTCAAGCACATAAACGACATTGCTCATCTTCTTTTTGTACAAGATCCCCCATTACTGTCTTCAACACAGGATTTTCATCCTATGATTTTTGCCCACTAAAAAAATTCATTTTTATTAGAGGAAACGTTTGCCAGCAAAGAAAGTGCAAAGAAAATCAAATTTGTGTCTAGAAAAGTGATATAGCTGTTCAACTTATTGCCTATAGATTGTTGAATGGTCGAAACAAACACCTTCATGGGAGAAAAGTTCTACATTATAGCATTTGTTAAAAGCATCCAATCATACCATTTTTTTTTTAAGTTGTAGTTCGCAATCTCGCGGGTGAGACTTCTGATGACAAAAATATTGTGCTTGAAGATGCAACTGCAAGTGAGACATGACTGTTAGATACGAGTATGACCACCACTCGAATGAATACTCATTCGCACCAAAATGGGACCTGATGGTGATTACCTCAAGCCCTGTTTAGCTGTGACTGGCGATTCCCAATCGCATGGACATTTCTTTTAAACATCCCAGAGAGAGACGCACTACAACCACTATCAAGAAGAAGAACAAAAACCAAAGGAACCATTCAAAAATTGCTGGCAGGCTCCCAGTCGATGGTTTATGATTAATGCGTAGACAATACAAGGGCATGCTTGAAAAATGCCTGTAGCGGGAAATAATGGCCAAGGCGAGCACATGACACATGATGATACAGTTCGTATACGCACGGCAGGTCAACTTGGGTGCATCTTTGAAGCTGCAGCAACTGATGGACAGTTTCATTTCTAACCACCCTTCAAATGCCCTGTACTTGCTGTTCAATCGTACATACCCTCCGATTTCCAGATGTCCACAGAAAAATTCACTATTTCCTGTCAAATTTAGGTCTTGGATTCAATACCCAAATATGCTATCTATTTTTCTGTTTTTTGTCCCACTTATAAAATTTTCTTTTCATACAAAATTGTATTATATCTGTCATTGCATATTGCATTTGCATGTTATTTTATTTTTATGTATTATACAAACACATACAAAGACACAAATATATATATATATATATATATAGTACATTTAATTTATATAATTTAATATTTTATTTATTATATATATTTAATTGTTTTATATTGATATTAAATTACTTATTTTATATAATTATCTATTTTTCATATTTATAATATTTTAAAAAAATTTATCCACTTGTATATATATATATATCATATACATAAATTTATATTATTTACACACACACACACACATATATATATCAATATATACATTTTATAAATAATTATTATAAATAAATAATATATGATAAAATAAAATAATTAATAAAAAATATTTTCTTAAAAATTGAAAATTGATGCTTGAGTTGTCTTAAACCAGTTTAAAATATGATGTGACCTAAAATAATGCAGAACCAAAATGATCTAAACCTAAAATAACCCAACCCAAATCGTTTCAAACCTTTAAACATAGCATTAAAAATGCAACTTGTGAATCATTATAAAAGTCATATTTAAAGACGTAAAATGTAATTTTCTATTTTTTCTAACCTGCAAACAACATTCGATTCAATCAAAGGCGCAATACAAATCTAGAGGTGGCAATAGTTCTACTTCTAGTAAAGTTGGTGATGTTAAATTATTATGCATATCAAATTATTTGAGTTTTGGTTATTTTAGTATATTAGGATTTGGTTTATTGGATATCTAGCATATCAAGATATTAATATTTTAAATTTTAAATATATTAAATTTTGATTTTTAAGTTTAAATTTTTTAATTTAATTGGATTAACCAAATTTGCAATTCATTCCAATGATTAATTATTTTTGAGTGTTTTTGACACTCCCATATAAACCTTTTAACTTTAAGAACGAACTTCTAATTCTTGCATTAGTCATGTTCTTTTTAAACAATTATGCAACCCATTAAGTTGAAATCAAACACTTCTATTTTCTTGAATTGATTTATGCCTCCCTCCTTAAAATTGAGCTTATAAAAGTTGAGAGTCATCATCTCCCCTTCCTTCAAACCTCTATGCTATCTCTTTTCCTCTGACGCTGGTGCTATTGCCTCCACCACCACCCCATGCAACCACATCTATTAGGATCCATACCTTAAGTCGATTGCTAGCGATGGGGGTAGTCCAATAATATGAAATAATGAGTTGAATAATATGTAATAAGGATCCATTAAAGGTCTATATATATAAATACTAATACATAGGAGGTGCGCAAATAATGAATTAATTCAAAACCCTATTTCCTTTACTTAATTGGTTTCTCTTTTTCTTTTTGTCCTTCTTTCCTTTTTCTTAAACCCTATTTTGTTCTCTCAATTGTTGTCTCTCTTTCTCTTTGTCCTTCTCTTTTTTTCTCCAAACCCTATTTTGTTCTCTCAATTACTTTCTCTCTCACCTTCTCTTTTTCTTCTCTTTCACACAATCTATCCACGTATTTTGTTCCTTTATGTTATGATCCTAACAATTTGGTATCAAAGCACCAACCCTAGGCATTGCTTTAACTCCAGCAAGGAAGCGTAATCTAAATATGACAAAGACTCAAGGTGGTGAATGAGTAACTCCAATGACATGAGCAATTAATATAGTCATTAGTTAAGAAGTTTCAACCATTAGAGTCTTCATTTAACAAAGTACAAGCACTAGAGAGGCAGCTGGTTGAAAGTGTCCAAGTAGAAATGGAAGTTGTAATGTAGCAAATGGTGGAGACTCTTACTGTGCAAGCACCAATATGACACACAAATAAAGAAGAGGTGATGAGAATGTCAAATAACTCCGTGAGACGGGGTACCCTTTTGTCTCCCAGAATTCAACCCTTAAAATTAGGTAAGGGAGTTTTGCTAGGGGATCATCAAGTGTTAGGAATCTGAGACCGCCACCTAAGCCATTAAAATTAAAGCTACCAAACTTCAATGGTGAGAATCCATGTGTGTGGTTGAGGAAGTGCAATCATTATTTTTAGTACTACGACATGGCAGAGGATAAAAGGTTAGAAATTATGGTTATACACAAGGACAACAGGGTTGAAATCTAGTTGTCGGGGTGGTTAATAGTTAAGTCCAACAGAATGTGGGCCCTATTGGAGCAAGACCTTTGCCATTGTTTTGGGGATCCATCACAACTAGATGCCACTAAGGAGTTTTATAAGTTACAATAGACAACAGGGGTGAAAGAATACTAGGAGCATTTTAAAGAGCTCCACTACTTATGGCTAGTTGGAAATCCCTTGTGTACTAAACTATTTTTTATTTTGAGCTTTCTCAAAATGGGATTCGACCGATGGTGAAGATGATCCAACTAGCCATACTCGAGGAGGCCTTCGAATTTATAGCCTTACAAGAGGTAGCCATAAGTGCTGCTAGAAAAATGGGAAAACAAAGTACTCTAAGTAGAACAGTTGAACTACAAATGGATGTGGCCATATCAATGACTAAGGGAGCTTAAGACCTCTATAGGAGAACCTTACTCCCAAACTGTATGTCATCGAATGAATTGAAGAGGCCAAAATGTACTACTGATGTAGGGACAAGCATACACATGGTCATCAGTGCTCCTAAAAGATGTTTCATGCATTGGAAGGCAAGAAGGGTAAGGGTGACACCTTAGTGGCAGCTTAACCACCGTTTGGGGATCACAGAGTCCTTAAGGATAAGGACAATTTTGGGCTAAGAAAGGTGTTAGGATTCATACCTTAAGTCCATTGTCAATGATGAGGGTAGTTTAATAGTATAAAATAATGAGTTGAGTAATATGTAATGAGAGTCTATTAGAAGTCTATATATATAGATACTAATACATAAGAGGAGATGTGCAAATAATGAATTAATTCAAAACTCTATTTCTTTCGCTTAATTGCTTTCTCTCTTTCTCCCTTTCCTTCTCTCTTTCTCTCTCACACACAATTTGTGTATGGATTTTGTTCCTTTCTGTTACAATTCTAACATCATCATCCACAAATCCTACTTGCTTTAATCAATCAGTAATCCTTTCTTTTCTGTTCACAAATTTTTGATTTGTTCTGTTAAGATACTTTGAGTGTTATTTCTTCTTATCCTTTTCTTGTTTGTTGAATGAGATGGAGTTACAAGCTAAAAAAAAAGGTTTCTTCGGGATTTCATAGAAGTTCACTAAATTTTCCTCTTTGGGTTCATTTATTTTTTTTCCTCTCTGTCATTAAATACTAACCAATGAGATACACAAAACAACCCCATATATATATATATATATATATAATCTCATATATAAAGTCTTTTAAGAATCAATAAAGCAACTTTGTTTGTGTTTGGTAGGGGTTGCTTAAATTTTCAATCACTCTTTAAGCATCCACTATTTGACTTCTTCTAGGGGTTCTAACAATTGAGGTTTGTGAACTAACTTCTACTTTACTCCTTTTTTTCCATTTTTGGATTCATTTTTTTTTTCATTTATCCTCTTAGAATTATTGTTACTCAATTAAAGGTTTTTAGTGATTCTTTGTAAACAGGGTGCTAATGGTGTTCAATTTAAACCAATTGTTTAATTTGTTGCTTAAGTGCTTTGGCTAGTTAAAGCCTTCCAAGCTTTGGCCTTTGACATAACAAGACATAGAGAATTGAGCAATTAAGGTGGTATTGGCAAGGGATCTTTTAGTTTTGGTACTATTCTCATATTAGGGTGCTTTATGGTGTGCAGTATCAATGGGGTTATGGTTTGCACTTGGTATGGTGTATTGGCTTTCCTATGACTTAATTGGCTATGAGCTAGTTAGGGGCCTTAGGGACATGTTACTGGTTTTAGGTAGATAGAGCACTTTTGAGTAGGATTTTTGCATGGCAATTTGGAGTAACTTAATAGGATTGTAACAAAGGAACTTAAATAATTATCACAAAGGGAAGTTTTGATTTTGTTAATCTTGGGATATGATTCTATCGATGGATTGTCAATTTTGAAGTCTATAAGTGTAATTAAGGTAGTTTTTGGTGTTGCTTGTAAAATAAAGGAATAATCTTGTTATAGATTTTTGGTTTTATGGTTTGGATTAGAAGTCAATTTCACTCTTTTATCCAAGTTTAGTCCTTCTTATGGCAATGTAATTTGCTGATTGGTTATGAGAATAAGGGCATTTAGGGACTATGTTATTAATATGCAAAGAGGATTATATTAATTAAAAAATTGAACATTGAATTTTTTTTTTAAAGTTTTTTATAAGAGGATGAAATTTTGTTTTACTTACTGAAAACCAAACATTAGGAGTTGAGCTTAGTCTCTGGCTTAATATGGAGCTCAATGCTAAACATCATTAAGTTTGGAATCATTACTGGTCTAAGCTAAGTTTAAGCCTTATAAATACTGAATCAAGTTGAGCCTAAACATTTCAAATCTTGGCTCCATTCGGCTCACTTGCAATGTTTGGCTCTAAATTTGCTTATGATTTTTGTATTCCTACATTTAGCTTTATGTATTAGGACTAACAATTTTTATTTATTTATTTATTTATTTATTTCTAATCATGTGTGCATCATGCACCAATTTTCAAGATTTAAGAAAAGAAAACGAGTTTGTTGATGTGTTCAAGTTTGCATTCATGAATTTTATGTAAGGAAGACCCAAAAACCTAAATTATTATAACCAATCTTCCTTATCTTTGCATTACTATTATATTTTTGTTAGACAAATTACGACTTATGAGGTTGTTTCCTTCCTCATTAGGTTTTATTTTTTAATTCATAAGCCCATTTAGAATTTTTTTTTTAAAAAAATAGATGTATATGCTCTTTCTAAGGAAAGAAAAATGATGTCATTTTGCTTATAATTTCAATTTCATGTCTCTTTATTAGTCATTTGTAAGTGTGAAGTTTTGAATTTTCTTTCAGATCATGGCAAATTCAGTTGAACCTCGATAGCCTAAACAAGGTATATCTTTTTGTCTTCAAATTCCCAGTATGATACTTAGTTGCTTTTCATTGTTGTTTGTCTTTGCTCCTTTTGTAATATGTTTTACTTTTGCTATGTTAAGCATTGTGCAATTTTTTTAGAAAGGTTTCCAAAAAGATGAACATTAGAAAGAGAACAATTGATGAAGATGAAGATAGGGATTCAAAGGGTGAAAGCTTACTATCACAAAGTCAAAAGAAACTTCTAAAGGCTGATAATGAGCCATATTTTTCAATAAACCTTCCAGAAGCTTTCTATCTACTAATTTGAATAAAGGATCTGCTAGGCCAATGTTTCAATTTGACTCTTTAAAGGAAATACAAGTTCAATATGATAGTAAAGTGACGACAACTATGGAGACTAAAATAGAGTTCTTAAAGGATGCCATGGCCATTTGGGAAAATTTTCTTAAGCAAGCATAAGCTACTTTAAAGGGGAAAAATCCAACCACTAGTGATGAAAAGTTGTATAAAGGGATTCATGGATATACTAACCATAAAGCTAGTTTTCAGATGGAGCAAACAATACCAAGTAAGAAAGCTAGTGGGGCACCTAGTCCTTTCAGGGCTTTTGCTTACATAAAGGTGACAACAAGGTTTAACTATCAGCCAGACATATGTAAGGATTACAAAGAAACAGGTTACAATGGTTATGGAAATTCCTATAAATTCATGCATGATTAAGGGCATTACAAGTCTAGGTAATAATTAGAGGAATGGGAAGAGGCAAAGAAAGCAAGGAAGAGAAATCTCATTTTAAGAGTTGATGCTGAGGATGATACAGGTGTAGGCCACAATAACAGTAATGATGATGATGATTACCTTCCTTTTCCATGTTTCATATATAAGTGGCTATTTCAAGATCTTGTTGTTCCTAAATGCAAGCACTATTTTTGTGAGCATTGCGCTTAGAAGGTAACCCTTTTATTTGATTGAATTTGAAATATTGTGTTGGTTTTATAGGTTATATTTGTGTCATTCCTTTACAAGTTCATATGTCTTGTAGATCAGCAAGAGCACTTAGATACGCTTCTTTTGGTTGTCTGTCAAGGCCATTTCAAGAAGAAGGCTCACCCTTCTATTTTCACCTTCATATGCTTCCATATGAAACTATTCTAGTCAACAATTGAATGGTGCTTTAATTTGACTTTTGCTTAAATTTTATGGTCTCTATTTTCGTTGTTTATATAGTACATTTTCATGTTTTCATCTTTGTACAAATGAAACTTACTAGGTTCTTCATTTCTTGGAAGCATCAAATTGGAACCATAAAACTCAATTGTGAAACTAATTGTGTTGTTGATTGAGTTTGGCTTTATTTGCCCATTTCAAATTTCTTTTCTTACTAGGATTCAACAGTTAGAATCCTTGTATAATTCCCTTTATGTTACTAGCAAAAAAAGACTGAGTTTAATGTAATAGTAATGACTTGTAACTCATTGATTTTTAAAAAAAGTTTAAAGAATTGTTTTCAATTATTTATGTTTATTACTCTTAAAACCTAAATGTTTGGCCAGTAATAGTTAGCAAAAGTCTATTAAAAGAGTTAAAAAAAAGGAATTAAGAATATGTCATTAATAATTTTATCTTCTAAACTAGTGTTATAATTATATGTAATAAATAATTGATTTATTCTCATGAATCAATTTTAAATTTTTATTACGTTATCTATTTATTAGATAAATATCTTTACAATTCCTATTGTAAAAAGCATCTCAATTTGCAAGTACTCCACTATAAGGTCTATCTAGGATGGGGCAATATCTACCTATAATGTGAATTACCTAGTTCATCATAATTAAGTCTCTTTAAAGTCTTTATAAAGACAACTACCCTTTTACCACCAAACATTGATGGTGTGTGTTTATTCAAGAGTTCTTCAACTTAGGCATTTGTTCTAATGTGAATTGTGCTTAAGTATTCTTAAAAGACATTTGTATAGCTTGGACTCCTTGCAAAAATATTTTACCATATATTCTCCACGTGCTTTGAGATCTTTAACTCGGCCTACAACTTGATAAGTACTATAAATTGTAAGTTGTTTGATCCTTTTAGCCCAAGCTATAGTTAATCAAGCAATAAGGGTTTTATAATGAACTTTGTTATTCGAGACCAAAAATTAGAAAGGAATAATCAATCAAGCAATGAAGGCTTCATAATGAACTTGTTATTCAAGACCAAAAACTAGAAAGGAATAATCAATCAAGCAATGAAGGCTTTATAATGAACTTGTTATTCAAGACCAAAAACTAGAAAGGAAGTGTATACTTGAGGATGACATTCCTTGAGCCTTTGAAAACAAAATATGTGTCTTTATCTTCCTTGCTTGAGGAGTCGCCATTAAGTAAAGTCTAATTATTGATACAATCATTACAACTAAGCTTTTTAAAACTCATGCACTTGTTCATAATATTTTTAAGTGACTAGGCTTTTAAGGCAATGTAAGGCTAAAAGTGCAAGTTGAAAGTGCACATCAAATTCTCCTTTCGCAATTGACCATTATAGCAAACAACTAACCACTTTTGACCGATGAAGCATTAACCTCAATAGATGATTCGAAGGAATAATTATCTTAGGCACCTAAAAATATGGCCACCACTTTTTCTTCATAATGACCAACATAAAGGTAAGTTTATCAAAATTTGGTTAACTCAATTATGCTCTTTGAAAAATCTTGCACTCGATCCTTTTTACAAGCAAAAATTAAGCTCGTTAAGTATTGATTCACCAGAAGATACAAGTACCTTTAACTTCTAGAACTGGGTTTACTTCATAATAACAATGATAGGTATTCCTTTACTTATTGAAAAGTGTACTTATATACTTAAACTCAAGCACCTTCTCCAAAAGCGAAAAAAGAAAAGTTGCATATCTTGTAACATAGATATAGATTTGATTAAGTGTGCCAACATTATTGTAAGGATCTAAACATCTTTGATAGTCTTAAAGAAGGATAGTCTTTATACCACTTTGATCTTCTTATGATTATCTTTGATTCCCAATTCAATATTAGAAATCCTATGAACTCATACATTATATCTTGATGATATACTTTGTAAGGTTAAGTTTAATTTCATAATAGTCTAAAGATTCAAATGTCTCTTCCAAAGTTGTAGATGTGATCTAATGTTGTCTAACTTTTCACCAACATATCATAAATATAAACTTTCACATTTTAACTGATATGTGATTGAACATATGATTGACTAATATTTTATAGGTGGCTCCCATGTTTTTTAAGTTAAAGGGCATAACCTTATAATGGTATGTGCCTATTTCCATGATACATAAGGGTTTTCCTTAATAGGTTTCATACAATGAGATTTGATTATACTTATAAAGAATATCTATGAAAGTCATTAACTCATACCCCAATGTACCATTTACTAGTTGTTTAATACAAGGAAATGGGTAGTTATTGTAAAGAAATGGATTAATAAGATGAAATAAGGTGGCAATTGCCAATAAGAATTTCACTGATAGAATTTTGTACATATGTTTGGTCATACATCAGTTGTGCAGTGTAATGCCTTTTTATAATGCAAATTAAGATTATGTCATTAAAGTGGGATACAATCATAATCTCTGAAGTTCCCAACTTCACCCTAGGATCTACTAGTTTGTGATACTGAGAGGGGGGTGAATCAGTATCACCACAATTCACAATTCGCAGGAAAGTGAACAACTTCAATCTCTTCTTAAAAGCGAACTCTTTCTCAGATTCGACTAAGGTAGATCTATTGCTACCTACTAATCACAATAGTCCCCAAAGTCACCTTTCAGACACCTTGCCTAATAGACAATTCGGATGTTCTTGTTTAGGTCTTCGTTAGGTTATGGGTTGGCTGATACTTTAGCTGCGTTCACAACTCAATTCAAAACACAGAACGTAAAGCAAATTAAGGACACACGAGATTTACGTGGTTCCGTCAACGTGACGTACATCCACGGTGGTAGGGACTCTCCCTTACCGAGACTATCCACTATACTTGAGAATTATAGTTACAATGGATGTCTTAATCTTCTGCTCCTTTCACTATTGCAATTACTAAGCAAGTACAATACAAAGAGTGTCACTTACTGTGTCTACTCTTCTTCTAGCTTGTCTTGCCTCTGTTGAATTGAAAGGCTGCTCCACTGCCGCTTAGAAGTTCACCGCAACGCTCTCTAACCTCTCTTGAAGAAATCTAGAAATACGTTGAGTTCTTTCTGATGCTTCGCCAAATTCCTTCTCTAGGTTGTCTCACACAGCTCCTGCTTTCACCGTCTCACGGTTTCACAGCTTGCACTCAAGCTTCTGGTCTGCCGTTTCACGTCTCACAGCCTGCCCCACGCTTCTGATCAGTCACGCTGTTGCATGTTCTGGTCTCACGCTCCTGGTCTGCTGTTTCACATCTCTTGGCCTGCCTCACACTACTGGTTTTTCTGGTTCACGTCTCTCGCCCTGCCTCACGCTTCTAGTCTGCTGTCTTCTCTTCCGGGTGGTCTCACGGATACCAGGTCTGCTGTCTTCTCTTCCGGGTGGTCTGTTTCTTATTTCTCCTCTTGCTGGTTGTGCGTTTCTGGTTTGGTTGCAGGATGTGTTTCTGGTTTGCTTGCAGGAGGCGTTTCTGGTTTGCTTGCAGGATGTGTTTCTGGTTTGCTTGCAGGAGGTGTTTCTGGTTCGGTTGCAGGAGGCGTTTCTGGTTTGCCTGCAGGATGTGTTTCTGGTTTGCTTGCAGGACGTGTTTCCGGTTTGCTTGCAGGATGTGTTTCTGGTTTGCTTGCAGGAGGTTGCACGTTCTGGTTTGCTCTCCCGGTGGTGACGTTTCTGGTTTGCTCTCCTGGTGGTGTTGTTTCTGATCTCTTGCCGTTCTGCTCTCTCTTCCTTTTGGCCGGTTGCTGTAGGGTTGCTGTTTATTCAATTGTGTTGGCCCTCTTCCCTAGTTTTGTCTTCCAAGGCCTTTATATACTCTCTTCCATGAAACCCTAATAGGGCTTACATGGCAGATTTACGTTCTTGCCCTTATGCTGCAGATTTACTTTCTTGCCCTTCCATGTGACTTTGCTGCCCTTCCATGTGACTTTACTCTCTTGCACACTTAACCCTCGTTGACAACAATTACAACCCATACAAGGCTGTGGGAACAACAATCTCTTTTCTTTGGAAAGAATTAATCTTGATTGGTGAGTAATTGGTGGAGAAATTGTAGTTGATGGAGATTGAGTGATTGGTAGAGAAATTGTAGTTGATGAAGATTAAGCAATTGGTGGAGAAACTATAGCTAATGGAGATTGAGTGATTGGTGGAGAAACTGTAGCTAATGGAGATTGAGTAATTGGTGGAAAAACTATAGTTAACAAAGATTGAGCAATTGGTGGAGAGATTGTAACTAAATTAGGACATGTGATTGTTTCCTTTAATACCCCTTTGTAAGCTGATGTGGTGGACTGCACAGTAAGTTTGGATTGTAAAAGTTGAAAGTGAGCCATAGAGAACCCTTTAGTGAAGATATCGACAGATTGTTCTGTAGTGGAGATGTATCGAACATGCAATTGATTTTTTGCAATTCGTCCTCATACAAAGTGGTAATCAATTTCCACATGTTTTGTTTAAGTGTGAAAGATAGGGTTCCTTATCAAATAAATGGCAAAGATGTTGTCACACCAAAGAACTAGAGGACCTTGCCAAGAGACACCGAGATTATGTAAGAGAGCCTTAATTCAAATGAGTTCAGCAGTTGTGTCAGCTAAGCTTTTAAATTCAGCCTTTGTGCTAGATTGGGCAATTGTTCGTTGTTTACGAGAACTCCATGAGGCGAGATTAGAGCCAAGGAATATGCCGAAACCACCAACCAATTGTCTAGTGTCGTGGTCTTTAACCCAACCTACATCTGAAAAAGCATGGAGATGCAAATAGTTGTTGCAGGTAAAGAGAATGCCATGATGTTGCGTGCCACGAATAAAGCACAATATGCATTTGATAAACTGCCAATGGATCTCCATGGGTGCATGTATATACTAACAAGCAGTGTTGACAACTAAGGCAATATCAGGGCGAGTGAGAGTAAGATATTACAAATCTCCCACGGTGCTATGATAAAGTGTCATATCTAAGAATAACTTACCACAATGGATAGATGGAATATCCAAGCCAACGACACAGGGTGTAGTGACAGGTTTCACATCCTGTACTTTTGCTCGTGTAAGAAGATCGGCTGCATATCTTGCTTGGTGAAGAAGAATACTATTTAAAGTGCATTGTAGTTTAATCCCAAGGAAATAATTAAGTTTACCTAAGTCTTTGATAGCAAATTCCTGTTGTAGAGTCTTTAAAAAAGCAGATAATGGTGTTGTAAGGGATCCTGTAAGAATTATGTCATCGATATAGACAAGTAGGAAGATATTGTATTGTGCTATATGCAGTATAAACAATGATGAGTCAACTGAAGAAGCTATAAAACCAATGAAGATGAGAAAATTACTAAGACATTGGTGCCAGGCACGAGGTGCTTGTTTTGGGCCATAAAGAGACTGTTTTAGATAATAGACGTAATGAAGAAGGTGGGGATCAATGAAACCTAGTGGTTGATCCATGAATATTTCTTTGGTTAGATGATCAAGGAGAAAGGCATTCTTAATATCAAGCTGTCGTAATTGCTAACCCCTAGAGAATACAATCACGAGGACTATGCAAACCGTGACATGTTTAACTACTGAGCTAAAGGTTTCATTGTAATCAATTCCTTGTTATCGATGAAAGCCCTTTATGACTAATCTAGTTTTGTAATGTTCAAGGGAGCCATATGCACAGAGTTTGACATGAAAGACCCATTTGCAACCAATAGGCTTATAGGTTGAAAGAGATGGTACAAGGTCCCATGTTTGATTTTTCAAAAGTGTGGTGTGCTCTTCGGCCATAGCAGTTTGCCAATTTGTATCTTTTACTGCCTAACTGTAACAAGATGGTGTGGATAGGATTGCTACCAAAGTGGTTAGTGCATAGGTTTGATCCTTTTGTACATGGTGGCAGGGAATAGTGTTATTTCAAAGTCGAGTCACCATGGGGTAGGTTAGTGGTACAGGTTGTGGGAGCGAGCTTGGAGCCTGTGGGATAGTGGTTTGTGAGATTGTTTCAGTGGTAAGAGAGGGCATTGTAGGACTACTTTGCACAAGTGTCAAAATGTGAGAGATATCAGTCCTCGATTCCTCCCAATGTAAATCATCATGTTGGAAATGTATTAAAGGAACATAAAGGGGTAACTCCAAAGATGTTGATGGAGACACATTTGATGGTACATGGGTGACAGGAGCAGCAAACAAAAAAACCGTCTCATCAAAGATTGCATTTGCAGTTATATAGAATCATCATTGAAGTGGAGAATAGCATTGATAACTCTTGACACCTGAGAGATATCCCAAGAAAATGCACTGATATGATCTAGGCTCTAGTTTGTGCTTAGTATAGGGTTGTAGGTTTGGGTACACAGCATAACCAAAAACTCAAAGATGCTTAATTGATGGTATGGTAGAAAAAAGTACTTCCTAAGGGTTGTGTTGTTGCAAAATTGGAGTGGGTAATCGATTAATAATGTGAATGACACTCTTGAAAGCAGAATCCCAAAAGTGAGAGGGGATAAATACATGGTGCATAATTGCTAGACCCATTTCAGCCACATGTTTCCATTTCAACCACTTGTTTATGTTTACGTTCAACTGAACCATTTTAAAGGGCCATATAAGGATAGGATGTTTGTTTATAAATGTCATGGTCCTACAATAGTTTATTAAAAGATACAGATAGAAATTCTTTGGCATAGTCACTTTAAATAGCTTTGACTCAAATATTGAGTTGGTTTTCAATGAAATTTAAAAAGACCATGAAGATATGAAAAAATTGGTCATGAGAATTAAATACATAAAGCTAGGAAAATTTGGAATAATCATCAATGAAATAAATATAATATTTGTTATTTTGGTGAGGCATTATAGGAGCTAGCCTCCAAATGTTAAAATGAATTAATTTGAGGGGGGTTGTGGACCTATGAGAAGTAAGAGGATGGTGATGATGATGACTCTTACTAGATACACATGCTGAACAAGTTGGTTATGTGGTTGATGACTTGTTGAACATGCGAGAAATAGTTGAATAGGCAACATGACTTAGATGGTGGTGCCAACGAACAAAAGAGTTAGTTTGGGATAAGTAATAAGATAAAGGAGAAAACTTGGATTGACCTGATAGTTGATAAAGTCCCTGATTAAGATTCCCTTGGAAGAGAATCTTACCCGTACGATGACACTTCATAGAAAAACAATTAGGTGAGAAAATGAAATCATAATTATTTTCCTGTGAAAATTAATATATTGAAAGTAAGTTTTTATTTAAAGAAGGGACAAATAGGACATTAGAAAGATGGAAATTTTGAGAAACAAAAGTACCTATATAAGTTATTGGGAGACTAGACCTATTACCTATGGTGACATATTGGTTGTTTGTCTAAGGTTAAAGAGTGGATAATTGAGACGGATTGTTTTGTGACGTGGTGTGTGGCACCAAAATCTGGATACCATGGCTCTGAAAATACTGACGGTGGTAGTGGAATTTCAATAATGTGGAGCTAGGGTGCCGATCTGAAAGATTGTGGTGAAGGTCTATGATCACGACACATATTGACTCGATGGCCAAAGTGATTGCATAGTTGACATTATGCATTGCCCCTTCTTTGATTTCTGTAATTGCCTACATTTTGTGAGTAATTTGGGGCTGAATTTTATGGACCAAATTACTACCCACTTTGCGAAGTTTGTTGCCTAGACCTTGGTGACTAATCCATGTGAGAAAAAAATTGTTGTGATGATCTACTTGCTTGGTGTGCTATCCATGTCATGAACATTGCTGAAGTGGAAGTGATTGGCTTAAGCAAGTCAAGACATGCCTCATGAGCCAAGAGCAGTCCGTGTAGAGACTTATGTGTAAGTGATTGGTATTGACTTTGAACAGAAATCGATATTGCTAAACTTTCATATTCTGCTTCGAGTCCTCTGAATAAGTAACTTTGGTATTCTTGTGAGGAAATGCTTTCACCAATCGAGGAAAGTTGATTAACAAGGCTGCATATTGCAAATAGTCTGTGATTGTTTGATTTCCTTTATAAAGAGCTTGAAGTTGTATTCATAGATGTGTGGCGCAAGCACTATTGCGTGTTGCATATGATTGAGCCAAGAAGGACCATATGGCTGTTGAAGTGCCTAAATTAGAGAGTTGTGTAACAATGTTATCAACTATGGAATTAAGAATCCATTCCAAGGTAGTTTGATCTCAAGTGAACCATGTTTCATATGTTAGATTTAGTAAACTTTTGGTGGCACCATTCTCACCAATTTTAGTGATAGTGTGTGGAGGGCATGGTTTGGTTCCATCCACAATTGACAAGAGTCAACTGGCCCTAAGAAAGGGGAGGAGATGAGTTTTCCATATGATATAATTATCTCTAGTCAATTTGATACCAATTACAGGACTTGATTAATCTAAATGAGCCTCTTGTAAGAGGCATAAAAGGACACAGTGGGGCAACATTGTTAAAGAGGTTTGTATTTGAGGAAAATGGGGTAATGGGTGAATCTGAATTATTTGACATTTATGCTTTCGCAAGAGATGGCTCTGATACCATGTAAAGAAATGGATTAATAAGACGAAATAGGGTGACAATTTCCAATAAGAAAATTGTATTTCACTAATAGAATTTTGTACATATTTTTGGTCATACATCAGTTGTGCAGTGTAATGCCTTTTTATAGTGCAAATTAAAATTACACCATTAATGTGAGATACAATCATAATCCTTTTTTTTTTTTGGAAAGAATTAATCTTGATTAGTGGAGAAATTGTAACTAATGGAGATTAAGCGATTGGTGGAGAAATTGTAGCTGATGGAGATTGAGCGATTGGTAGAGAAATTGTAGCTGATGGAGATTGAGTGATTGGTGGAGAAACTATAGCTGACAGAAATTGAGTGATTGGTGGAGAAACTGTAGCTGATGGAGATTGAGCGATTGGTGAAGAAATTGTAATTGACGAAGATTGAGCAATTGGTGGAGAGATTGCGGCTAAATCAAGACACGTGATCATTTCCTTTAATAGTTATCCTTTAGGCAAGCCTTGATTGCTTATCCACCTATATTAGCTTATCCATTTTTTTTTATTGCTAACTACAATTCAAGAGAAGAGTTGCATTTTTTTGCTTGACTAGATAATGCTCTGGATTCATACTGAGTTGATGGATTATAATCTTAAAGTTGATTCATTGCATCTTTATAGATATTCAATCAAAGACCTCCCAAAGAGCTCATAAAAACCTAATGATGCACTTTTTAACTTCCTTTCCAATTTCTCCCTAATTTAAATTGATCAAGGTTAAATAGATCCAAAAGACCTTGCAATAACCCTTCTATAAGCATGCTTCGCTCTAAGAGGTCATCAAGCCAGTTTTCCAAACTAGCAACATTAATAACAAATTTCTTTTCCTAGCCTTTGACCCAAGTCATCTAAAGCCTACAAGCTTACTTATGTTCACTCTACACCTAACAAATTCTCCAGGGAGTCCATATGAGATTATATGAAGAAAATATATTCATGATCACAAATTAGATGATGGCATTAGCTAACTTGGGTTTGAAGTCAACCAACCTAAGTTTATAGTCGAAGGTTATGGTTAATTCATGTATCCCTTAAGAAACATTAGCTTTACTAAGAACTTGTACAAAGGGTAATTTATAAGTTTTAACTAATCTCTTGAAAGTCCCATTTTCTTAAAAGTGTCAAAATAGAGTATATCAATAGAACTCTTTATATCCACCAATATTCACTTAATATTAAATCCATGAACATTGGCAAATATCGACAATGGATCATCATGAGGATACTGCACTCCTTCCAAATTGTTATTAGTAAAAATGTAAGTGCTTTATTATTCTTTTCTTGATAACTCTTGCCTTCCATATTAAGTTTTAGCCCACATGACTTTCGTGTTGCTTAATTGCCCCCCTCCATTAATGAATTGTAGAAAATCATCTAAATGGTGCCTTTCAAAGGACCTTATGTCTAAGAAGGGTTCACCAAGCTTTCTGAGTATTTAAGTATGGTATGCATCTCATTGCTTTTGTTAAGGACAACAATCCATGTGTAAAGTTTGGTTATGATTACATTAAAGACTTTGTTTGGACTTAAGGACAAATTACCCAAATATCCAAAATGAATAAGTTATTTTACTTCATCTTTTAGCTTATTACAATCATTTTATAGTATGTTTATGATCATTGTGAAAATATAATACTTGTTTAGGTCTTATTTGTCTTAAGGGGTTCATAATTAGACTACCAAGCTACCAAATCCTTGTTTTAAATCTTTAACAAGATTTGTGAGAGAGGCATGCAAGGGTAGTGTAATGAGAAAAATTAAAAGCATTAAGGCTAACAATTCAACATTATAGCCTAGTAATATGACTTTATGAACTTTTATGTCCATGTCCCTTATAAGATTTTATGACATCTTTTTTATTTTTTCGGCTAGAACTAAAGGCTCTTTGACCTCACCTTGAGCCATGTCTACCTCTTTAACATTAATAAACATTTTGGCCCTCTATATCAGGTTAGCAAAGTCTCGTGCTAGTGTTTTGTCTCAAAAAAATGATAAGGGTGATTTTTGGAGGTAGCTCAAAAAGGTAGAGTCATGTTTAGGTTTAAACCCTCTACATCTAGCATCTTTATGTGGAATCAAGCAATGAACTCTTTAAGAGATTCACTTGGTTTTTGTTAGACAAAGATAAGGGCTATTAGAGTCTTTTTATGCATCTTATTTATGATGACCAAGCTATAAACAAATAGTTTAACTACTCAAAATTCTTAATGGATAATGCCAAAATCTTGGAATGTAGTCATTGAGCCGCATCCCTTAATGTAGTGGTAAAGTTGTTACAAAAGGTTGCATTGAAGGCATAATGAATCAACATAAATATATGATATCTACTATTATGTTTCATGAGATCCTTGGTCTCATCTTAGGTATCCTAGTTACAAAGATTAAATTTACTTAAGATAGGAACTTTCTAAATTTTCTTTATAAGGAAAAGTTCAAGGTCCCTTTGATGCTTGAATACAAAAGCATCACATGACTCCTTAAGGGCAACCACTTACTCATACACTTCCTTAAGCTATTGAGCCTTTTGATTATTATGTTGGGGAGGCAAAGTCTCCATTCTAGACTCAACTAAATCTCTTTGTTGTGAACTATTATTTTATAATGGGATATAAGAGATCAATTATGTGACACCAAACATAATTATAAGAGGTTAAAGGTGACTTGGAGTAAGATTGTAATGAATAGCGATAAGATAGTCTTTTACTCACTCCTATCATGTATTGAGTTAACACTTGTCCATGTTCCTCAATGACAATTTTATGGTTGCCCTTACACTCCTTTACAAGAATATGATTTGCATTATAGTTCATATACCCCTAATGTTAGGGATGGTGATTCTCCTCGTAAGGTTTCCACAATGGGACTTTAATAACTTAGGACACTATATGTATATTTTGCTATCCATGGTAAGGGGTATTGCACCTTATTTTATCTGTCCTAATTAAAGTAGGACTTCACCTTTGTTCACTCTTAAGTTTGGACGTGTGTGGGACTAATTTGTGGGCAAAATACATTTGTAATTAGATTCTAGTTTGTTTATTTGGACATGAAAATGGGAAAAAATCAAAGAAAACAATAAGAAAAAAAAAGAAAAGAAAAAAAAAAGGAAAAGCAAAAATAATTGAATTGTTGCAAAATTGATTTACACAATCCAATGTATAGGTAAAATTACAATATACATGATATATCCTACTTAAGAAAGGAAGAATTGGAAACCCTCTCAATCCTTATACTAGACCCAAAGTCAAAAAGATTGTTTTAGGTTAAAAGTCACATCATTAAACCATGAGAAAGCCTTTCCCTTTTTAAAAACCCTAGACTAAGTAGACAAGTGTAGTAATATCAATTCGTTATGAGGCTTCCCAGCCTTTTCTTTAAGGTCTAATGACTTAATCCAATTGTAAATCATGTAAGCTAATAGCCTATAAAATATTAAACATATGTAAGAAGGAAAACCAATCTCAATGGTTCAACAAAAAGCAAAATGTAATAGTCAAGATCAAGCACCCTTCCTCTATAAAAAAAAAAAAAAGGTTCCCTTTGCATTGAAAAGAAGAAAGTTGACATCAAAGGAGACAACAAAGAGAAAGACAATGAGAGAGAACAACAAGAGAGCGTTTAAGAGAGCTAAGACAAAAATAAAGAGACAGAGCAGTAACACCAACTAATACCAACAAAAACAATATGACCTAACAAGAAAAAGGTGCCAAAAATATTGAAACTAACAAAAATAATGTCTAAATACCTACCTATGAAAAGAAGCTGCTCTCACTTGTCATTAATAGTAGGAATAAAGTACTTATAATAGGATTATGAGCTCCTTTTGATTTCTTTTTTTTTCATTATTTTTATTAAACATTGCATTTAACACTCTTAATTAAAGTAATAAACAAACCAATATAGTTTTAATTTAAGCTTCTAAGAGGCGATATGGTGAATGTTCTTTTAAAATTGTAGTAATTTATTGTAGTAAAGGAAAGTTGAGCAACAAACAAACTAATTTGACTCAAATTTAACCTTCCAAGAGACAATATAGTGAATGCTCTCTTAGTAAACTGGTAGTTTATCATAGTAAAAGAAAACTCAGCAATACATTTAAAGACGTAATCACCCACATAAATGACCTAGGTTAAGTATAAAACCATAATTATGTCAAGCAATGAAATTAAATATAAATATTAATGGCAAAGAATTCAATCACAAGCATTGTTTCACCCACCCTTAATATCTTCGATGATCCTTAAGCATGATTTACCTCGATTTACTTGGTTCATATCAACTAGATATGCAAGCCAAAGCATAAACATACCCATAAATAAAATAATGACAAAACATCAAGGATCCAAAAGGCTCAAACAAACACAAATTCAACTGCACACTCAAAAAATTGGTCAAAGAGAGACTTATGTTACGCATTGTTGCCTTTCTTCACTAAGAAAAATAAACTAGACCAAGCTGATCGGAGCCTTTCGCATAGAAAAATATGACAGGTTAGCATAATAATCTTTTTTACCCTTTTCCGTTTTTTTTTTTCTTTTTTGTAAACTGATAGCCATAAAAAAATCAAAAAGTGAAAAAGAAAAAAACAACAAAACACAAGAGAAAACAAAAGAGAGAGAGAGAGAGAGAGAGAGAGAGAGAGAGAGAGAGAGAAGGAGCATTCTGACCCTCCAAGGAAGTTCCCCAGCACTGTTGTCAGCTGTCGACAATGTCACCGGAAAGTGGAATGGGCACCATCACCAGAGCTGCCAGCTATCAAGAAGAAGCTGAGAAATTCACAAATTGATGGGAAACTAGAAGCTAGCTATGCGCAAATTGATGGAAAACTAGAAGCCAGCTCTTCTTCTCACATGCATCACAGCTGGTCATTGTCGCCACATGAAACCGACACCAGTGGACTCCTCAAGTGCCGATCTACTTGGCCATACCCTCCACATGCCAGTCCAAGGCCAGCCGTGCCTCATGACCAGCAGCAGCCCCTCTCGCTCTCCACCACTAGCCAACACAACATACCTAACAAAAATCACAATTTTCATGGACAAATCTTGATTTCCACACCGGAAACTATGTTTAAGACTCATGTTTAAGGAGTCTCAAAGCAAAGAAAAAGGAAAGAATGGTTGGAGAAAGGGGTGATGTAAAGAGAGACAAGTGTTCTGGAACCAAGAAAATAAGAAAGAGAGATAAGGGGCGAACGATTTGGGCCAAAGGGATTAGAAAAAGAAACAAAAGAAAAATGAAAGAGTGAAAACAGAGAAAGAAAGAAAAAAGAAAAAAGGAAGGAAAAAACCCAAAAAAACAGAAGGGAAAAAGAAAAGACAAGAAAAAAGAAAGAAAAAAAAGAAAAGAAAGGGAAAGGGGAAAGAAACATAAAAGCAAAAGGGACATGAAGTTCTTAGAAATGGTGCCATTTTGGATGTCTTTGGTTAGTCTCTGGACACAAAATAACATCAACATCCTTTTTAAATTTTTGAAAAAATTTCTTTTTTACTTTTGGTGCATAGAATCACCATAAAAATTATCCAAATTTTCTGAAAAAAATTCTAAAAAATTTTCTTTTTATTTTTTAATGCACATGATAACTTTAAAAAGCATCCAAACCTCTTTTTGATTTTCTTAAAAAGTCTCCAAAAAAAAATTTCCTATTATTTTTCAGTGCTCAAGATCACTACAAAAAGCACCTAAATCACTTCAAAAACTTTTAAAAAATCCTTTTTACAACCTATCCAAATTCCTTAAAGTCTTAATATGTACGCATTTGTGAGAAATCATACTTATAAAAAAGGGTGAGAAATAAATAAAGTATTATTAAAAAAATATAAAAGTGAAAATAGATAAATAGTAATACTATGGTATACGATAGATATTTAAATTGGCTATAGTCTTCACCAAAAACAATTGTACTCCCAAACCTTAAGGAATCTTCATAAAGTAGATCGAATCATTTACAATTTACCAATTACACCTAAAATAATTAATAACGACTCCAAATCCATCTTCAGTCATAATAGTGTCATAAATACTCTAACCTTTTCCTTAATGCCCAAAAGTGTTAAATACCATATGCCCTTCCACATTTGCTAAGCTCCCTATCCTTGGAACTCATTTGACAATTTGGTGACTCCAATAGAGACTTTCTTAAGAGTCAGACTACTCTACCATGTTTTTATTTATATGCTTTCATTCATGCTTGCTTAATAATTTATTTAATTATCTCTTGTATTGATATTTATGATTGTTATTTGCATTATAATCTTGATTACATACACTTATAAAGTCCTTGGAACTCGACCTATACCTTATGTAGTTTAGACAAAAGAAAGTACGAGTCCTTCATGTAGCCAATGACTCTTGTGTAAGATAGTCCTGAAATCTCTTACTTAGGCAAGTAACTCTTACTTAAGCCTTCAATAATGAGGGAAGGAATCCTCTGGGAACCTTTGATCTAAGTTAGATCCATTAAACCATATATCCTATTATTATACCAATAAAGTCATCCATTAATTAGATTCATCCCTTATAAAACAAGAAACTTAAGATATCCCCCCTTAATCATTACATCATGCATCATTTTGTTCTATTTTTAGTTTTTACTACATTACTTTACAATCTATACTTTATTATTATTTTCTCTTACTAACATAATCCTTAGGTTTTTTTTTTTTTGTTATGTTCCTCATGACATCCATTTAGACATACCCTATTTTGTCCACTCTAATCAAAGATACAATACAATAAACTACAAGGAGCTCACAGCTGGCAAAGCACACAATGATAGTCATCAGGGACATATTTCTTCAAGAAAGCCCTCCAGCCATGACTAATGGAATATTTCAAATAACCTTAACATCAAGAGACTTTCTAACATCTTTCACCTATTTTCAATCAATAGTGCATCCCTTTTTTAGGACAAACAATAGCTGCACAAGTGTCTAGCACCAAGATTTATGCACTTGATGTCACTCCAATGTATTACCCTATTAACACTACCCCTAGTGAATTTAAAGTTACTCCTAAATTGAAAGACAAAATGGTAAGAAGTGCTAAGTATTCTATAAAATAGAAGATTGATTTCTTATAAGAGGAAATTAGAGCTATTAAAAGGGACAACGATCACACTCTCTTAAACGTATCATACCTCTCTTTGGTTTAAGATATAGTCTTTTCACCAAAATTCAAAATTTCAAAATTTGAAAAGTATGATAGTACGAAACTACTCGTAGACCACCTAACTATGTATATTTCAAAGATGACAACATATTCTCATAATGAAAAACTCTCAATGCATTGCTTTCAAGATAGCCTAACAGGTTTAACTTCTTGTTGGTACATCAAATAAGACCATATGAACGTCAAAACCTAAAAAGAGCTAGTGGCTGCTTTTAAGGCCAAGTTTAAGTGGAAAAAGTGTACCTAAAAGACAAATCTAATGGTTCTATAATAGGCTCCCAAAGGAACTAGGATAAGTGAGTTTTAAGTATCAATGTGATAGACAATTGGATGAGGGCCATATGGGGTGATTGTCCTATGTGACCTAAGAAGTTTGAGGTGGAGTAGGCCACCTTTGCAAGTCTCATGCCCATGAGAAAGACAGATCACTAAGTTTGATTTTGCAATGTGTTATGGTAAGTTGGTTTGGTAGGCCTTAGACTAAGTGAGGACCCAAACTTTAATAAGTCAATTCCTTTATCAATTAGCTCAAAGGCAAGATGAAACAAATCTTAGCTTTGCCTTGACTCTAAGTAATTTTAATATCCAATATACTTTTATTACAAAGATACAAAATACATAGTACAAAATAAATGCATTCTCAAACTTATTTATATTATACTATTATAACTGTTGATTGTATAATTATAGTCTCATTGTTAATTACTATTTTATATTTAAAGATTAAAAATATAAACTAATGAAAATTACTATCATGAAATATTTGAATTCACAAGTGTCTCACATCAATTCATTGTTTTCAATATAAGGGAAAATGTTGAACTTGGTTAACATTTAAAACAAAATTGTATTAAAAATGTTTGCATTTATTATTTATATTTTTAAATATTGCAACCAAAGAACCACTATGGTATAATTTTTTAACACCACACTAAATTTACCTCTTCAATCTAGTAGACAAAAATTAAATTAAAGAATTTGCAAGGATAAGTCTTTTCATGACTTAGCCTTAGAATTTGCATTTTGATTCATATGATAAGGACTATAACTATTTTGTTAGGTAAGATATATTCAAAATGAAGTTTGTGCTATCAACTAATGGGTGTCTAACTCTTACTAAGTTTATTCGCTCTTCTTTTCTTCTTTTTTATTTATCTTTGTTAAGAATCCCCAAGCAAATAGAAAAGGAATTTCAAACTTACAATGGCGCTTTTTTTTTTTTGGTTGTTAGGGCCCTTGACTGAAGAGAGGAAATGAGAGGAGAGAAGATAAAAATTTCAAAGAAGGAAGAAGAGATTTAGAAGAAGAATGGAAGAATTGTGCAAAGTAGGGCAAAGAAGAACATAGAAAGGAAGAATAAGTGAGAGGATAGAAATTCAAATTTTCATTTAATTTCACACTGAATTTAATCTCATCACACTATCGTAAGATACTCACAAACAAGGTGTAAGTTTCTCGGATATTCTACTAATGGTTTATGGAGAATGACGTCAATAATATTGAAGTTAAAGAAACTAAAAAAATATATTGAAATATTACTGATAATAACTAACTAGCTTCCCCTTTCTTATTGTTCCCATCAACTTCCTTCCTCTTCAACTAATCCTTATCTTGAAGGATTAAAATAGTCAAACTCCAAAAATTGGGATTGCACAAATGACAAGTCCTACTAAGTAATTTCTATAAGGCTCATATTGGATTAGTGAATCAAGGCTTGTGTAACAACTCTATTTTGGCACTTCACCATTCTTCTTCTAGGCACTATTGTCGGTTCTACCTTAAGTTGCCCTTTAGTATTCACCAAGGGCAATTGGGACTACACTGTGACCCTAAAACCAACAGATTTATTAAGTAAGGAAACATGAAACATGGGGTGTGTGGCAACCATTAATGGTAGCTCAAGTTGATACGTCACTGGACCAATTTTCTTCAACACCTTAAAAGGACCCTAGAATTTTGAAACTAACTTAAAATTGGCTATAATTGCAATAAAAGTCAACTTATATGAGTTTAAGAAATACTATATCATTTTCTTGGAATTCCCTTTCTATTTTGTTCTAATCAACATAAAACTTCATATGTTGTAGGGATTTAAGCAACAACTCTTCGAGTAAAGTTGAAAGCGCTTGTCTCTCAGTCAAGAATTGAGCCAAACTATCTACCTTGGTGTTGTCTGGAGGTAAAATGGCTAGTTGGGTTGGTGGGTGCTATAGAGAGCCTTAAGCAATGTCATGCCTATTGTTGTATGAAATGCAACATTGTACCACCATTTAGCTTAAGACAGTCATCAAAACCAATGTGTGGGACGTATGAAATACATGCACCTAAGATACTTTTCTACACACCTATTGAGCCTTTTCATTTGCCTATTTATTTGTGGGTGATAGGTAAAACTATACTAAAGGGTAATACCAGCTAGCTTGAATAACTCTTGCCAAAAACCACTAGTGAAAATCTTATCCTTGTCAATGATGATGTTTTAAGGCGTACCATGTAGCCTGTAAATTTGATCAAGGATGAGTTTAGCCACCGTAAGAGCTGTATAAGAATGACTCATTCCTTAAAAATGGACAGATTTAGTGAGCCTATCAATGATCACCAATATCATGCTCTTGCCTTCAGAAATGGGAAATCTTTCAATGAAATCCATGTATATGTGTTGCAAAAGATTTGAATAGGGCAGATTTTCACCCTTATACCTTTGACACACATTGTATGTGGCAATCCACTGTTGGACTGATTCTTTTAACCCTGGCCAGTAAAAGAGATTTTTCAGCCTAGCATAAGTGGCCCTAACATCTGAGTGACCTCCAAGAGCTGAATCATGTAAGGCCTTAATAATCTATTCCCTTAAAATGCCTTTACTGCCCACATATGTCCACCTATGTTTTGCACAACGTTCCATAGCTTCTATCTTTTCACGGTTTAGGGTAAAAACGGCGAAAATAGGAAAATCTGTTTCATTTTGCAATATGAAAATGGGACTTATACAGAGTAGAAATATCCTATGTAATTCTAGTTAAGGGGTTTTCGAGAAGAAAAACTTATAGTGGAAAGTTGATATGTTCTTTCTAGATTTTGGTCCAAGGACCTAAGAAACTAGTAAATTTTTAGTAAGATAACTTAGAAGATCCGTTCCCAACACATGGTGTGTTGTAAAATTCCTGTATTTGGAGACAGCGATGGTCTGGAACAAGGACGCGCTAGCGAGAATAACATGGATGAATTAACGAGGTCATACTTGAGTAACAGTTGTACCACTGCAATCCAAGTTAGGATAAAAAACTTTTTACATTAGAGAGTATTCTAGTAAGGATCAAAGGAGTGGATGAACATTCCATAAAACCTATCGGCATAAGTGTTGGCAGTTGAGTGGAACGAAGTTTTGGAATATAAATATTTATGTTGAGAATACAAAAAAGTAAAAAGTGGAATACAAATTTGTAAAGTAGAATACCATGTAGTATTAATTGAATTCTATGACGAATTCATTTTGATATCAAGTTTCTCATTTATATTGAATTCAGGACAATAACTCTAATAGTTAGAATGTAATGGCTGATTTGTGGTCCATAATTGTTCCGAGGGAAATAAAAGCCAACTATTGTCTCAAACCGTTGAGTGTTGGACACCATGACAGGCGGAAACATTTCACGTTGAGCGATAATTTCTCCCTCGTGCAATAAAAGCGTTGAAACTCATTGTAGTGTTTTGTGAAACGTTGTATTTACTAGGAAAACTTTTATTCAAGTTAACGTGCAATGGAAAGAAAAAAAAAAGGTACATGGAAATTACGATCTACAGTGACTCAATTTGACATAGTTGAGGGATACAACCTTACCCAACTCATTTCTAATACCTCTTTCACATCATGTCGGATCGAACTAGCGGATGCACATGACATAAAATGTTGGTGGTAGCGTAAATGAAATTGCAGAATACGAAGGTGTCATTAAATAGAAAATCTTAAAGTTGGAATACTTTTTACAACAATGGAATACATTATTTTAGTAGAAGTGGACTTCTTTGGTTATTGAACTATATTCCAAGACTCACAGAAGGACAAGATGGTGGCGAGACCAGCAGTACTTACTTGTATAACAGACGACTCGCGGTCAGAACTTGTTAGTTTAATAATAACTAGATTTTATTATAGAACAGATGATTCGCAGTCAGAACTAGTTATATGAGCTATAGTAACTACTGATGCTAAGTAGAACGTACAAATGCTATTAACCACATTAAATCTATCTTATGTTAAAGATACGGAGCATTGGCTTGTTGATCCTATTTTACTACATAATGAATTTCTTATTGAATTTGGCAAGATTGTAATGCGTACGTACTATTTGTAAATTTCGATCGCATGTATGCAATTAGTTTGGTGAAAATGCTGAATGCGATGTAATAATCTCATTTTGTGTGCCTTTGGACATTAATTTTTTGTTGACGCACTCTTTGTGTACTTGCATGAACAAGTGGTCAAGATGCGGTCAATACTTTTTATTATTTACGAAATTATAGAGAGGACAATAATGTGTGATTTAAATAGGATTGATCCACTCGGGTAGATCAGCCATACCGTTGGTTGAACCATGCTTGTCAGAGAGCACATCTGAATTGAATGGCCTAGTGGGCTGTGAGTTCGGTTGGAATCTGATAACATGGCTTGGCCTTCCGTTGCACAGGGTCTATTGTAGAAGTTTTGTTCTGCCGTTAAGTAGGGAACTTGGGTAGACACGCCGCATCATTAGTGGACCAAAAGTATGTCAGAGACCACAAGCAACTTGATTGGCCAATACCATGAGAGTTCCCTTGAAATGTGATTCGAACATCAGTTACACAGGGGCCGCCCTAAAGTTAAAGTCAATTATAATGTATGAATTTCCAAGGCAATGCGCTGCGACTCTGCCCTCGCACATTCCAAGTTGAAGCTGTAGCCAAATTACTGGCACGACCTATGATCCTCATTGACATAATATTTGCTTTAAAAAATGTCATCTACATAACGTACACGTGCAAAGGGAAGATGCCAAACTACATAATCAACTAGTAGAATACATAAACAATCTAGAGAACATACAATGGAATTTATAGACATTAATTCGAACGATGCCTGTTGTTCATTTCTTGGACGGGCTTGAAATCCATTTGTCTTAATATTTGCCTTTTAAGATGTAACATTGTCTTTGTACAAAAAGTTGACGTGCAGATAATACAAAAAATAATCGAGGTCGTGCAATACATATATTCTGAAGTAGAATACATATATACCAAAATGCACTACATAGACAATCTTGTGCATACGAATGGGAGAGTTTTATATGGACCGACGATTTTGACCTGCGAATTCAAAGTAACACTAATGGAGTACATTTTGTTAATATGGAATACATGCTTTCCCACATGTGGAATACATTTTTTAATTTTTATTACATGCTGCCATGACACAAATGGAATACATTTTCTTAATATGTAATACATGAGCAAACAACTAGTTTGATTATTAACATCTTGGTGGGCTGATTCATACAGACGTTAGCTCGATCGATACACCATTTGTTAAAGCGCGAACTTAAGGACTCGATCCTACATGGAGTAGCTTGTTATAAGTTGCACAGTTAAAAATCAAGTACTCCAACAAGTAGTCTTTGATTTGGACCTTTAAAGAAGGTATATTTGATGTCAATTCGGTCCACCATTTTTGGAGCGCCAATGCCTTGTATTCATTACTACTAAGATGCGCGATTAAGTCAACATTACTGCGTCTGCCTTGAAGGCGACTGTGATGGAAATTCGATTCACCATTTCAACGACGAAGACTGCAAGCCGCGAGGCCAGTGCCATACGATGAATGGTTGATGTTTACATGATATGAAAGCTATATTCTGAATATGTTAGACGAGCACTTGCTAATGTAGTCTTAACGCGAGACTCGGGGGGACAAGGCAGACTTCTCTATAGCAGTCGTTGGATAATATATACGTTGTGAAATCTAATGCGCGCTGACAATTACGCATAAAGCTCAGTTGAGGTTGAAAACATGGAGCAATATGCTGTGGAATACATACTTGTCCATATATAATACTTTAATTAAATAACGATGTATTTTTTTTCTTTCTCAACGCATACATAAATGGATAAGATAATCAGTTCCGTTTTTTGCTGTGTGTATGTGGGCGAAGTCCCTTGCCGCTTTCGAAGTGCAGAAAAAGGTTACGTGGTACGTACGCTACTTAATAACAACAAAGTCTGCCAACAATTACATGTATTATGAGAAGACACAAAACAGCGTTTGACAAAGGTGTAGATCGCAGCGCAGAAAGACAACAATTTAATTCTAGCTCAGTGCTCCAAACTCATATTGCAAAATATTGCATTTCTTGTATTTTCAATTTGGGAGGGAAATTGTTCAAGTAAGGCCTACCACAGCTCCACATAATTGGCTCAATACATAGATCAGGGGAGTAGTACAACTATAGAAAAAGTAACAAGTTCAAATACTCGTTTCGGTAATCAGAGCAAGGATGATTCGCATAACCTTTTGTGTGGGGCATGATGGGTCTATAAGAAAAGGAAGAAAGTGAGTTTAGCATGATTCAAGTAGATTTGAAATTTGTATATAAATCATATATTTTGTTCTTTTACGGTATTCATGACTCGAGTATTGTGCGACAAAGTCGATATAATTCGCTTGATCAAAGATATGAATAGCAAAATACACCTTCACATCTGTCAAGAGATACCAAACAACGAAAGGAAAACACCGTATATGTGTAATTATCTATATTTTCCCACCTGCCTTGTAATTAACTCCCTTATAAAAGGAATATATGTTAGGCATCTTAGCAAATTCACCGACGACCTAAGCACATACACAAATAATTTTTGCGGTGGATATGTTGTCAAGCAACAACAACAACATGAATTCGTAGCTGTTCAAACACCAATTTTGAATGCGAGTTGGAGCCAACTAAACATATATTTGAGACAATTGTGCATGCTGCACACGACAATCATTTTACTTTTGTAGTTATGCGCTCCACCATGTTGCGCTTTTTGTTCAATGTATGCTTCACAATATACAATGCCAACTTATCTCGTGCAACTATTGAAGTATAAGCATGACAAATATTATGCGTTAGGTTGAGTAAAGGTGGCCATTTGACTAAGAGTCTATTTATTTATTAAAAAATAATTTATTTATAAAAAATATATTTAGACAAAAATTTGACAGAAAAAATAAGTTATTTTTATTAATTGATTAAAATACTTAAAAATATTTTCTTATATTTGTGTATATATATAAGAAAATTGTGATTTTTTTTATTTTCTTAATATAACATTCTCTTTGTCTCGCTTTCTCCATCTCTCTCACCATCTTTCTTTCTTTCTTTTTTCTCTCTCTATCTTTTTTCAGTCTCTCTCTTTTCTTTTTTTCGAGTCTTTCTCTTTTTCATCTTTTTATCTCTTTCAAGTTGATTTTTCTTTTTTCGTCTCTATTTCCTTCTCTTTCCTCAATCTCTCCGGCTCTTTCCTTTTCTTTTATCCATTTCTTCATCTATCTCACTCTCCTTTCTCCATGTCTCCATCTCTCTCTTAGATCTCTTGCTCTAATTTTGACTTTTTCTTTTTTTTTCGTTTATAAAGTTACTAGTAAAAAGTATAAAAAATAATTTACGAATTTTAAATCCCCAAGTTATTTTTCAATTTCAGTTGACCATATATTTCACGAGGAACAAACAATGGAATGCAAGAAAAATATTTTCTTATAAAATATTTTATATAAAACAAACAAACCCTACTTGCAGATTCTTTCCCACGCATTGCACCATTGAGTTCTAATATACAGAACTTGTAGAGTTGGCGAGCAATATAATTATGCATAAATAAACGATGCACAGATTTAGCTTCTCACGTAGTGAGACCTCCTGTTTGGGAGGTTGCGGGAGAAGTTTATATTTTATGTACCAACATTATAGCTGTCACGGTTGAATCCTCAATTCCATTACTATTAAAATTTTTATGCTCGATCCACAACAAATTGAGCAACAAACGAATGTCCAACGAAAAAACTAGTTATGGACAGATTGTTACGTTCACTAAGAAGATCATCGTTATACGGCTGTCCAGGTGACAATAACTACTGCAAAATTGCATTTTTTAGTATCAATGTCAGGGTCGACGACTTTCTGACATATTCGTTCCACAAAATTGTGCTCATATTGCTTACGTTGTTAGATTGTGTAATTAATGTATAAATTCAAGGTGCATATCTGGTAGTAAAATTAATGTTGCTACCTTGTAGGTTATTATCACAAACTAAAGGGGTCGAAAACGTTAAAGATTCACAGGTACCCCAGATGCGTTTTCGTTACCATTGCTGCTTATGTAGTCATCTAGATTTAAATCCAGCCGGTCCAAGTAATTTTTTTATTGCGACTCAGTCAATGAGGACGAGCTTGCAGCAACTAATGACGGATCAATTGTTCTCTCATTCGCGACACAGATGCCCGGACGAGTGATATTCCGCAACCTGAGAAACATCAGTTGTAATAAACACTTCCAACTTTGGTTCCAATGCAAGCAGTAGTTTCTTGCCTACAACATGCGTACATGCCTTTATGCCATATGGAATCTTCAAAGGTTGTACTGTCTGTGTTGAATGTCATGATACCTTGCCATACATAACAACTCAATGTCAAGATGCACCAATGATCTGGCACCTTTGACAGAACAAATATAAAACATTATGAACATGAGTTATGGTTTTACAGGATTCCTGTTTAACTACTACTCCCTATGACATTAGATGCCTGGCCACCTAGTTAATTCCAGCTAGGTCATAAATTTTTCTGGCAACTTCGTTTTATGGTTCAGCCAACCATCCCAAGATGTGTTCTTTTCTAAAGATTGCAACACGCTTCTGCATAAAAGATTACAACACAACGACACTCTTCCTTACCAATTGAAAATCAAAATCAAGATAAAGGAAATTGAGAACATAGATACCCCATCCCATTTTTTTGCGTCAAACACAATCACCATTCTAACCTGCAGATCAAATTTCATAAATTTCACACTGCAATTTCATAACCTTCATTCCATCCCAGCACTCCATAAATTTCTTAACCGTCACACTGTAATCGTATATCTACAAACAAATCCACCATAATTTAGTATGACATAAGGTGATAGTAATTGATGAGAATGTTAGGCTGCAAGTCAGTATCTTTCAATCGTTTATGGATACGTGACTAACAATACTCACGCAGTGGCTTGCTGTGGGACATTCACGATGTGGCGTCCAAATATTTTGATGGAGAATCCTCCCTGGCAATATGAGTCAACACATTACTCATGATTTCAACACAAAAAAAAAAAAAAAATGATAATTCATGTGATGACACAATTTTCATGCTATGCCTAACTCAATTGGGTCTGTATTTCATCTTCATGCAAATCAAACTAATTAAGGATCCTCACCAACTTCTCTTCAATCCATCCATATTTGTTGCTCTGGGACCCTAAGTTAGAGTCTTACACATCAATTCTTCTATGACCAAGTTAACAACATACAATGACTAATGCTCCTTGAACAATAATGCAGTAACAAACCGAAGCAGCCAACATAAACGGTCAAAAATAGAGTGAAAACAAAGCATGACCTATTTGCAACACAATGGATCCACTAAAAACGCTTAGCTAGTCCATGGTACCGCATTACACACGAGTATGGAGTACCTCAGGAATTCAACAGAAACTTTCCCAACAAAAGTTGACAATTCCCATTGTTTTTCAACAGCACTTGACACCAAACCCCCACTGACTGCAGTGAAACTAGATTGCTGAAAAAACATACAGGAAAAGTCCATTACACATAAAGAAACCTAAGCCGTTATAAAACAAAGACTCAAATGTCATAGATGCAGTGAAAGTTATACTGCTATAAGTTGTCATCCTTGGCTAGCATTACTCCGAGATCCCAGCCCAAGACAAGGATTTATTTTGCCCTCAAATTGGTACTTAGCTGAACACTTGAATGTTTGCTAACATTCCAATCTATCAGGCTGCCTTAAATATTGGTTGTGCATTTCGTGTATTGTAGATACCAGTTTATTGAAATGACAGTACAACATGTTTATTCCTTCCCAGCTTTTGTAATGGTTTATATTAATTAAACCACTGTCATCTCAAAAGATTAGCGCAATTCCACTATGGCTCGCTGTGGTAATTCCAAATTACATTATAACCATATTCAATGCCAGTTAGAGGCTAAGGTATTAAGACCACTGAAAAATTAAATGTGTACATATTGTTTACAAACTTTATGCATAACAATAATAATATATAACACCAAAAATAGAAACATTAAACAAGTAACAAGCAATTCCAACTTTATTATCAAATTTAAATGGTATTGCATGCCCCAAAATAAGGGCTAAAATGATGCCAGTAAATACGACCACTGTCAAGTTGTCTACGATTCAACAGGGCAGCATGAAAGTGGATAACCTGCATCAGACGACAGACATTGATGAGGTAAACGGTAAATCAACAATCGGGGGTTTGTAAACATAAAACATAAAGATAATCTCTGTGAACAATGGTACCCATCAAACTAAAGGTACTCACAAAATTAGAAACACGCTGGCTGTTCGCCAATGCTCTCAGCTCTGGCTGCATAAGTACAAGTTCGCTCCCGAGTGAGACAACAGCATTGCTGGGTAAATATCAATGAGTCAATACGACATTACATTTGGGGTCAAATGGAAAGCAATTTATGACACTAATAAGTAACACTTAACCCGACTCATCCTCACTGCCAGATACTGTCAACCAAGTTACCCAAGTGTAAATTTTACTGATACGACATTTGGGAACTAAGAACGGGACACCATATTTTAGGGAAGAAATAATGTTGCTAGGTTTGATTGGCCTCCTTTTCCTCTTTGTCACATGCATCTTATTGCTCATCAATGGACCTTCCAATGTGTATTCGCCTTTATTATTTTGCCTTAAATGCCACCCCTGGTTCGCTGGCCTACCTTCATCCCAGGGCAATAAAAACCAATAACCAATCTTAGCAATGTGCCAACCATAAACATCATGTTTACAATAGAGTATTATTAAATAAATGAAACAACAAAACATTTGTTATAACTATTGGTTCTATGACTCACGTGATGCTGTTGTTGGTGACTGCTCCACAATAGCCGGATCATTCAGATCAATGAATAACTCAGCACTATAATGGAAACATCTTTGTCTAGCTTCACAACTGATTCAAGGGGAGCACGACACAACTCCCAGAACATTTTTCATCATTGGCGGAATTACTATCATCAGATGCTCCATCAACTGATTCAGATTGGTTGTTCCAACTTCGCTTTTTTCATCCTTGGTGGCAAACTCATTAACCATTTGCACTATTGCTCCATATACTTTTTGGGCTCGTGGATTCTTTCTTATGTAGATATATAACTTAGAGTTTTATATTTTATTTTATTTTATTTTTTTATCATAATTTAAAATAATTAAAGTAAATATAAATATTTCTTTTAACTTAAAAACTTAATCAGCTAGTGGAGAGAGAAAAAGAAGGCAGCCCAAAGAGAGTGAAAAAAAAGGTAGTGCTCTTTCCTTTTATATTTGGAAGGAAAATTAGTATCCAATCAAGTTGAAACTTTTATAGTTGATAAAGAACATTTGATTCTTAATTCTGAATGGTAGAGATTGTGTTTCAAGTATAATAAATCCTACTTCTCTTCAGTTTTCGTAAATTTATACTCTGAGTAATTTTCTATATGTAATTTTGATTAACTGTGTAATTGAGAATTGTTTGTGGTCCGATCAAACTGATTTTTAGTCAGTAGTTAAAGAATATATATATCTTCTTTATGAATTTTTTATTATAGTCAAGACTTCTTAATTATGGTAACTTTCTAGTCTCTCATTTATGACAATGTTGGTAAATGGTATGGATGAATATTGATTTATGGTTTGACTGAATTAAAATTTAGATAGCTGGTAGGGGACATTTAGGAGCTCATTTTGAACAGTTGAATTATTATCTTAAAATCTATTTGTTGAGTTATAGTTGACAATACGTAGTTGACCTATTTTACTTAACTTTTTAGTTTTTTATTTAGTTCAAATTGAATTTTATTCAATTTGTTTGATGTCATTGAGGTTGTATGCCTCTATTGTAGTTACTTGGTTATAGTGGAGTTGACCTCTAGCATAAAGTGTCTCCAGTTTTTCTCCTTTTTAATTTGAAGGAGTTTTCTACATAAAATTAGTGTATTCTCTTGCATGTTTTTTAGATTGTCATTTTTTGTTATTCAATTATCTCCTCACAGGTTCAACTAAGTAAGAGAAGTTTCTTAAACTATTCATTTTCTGTTGCCCCCTTCTCCCATAAGAGTGGTATCAGAGTCAAGTTAATGTATTTGACTCGTTTGAATGTGAATAAATTGGTTTATTTGAATGACACAAATTATCATATATGGAGAAGTAAAATGAAGAATCTCCTATTTGTAAAGAAATCACATTTGTCAGTATTTACTATTATGAAACCTAAGTTTAAGACTGATGAAAAATGAGAATTTGAGTATTAACAGGTTTGTAGTTTTATACGACAATTTGTTGATGATAATGTTTATAATCACATTTGTAATAAGACATATACACGAACTTTGTGGGGCAAACTTGAGACTTTATATGTTTCAAATTTTAGTAATAACAAGTTGTTCTTATTAAAGAAAATGATGCAACTAAGGGAGTTTAGTTGTTGACCACTTGAATGAGTTTTAAGGTCTCATTGATCAGTTGTCAAGTATGGGCATTAAGTTTGATGGTGAGGTTCCTAGGTTATGGTTACTTGCTACCTTACCTGATTCTTGGGAGACTTTTTGAATTGTACTTACTAATTTTTCATCCGGTGGTATTTTATCATTGGAACTTGTAAAGGGTGGTGCGTTGAATAAGGAAATAAGAAGAAAATCTTAGGGTTTGTAATTATCCAAATCAGAGGTTTTAATTACTAAAAATAGGGGGAGAAGTTAAGAAAAAGGAATGGTAAAAAGGGTAAAAGTAAGAGCCATAGTAAGTCAAGATCTAAGTATAAGAATGTGCAATGTCATTACTATGGGAAAATGGGTCATATTCAAAAAAAGTACTACAAATGGAAGAGAGAGAATAAAGATAGTAGTGATGAGCATGAGAAGAAGTACATGAGTAATGATTGTATTGTTATTACATTCACTTCTGTTATTAGTGACCTCATTATTATTTGTGATAAGGATATGATTAATCTGACATCTCATGAAACTGATTAGGTCATAGATAGTGGTGCTTCTTTTTATGTTACTTCAAGAATGGAATTCTTCACAACATATACTTCTGGTGATTTTGGAGTTTTAAAGATGGGTAATAATAGTTTAACAGAGGTCATTGACATTGGTGATGTTTGCTTAAAAACTAGCAATGGAGCACAGTTGACATTAAGGAATATAAGACATATCCTTTATATTTGTTTGAATTTGATTTCGACGAGAAAACTAAATGCTGAAGGTTTTTGCAGTACTTTCGGTGATGCTAGTGGAAACTTACCAGAGACTCCTTAATTGTGGTACGAGATAGGAAATGCTCTATTTTATATCTCATACAAACTACTATCTTCAAAGATGTTGTAAATGCAATAGAGTGATAATTCCATTGAATTATGACATAAGTAGCTTAGTCACATAAGTAAAAAGAGGATGAATTGTTTGGCAAGAAAGAATCAACTTCTAGACATAAAGAGTGTAGTTTTAAAAAAAGTGTCCTCATTGTTTTACTAGGAAATCGAATAAAATTACATTTAAGAGTGACTCGCCTTCAAGGAAATTAGAGTTGCTTGAATTGGTGCTTTCTAATATGTGTGGTCTTTTGAAAGTATGCTCACTTAGTGGTACTTTTTATTATGTGACTTTTATTGATGATCACTTAATAAAACTTTAGGTTTATGCTTTGTAGACTAAATATCAAGTCTTTAATGTATTTAAATAATTTCATGTCTTTATTGAGAGACATACTGGTAAAAAGCTAAAATGTATCTGCACTGATAATGATGGTGAGTACAGTGGTCCATTTGACGAATATTGTAGAAAGTATGAGATTAGACACCAGAGCACACTTCTTAAGGCATCACAATTGAATGGTTTAGCAAAAAAAGATGAACAAAACATTAATTGAGAGGGTTAGATGTCTTCTATCAGATGTAAAATTGCTTAGATCCTTCTGGGGTAAACCTTTGAATTCAGTGACACATGTAATTAATCTGTCTTCTAGTGTTCCATTATAAGGTGATGTTCCAGACAAAGTTTGGTCTGGTAAGGAAGTCTCTTATGACCATTTACAAGTATTTGGCTATAAGGCTTTTGTTCATGTCCCAAAAGATGAAAGAGGGAAGTTAGATATGAAGACTTAGCAATATATCTTTCTTGGTTATGGTGAAAATGACTTCAGGTACCATTTATATGATCTGGTTGAGAAAAAACTTGTAAGAAATAGAGATGTTGTGTTCGTTAAGGATTAAAACATCAAAGACATTGAAGAGTCAACTCCTCATGTTAATGATAATCTTGTTGATATTGATCCTGTTGATGTTCATAGCAATGTTCAAGAACATAATGAGAATGTTTAATAAGATCATAATATATAGGATGTAAGTGATATTGATGCTCCTATAGAAGATCATCTACACACACCTCCACTTTCATTTTAGCCACGGAGGTCCAATAGAATTCCAATGTCTTTTACTCGGTACTCTCCTAATGAGTTTGTGATGTTAACTGATGGAAGAGAACTTGAGTGCTATAAAGAAGTAGTTGAGAGTGAGCATAGGCAACACAGACAACACTAGATAAATGCTATGACAAATGAGATGAAATCTTTATATGATAACTCTACTTATAAGTTAGTAAAGTTATCTAAAGGTAAAAGGGCTTTGAAGAATTGGTGGATTTACAAAATAAATTCATGTCCACAATAGAAAGCCAAATTGGTTGTTCAGGAATTCAGTCAGAAACAAGGCATCAACTTTGAAGAGATCCTCTCACCGGTGGTGAAAATGTGTTCCATTCAAATTGTGTTGAGTTTAGCTGCTAGCCAGGACTTAGAGATCGAGCAAATGGATGTGAAAACAATTTTCTCCATGGTGACTTGGAAAAAGAAATTTATATAGAACAACCACAGGGTTTTGAGGTGAAAGGAAAAGAGAATTATGTCGGTAACTTGAACAAAAACTTATATGGCTTGAAACAAGTTTTGAAACAATAGTATAAGAAGTTTGAGTCTATTATAGGGGAGCGAGGCCATAAAAAGACTACTTATGATCATTGTACTTTTGTTCAAAGATTCACTGATGATTTTTTCATCATTCTACTACTTCATGTTGATGATATGCTTATTGTTGGTCATAATGTTTCTAGAATTCACAAGTTGAAATAAAAGTTGAATAAGTCCTTTGCCATGAAGGACTTGAGACCAATAAAGAAAATCCTTGACATGTCAATCACTTGAGATAAGGAAAAGAAAATTTTGTATCTGTCCTAAAAGTAGTACATTAAAAAGGTGCTTCAAAAGTTTAACATAGATAAGGTTAAAGTGGTTAGCATGTTTTTTGTTACATACTTTAAATTATTTATTAACCAATGTCCTTCCATAGAGAAAAAGAAGGAAGAGATGCAAAGAGTTACTTTTGCATTAGTTGTAGGCAGTTTAATGTATGTAATAGTGTGCATGAGGCCTGATATAACTCATGTAGTTGACATAATTAGTCGGTTCCTTTCAAATACTAGTAAAGAGCATTGGAATATAGTAAAGTGGATAATGAGATATTTACGAGATTCTACTGATTTGAGACTTTGTTTTGAGAGTGATAAGTCTATTTTTATTGGATTCACAAATTCAAATATGGTAGGAAATATTGACTCCAAAAAATTTACTTCAAGTTATATGATTACTCTTATAGGAGGAGTAGTGAGTTAACAATCTCAATTGCAAAAGTGTGTTGCATTGTCCACTACAGAGACAATTTATTGCAATAACTAAAGTGTCTAAAGAGTTGTTTTGGATGAAAAGGTTTATGAAGGAACTCAGTTTTGAACAATCAATTATGTGTTGTACTATAATGGCCAAAGTGTCATTGATCTTGGTAAGAATCCAACTTTTCATATTAAGTCAAAACATATTAATGTACGATATTATTGGATACGGGATATTCTTGAATCTAAATAACTAGCACTTGAAAAGATTCATATAGATGCTAATATTGCTGATATGATGACAAATATATTGCCAATAGGGAAATTTAAGTTATGTTGTTCATTAACTAGGATGGTCAATATCTCCACATAATCAAGAAGGGGAGAATTATTATACTCATTGGTCTATTCTTATATAGATATATAACCTAAAGTTTTTTATTTTATTTTATTTTATTTTATTTTATTTTACTTTTTTGGGGTCACAATTCAAAATAATTAAAATGGATATAAATACTCTTTTTGGTTGAAAAACCTAATCAGCTGATAGAGAGAGAAAATAGAGGCTACAGAAAGAGAGTGAAGAAAAAGGACAATATTCTTTCCTCTTATGATTGGGATGGAAATTAGCATCTGATTAAGCTGAAATTTGGATAGTTGATAGAAGAAGTTTGGTTTTTAATTCTAAACGGTGGAAATTATGTTTCAAGCATGGTACATTCTACTTTTTTTCAATTTTTGTAGGTTTATACTCTACGCGATTTTTTGCATACAGTTTTGATCAACTATGTAAACGGAGAATTATTTGTGGTCTAATTAAACTGATTTTTGGTCAGTAGTTATAGGACACATATATCTTTTTTGTGGTTGGTAGATTAGGTTTTTGTGAACTACAAGAGCAGTTTTTTATTAGAGTCAAGACCTTTTATTTCTGATAACTTTATGCTTTCTCGTCTATAGTAGTGTTGGTAAATTACGTGGATGAATAATGATCCGTAGTCCAACTGAGTTGAAATTTAGACAGCTAATAGGGGACATCTGGAAGTTCATTTTGAATAGTTGGATTACTCCCTTAAGGTCTCCTTATTGACTTGTTGTTGACAGTACGTGGTTAGTTTATTTTACTTAACTCATCAGTTTCTTATTTAGTCCAAATTAAGCAAAATTCAATTTATTTGATGTAATTAAAGTTGTGTATCTCTATTATATTCGATTGATTATAGTGGAGTTGACCTCTAATTTTTTCCTTTTTTGATTTGGAGGGATTTTCCACATAAAAATTAGTGTGTTATTTTGTGTGTTTTTTAAATTGTTATTTTTGTTATTTAATCTACTCACAAATTCAAGTAAGTGGGAGAAATTGTTATTTTGTGTATTTTTTAAATTGTTATTTTTGTTATTCAATCTACTTACAGATTTAAGTAAGTGGGAGAAGTTGTTATTTTGTATATTTTTTAAATTATTATTTTTGTTATTCAATCTATTCATAGATTCAAATAAGTGGGAGGAGTTTCTTGAACTATTCATACTCTATTGTCCCCTTCTCCCATCAATACTAATGAAGCACTTAATTTGCCCTCATCTCTAGCCATCTGACAAGCTGATGCTTCCGCCATGGATAGACTTAGACTTATTGTTTTCTCTATTCCATTGTTATTCTCCACTTCTTTTTCCACACAAGTTTGAAAATCAACGGGGTTGTGACGTTTACTATCACTTTTTTCTTTCCCATATACAACCCCTTCGTTGCAGCTCACCACATCAATATTATTGCCCTCTTGTGCATAACCCCGAGGAGATTGCTCACAATCTTAGAACAGATTTTTATGTTTAAATGCTACCATGAATAAAACCCTATCAGTGGATTCTGTAATAACCATTTTTCCCTTCTCCTTGGATGGACATTTCTGGAAACCCACTAACTGGATAGGATTCTACATCTTTAGTCTTGGTCTTGCATTTAAAAATCACATTATCAAATCTAGTATTTTCCTAACTGGTAAAATGGTTTCCTATAGATGTCTGTTTCGTTGTTTGACTCACGCCCAACTTGCTCCTAAGTCCACAAGAAAAAGCCTTCATACGCTTCATCATCAACCACTCCACTACTCTCTGTTCATCAAAATGAAACCATTGGATCATTGTCAGATTCACAATGCTTATGGTACTCAACAAAAACTTGTGACAACTCATGCAGGAATTAAATATAGTACAATAGCTATTGAAAACTGGCCAAATTATCACTGTGGTCCAGTAAAATAATCATCAATCCTTGCACAGATCCAATTATTATAAACTTGCTATTTCATTTCGGCTTCTGTGGTCATGTAGAACATAGAACAAACAATTCTTATTATCCTTCCATGCAAAACCCGATTGATTAGTTTACCAACCTAGGATTTCAACACCCTGTCTGCAACATTCATGTTTCTATGCCTCTTTGCTGTCATATCCTAATCGTAGAAAACAGACTTTCATGTAGATGAATTAGCATACGTATACATGCAAATATAACTACACTTAACACCGTGCAAGCCAAATTACACCTTTCTTGGATTCAAATTGGTATAATCACGCTCACAATTTATTCATTGCATTGTGTGCTTCGAGGTCCAAAACTTAAGTGGCTGTACACCCTCCTACCTTTGCTCACTTGTTCTAAAAGAAAACCTCTCAAAATAATACAACTGCAAATGGCATTAAACAAATTGTAAAATTAATTGTAAAGAGAACACATACAAACACTGAATTTTTATACTCACCAATAAAAAAAGTAGACAACCAACAATGCTTCTTCTCCCACAAACCTGGCACCTTGTCCTCACCCCAAGTCTGAATACACTTACCTCCACACATAATCAATTCAATATAAAATCGCCCCAGTTGTAATTTCTAACATCATAAACATCTTGACCAGTCTTATACAGCCGGGAAGATGGGGTGTAAGATGGGCTTAGGCACATAATTGACCCGAGAACCAGCAACAAAAAAGCTTGCTTCAAAATAGTCTCATCCTCACTGTAGCAAAACAAGCTCCTACGTGATAAGAAAGAGGGTCTGTCCAAATAGGCTTGTATCTCAAGCATCCCCCCTATATCTGATGGGGGAACTTGCTCAGGTCTATTTGGGATGCCCATCTATTGAGCAACATTTAAGCTTGTGATAGTATGCCACTCACCTCTAACATTCAACTGACAACTCATAGGGTCAAAATGTGCCAACAAGAGTTCATGTCACAAATAGCCTCCGACCTCATTTCATCAGCAAGCCTCCAAATTTGAGAAGTATCTCCAATCTCTTCAAAGAATTTGAGAATTTGATGTGGAACACATGTGAATAATAAGGAACCTACTCAACATAAACAAATTTTCTAATATGAAATTCACATATACAGAAAACAATAGGATCAGATACAAATCATCCAGTGATAAGACAATAAAGTGACATGCATTTAATTGAATCTAGCAGCAAACATAACAACTCACACAACACAGCTAAAAAGCTTACAAGACACACAAATACAACATCTCTACGAGATTAAAAAATTGATTATGGTTTTCTTTGAATTAGGAAAATGTTGTGACCCAAAAAAACCACTATAGTGACAAATAAATTTCATTGCTAACAAACTCGGATAACAATAACAATATACCAATCAAGCTACACATGTCATCAAAGAACTACTACCAAAACACAACTGATTTCAATGATACAATGAACATTTAAAAAAACGGAAAAATTGATAGCCAAATTACAAGCTTGATAGATACTATATTCCAAACGGAAAGATTGACCTAACACTCTCACATCCTGAACACCAATATATGTGCAGATTTCTAGAGACTTGCTGAACCTATAAACATGTTTCCCAAACTCCAAATGTTCAAAATATACCGCAAGTTCATGATCCACAAATCACTCTATTTGTGGTTGTTAGGCCCTATAGTACTTTACTGGACCATAACACATCTAATTAGCCACCCACAATCAACAAAATGCTACTAATACCATGAACTAATAGTAGACGCGTATTTACACCTACAACTCATATTACTTACAGCATCCTTGTTCTGACCACGATCTCCTATCACCTAATTTTTCCCTTCCGTTCTATGCTTACAAGTGATTGTCGATGCTTCACTCCGAAAATTTTCCCTTGCACTTTCCTCTAACACCTCCCACACCTTCTCAATTTCAGCCTTTAAACACAAAATAAGGTGAAAATTACCAACAAATAAACATTAAACCACCAATAACTTAACTAAGCCATTATGTCAGCCTTCCATACCATGTTGGGTTTGTTCATTTTTTTACCCTTAATCGCATGTTCTGACATATACCAACTCCTTTACAAAATAAACAAAATTTTCATTAATTTGCTGCCACCAAATATAACGTACATAACTCATTGGCCATAATCACAACAAAATACAACAGAGTACTTACATGAAACAATTGTATGCTGTAATACGTTTTCTTCCTTTCCCCTAACAATTACTTTATGTGCTCACTGACCCTGCGGCATTCTTCACCCCCACAACGATTCGTCGATAATACGTCAGAATCACTGTTGCTCTCCCCTTCATGCTCATCAACTATATAATCTGCATCCAAACTCCTTCCCATCTTGACAGTTTGAATCAAGCACGAAATAAAATTATACAACCTTTAGATCGATACGCTATAATATGCAACACACGTATTACAACTGGGACATCAATAATCACTAGCATCTCAATATGCATTGCACCCAAATAAACCATAAAAACCTTTCCTCCACTAAATGCATAAGCTATGGCACTAACAAGTCAACCGATATATCTGGAAAACTCCACCAATGTTTTTCCTGCCCTGCCATCTACGGCCTACGCTAGCCTCAATCAGGCAGCGATGCAGATACACTTAATCGGGGAGCTCACGTCAAAAATCTCTTCCGCTTTTCGATCGCTGAATGTTTATATCATTATCCCGCCTGTTCAACTCCTGGGGTTATCCCGACTTCAAGCCATGATGTGTCTTCTAAATATTAAATTTTGAAAATCAAATGCAAAATCCCAACTTTTCACACCTGTTTCAAAATTTTCACATTATTTATTATTACACCTTTTAAGGTCCGGCTGACGTAAGCAAATGCCATGTCATCCCATCCGTCCTCCATTGGTATTGCACCCGAGTCATCCAAAAGCCCAAATACCAATTTTTAACTCCATTGTAGATGAGATGGAAGTCGTCATCAATTCCTTACCATTAGCATAGTAACAATATCAACGTCCTGGAAGTATGCTAAGAGAGAATGACCTATTTGAAACCCAACTTCTCAAAAATTAAACTTTGTGCGCAGCTATTATCTTCAAAAAAGAGAACATGCACCTTTAATTACCCTTAATAATTAGGAACTATTGACAAATGTATGGCTTTTCAGCTCGGGCCTCTGTCTTTCTACCCTCTTCTGTTTGCTTTATCTAAACTATTGGTGCCTTCTGAGTTAACAATATATACATTATTTAACAGGCTAAATTTTTGTGATAATGAGATTTTCTTTTTACAACCTATAATAACCACAACAAAGCCTCCTTTATCTTATCATTTTATGGTTTGGTTCTGCTAATTTCATTTCAAGGCACTTGGAAATGGAAGGATGCCGTCTGGACATGATAAATGGTCTGCGAACATGTTAGGTTACAATCTAAAACGTTGTCGATGAAGTTTCGGTCAGACCAATTTAAAACTTCTTAAGTTTTTGTACTTCTGACAAATCGGTCAATTTGGTATGATTGACCAATATAAATTTTTTGCCCAAAATTTAGCATTTATCAATTAAACACTTTTCTGGTTATCCAATCAATCAGAGTGAAATGTACAATTGATTAGTACAAACTTTTTGTTACTTTATTTGTATGTTATTTAATTCATAAACTTATTGACCACTTCATATTTTTTGAAATTTTTTAGTTTCTACAAATCTCTCTTTATGTTTTTTTTTTTTTTTGCACAATCTTTTTCAATTTCAATCAAAAATATTTTATTTCTCTCTCATAATGCTTTTATTTTCTATGATTTTATTCCAATTCAAATTTCTTTCCTTTCTTTTACCAATCTCATGTAAACTCTTTACTTCTTTTCAACTTCACATATTATACTCACTTTAATATATTGTCATAATTCTCTACACAAAATCTCAAATCATATGTTATATTTTAAATTAAAAATTAAATTATAATATATTCCTAACCATGTATGTTTCACCCACTCATTTAGTTTTAATTATTTGTGGCATCTTTTAAAAGTTGACCAATATAATTTATTCTTACAACTTTGACATGCTTTAGTATCTCGATGATATCTTCCTCTACATATCTCTAATTAATGTATAATTAGTGTCATTAAAAACTAGATAGATTGACTTTCTAAACATACATGTCTTATCACCAAATTCATCTTAAATTAAGTATAACAGTTTTTGAAAACTAACTAATAGTTAGCTCATTTTTCTTTTTATGTTTGTGTTATTTCCTTTCATATTTATATGTTTGTGTGATTTAATCTTTTTACTAATTACACTCAAACAAGTACATTACTAATACCTAATGTTTTATAATCATCAAAATTCAATATTAAACTTTAGGGCTACAACACCCAACAATTAAAAGGTTCGTAAGAGAAGTCATTAGCAAGGTAATGTATCAGTCACTTTTATTGAATTACTCCCAAACTACTTATGAAAAGCCTCTTTAGTCATTCTTTTCATACTTATATGTTTGTGTAATTTAATCTTTTTACCAGTCACACTCAAACAAGTACAAGTACATTAGTAATATTTAATGTTTTGTAGTCATCAAAATTCAATATGAAACTTTAAGGTCACAACACCTAACAATTAAAAGGTCATTAAGAGAAGTCATTAGCAAGGTAATGTATCAGTTAATCTTATTGAATTATTCCCAAACTACTTATGAAAACCCTTTTTATATGTTTTTTTTTTACACTTGTTCATGGTCTATTAATTGAATATTTATAATTGAATTATGAAATTGCATGTTGGATATTTAATTGACACATTTTGTATCTAATTATGTTGTTAGTAAAACTGATGACTAATTCATTGTTTAATGCCATCTTTGGTAGTGAACTCATTAAATGAAAGACTAAACTTAGAATCCAAATTTGATAGCTTACAACCAAAGAGCAGTAAGTGATTATACACCTAAATGCAATGAATTAAATGTTTCAACTAATTCATTTGAGCTTTACATGAAATTTTTGGGACCAATTTGACAACTTACATGTTGTGTAAGTTTACATGAAAGTGTGACAAAAAATTGATCATAAAGTCCATGAAGAAATTGTCCATATGGCAGCCTCTTTTTTCTTATATCTTTATAGCATATATTAAGTTTTAAATTTATTTTATGGGTTTGGAAATTAGGGTAATGCTATTAAGTGTGCTACAATTAACATAGCAAAAATGATGGAAACTCATTATTGTTATTTAGATGACTTAAGGAGTTTTATATATAACATATTCATTTGAACAAACAAGTACAATTGCAAGAAACTAAATTTATGGTAAAGCATTTAAATTTTATAGGTCTACCAATATAGGTTGATCTCAACTAGTGGGATAAACCATTACTTGATGCTATGCCTTTAACACAAAATTTTGAAATTGCCTAATGTATCTTCTTCAATGACTTTGCAATCTTGTAAAAAAGCTACTAAATTAGCAAGTTGGAGTCAATGATCAATAGAACTTAGTTCTTGATACCCTAATTTGAAGGAGCTTTGTACACATCATGCTTAAAACAACAAATAGAGTACAAGAGTGCATTTGTCTTTTGAAAGAGTCTAATCGAGCCTACACTTTAGCTTTAATAGGCACTAGATGTAATGATTTTCCTTTTTATACTTCTACTTTAATGGTTTATGAATCATAAGCATAACCAACAAAGTTGATGAGTCCAAGGCTTGAGGTGCTAGTAAGGTGAAAATTCATGATGAAGGCTTATAAGACCAAAATAAACTAAGGGTACTTGCCAATGTTAGCACTTTAATGCTCAAGTCCATATATTAGTTTAAGGGAAAAGGAATTGACAAACAATCCCCCTTTAGAGCCATAAATAAGCTTTTATGAACAAAAAGAGTCATACATAGCTCATTATATGATGTTTTTCCCTTATTATTAATTTTCAAATGGTGATATTCTATCTTTTGTAGCAGTTGTAACTTTTTAAAGACAATTTCATCCCATCATAGGGCATATGTTCTTAAAGAAACTTAAACAAAGTAAAGAAGAAGGGCTCGTCTTTAGGCTAACCCCAAGAAACCCCTTGTTTGTTTTTTTTTTTTTTTAATGTGAAGAAAACCTCAAGAAGTAGATCACAACAAGTTAGTTTTTGCAACAATTACTTCATAAGGGCAAAATCACAATAATAAAACAAGAAAAAAAAAGAATGAACAAGATCGATCTGAAAAATGTGACAACCAATGCAAAGCATTTTATTAACATTGGAAAGGTAACCCACTGGTATAAGAAAAAAGAAAAATACACCTTTAATCTAATGTACAAGAAAAATAATAATAAAATACTAAATAACCACTCCTTTGTAACTTTGATGGCTTACTCTATGACATTAAAAGTAGCTTGCCTCTTAACCCTTTCAACCTTAGAGGCAACAAGATCATTATTTGTATAAGTAGCCCTTAGATTTGTTAGGGCAAACTTTGGCCTAACCTCCAAGTCGATGTTCTTCTCCTTACAAGCCTTAAGATCTTTAGGAGAAAGACCTATAGAGTTAGCACCAATGACCTTATAAGTGGTCAATCATTGTATCTTACTCAATTTAGTATTCTTAAGTTAAAGCTTCTCCAATTCATTTGACAACAACTCCAATTTTTGGCCCAACTTAGAGTTCTCCTTCTTTAGCTCACTTACCCTTTAATAACCATCTCTAACTCAATAGTGGCCCCCTTGCATTTTTCCCAAAATTTTTTGTGTGCTTAAGTAGATTCTTTAGCTCAATGACCTCAACTTTAAGCGAGTTGTTCTCCCATTTGAACTTGATGATGCATGAGGTGAAATCCCTCCATTGCCAGCATAAGCCCCTATTTATTCATATTGCCTTTTCCAACTCAAAGGCCTCTAAGAAAAGGATAGAAAAAGTTGTATATGTTGAGAAGGTGGATCATACTAGTAAGGTTGAAGGCATTCTTTGATTTCTTAAGTCTTACTCTTTCCTTTCCCTATTCTCACACCGTTATACTGACTTAGCATTAAAGTGTTAACACCAAGAAGCATTTACAGTCCTACTTTGTTTCTGCCTTTTAGACCTCCATCATTAACTCTCAAACAATCAAAATCTCCAGATTGCCAACACCCTTTAACACTAGATACAATGGTCTTTATACTGTAATTAGGTATATAGACATGAAAGATGAAGCAAAAGAATTGTTTTATTATCATGAAAATGAAAATAAAAGAAAATATTTTTTTATGACTTTTAATGAAAGTCAATAAGAATTATGATATAGGCAATATAATCTCTAAAATTACAATAAAGAAAATTTTCCCTTGTGAAGATTGGCAAGGATACAATTGTAAAGAAAATCAAAATTTATAATTATTTTAATAATATTTAAATAAGGGAAGGATTGTAAAAAGGAAATTCCCCTATCTTAGAGATACAATGATTTTTCTCTTGTTATCACAGGAGCTTATTAGTTTACATTAAAAGAAATACAAGTTTTTGCACATAAGATTGCCTTGCATATTCTTATTGTAGTAAAATAAGAAAATAATTAATAAATAATAGATTATATTAACATGTTAATCTACATTACTGTCAATCATTTTATTGGAACAATAACTTTAAATTTGGACAAAACTTGCAAACAACTAATTCATTTATGTTGTCCTAACTTGTCCCATTTCAAGTGGTATGAAGATGTACTCTTGTTTAAAATTTATGTGAGAAAACAATCAATGTAATTTTTGAAAAAAAAAATTCTTATTAGGGCTTCTAACCTTATTTCCATAAAGTCAAACACAATGGAATAATTTCTTACAAAGAACATTTTTATGGCAAGCTTACTACCAAAGTGGTTGTTGATGGAGTTTCTCTATGTAATGAAATTAAGCTCCATAAACAACTAAAATAAGAAAAAATGGAAACCAAGAAAGCCTCAAGTGAATTCTATGAATAGATAGCTAATCCACCTATTAATTTTCCTAAGAAAGGGAAAAGAAGAAAATATGAGAATTATAAACCTTTTTTGAAAAAAGAATGGAAAAGGTAAAATGGGAAAAGATGAGAAACCACATGAGATAAAAGAAAATGAAAAAAAAAAGTCTAAATAGACTACTTGTTACATATGTGGGAAAATTGGTCATTACATTACTAAGGGAAAGGTTAAAAAAAAATCAAAAATTATCTATTGATAAAAATCTTAAAAGATTATTAATGAACATTTTCTGATTGAAAAGTGATTATGAAAAGGAAGGATAAAGGTGGATATCATCCAAGGTGATGACATGTCTAGTTTATTCTCATAAAAGAGTTATAATGGGTAATATAACTATTTCAAAGCTCTCTCCAAAAATAACTGCTTATTAGTCATTATAAAAAAAGATAATATAATACTAAATCTTATTAATTGAAGTTCCCAACTTCACCCTACGATCTACTAGTTTGTGATACTGAGAGGGGGGTGAATCAGTATCACCACAATTTGCAATTCGTAAGAAAGTGAACAACTTCAATCTCTTCTTAAAAGTGAACTATTTCTCAGATTCGACTAAAGTAGATCTATTGCTATCTACTAATCACAATAGTCCCCAAAGTCACCTTTCAGACACCTTACCTAATAGACAATTCGGATGTTCTTGTTTAGGTCTTCGTTAGGTTATGGGTTGGCTGATACTTTAGCTGCGTTCACAACTCAATTCAAAACACAAAACGTAAAGCAAATTAAGGACACACGAGATTTACATGGTTTCGTCAACGTGACGTACATCCACGGTGATAGGAACTCTCCCTTACCGAGACTATCCATTATACTTGAGAATTCTAGTTACAATGGATGTCTTAATCTTCTGCTCCTTTCACTATTGCAATTACTAAGCAAGTACAATACAAAGAGTGTCACTTACTGTGTCTACCTTTCTTCTAGCTTGTCTTGCCTCTATTGAATTGAAAGGCTGCTCCACTGCCGCTTAGAAGTTCACCGCAACGCTCTTTAATCTCTCTTGAAGAAATCTGGAAATACGTTGAGTTCTTTCCAATGCTTTGCTGAATTCCTTCTCTAGGTTGTCTCACACAGCTCCTGCTTTCATCGTCTCACGGTCTCACCCATCTCCTATTTCACGATCTACTGTTTCACGGCCTGTCCTCACGCTTCTGATCTGTCACACCGTTGCACGTTCTGGTCTCACGCCGTCTCTTGACGTACACCCACGCTTATGGTCTGCTGTTTCACGTCTCTTGGCCTGCCTCACGCTTCTGGTTTGCTGTCTTCTCTTCTAGGTGGTCTCACGGATACCAAGTCTGTTGTCTTTTCTTCCGAGTGGTCTGTTTCTTATTTCTCCTCTTGCTGGTTGTGCGTTTATGGTTTGCTTGTAGGACGTGTTTCTGGTTTCCTTGCAGGAGGCGTTTCTAGTTTGCTTGCAGGATGCGTTTCTGGTTTGCTTGCAGGAGGCGTTTCTGGTTTCCTTGCAGGAGGTCGCACGTTCTGGTTTGCTCTCCCGGTGGTGACGTTTCTGGTTTGCTCTCCCGGTGGTGTCGTTTCTGATCTTTTGTCGTTCTGCTCTCTCTTCCTTTTGGCCGATTGCTGTAGGGTTGCTGTTTTTTCAATTGTGTTAGCCCTCTGCCCTAGTTTTGTCTTCCAAGGCCTTTATATGCTCTCTTCCATGAAACCCTAATAGGGCTTACATAGCGGATTTACATTCTTGCCCTTACGCGGCAGATTTACTTTCTTGCCCTTCCATGTGACTTGACTTTCTTACCCTTCAATTGGGCTTTACTTTCTTGCACACTTAACCCTAGTTGACAACAATTACAACCCATACAAGGCTGTGGGAACAACAATCTCCCCCTTTGTAATTGTTGGCAACACTCATAACAAAAGTCATTATGCATCAGTCCTTCATAATCTTCTTAGAGTAATAATCCAGAAGCAGATGGATTACAACTCCCCCTAAATATGCACTCCCCCTTCCTTAGCAGCTCCCCCTGCACTGTTGCTTCTCTCCCCCTTTGCCAACCAATTACAAATCTGAAAAACTCGCAAAGTAGAGATGGAGGATTCACCTGATTTTTGGGCTTGAGGAGGCATTCACACAGACAGACTCATTCTGTGCTTTTCAAATAGCTCTGTGGACAGAGATTTAGTTAGATCTTGTGTATCCTCTTCAACAGATTTAGGTTCAACTTGTGAGAGTAAAGCAGTAGCTCCCACAATTCTTCTTCTTATTGTAACTCCTACTGATGGGTCACCTATGATCTGATTTTCTTGATGAGCACTGGTCCATGTTTTCTTTAGCTTTCTTTCTTGCACAGTCTTAGTTGCAAGAGGATCTCTTTCTTCATCTTCAGACTCACTCTTCTCTGAATCTGAACTTACTTCTTTTCCCACTTCTTCATGTCGGTCAGATTCTTCATCTATCTTGAAGTCATCTTCTTCATTATCCTCAGCTTCTCCATTATGCGTTGTTTTCCAGTTTTCATCTATTCTCACATCATTGGAAGTGACCACTTTTCCCAGTTTATGCAGAAAAACTCTGTAACCTTTTGTCTTTGTTGAGTATCCCACAAAGATGCCTTCATCTGACCTAGCGTGGAATTTTCCCAAGTTTTGCTCCTTGTTCTTCACAAAACATGGGCTGCCAAAGATTCTAAGATACTTGGCTGTTGTCTTCTTCCCACTCCATAGCTCATATGGAGTCTTATCAGTATTGGGCCTTAGTGAAACTCTGTTCAATAGGTGCACGACTGTAAATGTTGCTTCTGTTCAAAATCTTGTGTGAAGCTTGGATTCCAGCAGTAGAGTTCTTGCCATTTCAACCACAACTCTATTTTTCCTCTCTACCACCCCGTTCTATTGAGGAGTTCTTGCTGCTGCCATCTGATGGTGAATTCCATGTTTCTCAAGGTAATCTTCAAAAGCTCCATTTGTGAATTCAGTGCCTTGATCTGACCTCAATACTTTGATCTTCTTTCCACTCTCATTTTCAGCCAATCTTTTGTATCTCTTGAAGCATTTCAAAACTTCTAACTTATGTGTGAGGTGCATGATGTAGGTCCTTCTGGAATAATCATCAACAAACAAGATGAAGTACCTCTCACCATTCAACCCTTTTGTTCTCATCTGCCCACACAAATCAGTATGCACAATGTCAAGCACTGCTTCAGCACTGACCTCTTTGGTCTTATACTGCTTTCTGACCTGTTTTCCTTTAGAGCATGCTGAGCAGACATACTCCCTCTCTCTCTTAAGGTCTGGAATGTCTCTGATTGCATGAGTAGTGGTCAGCTTCCTCATGTTCTTCTGTGTTAAGTGTCCCAGCCTCCGATGTCAGAGTTGATTTTCTTCTTCTTTTGTAAGTAAACAACTGTTTGTCTTGTCCTCATCAATTACATATAAATTTCCAGCTATTCTTTTCCCAGCTGCAATAGTATTGCCTTCTTTACTCTTTACTTGGCAACCTGTTTTTGTGAATATCACTTTATGGACTTCATTGCATAGTTGGCTGACAGATGCTAGATTATATCTGAGTCCTTCAACATGCAAAACATCTTTCAACTTTCCTTTTCCAATATTTACTAACCCTTGACCACTGATGTTGAGTGAATCATCATTGCCAAACTTGACTCTGCCTTCTCTTGACTTGTTTAGCTTTGACAATTTACTTTTGTCTCCCGTCATGTGTGAAGTGCATCCACTGTCAAGGATCCACTGCTTATCCTTGTAGTCATCTTTGAGTGCAATTTCAGCTATATTAGCCACCTCCCTTTTAGCTTTATATTCCTTCTTTTGAATTGGCTAGAAGATAGCTTTCTCCTTTTTCTCAACTTTGACTACATCGCTTGTTTTCACTATGCCATTGAGTGCCTTCTCTTGCTCAGGGAGAAGTGTCATGCATCTCTTGGCATTATGGCCATCCTGCCCACACCTTTCACACTATTCCAAGTCTCCCAATATAGCAAACTTGTTCTTTGAAACCACTGGTTTGGGCTTCCACTAACAATCCTTGTCAGTGTGTCCTTGCTTTTTACAGTATGTGCAAGAACTCACAACAGGTGTTCTCCTCTGAATTTTGTATTGTCTCCCCCTGTATGCAGTATCGTATCTTCTCAAGTTGGAGACATATACTGGCCTTCTCCACCAGCAGTTACTTGCCTTATGACCCCAAACTCCACAATAAAGACAGTGACCTTGAAACTGCCTCTTCTTGGGTCTAATCACAGCTTGTTTTCTTTTGTTCATTACTTGCTGTGTAGGCAACGTGGCTGGCTTCTTTGCTTGTGTGGCTTTCATTTCAGCCACCTTTTTCTCCTTCTTCTGTTCAGCCATAGCCCTTTGCTAGCTGACCTTCTTTTCTTCATTTTTGTTTGCCACCCTAGGTTGCTTCTTCAAATCCTCTTTATTCTCAGCTATCTTCTCCTGAGTCACAACCTTCTCTTTCAACTTCTGTGGCACATTCTTATTATCTTTAGGCAATGCAACCTCAGATTGCTGCACTTTCTCTTCATTCTTCTTTTCTTTTGCAAAACTTGTTTCTCCTATCATTTCAAGCTTCTGCACATTCTCTTCACTCCTTTTGAGTTGTTGCTGAAGTCTAAGCAACTCTTTCTCCATTCCTTCAAATTTTGAAGTCCTTGAGCCAAGTTCCATTGTAAGGTCTTCACATATTTTGATTTGTTCTTTAAATCTTCTCTTCAAGTCAATATGTTCAGCCCTTATTTCATCCTTTTGACTTTCAGCTTCCTCAGACTTTGCTTCAACTTGTTTTATATGGGCCTCCAACCTTCTTATGGTTCTACCCCTTCTGATTATCTCCTTTGAAACTGCTTCTAACTTAGCTTCAAGATCTGGTTCTTCTTCATCAACCTCCTTTTCCTCTTCAGAGGTTGAACTACCACCTTGAGCTGATGCCATAAAGGCATGCTCATCTGATGATTCTTCATCTTCCTCCTCATCAACTTCTTTTATCTGACTCACATAACTCTTGAATGAGCCTCTCTTCTTCTTTTGTGGGTTGACAGTCTTCTTGCTGGACTTCTTTGATTTGAATGATGGTCTTTTCCATTTTGAATTCGGCTCATCATCACCATCCTCATCTTCATCATCAAGTTTCACTTTGCACTGAGAAGCAAAGTGTCCAGTTTGCCCACACCGATAACATCTCAAGGACAACTGTCCTTTTCCCTTCTTAGACCCTTTTTTCAATTTCCTTATGAAGTATGCCAACACTTCACCTTCACTTTCTTCCTCGTCATCATCATCATCCTCACTGGATGATTCTTCCTCTTCTTTTATCTTCAAGTGTTTCATAGCTTTGAAAGCTGCCTCCTTTGATACCTTTGATGTTGAGGAGCTCTCAATTGACTTTATTCTCATCTCATATGCAATGAGATTGCACTGGAGATCATACAGAGACATAGAATTGAGATCTCTACTCTCCTCTATGGCTGCCACCTTTGAGGCAAACCTCTCAAGCAGAATTCTCAGAATTTTCTTCACAATAAATGAGTCCTTCTTGTTCTTCCCATGACTTCTAAGATCGTTTACAACATCAATAACCCTGGTGAAGAACTCTTGGACTGTCTCATTTTTCTGCATTCTGAGAGATTCATATCTCTCCTTGAAAACTTGAAGCTTGGCCTCCTTCATTCTGCCATCACCTTCATAGACTTTCTGCAATCTGTCCCATATCTCCTTGGCAGATTTGCAATCCATAACTTTAGCATATTCAGCATCTGTCAATGCTGAAATGATGACATTTGAGGCCTTCCCATTTATCTCAAACTGTCTTAATTCCTCTGGAGTTGGATCTTTACCTTCTTCTGGAGGCTCAAAACCCTCCTGTACAGATTTCACCACGTTCATGCCCATGGTTGCAAATACCACCTGCATTCTCGCTCTCCACATATGGTAGTTGGTTCCGTTGAAGATTGGAACCTTCTTGCTGTAAGTAGTGCTGGTGTTGGTACCGACATCCATTTCTCAGTATGCTGAACAAGTTAAAACTTCTGGAGCTCTTCAAACTAGTACACCAAGTTGTTAAGCTTTATCCTGGTGAACCTGTGCTCTGATACCAATTGAAGTTCCCAACTTCACCCTAGGATCTACTAGTTTGTGATACTAAGAGGGGGGTGATTAGTATCACCACAATTTGCAATTCGCAGGAAAGTGAATAACTTCAATCTCTTCTTAAAAGCGAACTCTTTCTCAGATTCGACTAAAGTAGATCTATTGCTACCTACTAATCATAATAGTCCCTAAAGTCACCTTTCAGACACCTTGCCTAATAGACAATTCGGATGTTCTTGTTTAGGTCTTCGTTAGGTTATGGGTTGGCTGATACTTTAACTGCGTTCACAACTCAATTCAAAACACAAAACGTAAAGCAAATTAAAGACACACGAGATTTACGTGGTTCCGTCAACGTGACGTACATCCACGGTGGTAGGAACTCTCCCTTACCGAGACTATCCACTATACTTGAGAATTCTAGTTACAATGGATGTCTTAATCTTCTGCTCCTTTCACTATTGCAATTACTAAGCAAGTACAATACAAAGAGTGTCACTTACTGTGTCTACCCTTCTTCTAGCTTGTCTTGCCTCTGTTGAATTGAAAGGCTGCTCTATTGCCGCTTAGAAGTTCACCGCAACACTCTTTAACCTCTCTTGAAGAAATCTGGAAATACGTTGAGTTCTTTCCAATGCTTCGCTGAATTCCTTCTCTAGGTTGTCTCACACAGCTCCTGCTTTCATCGTCTCACGGTCTCACCCATCTCCTATTTCACGGTCTACTGTTTCACGGCCTGTCCTCACGCTTCTGGTCTGTCACGCCGTTGCACGTTCTGGTCTCACGCCGTCTCTTGACGTACACCCACGCTTATGGTCTGCCGTTTCACGTCTCTTGGCCTGCCTCACGCTTCTGGTTTGCTGTCTTCTCTTCTGGGTGGTCTCACGGATACCAAGTCTGTTGTCTTTTCTTCCGAGTGGTTTGTTTCTTATTTCTCCTCTTGCTGGTTGTGCGTTTCTGGTTTGCTTGGAGGACGTGTTTCTGGTTTCCTTGCAGGAGGCGTTTCTAGTTTGCTTGCAGGATGCGTTTCTGGTTTGCTTGCAGGAGGCGTTTCTGGTTTCCTTGCAGGAGGTCGCACGTTCTGGTTTGCTCTCCCGGTGGTGACGTTTCTGGTTTGCTCTCCCGGTGGTGTCGTTTCTGATCTTTTGCCGTTCTGCTCTCTCTTCCTTTTGGCCGATTGCTGTAGGGTTGCTGTTTTTTCAATTGTGTTAGCCCTCTGCCCTAATTTTGTCTTCCAAGGCCTTTATATGCTCTCTTCCATGAAACCCTAATAGGGCTTACATAGCGGATTTACGTTCTTGCCCTTACGCGGCAGATTTACTTTCTTGCCCTTCTATGTGACTTTACTTTCTTGCCCTTCCATTGGGCTTTACTTTCTTGTACACTTAACCCTAGTTGACAACAATTACAACCCATACAAGGCTGTGGGAACAACATTAATTATATTTTAAATCCAAAAGGAAGAAGAAAGATGTTAAAAAAGTATTTGCATATGACGAAGGAAGACAACTCATCTTCTTCTAAATTCTTGACAACAAATGAAGGATATAGTTTAAAAACTATGATTATAAGTTTTAAAATCTCTAATGTCCAAAAGAAACCTAAAATTCAAGAGCTTAAAGTCAAAGTTAACGAGCTTAAAATAGAAATCAAGCAATTAAAAGATATGGACATATAAGATGAAAGGGTAATTATTTTATTCCCATGAAAATGAAAATAAAAGAAAATAGATTCATTTTTATAACTTTTAATGAAAGTCAATAAGAATTATAGTCTAGGTGATATAATTGCCATATAAAAAAGATGTGTTGGATAAATTTTTTTGATTGTATTAAGAAAGTCTATAAATTAACAAGAAAAGAATTTTTTGATTTTGATAGGAAAAAGGTTTGTGCTACCTTGAAAAGTTCTCATAAAGAGTATTTGGCAAAAAAGAGGAAACAAAGAAGAAATAATACCCTTATTAAAGAAAAATCTTTAAAAGGAGAAAAGGTTAATAATCTTTGATTTATTAGTCTTATTAATAAAGTTATTACTCATAAGTGGCATATAAGGATAACTATACTTGTGATTAGAGAATATATATTCTTAACAATTGCTCTTTTTGATTCAAATGCATATATGAACTACAACAAAGAAGGGTTAGTACCCTTACAATATTACTAAGAAACCATAAAAATGTTAAATACTATTGATTATAATAATCTTATTATTTGATATAAGCTATCATATATCAATATCTATAATGATGGATGGTGGAGATAAATTTAGTTTTAGGTCATTAAATTTTTTATTTTTCAAATCTTGGTCATCTTCAAAATTGAAAAACTTAGGTGAGTATTATTAGAAAAATGTATGATCAAATCAAAATCATTAATTTCTTTAGATTTATTGTTAACTACCCTATGTGGTGCTTATATGGATATTTCAAGTCATTCTCTCTTACTGGCTGAGGCTAGATCCATTCTCTCTTCTCCACAGGGCCCCTTTCCTTTGTTTAAGTTCATAATAAAGTCTGACTTCTATTTAAGTGTATAATGAGGTGAGTAATAATGAAAATTTACAAATTGTCTCCTAAAAATGGATTTTTATTACCAAAATCTTAACTCTTATAAAAATTACCTTACTAAAGTCCATGTAGAATACAAAGGATCAATCAAGTTAATGGAGTCAAAGCGTGAGTTCCAAGATTAGTCATTAATTATAAGTTTTTAAATAAGATATATAAATGAATTAGGCATTCTATACCTAATAAAAAGAGATATCTTGAACATGTTTTATAAAGTCAAAGTATTTTCAGATTTTGATATAGAATTTGGTTATTGGTAATTTAGATTTCTAAAAAAGACAAGTATAAAGCAGTCTTCATAATTCCTTTTGGATACTATAAATGAAATGTTATGCATTTTTAGCTTAAAAACATCCCATTAGAATTTCAAAAATTATGAGTGATATTTTAAAATTTATGCAACATTTACAATTATTTATATCAACAATGTACAAATAATTTTAAGTACTATCAAAGAACATTTTAAATATTTAAATATTTTTTTAAAAATCATGAACTAAGTTGGCTTAGTAATCTTAACTAGAAAGATGTAATTGTTTCAAACAAAGATTCAAGTTCTTAGTATAATATTAAAAATGGAAGTATTGTACCAATTTATAAAGTTATAAAATTTTCCCCATAATAGCCTAATGAAATAAAATATAAAAAATTATTATAGAGATTTTTTTAGAAGTTTAAATTATATTCTAGAGTTTTACAAAAATGTAGCATTAGATACCAAAACCTTTAGTTGAAAGGTTTAACAAAACACATTTCAATGGAAAGAACATACTCAAGTAGTAAGAAAAATTAAATAACGGCCTAAGTAACTCCTTTATTTAACCATACTACACCCCTTTTGCTTTTAAAATTGTTGAAACATATGCATTAGAGTTAGATTATAGTGGAATCCTTAATCAAGGAATGGGATAAATTCAAAATTTTCAAACATTTTATCTATATAGGAAAGGGAGTCATTTCTCTAAAACTAAAGCTAGTAATTCAACCTAAACCTACAATATCTATTCCAACTTAAATGATTAGAAACTTAATATAATCCATTTCTAAAGAAGAACTAAAGAAAATGATGACTTTTATCCTTTAAGAAGAAGGCGAAAAAAAGGATAAAAAGGATGCTACAATACAAGATTTTTAAGACTCATATGAGTCATAAGGAAAAGAAGTTGAGCGAGTGGTTAATAAATTAAAGTTACTCTTATTAAAGTTTGCTTTGATGTGTGCTTAGCGATGTAAACTCTCAAGTCATTAACTTTGTTTGTTATAATAGAACTTTTGTCTAAATAGGAACCATTTGCACCTAGGAAGGTATAGGTTTATCAAATGAAAATCTAATTCTCTACTAGATATCTTAAATTGTGAATTTTTGCAAGGTCATGAGTGAAATATCCCAAGATATCATAACACTAGTAAAGCTAATTATTACATTAGCTTAACTATCTATCAATTCTTCATTTCTCTAGAACCAAAGCAAGTAATTCCACCTAAACTCACTGCACCTACACCAACTTAAATGATTAGAGAGTTAATATGATCCATTCCTAAAAAAGAACCTAAAAAATTGATGGCCTTCATCCTCCAAAAATATAAAAAAAAACAAAAAGAAAAAAGAAGATAAAAAGTAAGTTATAATGAAGATTCCTAAGAAATAAAAGTAAGGATAAAACATACACCAAAACAAATATTTGCCAAGCTTATACATAAAACCCTAGCTAGATAAGTTAAAGAAGGAGGACTTGTCAAATATTTACATCAAAAACTTCTCTTTTGTTGATATGTCAACAAAATGGGAAAAATTATCCTACACACTGACACAAAATCCTAAAAGGAAATTGTCTAGCTTATGGAATAACTATAACACATCATTAACAAACATTAATAATAAGAGGGATTTTTTGCTATAAATTGATAGCAACCCTCCCCCTTCCTTTAACTTAGTTTAGGCTTTTATTTAAATTTAAGGGGAAAGGCCAAGATTAGTCCTTAGAAGTTTGACCTAAAGTCTTTAGGTGATGAAACCATAATGTTTTTGAGTCTAGAAAGTAACCATTTAGTTCATTAGGTTGGGTTAATGATTAGTCTTATTTATTTCAATTCAAAAGCTTGTATTAGTTCACTAATTCTTAAGTCTCATTAATGGTTTAATCCAATATTTTACACCATATTTTAGACTAATATTCATAGTATTATATCATGTTCCATAGGTATTATGTTTAGACAATCAAATTCACTCCTAGATAGTAGAAAACATAGAAAAAAAAGTTGATGAACATTTTGATGGTGTGATTGGTGCTACTAGATTGCTAAGCTAAGTTGTTCTTACACTGTTATGGTTGCTACTATCTAGAAGCAGTATGTTCAAGTTATAACCTACAATTCTAGCAAATTTTAAATGTTAGTTAAGTTAGTTATAAGGAGAAAACTACTAAATAACTCCTTTATAAAGGTTAGCTTCTTCAAGAGGCAAAATCAATTCAAAATTAGAAATTTGTAATTTGAATTTGTTATGATTACTTTTGATGATGTAATCATTATGAAGTCAAATTTAAAATGATAGAAGTACCTTATAAATTATTTGTATGTATGAATGAAAAGTATTTCTTTGACTCTAGACACTTACTGCCTTTCTAATATTTTCCTCTCCACTTTTTCATGTTGTTCTAGACTTATCACCTATACAACTTTTACAGCAAACCATAACAAACCATACTAGAAACAAAACTAACAACACACACTAGAACTATATCAAACCAAAGTCCAATAACATATTTTATGGTTATGCAAAAGAATCTTAATAAAGAATTGAGATAAATTATAATTTCTAATAAATTGTGTTTACATTGGGAAGGAAGTCATTTCTTTAGAATCAAAGCAGATAATTTCAACCAAACTTGCCACTCTTATGCAAACCCAAATGATTAAGGACCTAATGCATTCAATTCTAAAATAAGAGCCAAAGAAAATGATGACTTACAATGCAAGATTTCCAAGATTCATAGAAGTTGTAAAGGGAAGGAGTCAAGCAAGTGGGACAAGGTTAAAACTAAGGTTTTTTTTTTAATAAGTGTTAAGTAATGTAAACCTTTATATCAGTAACTTTCTCTACTATAAAAGACCTTTTGTATATGAATAAAAACTATCCACACTTAAGTAGGCACAAGTTTATTAAAGGATCATTAATTTTCTATTAGATTTCCTAACTTGTGATTTTTTGCAAGATCATGAGTTAAAGATCAAAAATAGCCATGACACCATTAAAGTTGATTATTATATCAACTTGATCATCCACTTGTTCTTCTAAAATTGAAGGACTTGATAAACTCTCTTGAGATATTTATCAGCATATTATTACTATGAATATTATAATCTATATACCTAAATTTTAACTAATTATCTAATTCCAATTGAAAATAAGTATACTTAATCAATACATTATGAGGTAGAAAAATTCTATCTAAAAGTTATTATGCATCTTTAATCTCTTTTGAAAGATTATATATTAATTAACAAATTTTTTATGAAAAAGAATTAATGTGTACAAAGCTAACCTAAAGAGAACATAAGTGGGCTTATAATAAGTTCACCAAAAGGAAAATTTTGAATCCTAAGGATTGATAAAGAGATCTATAATAGGTAAGAGAATTAAATAGTACAAAATCAAAACTTATAATTATTTTGATTACATGAAAGCTTGCAAACAACCCTTATATTATGAAACAAGGCAAGACACAATTCAATTGGTAAATTATCATCCTTTTAGCAAATAATGTAGCAAATTTCCCACACTAGTTTAAAAGCTACTTCTTGAAATAGGGATTATATTCAATTAATTTACCCTTAAAGGTTAAAGCTATATATGAGGAGTGTATGTAGACTGGACCTAAATATGAAAGATTTAAAACTATTATTCACAATATTATATCATTTATTATGTGTATTAAGCTTAGATTATCAAATCCACTCTAGGATAGTAGAATTTCTTTTTTTAAAAAAAAAAAAAGCTAATGAACTTCTTATGGTTTTGCAAAAGAATCTCAATCAAATAATGGGATAAATTCTAATTTTTAAAATCTTTTGTCTACACGAATAAAGGAGTCATTTCCCTAGGACCAAAGCAAGTAATTACACCTAAACTTGCTACTCTTACACCGACCCAAATGATCAAGGAAATAATGCAATTCATTCCTAAAGAATAATTGGAAAAAATCATTATCTTTATCCTCTAAAAGGAAGACAACAAAGAAAATAAAAAGATTGATGCAATGCATGATTCCCTAAAATGCATGATTCCCTAGAATCTTATAAGTTGTAAAAAAAAAAAAAAAGAATCGATCAAGTGGCCAATAAATATAAAGCTCCTTTAATTAAAGTTTACTTTCCTAAGTGCTTGGTGACATAAGCTTTTATATTAGTAGCTTTGTTAATTAAAAATTCCTTTTGTATAAATAAAAACCATTTACACCTAGGTTTGCACAAGATTATTAAAGGAACATTACTTTTGATCATTTGCTTATGAACTTGCAAAAATTCATTAGTTAAGAAATCTAGTAGTGAATTAGATGTTCCTTTAATAAACTCGATCCTACTTTGGTGCAAAGGGTTCTTATTTATACAAAAGGTGTGTTATAACAAACAAAGTTACTAATATAGAAGTCATTAAGAACTTATTAAAGCAAACTTTAATAAAAGTAGCTTTACATTTGCTATTCACTTGCTTGATTTCTATTCTTTACAACTCATATTATTCTTAGGCACCTTGTATTATATCATGTTTTCTATCTTCTTTTTTAAGGATAAAGGCCATCATTTTTTTTTTCAGATTTTCTCTAAAAATAGACTTTATTTAGTTTATGATCATTTTGGTTGATGTAAAAGTGACTAGTTTGGGTGAAATTACCTATGTTAGTTCTAGATAAATGACTCTTTTCCTTATATGTACAAAATCCTTTAAAAATTTTAATTTATCCCACACTTGTTTAAGATTATTTTGCAAAATCATAGGATGGCCATTAGCTATTTTCTTATGTTTTCTATTATTTTGGTGTGGATCTAATAATCCTAGTTTAATACCTATGGAACATAATATATTACTATAAATAACAATCTTAAATCTTTAGTATTTGGGTTCTCTTTATATCACTCTTTATATCACTCTTCATACATAACTTTTCTTTGTCTATTTTTGTAATATAAGGTTTTTTTTTATCAATTTGAATATAAACAAAATAATTATAAGTTTTGATTTAACACCATTGTTTTAATTCTCTTACTTAGAAAAGATCTCCTTATGAATCTTTCAGAGTTAAAATTTTCTTTTTAATAAATTATGATAAGCAAAATCATATCCTTTTTAAGTTGACTCCATAAGAACTGATATTTTTTCATAAAGAATTTGTTGATAATAGAAATACTCTTTTAAGACATACTGAATAAGTATATTATCCTTCAAATAGAATTCTATTACCTCATAAGGTATTAACTAAGTATATTTATTTTCAATTATAATTAGATAATCCATGAAAAATTAGGTTATATGAATTTATAATATCTTTAGTAAGACCACATAATCAAGCATCTTAATGTAGTTTACCAATTCCTTCAATTTTAGAAGAATTGGTCAATGCTTAAACTTATGCAATAATTAGCTTTGATGGCATCCTGGTTAATCTTCACTTATGATCTTGTAGAAATTCATTAGTTAAGAAATGCAGTACAAAATTAGATGTTCCTTAAATAAACTCATGCCTACTTAAGAACAAAGGGTTCTTCTTTTTTTTTAAAAAAAAAAAGGTCCTTTTATAACAAATAATGTTATTGATATAATAGTTTACATCACTAAAAGCTTAGTAAAGCAAACGTTAATAAAAGTAACTTTGTCTTTGTTGGCCACTTGCTAAATTCCTTTCTTTTATTGTTCATATAAGTCTTTTTTATTTTCTTTATTGTCTTCTTTTTGGAAAATAAAGGCCATCATTTTCTTTAGATTTTCTTTAGGAATAGACTGTATAAAGTCCCTAATGATTTGGGTTGGTGGAAAAGTGGCAAATGGAATCACCTACTTTGATTATAAGGAAATTATTCCCTTCCCCATGTAAATATAATCTTTTAGAAATTAGAATATATCCCACCACTTTATTATGATTATTCTACACAAAATTGAGATGTCTTGGCATGAATTTGATATTTCCAACTCAATACTCGTGGAACATAATATAATAATAAGAATAATTGCTTTATCTTTTAATATTTAAGTTCTATTTATAGAACTTCTCAAACATGGTTTTAACCTTTAAAGATAGATTAATTAGATATAAATTTAATTTTAAAAAAATTAATTTTTTGACCAATGTAAAAATTTTACTTTTGTACTAAATGGATGATAATGCATTAACTAAATTTTTTTTGCCCATTTTCATCGTGTAAGGCTCTTGCCCAACCTTTCATATGGTCAAAATAATTATAAGTTTTTATTTTGCAATATTATTTTAATTATCCCATCTTGAAAATATCTCCTTGCCAATCTACAACAATCAAAATTTTCTTTATAAGGAACATGTAATAAGCCCACTCATGTCCTTTTTTAGTCAATTTCATTAGCCTTGATCTTCTTTGATGAAGAATTTATTGATAATAAGAATAACCTTTTGGAAATGACTAAAGATGCATATTATCCTTTAAATAGAATTCTACTACCTTATTAAGTATTAATTTTCAATTGAAGTTAAATAATATGTGAAAATTGTGGTATATTGATATATAATAACTTTAGTAATATGATGCTAATAAGTGTTGTTGGAGATAGGTTGTCAAGTCCTCTACATTTAGAAGAATGCAATAATAAACTTTGATAGTGTCATGGTTACTTTTGAACTTTCACTCATAATCTTACAAAAATTTATGAAATAGGAAATTTGGTAGAGAATTAGATATTCTTTTAATAAACTTGTGTCTACCATGGTTCTTATTTATACAAAATGTCTATTATAACAAAAAAAAAAAGTTATTGATATAAAGTTTACATTACTAAGCACTTATTAAAGCAAACTTTAATAAAAGTAGCTTTAGCTTTGTTATCTACTTACTCAACTCCTTTTCCTTGTAGCTCATATAAGTGTTAGGAATCTTGCATTATATCATTCATTTTATCTTCTTTGTCATCTTTTTTTTCTTTTTTTTTAGAGGATAGATGCCATAATTTTCTTTATTTCTTCTTTAGGAATGGATTAAGTCCTTAATCATTTGGATTGGTGCAGAAGTAACAAGTTTGGGTAAAAATACCTATTTTGGTTCAAGAGAAATGACTCCCTTCCGTATGAAGATAAAATCTTTTAAAAATTTGAATTTTCCCTATTAAATAAAAATTCTTATGCATAACCACAAGAAATTCATCTTCTTTTATCATATAATTTCTAATGTCTTGACATTGGTATGATAATCCCAACTTAATACCTATGGAATATGATAGGATACTATCAATAAAAGTGTTTAAAATAGTTTTAAAACTAGACATGACCAATAGTCAAATGAAAGAACTAATGATCTAAAGCTAAAATTGGCTTAATTCTCTTATTCAATTGGATAAATAAGTGAACCAAAAAAATTGTGTGGATCAAAATTAGCCAAACCAACCATTGGCCTAATAACCTAGTGAACCAAACAATTGGTTTCCTAACCTAAAAACAATATTGTTTTAAGACCCAAAAAAACATTGGATCAAACTTCCAACAAATAATATCTTAATACATTAAACTTAAGCAAAGGCCCAAACTAAGCTAAAGGAAGGGAAGGGTTACTATTTATTTATATCAAAGACATCTCCCATTATCAATGTTTGTTAGCAATATGAGATAGTTATCTAACATGCTAGACAAAGTCTTTTGAGAATTGGTGGATGCTTGAGCTGATGCTATTATTAGCTTTGATAGTGCCATGGTTATTTTTTGATCTTTCCCTCAAGATCTCATAAAAAGTCATGAGTTAAGAAATGTGGTAGATGTATAAGAAGTTTTGTAAACCAACGTTAAATACTAAAGATCAAAGATGATTATTCACAATAAGATATCATGTTCTATTAGAAATAAATTAGGATTATAAAATCCACACAAGGATAATAAAATAAAAAAGAGGAACAAATTGATGAACTTTCCATAGTTATGTAAGTGAATCATGAACAAGTGGTGGAATAAATTCAAAGCTTTAAAGGATTCTATCTATATAAGGAAGAAAGTCACTTCTCTATAACCAAATTAGGTAATTCCACCCAAACTTGCCACTTTTACACCAACCGAAAAGATTAAGGACTTAACATAGTTGATTTTTAAAGAATAATTGAAGAAAATGATGATCTCTAACCTCGAAGAAGAAGATGACAAAAAAGATAAAAAGGATGATGTGCAAGGTATTAAAGATCAAATAAATCGAGTAATTAGCTAACAAATATAAAGCTACTTTTATTAAAGTTTGCTTTAATAGGTGCTTATTAATGTAAACTCTTATATCGATAACTTTGCATGTTATAAATAAGAACCATATGCATCTATGTAGGCACAACTTTATGAAAAAAAAAACATTTAACTCTATAAATTTTCTAACTTATGAATTCTTACAAGATTATGAGTGAAAGATCAAAAGTCACCATGGCAACATCAAAGCTGATTATTGCATTAGCTTAAGCATCCATCAAATCTTTTAAAATTAAAGGACTTGATGACTTGTCTCAAGAGACACTTATCAATATGGTATTACTAAGGACATTATATATTTATGAAAGAAATGAGTTCACCACAGAAAAATCATATATAAGAGCTAACTTAATTACTAAAAGGCAAAAAGCCACTGAACAACAAGTTAGTTTACTAAGTCAAAGAAAAGCATGATGGCAATAAGAGATATAAAGCAGAGTTGGTTGTGAAGTGATTTCAACAAAAAGAAGGTATTGGTTATAATAAAATTTTCTCTCTAATTAAGAAGTTATCTACAATTCAATTAATGTTGAGAATTGTTGCATTTGAAAATTTGCACCTAGAATAAGTTGATGTAAAATAGCTTTCTTTCATGGTGATTTGGAGGAAGATATTTACATAATGCAACCAAAAGGTTTTTTAGTTTTCAAAAAAGAAAATCTTGTGTGCAAGCTTAATAAAAGTTTGTATGATTTGAAATGAGCTCCCCAACAATGGTATAAGAAGTTTGATACCTTTATGAGAAATCGTAGTTTTAAGAGATGTGACATGAATCATTTTTGTTACTTTAAGAAATTTGACAATTGTTATGTTATTATGCTCTTATATGTAGATAATATGGTTATTGCAAGTTTGAGTATTTAAAAGATTAATAACTTGAAGTAAAAATTGTCAAATGAATTTGTAATGAAAGATCTCAAAGTTATAAAATGAATTCTCGGGATAAGAATTATAAGGAACAAAGAGGTTGGTATTTTGAAACTATCACAAGTTGCTTATATTGAACAATTGTTGAACCAATTCAAGATATAAGAAGTAAAGTCAATTAACATTCCTTTAGCAAAGACAAATAAGAAGTGCAAGTACATGTCTATAATTCCTTATGTCTTAGTAGTTGGTAGTCTTATGTACTTTATGATTTGTACCAGACCTGATATAACACATACAATGGTAATTATAAGTACATGGCTAATCCTAATAAACAACATTAGGAGGTTGTCAAGTGAATTTTTCACTATTTGAAGGGTAGTACCGATATAACACTATGTTTTAGGAAGAGTGGTATGACTTTGCAAGGTTTTGTTATTACAAATCCTAAAGGAGACATTGATAGTAAAAGGAGCACAACATGTTATATTTACATGTTCAATGATATTGCCATGAGTTAGGTATCTTAATTACAAAAGATTGTGGCTCTATCAATTACTAAAGTTGAATATGTCATCATTACTGAAGCTAGTAAGAAATTGATTTTGTTAAAGAACTTCTTAGAAGAATTAGGCAAGTCATAAGGAAGTAGTAAGTGTTTCTGTGATAATTAGAGTATAATTTATCTTACTAAGAATATTATATTGGATACAAGCACAAAACATATCCAATTGAAGTATTACTTTATGCATGATTTATTGGATAATAGGACATTGACTTTTGAAAAGATATATTATACTAAGAATCTTATTGACATTTTAATAAAGTTGGTAGTTACAAAAAAGCTGAGTTTATGCACAACCTTAATTAGCCTTCATGGTTACTTGTTAAGAAGGTGTTGCATTAAGGTTATGGATTACAAAAAGAGTTTAATTACAATGTGATAGTTGTTGGTTTGATCATCAATCTCCAAATAGAAGATTGTTATAGGAATGGAGTCTAATTAATGTTGTATAAAGAGTAAATATGTGATTTGTCTTTATATAAGAGTTGTCCTATCTCCTTATATAAAAGTGTATACTTACCATGTAATTCATAATTCTTAAAATAATGAAATTTTAGTGCAACTATGGACATAAAAACATTTAGATTTTAAACTACGTAAATTTTTTATATTTGCTTCACTTTTATTCTTTTTCGAATATTTTATTTTCCAACAAATCTCAATTTTACTTTATTTCTCTATTTCTATTATGAGAACCATCATTTTTTATTTTATTTATTAATTTTGCTAATGTCAACCTCTCCATAACTATCTCAATCTCAAAGGTTTATCTTTTAAAAAAAATTTATTATTAGGTCATTCTTAATTGGTCATGTTTTCTAACCATTTTTATTTCTAATTTTCTTTTGTTGGGAAATTTCTTAGAATCTCCATGGATATGGGTGGTTTTGAATTTTTGCTTAATTGTAAAGGAACACTGGCTACTTGGTCTTTTTTTTTAGGAGAGGTTTAGTGGCAAACTTAGTCTACAAGTGACAAACCCAACAAGTTAAAGTATGTCCAATCTAGTTTGAACTTGCATAAACTTGAATGGTTTTATTGGTTAGAACTATAGTCCAATTAACATACTTGATGTGGTTCAAATTTTTTCAGATTCTTGTTTCGTCATTAAATTCCCATACATAAGACTAAATGGATTGGGACGGTGCCAATAGATACAACCTATAATTAATTAAATTTGGAAATTCCAAATTCCATCTAGCTGGGCCGACTAGAATTGATAAGTATAATAGCCAAAGGAAGTCAATGCCTATTGAGATCACATTGAATTGTTGAGCTAAAATTGTTTTTTAAGTTGGGGAGTAAAATTAAAGTAGAATTCTTCAAATCATTGTTGTATTAAAAATAGAAAAAGAGAATTCAATGTCATATAATATAAGGGTTTTGTAATCTCTTTTTAACGTGCTTCTCCTTTTCTTTTCACTGTAGTTATTTTTTGTTGAAATCTATATTAGAACTATTTATGTGTTGATCCTTACACCATTATAGTAGTTTATTTACTTTCTTATGCCAAAGATATAAAAGGTATTTAGAATGCATTTTTTTTTTCTTTGGTGAGATTAGAGCACCTGTTGATATTGATGCTTTGGATGCAACTAATATTATAATTAAAGAGCCATATAAATTGTCAATATTTTATGAAACTCGACAATATTTTAAAAGCAAGTATGTAAATGTAGTAGGTCTTATATGCACTACCATCAATAATAGTAGCAGTACTAGAAATGTTTTATTAATAATGTTTCTATGTTGTTAGATTACTTTGAATCATGTGTTATAATATTAATTATAGAGTTAATATATAAATTTATTTGGAACTTTGTGTATTCTTACAAATATATCTGGATTTTTTAAAAGTAGCAATTTGATAATTTTAAATTTTTTTTAATAATTCTAACCAACCATTAATCTTAGATAAAAATTATTAAAATAATTGATGTGTCACGCTAACATGTTATCGATGTTTAGGTATACTAAAGACAAAAAATTAAGGTGACATATAAGACCAACGTGATGGGACCAAGTCCAAACCTATTTTATGCCCAATAATAATTACCCATTGAAAGTTGAGGTGGTGCTGCTGCCATTGTTTCCTGCCAGAACTATTGTGAACATTACCATACTTGCCACCACCTTCAATCTCATCTTTTTCTAGTTCTGCGAAAGTTCTATTCTCCCAACCCACCTTATGGTTTGAAACCCTTCAAAATTAACCTTGGCTCTCTCTTGCTCTCTTTCTTTCCTTTAGCTCCAGCAATTGTAATATAATAAAGGGATTTTTAATTTGATTATCCTTTTAAGGGAATTGTATTAACTCACTAAAAAGTACTAAAGGAGGGACTGGTTACTACATAAAATTCTTTTTTTAACAAAAACAAATCTAAGGGGGAACTAGCTAAGCAACAGGTTTCCAATCTCAAGTCAATATATATATATATATATATCTCAATGCAAACTCAATTTTTTATTGAAACTTTAAGTAGTACAAAGAGGAGATTTATGAAGTAGAAAGAGAAGAAGATGAGATACAAAGGGGAGGAGGAAAGAGGGAATAAAGACTTGGTGAGTGAAAGTTTGTTTTGTTCCCAAAAGACTTGCCCTAGAAATCTTCTGAGTTTCCTTCTTATAGTTAAGGAGGAGTTGAAAATTTGAGGCAAACAAATAGAATCAATCACCAAAAGTGGTATTGGACTTTTTTGAATATCTCTTTGTTTAATTTTGATTGTAAATCTTTTTTGAAAACATTGAATTTTGAAAATTTATAAATCTAGTTTTTTAAACTTTCACAATCTCTCAATCGTCAATAACTCTATTAAAGTCTTCTAAGGTTATCTCCGTAATGTTGGCAATTTTACAATTTCTAGAGCTTTCCAAGGCAAAAGAATTGGAACAATATGTAATTCTATAGGACATCGGGCTCATATTTAAGAATTGGGGTTTAGGCATAATAAATTTCTTATAATCAACAAGCTCTTAACAAGTCTCATAACACCTAAGAGGATTATTGTACATTTCTTTCGAACCTTAAAGCACATTTGTTGTTTTTTTTATTAGTTTGAGATTTATGCATCACAAAAGGCCATAAAATATCCTTTCAAAAAATTCTTTTCAAAAATCTACAAATCTTATTACTTGTAGAAAAACTAGAGAATAGATTACTCTAGATGACTATGTCGTAGAATCAAAATATTTGCCTTTTAGACTATTCAAGATAGTCCATCAACAAAACCCTATTGATCTAATCCTTTACAAAATTCCTTAGGAAACTAACACCCTTGAGAAACTTTCCGAAACAATCATCCAATAAAACAATTTTTCCAATACCTATCTTCATATCATAGGAACCCTATTAAATCATATAAAAAACCAAATCCAATAGATTACCATCCAAAAGACCATCACAAAACCTAAAACTAGTAAAATCAAACATCCTATTTTCAAACCCTTTTAAACTCCTAAAATCAACAAATCCTAAGAAACAAAAAATTCATTCATCCAAGAAATCAAACAAAAACTAGGTTCTTAGAACCATCATCCTCATCTACAAAAAAGGAAGTTAACATTGTAGAAACCTTTATGAACAAGAGTCTTCAAACTTAGAGCCACAATTACAATCTTCTGAATCATAACGACAAGTTTCTAAACCCTAGATTAATCATATTTTCTGACCAAACCTATATCTAGACTCACAGCTCTCAATATTGACATAAAAAACAAACCAAACACCTTGAACCAATATAAGTCCAATGCATTTTCTATTTACGAATGAAATATTAATGACATGTTCAAATACAACATCTTTAGTCTTCTACAACAAATAATTATGACAACCAATGTTTACAAAACTTACAACACCCCAAACAAAACTGTTGCTGAATTCTTAATAATAGGATTTTTAGGATGACTCAAAAGCTGGTGGGATTACCATCTTATCAGTTATTAGTAAGATCAAATCCTTATAGCCATCCAAACCACATAAGATGGCCTACCCATCCTCGATAATGCAGGTAACACTTTAAAAGATGTTTTAACTTGTCTTATTTTGACAATTTCCTTACATTTTATAAGAGATCTTTCTCATCTTAGAGACAAAAATACTAAATTACTTATAAACCTTAAATGTAAAAAACTTAGCGAATCCTAAAACTATAAAAATACTTTCCTCACAAGAGTCATACTTAGGAAAGATTCAAACCAACCTTTTTGGAAAAAAAAAAAAATTTCTTATAGGACTCTCAACCTTAATAAGAGAAAAAACCAAACAAACTCTCAAAACCAATTATAGAAACCCTATTCCTTATAATCAATTAACTTATGAAGAACTAATTAGTTTAGCCAGTAAGAAGGATTCAAAATTTGCTAAGATCTTAAACTCCAAAAACATCTTAAATAGGAATGAAACAATTTAGTTTTCAAGGTAAAACCTTCTGGTATAGTTTAACTTAGGAATTCCAAAATTCTCAGAACTTGGTAAGAAGAAATATACCAAATCCTACATATAATTTTACCAAACTTTCAAAAAATCCAAAAAACAAACCAATAGAAAAACCCATTACAATAAATCCAAGAAAAGCAAAACATCTAAGTCAAGTTTGAATCAAAATCTTATATCTTTAAAACTCCTCTTAAAGATATTACTTGCTTCAATGCAATAAGAAAGGATACATATCCAACTACAACAAACTCAATCAAAAAATCTAAGAACTACATTTAGAACTAGAAACTATTTTCAAATTAGAAGTCATAATCTAGAACATTTATAGTTCCAGTTTTGATTATAATATTTCTTATGATTACTCAGATGAATAACCTCTCTAAATAGATGAATCCCAAACCACTACCTCTTCAGAATTTAAGCTTGCATCCCAAGAAATAAATATGCTAACAAAAGACTAGCTAACTCTAGTAAACCTTATCAAATACGTTGCATATCCTAACCTTTAAAAAGAATAATCAGAAAACCTTTTTAAAACTTTCCAAAAACAATAATCAAAATCCTTTACCACTATACCATCAACTTCTAGACCAATGTATGATCTCACCACAATTTTAGCCAAAAATAATTCAAGAAAATCAACTCTTACCATACAAGAAATCCAAACAAAGATCAAAACCATAAAAACAAAACTTAACAAACAAAAAGATATGAAGCATTACAATTTCTCCTTGTAAAACATTTAAAAGAAACTCAAGATAGTGATCTTCAACTATAACTAGAACCTTAAAATCTCCAAAATTTAAAAAAGGATCCAAATGATTTTCTCTTTACTCTAGAACAAGTTACTTTCAAATAATTTCAAACTAGATACAATAACTTTATTTGATATCGATGTAGATTTGAACTATATAAAATAAGGACTTGTTCTAACCCATTTTTAAGAAAAAAAAACTAATTAAGAACTTTCAGCTGCAAATAATTCAAAAATGACATTACGAACAAAACTACTGCTTTTCTTCAAAATCAACATTTTTAAATTAAAACGTCTTTTATTCTTGTTGAAAATATGCATCATATGGTGACCTTAGGAAGACCATTCATAAATTTTATTTCCCTTTATACTATTAATTATGATGGCATTACTTTTAAAACAAAATCTTAACAATTGCATTTTCCTTTTCTTAAAGTTCCAAAAACAAGAAATTGGAACCTCATTGAAGCCTATTCCATTTATGAAAACAAAATCCATACACTTATTCAAACCAAAGAACAAAATCTTTTTTATTTACAAAAAGATCTTTCTTTACAAAGAATTCAAAACCAATTACAAAACCTTGTGGTTTTAGGAAAAAATTTTGTTTTCAAACAATCCCTTCAAAATGAACTTTGTTATAAACTTCCAAATGCTTTCTAGAATAAGAAACAATATATAGTTGATATACCTTGTGAACTAGATTTCAATGAAAAACAAAGTCTAACAAAAGCCCAATTAATTCAAATGAATACAGAACTAAAAGATTACTACAAAAAAGAAATTTAGGATTTAGAATCTAACAAACTTATTTCCAAATTTAGATCACTTTAGTCATGTGCTAGTTTCTATATTAATAAGTTAGCAAAACTTGAAGGAGGCATTCTTAAGTTAGTTATCAATTACAAAGGCCTCAACAAAACCTTAAATGGATTTGGTACCCTATTCCCAACAAAAAGGATTTGTTATAAAAACTTTATTTTGCTTATATTTTTTCCAAATTTAATATGAAAACCGGATTTTGGCGAATCAAATTAATCCAAAAGATATGTACAAAATTGTTTTTACTATTCTATTTGGACAGTATGAATGGAACATTATACTATTTGATTTAAAAAGTAGCCTTTTGAATTTCAAAGAATTATAAATGAAAATTTTCAACCATATTCAAAATTTTGTTTTATCTATATTAATGATGTTTTAATCTTCTCAAATTCTATTAAATAGTATTTTAAATATTAACAAATGTTTTTCTATGTTGTTAAGTATAATGGAGTTGTGATATTTTAGTCTAAGATATCTTTACTCCAAACCAAAATAAGATTCCTTGGATATTATAAAATTAAGGTGAGCTCATGCATTGGTCTAGAAGTTGACGATATAGTGGTAAAGGGTTTTGATTCTTATTTTTGGAATGTTTTAAAAAGGTCTTCCAAGTTTTTTTTTTTTTTTTAAGGTTAGGATTTGTAATGTATTTGATAAAGTCTACCAGAGTTTGTTGGTCTTTTGTAAGCATATTTATTTCTTTGGATGTAGGCTCAGACTTTGAAGAGGTAATGGTTTGGAATTCATCTGTTTGGAGACTTTTTTCATTTGAGTAATCATAAGAAAAATCAAAATTAGAACTGGAACTAGAAATGTTTTGGAGTTTGGCTTCCAATTTAAAAATAGTTTATGGTTCTAAATATAGTTCCTAAATCTTTCAATTAAGTTTGCAATATTTGAATATATGTCCTTTCTTTTTGCATTTGAAGTAGGTAATGTCTTTGAGAAGAGTTTTAGAGGTAGAAAGTTTTGATTTAGACTTTAACTTGTATGTTTTAGTTTTCTTAGGTTTGCTATAATAGGTTTGTTTATTGGTTTGTTTTTAGGATTTTTTAAAAGTGCGGTAAGATTGTGTATAAGGTTTGGTATACTTCTTCCTACCAAGTTCTGAGACTTTTGTGATTCCTAAGTTAAATTGTTGGCAGAAGGTTCCAGTCTCAAAATGGGATTATTTCATTTACCCTTTGACATGTTTTTGGAGTTTCAAATCTTAGCAGATTTTGAATCCTTCTTACTGAGTAAAGCTAATCAGTTCTTTGTAGGTTAATTGATCATAAGGAATAGGGTTTTCATAAGTGATTTTGAGAGTTTGTCTAGTTTTTTCTCCTAACAAGGTTAGGAGTCCTAGAAGAAGTTTTTCTTTCCAGAAGGATTAGTTTAAATCTTCCTTAAATATGACTCTTGTGAGAAAAGTGCTTTTATAGTTTTGGAATTTACTAAGTTTCTTACATCTAATGTTTATAAGCAACTCAATGTTTTAGTTCCAATACCTATCTTCATACCATAGGAACCCAATTAAACCATATAAAAAACCACATCTAGTAGACTACCGTCTAAAAGACCATTACAAAACCTAAAACTAATAAAATCAAACATCTTATTTTCAAACCTTTTCAAACTCCCAAAATTAACAAACCTTTTCAAATAAATAAGATAGTCCATCAACAAAACCTTATTGATCTAACCCCTTACAAAATCCCCTAAAAATTGACACTCTTAAGAAACCTTTTATTTTCAAAATATATTTGTCATAGAACTAATATTATATGATAAAAATCCTATATTACCATCCTATATCTTTTTAAATGGTTTTGTAAACCCCAAGATTTTGCCAAACCTCAAGCTTATTATATGACTTTCTTTGAAATAATAAAGTTAACAAAATTTAAACACTTCTACCTTGATAGATCTCATATTGACTCTACTTATTCAACCTATTATATATTATAAATCACTCCTCCTCAAGAATGGGGATTTGACCTTTCAAAAATAAAAACCTTTCTTATTTCTTTCAAAACTAAAATAAACTATTGTTAAACCTTTTCATAATGGCATTACCAACAAATCTGGTATAATACCTTTTTTATTCAAAACCATAAAAGTAGTCATTCATGGTTATTCTATTTTGATACAAAAATTAGCCCCACTAAGATTCTTAACTGGTTCAAACAATGGTGAGTTTTGTAGACATTGACTACCATAATTACTAATTGTAGTCTAAGGATGTTATAATCTAGCATACCATTAATATTCCATTTGTAAATGAAAAAGGCATTGAACTTTTACTGGTTCAAGATTTTTTGGAGGTTGAGGTTTAACTACTCTTTTTGGGATCTAGTTTTTAGGAAGGGTTATATCTTTTCATTGGATAAATCTAAGGATAATAGTATTTGAACAAGAAAGGTCTATTTGTAAGAGAAGAGTTTCTCATTTTGGAATTGAATTCTATGTTTGGATGAAAATGCAAAAACATGTAATTCATTTGTAATGTTTTCTATAATTGCAAATGAAATAGGTGAAGTAAGAGGTGAGGTGGTGATTGTTCTTAAGGGTTTATGTAAATAGGATGAGAAATGTTTTTATAATAATCTATTATTTTGAAAAAGGTGTTTGGCATGTTTAAGGTAGAGAATCTTAAAGGTTTTGAATCCTTTCAAAACTAGCAATCTTTTCTGTTTCCTTCAAAACTAGAATAAACCTTTACCAAATTTTTTCATATTGGGATTACCAACAAGGTTGATATGATACGTTTTTCATTCAAAACCATGAGAGTGGTCATTCGTGGTTATTTTATTTTGATATAAAATTTAACCCCACTAAAATTTCCAACTGGTTCAAATAATGGTGAGTTTTATAAATATTGGTTACAATAATCATTTGTTGTAAAATACTAAGGATGTTTATTCAAACATGTCATTAATATTCCATTCGTAAATGGAAGAGTTATTAAACTTTCATTGGTTCAAGATGTTTTGGAGGTTGAGATTTAATAGCTCTTTCTAGGATCCAATTTTCAAGAAGTGTTATATCTTTCCCTTGGACGGATTTAAGGGTAACAGTGTTTGAATAGAAAAAGTTTGTTTGTAAGAAAAAGATTTCTCCTTTTTGGGATTAGAGTTTATATTTAAATGCAAATGCAAAAACATGCAATTCATTTGCAATGTTTTTATGATTGCAAATGGAGTAAGAGGTGAGGAGGTGGATGTTCTTGAAGGTTTATAAGGAATGTTTGAGGTGACTATTTTTTGGGATGAGAAATATTTGTATGATAATCTACTATTTGGAAAGAGGTGTTTTGTATGCCTACGGTAAAGAACCTTAAATGTTTTGAATCCTTTTGAAATTTAAAACTTTTCCAATTTATTTTAAAACTAGAATAAATCATTATCAAACCTTTTAATACTAAAATTACCAATAAATCTAGTATAATACTTTTTTCATTCAAAATCATAAGAGTAGCCATTCATGGTTATTCTATTTTGATACAAAAATTAACCCCACTAAAATTCCCAACTAGTTCAAACAATGGTAAAACTATTTTAGTTTTACTTCAAATATCCTTATTTCAGAAGTTAGGGAAAATTATGATTTATTCAAAACCAAATATAAATCATCTATAAATGAGAAAAAAAAAACTTTTCCCACTTTTCCTTTTCTCTATAAAATTCTTCTTGCCATAGGTATTACCTTAGTACTTTGATTATCACACTCAGGATGATACTCTTATTCTTATCAAATAATTCAAAGTAAAATGGTAGAACCCATATAAAATCCCTAAAAAATTACTCAGACTCCTTATATAAATTTGGTTGGACAATATTAGTTAGCTTATATAAGCCTAGCCATTATAATCCAAACCTCCAAAACCCTTTACCACTATACCATCAACTTCTAGACTAACGTATGACCTCACACAATTTTAGCCAAAGAGAATTTCATAAAATCAACTTTTACCATACAAGAAATCCAAACAGAGATCAAAACTATAAAAACAAAATTTAGAAAACTCAAATACAACCAATAAAAAGATAATGAAACATTACAATTTCTCCTTGCAAAAAATTTGGAAGAAACTCAGGATAGTGATCTTCAACTAGAACCAGAACCTTAAAATCTCCAAAATTTAGAAAAAGTCCAAATGATTTTTTCTTTTTTTTTTTTTGTTATGGAACAAGTTACTTTTAGAAAATATTTTATTAAAATTACTTTAGTATTTTCAAATGATTTCAAACTAGATACAATAGTCTTATTTGATATAGGTGTAGTTTTAAACTGTATAAAATAAGGAATTATTCTAATTATTCCAACTAGATTTCAAGAAAAAAATCAATAAAAAAAACTTTCAACTACACATAATTCAAAAATAACCATTACAAACAAAATTACAGCTTTGAATCAAAATCAATATTTTCAAATTAGAACTCCTTTTATCTTTATTAAAAGTAAGCATCATATGGTGATCTTACAAGCACCATTCATAAACCATATTACTCATCATACTATCAATTGTGATTTTTACATCCTAACGTAATAGAAAGGTAATTTAAATTTTATTGATTAATATAAATGAGGTTGTTAATATTTATTATATTAAACTTAATATTAAAAGTTTTAACATTCAAAATCAACTACTAAAAGGATTTGTACAACTAAAAGTTGAATTCTATTTTTATATTGATAAATAAAATATAGGTTTAGTAAAATTCTTCTAAGAATAACTTTTTATGACATTAACTAGTATAATTTTTTAAATTATATTTTATTGATAAGATGAGTAATATTTAAAATTAATATCTAAAAAGATTATGATTATTATGAGTACTAACAAATATATCAAAACCTTAATAAATTCACAATTTAACTTTTGTAGGACATTTTCATCATAAATCTATAATGTTGTTTAGTTGGATGGACAAAAACTATTAGAGCTAATGGCATGGTGTGATGAATGGACAATAATGCTGACTTATACTAACAACAAAATAACTAATAAGATTCACATAAACCAAGAAGAAGGTATTAAGTTAGTGTATAATTAGGCCAAACTCAATTGCCTTTATTCAATAAATATTAGTAAAAATAATTTTCAACCAAAATGAAATAATAAGGTGAAAAACAAATCTAACCCTAAAAACCATCTTACTTACCTGTAAATACACAATTACAAAAACAAATAATATCTATTAAGAAATGCAAAAGAGAGATATAACTTCAAATTAAGAATGTGAGATGGAAACTTTGAGTTAGAGGAAACAAGATTGTAGATTACACCTTTTTGTTCATGTGTTAATTGTGTGAAGAATTGCAAAATTAGAGGAAAGTAGAAGCTTAAACATTGCAAGCGGAGAGTTATTTGCAATAAGTATTATTAATTAAATTTGGCTTATTTACGTAATCTTATATTTTAAGTAATGTGTTGCTTAAGTCAACAAAATTACATAAAAATAATTTAAAATTTAACAACAATATAATTTACTTTTGCAGTTACTTAAATCACTATATTTTTATTTAAATTTGACTTATTTTATGTAATCTTAATTTTGAATAATATGTTACTTAAGTCATAAAAATTACATGAATACAATCTAAATTTTAATAATTATAAGATTAGTTTTTGCATTTAATCAAATTAGTCTATTTTTATTCAAATTCAATTTATTTTACATAATCTTATATTTGAGTAACAAGTTACTTAAATCATCAAAATTATGTAAAAATACTTTAAGTTTTAATAACCATAAGATTCTTTTTTGCAATTAGTCAAATTAGCCAATTGTTATTCAAATCTAGCTTATTTTATATAATTTTTATTTTCAGTAATGTATTATATAAGTTGCCAAATTATGTAAAAACATTATAAATTTTATTAACAATTGGATTCATTTTTGTATTTACTCAAATCAATCGATTTTTATTTAGATTCAACCTATTTTACCTAATTTTACCTATTGAGTAACTTATTACTTAAGTTGTTAAAATTACATAAAAACACTATAAATTTTAATAACTATAGAATTCATTTTTGTAGTAACTTAAATCAACTAATTTTTATTCAAATCCAATCTATTTTGTGTAATCCTATATTTTTAGTAATGTGTTGTTTAAGTTATCAAAATTATGTAAAAATACTCTAAATTTAAATAATGTTGGGATTGATTTTTGCAATTACTTAAATTCGTTGATTTTTATTCAAATTCAACCTATTTTACATAACTCTAAATTTTAAGTACATGTTGCTTAATTTTCAAAATTACATAAAATAATACACCTTTTATTGGATTGTAACTACAATCACCATCTTGCATTCCTCTCAGTTGACTTATAAGTATAGGATGTGTAGGAAGTTAGGACATGTAACAATAGAGCTAGATTGATAATGCAATAGTGGACAAACATTATCACATTGTTAATGCTAAAGCTTGATTAATTCTAATACCACTATTAATTAATTATATTAATACTTTTAATTTTATTAATTTAAAAACTTCATACAATAATAACTAAAAAGCACATAAACTAACATAGATATAAAATCACATTAATAACTCCAATAATATCGCTCCACCACCTTTATTAAAAAAAAAAGAAGTTTATGTTTATTAGTTATATAATAAATTAAAACACTTAAATTCAACTCACTTAATAGGAGATACAAGGAGTCTCAAAACAAGTGAGGTGAGCCTTTTTTTTCTCTTTAAAAAAAAAATCCAATTACATGTTTCCTTTCATAGGTAAATGTGTTAGTTTAGCATGCACTTATTAATGACTTCAAATTTTTGGTTTTTAAGATTTCCTTTGCAGAATTGCTTCAAATGGCATTTATAGGAAATGGCTTTAGCAAAAGGCAAGACTTGTTCAATGCAAGTTTGAGATGAATGATACTTTAACTTTTGCAACTGCATTTGTCTTGTTTTGCTTTTCTACAATTCTATTGTTTTTTTTTTTTTGTAATTAATGCAACTGCATTTTTCTAATTGTGCTATTCTATGGTTCTTTATTCCCCAATTCTATTAGTAATAAGATTAAATATGCATCAAAACAACACAAGATAGTCAATCAAGTAATTTGTGAAGCTCATTCAAATTTAAATAAAAGAAATAGTTTCAAACTATCAATTACATTATTTAAGATCCACTAGTAACCTTAAAACTATAGAAATTTCTCAAATTATTTTGATTACGTGTTACAATAAAAGTCACTCTTTTGTTAAGCAAAGAATGAACAAAAAAAAAATTATAAGAAAAGCATAAAACAAATTGCTTTAAAAAATACATTATAATGACAAACAACTTCTTTTAATCATCTAAAATCTTATTAATATTCCTTATGTCCACATTTAGAGTTGTAACAAGTAGCATTGCTAATTATCATATGGCAACATATATTTGTTAAATGCATAGCCAACCATTTAACCAATTTCCTTATGTCAAGCTCAATATAACTTTAGTCATATTGTATGAGAATCAATAATTTTCAAATTTATTAGTAGAGGACTCTAATGACAAGGTGATTACATAAGTAGTTCATATCAACAGAGGACTCTATCACACATAAAGGAGGTATCCTAAAGTGAAGAAACTAAAAAGGGCATACCAAAAGAAAAGAATGATTTGGCTTTTGAGTTATTTCACCAAAAAGATGCCATAATCATCATTTAATCAACATTCAAAAATTTCTTGGTTAGTTTAAATTATATTAGATGACTTATCGTTCTTGATGCAGGTAAGAAATCTCTTCAACAATTAAATATCTTATATCTCATCAAAAGTTCTAATAGGAGAAATAAACAGTGAAATAGATAACAAGACATAAATCTAAAAGACTAAATATTTTGTTTCAAAATTTTCTATGATATTTTTGAATTTAATGCTAAATGTATAAGTGTAGAAATCAAACTCAACCATAACAAAAGCTTAGTACAACGATAAAAAGTCTTAGTAGATATTTAATAGGTATATCTATTAAAGTTCAAACTAGAAACTTTATAAAAGTTCCCTTAAATAAAATGGAAATTGCAATTGTTTATCTATAGGTGCCAAGGAAAGCATAAACTTAGGTTTTGAAGTTAAAGTGAAGGCATAATATTTTTCTTAGCATGTCTAAATGTTGAAAACACACTAAAAGAACTCAAATTAGATTTCTTAAAATAGGATATAGTGTTTACAAACTACCTAAATAGATTCCATTGACTTATGGAAAGCCATTAAACAAAGAACAAACAAGGCACAAAAGAGAAAATTAAGCAACAATATTCATTTGTCTTAAGTAAAAAGTAGGTGATAGCAAAAGCTTTGTAATAGCTTAGTTTTCGAAAGGAATGATAATGTTGTCCCTTGAGTAAAGGAGCAAACAAAAGGAACTAATAAATATAAAAATAAAGATTTTATATAGCAAGGTTATAATATACTACAGGTCATATGAGTAGTTATCAACCACAATTCTCAACAATTAGTTAAGAGTTAGAAAAACAACGTAAAATCAAAAAGTGTTATAAAAAGCATGAAGTACCAAGGTGGTCATTAGTCACAATTTGTAGTAATGAGTTAAGAGTTGATAAGGGTAAGGTGAAATCAAGAAGTGTCACAAGAGGTAAGAAACTCAAAGCAAGGGTAAGATGTTAACCACGATGAATTAATTCTAATTTGTATGAGCATCTAAAAAGGGCATAGACAAGTGTTGAAGAAAGAATGTAAGCCTTTGATGGATTCATAAGGTCACACTTTTGTTTTTGATAATTCTAGGCATGTTTAAGAATGCATTTTGCACTCAAACCCTATAAGTAAAGGAGTGTAACCATCTTAAACAAGTTTAAGTATACTCATAAGCATACATAACTAATAAGGCAAGTTTGGAACAACTATAAACCCATTTATGAATGCACTTTGCAATTGAAATATGACTATCTTGTACACTTCTAAGCATACTAATGACAATCTTACTCCAAACAAATCAACATTTACATATTTGACCTAATGCAACTTTGACAATTTGTTAACTTATTTTACGAGCAATGACCTTTGTGGGCATTATAAATGCAATTTCAAATGGATTCCTCACCCAAAAATGAATCAACTTTATCAAAATTTGTAATGCATCACAGATAGACTCTCTTACAAGGGGAAAAATTCTTAGTGGAGACATCATAGCTCTCCTTAACATCATGTGACCCTTCATAGGTCCTTTGAAAATATAACAAGCAAATTAGACATTCTTGTCATGCAAATTGCAAACAAAGGACAAGTAAGCAAGGAGGTCTTATTGGCTTCATAATCTTAGGCATACTTTTAAGCATTCACATTAAGTGATGACATACTTTTATATAGACATTTGGAGGAGTGGACAAAATAAGGATCCAAGAAAGTCTTTACTTGTTCCTTTCTTCTAAAACAACTCACAAAGAGGGACAACTATTGTAGCCTTATTTGTCAAGCATTGTATTCATAATTTCTCTATCTCAAAATTTGCTAAAGTTGCAATTATGGGTTTTGGATGAAAAAAAGGTAAAGCAAAGAATGAGCAAATGATTTTATTTTGAATAATAAGTCTGAAGTCCATAATTAAGAGCTCATTATAAATTGCAAAGTACAAAGAGATAGCAAATAAATAATACAAGGGAGCCTATGGCCAGATAGCCAAATTTCAAGCAAACTTAAGCCCATCCTTACTTTATGCCAATCTAGCTCAACCCAAGTTAAGACCTATCTCCAAGTATTTTCAAGAAGCCTAAGAATCATAACAAAAAAAAAAAAAAGTTGGGGGGCCATTAGAACAGAACTAAACAATGTCAAAAATCTATACAAGCCCAATAATTATTATCTTTAATAAACTATATTATCTCTAACAAACCATACTAATTATTCCTAAGCTTATTCTTATCATTCATAAGCAATAGGACTTAGCTAGCTAAATGGAATTTGGTCTATTTAAGGGCAAGGTTTGGAGGAAAAAAGGGGAGAAAGGGACAAGATAGAAAAAGGAGAAAAAGCGACAATACACAAAAACAATAGTAAAGGCACCAAAAAAACAAAAAAAAAAAAAACACCACACAACACTAAAAACAAATAATAACCAATCATAAATATATCCCTAGATTGCCAAGAACTCATATATGAATTGGTAAGCAATCACCATTATAAACTATATATCAAAAACAAAAAGGCAGAGAGGACCACTCATCTTGCCAAAAGAGCTGTTGCCATTGTCATTTAAGCCAAACTTAGACCACTTTAGTTCATTGTAGCTAAATTCAGACTCATTGGTGCACTGCAGCATCACAAGTCAGCAAAGGAAAACACTAAAGAAAATAGAAACTAGTTAGTATATGGATCATTTAATTAATGACTGCAGCGTCAAAACAGATTGTATAAGTTTGTGTATTAATAAAAGGTGTAGATGTGATATTTGCTTTTGTGTGTAAATGCGCAAAAATTAGACAGAAAGTAACATAAAAGATATCTAAAAAAAAACCAAAAAAAAAAACACAAAATAAACAAAAAGATAAAAGAAGATGCAAAAGGGAAACACAAGAAATGTAAAAGAAACAGAGTAAATACCGACTTTATAGAAAAATAGATGAAAAAGGAAGTAATAGACTAAGAGAGAAATAACAAAAGCAGTAAGATGTTCTTTAAACGATCAATAAAAAATAGAAAAATGAAAAGGATTAAAATAGATAAAATAATAAAATTTTTGAGTTGACCCAGTCAGACTGTCAGAATCGAGCAAACGTGGACAAACTGGGTTAAATTAAGATAAACTTGGTCAAAACAACTCGGCAAATTCTTACCTGGCCCAACTAAAACCCATAACATGACCTAACCGAAATCCCATCTTGACTAGGTCAAACAACGTAAATAATAAAAACGAAAAAACGAGAGAGAGAAAGAAGGTTATCTACAAAACACTCAAGCTTCATACTTTCATTTGGTGCCTAGATGAAATACTAGACTCCCAAGCTCTCCAAATCACGAACAGCACCACCTTCAAACCTCAAAAAATGGTAGTCCTTCGCCAAAATTAAAGCTAAGATGAGTGTTATCACAAGAAAATCATGTTTTATTTTAGGATTTGGCAGCCAAAAAGAGGGAAAGAGGAATTGGGGGTTTCATTAAGAGAGGAAAAAAAAATGGGTATGATTAAGATAAAAGGATATATATATATATAATGGGTATGAATAAGCCAAAATGGCCTCATTTCAATGTCTAGGTTTCTATTCGTCAACTTTAAAATGATGTCGTTTTGGTGCTCCAACGTGATGCCCTTTATTCAAAATGACACCGTTTTAACCTTTTTCTTTTTTATATAAACCCAAAACCTATTCCAACTGGGTTTGAACATGTCTTTCTTTCTTTCCTGTTTTTTTTTTTTCTTTCTTAAGGAAAGGGTATAACTTTTTAGATGTTTTTAAAAGTCCAAAAATTTTGTAATTTTTCTCAATTTCTCAATTTCTCAATTTTCAAAATTCTCTATTTTCTTTCGTATAGATTCTTTCATTTTTAATTTTTGAAATCTCTCATGCATTTTTAATTTTAAATTTCTAAACGTTTCATATTTTTCTAAATCTATTTTGTTTTAAAGAAAGGAAAATTTTTTCATTCAAAATTTCAAAAATAAATTCTAGAGTAATTGCATCTTCAAATTTTTCAAAGGTCTCTAAAAATTATCCTATTCTCAAATAATAATAATAATAATAACAATAATAATAATAATAATATTATTATTATTACATAAATTTCTAAAATTCCAAATTATCTTTTTGAAAATTACCCTAGTGCAAAGGATCACTATAAAAAACATCTTAAACCTTCCCAAAATTTTCCTAGTGCAAGAGTTCATCGTAAAAAACACCTTAAACCTTTCCAAAATTACCTTGAATCAAGAGATCTTTGCCAAAAGCATCCCATCCTTTTCAAGTTTTTCGATGCAAGAGATCACCATGAAAGATCTTAACATTCTCAAATTTTCTCTCAAGAATAAGGAATCTTTGGCAAAAACCCTCACAATCCAGACACACTTCCTAGTAGGACACGAGACCTTTATAAAAAAGCATCTCATAAATTTTCTCACTTCTTATCTCATCAACATTTTCAAAATCCTAATATGTGCTCCTGACTGAAATTCCTAAACTACTGTCGTCAAAAAAGATAAACAAATAAAATATTAAAGTAGGAAAAAACATAATCATTATTAAAGTCGTAGTAGTATTGTTCACGATAAGCATCTAGGTTAGTTTTGACTTCCACTAGGCATAACTATACTCTTAAACTTCAAAATAATCATAGTAACATAGATATCAAGTCTTACAAGTTCAAAGGAGAATGTAGTTCTTTAAATTAGTTATTAAGGTGTTCTAACTACATCTTAAAAGGTTGATAGTGACTCCAATATCTTAAGGATGATTTGAGGTGGTGAAACCTTGAATTGATCCAAGTATTACACAGATCAAACAAGTGATGAGGGAAAATTGGATAGAGTACATAGTGAGAACGGTTTGGCTCCAACATCAACAATTCATAATGGTAACATTATAGCAATTACCATTAGCTTATCATCCACCATTCATTCATAAGGCCCTTAACGAACACTATTTCCTTTTGCATCAGGTTGCAACAAGAGGCATTTAAAAAGAGATTGAAGAAACTATTTAATGGGGGTGATGAAAGCATAGAAGACAAAGATAATAAAGATGTTGAATTAAGGTCAATGTTGATGAGCAATCTAATGATGATGATGATGATAAATTGTCTACAAAGGACCACACATGCACAAAGATCTTCTAAAATAACAAGGCCACTAGGACATGACTTGTAGAAAATTTGTTCCAAAATATGAGGAGAATTGCAACCATGAAGTTCTCTGAGATGAAGCAAATACATAGGGACTAATTAAAGTTAGATGTTGGTCTTTCCAAGATGAAAAGAATAAGGAAGTTGGTTTTGGATAAATTCACTGGAAATGTAGATGAGGAGTATGCAAAGTTATGGGACTATAATGAGGAACTCCTTAGATTTAACCCTAGCAATAGAGTAGAGCTAAAAGTGCACAAACTAATAATAAGTGGCTCGCCCATCTTTAACAAGATGTATATGGCTTTTGCATGCTACAAGTAAGGCTTTTTAATGGCTTGTAGAAAGATGATAAGACTTTATAGGGCATTTTTAAAAGGACCAGTAAAAGGTGTTGCTCTTTTTGTAGTTGGGAGAGACGCAAACAACTAAATGCCCCCAATTGCTTGGGTTATAACAAAAACAGAGAGTATTGATACATAGTCCTAGTTTGTCAAATTGTTGAAAGATGACCTTGGTAAATTAGATGGGACTAGGTGGGTATTATCTCTAATAAACACCAAGTGAGTATAATTTACCAATATCTACATTATATGATTGCATTTCTATGTTGATGCTTCTTATTTATGATGCCAATTCTTTTTTATTTTTTAACAATACCTCATCTAAATTGTTTCATCTATATATAGAACTATTAAATTTGTATTTTGATTAATCAAATGTCTTTATAGGGCATTTTAAGGGCTATCAAAGATTTTTTACCATAAGTTAAACACAAATATTGTACAAGGCATATTTTTACTAAATGGCAAAGAAAGAATAGAGGGCATGTGTTTGGTAAGCAATTCTTGAAGTGTGCTTAGACAAACAACATTCTAGACTTTAAGATGTACATGATGCAAATGTAACTACTCTCCCTTGATTCACATGAAGATATATTGAAAAATCCTTTTGAAAAGTGGTGTAGAGCATACTTCACAACTTAGATAAATGACAATATAGTGGATAACAAGCTATATGAGACTTTCAATGATATAATTGTGGGAGCAAGGTTAAAGTGCATAATTTTAATGCTAAAGGAAATTAGATTATTAGTGATGACTAGGATAAGGAAAAATAAAGATATTTATAGTAAATGGAAGGATGGTGTTGGCTATAAGATTAGGAAGAAGTTGAATATTGGAAAGGAGGACAGTTTTGATTGTAAGGTGGTATTCAATGGTGCAAAGTGCTATGAGATTGTGCGTTAAGGAGTGGGGTATGTTGTAGACTTAGAGAATATGTAGGGGATCAAATGTATTTGACATACCTTGTTGTCATGTAATTGTTACCATATTTCATAGAGGGGAGAAGGCAAAAGATTATCTCAATCCTTAGTTTAACAAAGTGAAATACATTGAGGCTTAGTCATTCATGATGAGTCCAATCCAAGGTCAGAATTTTTGGAAGAAGATTGGTTAGGACCTTATTAATCCAGTACCATTATCCATTATTACAAGCAGGCATAAGAAATAACAGATTCAAACTGATGGTGAAGCATATCCCCACACAAGGAAGTTTACAAAGAGAGGCACTATTATGACTTGCAGTCAATGCCATCAACGAGGGATATAACCAAAAGACTTACAAAGACCAGTAAGACATTTCAGGTTTTTGTCAAAAAAATTTAATTAGGTTAATGTTCGTTATTGTCATTAATTTCAAATGTTATTTTATACCTTGACTTTTAGCCAAAAAAGAGCAAGAGAGTGGTGCCCTAACAAACTGAAACAAGAACAAGGCCCACAATCATCAGTCCTCAACAACTATAGTAAGAGAGACACCAAAGAATGGTAAAAGGTATATGGGCAAGGGAAGCTACTAGAATCACTTCCATACAAGAGCCAGTGCATGGTGTCTAAACTCAAGAATCTAATGTGCAAACTTACCCAACTTTTTAACATTGTTATGTTCTTGTCTTTTGTTTTTGTTAAAGCCCTCTATTGGATTAACCCAAAGTTCATTTTTACTTTTGTCTAGATGCAATTAATAATTGACATTCATCTTGAAGTACAAACTTTATATGTACTCGGGATTATTTGAGATACAAAGGATTGATGGTATACTTAGAATAGTATACCTACAAATGTAAATGGCAATGCTTAATTTTAAGTGTCAATGAATTATGCATTTAATGTAAGTCGTCATTTATTTTATTTCTTTCAAGCTAGATTAGAAAACTTGTGTTAGTCAATTAACAAATGAAGTATGGAAAAAATTAAAGACAATTTCCTTGCTTGTAAATTATGTTAAGAACTTAGATATTTTCATTTCATCTCAGCAAGCCCAAAATTTACATCCATTTCAGCATATCCCAACACAGAAAAGATAACTTTCTCACATTTAATCCTGTTATCAAAACCTCTATTTGCTTCAACAAAAGTCTACACCATTGCCCCACTGCATCTTTTTCCAGTTGGGACCATTTAGTTGTCTACCTTAGTATTACTACCAAAAGCTCTTGCACCATCATTTTCACCAACATCTCCCACCATGGTTGGAATATCAATTAGAAAAATTAAGACAATCAACATGAACATGAAGGCTTGAGCTCTCTTTGTCTCTTTTTTGTTTCATTCTCTGCAATTGTAGCTCTCCTTGTCAATCCTAATATGATCTGTCATGCCTTTAGAAAGATTGATGGATCTATCCACTGGAAATAATCAGTTGCATCTTCCCTCTACCATGAAAAGAATAGAAAAACCAATTTCAGCGTATTTATAAGAAATATACCAGAAATAAAATCAAAATATTTTAACCAAAAAACACACCTTACCGAAAACAAGGTACATGCCCAAAAGTGACAAATTCGGTTCATGTCTGTCACGAAGGTCTTCATGGTCGTGGGTTGATCACAATGACAATACATGGTTCAAATTTTTTTCTTTCTCCTAATTTGTTTTTTCTCATCCAAGGATGTCTTCTTTTCAACATCAAATTTTTTATCCCTGTGGCATCAAATGGAGTAATGAGAGAGAACTAAGAAGAAATGGACTAACAAGAAGAAACAGGGTGGCAATTACCAATAAGAAAGTTGTATTTCACTGATAGAATTTTGTACATACTTTTAGCCATACATCAGTTGTGCAGTATAATGTTTTTTTTATAGTGCAAATTAAGATTACGTCATTAATGTAAGATATAATTATAATCTCTTTTCTTTAAAAAGAATTAATCTTGATTTGTGAGCAATTGGTGAAGAAATTATAGCTAATGGAGATTGAGTGATTGGTGGAAAAACTATAGCTAACAAAGATTGAGCGATTGGTGGAGAAACTGTAACTGATGGAGAGTGAGCAATTGATAGATAAACTATAGCTGAGGGAGATTAAGTAATTGATGGAGAAATTATAGCTAAATTAGGACACATCATTGTTTCTTTTGACACCCCTTACAAGCTGATGTGGTAGAATGCACAGTAAGTTTGGACTGCAAAAGTTGAAAGTAAGCCGTAAAGAGCCCCTTAGTGAAGATATCAACAGGTTGGTTTGTAGTGGAGATGTACTGGACATGCAATTGATTTTTGGCAATTCATTATCATACAAAGTGGTAATCAATTTCTACATCTTTTGGTCGAGCATGAAAGATGGGGTTCCCTGTCATATAGATGGCAGAGATGTTGTCACACCAAAGAACCAAAGGGCCTTGCCAAAAAACACTGAGATCATGTAAGAGAGCCTCAATCTAAATGAGTTCAATAGTTATGTCAGTTAAGCTTTTGAATTCAGCCTCTGTGCTGGATTAGGTGACTATTCATTGCTTACGAGAACTCCATAAGATGAGATTGGAGCCAAAGAATATGCTGAAGTTGCCAACTAATCCTCTAGTGTCGTGATCTCCAGCCCAACCTACATCTAAAAAAGCATGGAGATATTGCAATACTCCTATGGTGCTACGATAAAGTGTTGGATCTGAGAAAAACTCACCACAATAGATAAATGGAATATCTGAGCCGACGACAAAAGGTGTAGTGACAAGTTTCGCACCCTACATTTTTGCTTATGTAAGAAGATCGATTACATATCTTGCTTGGTGAAGAAAAATACCATTTGAAATGCATTGTAGTTCAATCACAAGTAAATAATTAAGTTTACCCAAGTGTTTGATAGCAAATTCCTGTTGTAAAGTCTCTAAAAAAGCAAACAATGGTGTTATAAAGGATCTTGTAAGAATTATGTCATCGACATAGATGAGTAAGAAGATATTGTATTGTGTTATATGCAGTATAAATAATGATGAATCAACTGAAGAAGCTACAAAACCAATGGAGATGATAAAATTATTGAGACATTGGTGCTAGGCATTGGGTGCCTGTTTTAGGCCATAAAAAGACTGTTTTAGACGGCAGACATGATAGGGATGGTGGGGATCAACGAAACCTGGTTAGATGCCACGAAGAAAGGCATTCTTACATCAATTGGCCGCAGTTGCCAACCCCTAAAGAATGCAATCGCGAAGACAATGCGAACCGTGACATGTTTAACCACCAGGCTAAAGGTTTCATTGTAGTCAATTCCCTATTGTTGACGAAAGTCCTTTGCGACTAATCTAGCCTTGTATTGTTCAAGGGAGCTATCTGCACGAAATTTGACACAAAAGACCCGTTTGCAACTAATAGGCTTACAAGTTGAAGGAAATGGTACAAGGTTTCATGTTTGATTTTTCAAAAATGCGGTGTACTCTTCGACCATAGCAGCTCACTAATTTGGGTCTTTTATTACTTGACTGTAGCAAGATGGTGTGGATAAGATTGCTACTAAAGTGGCTAGTGCATAGGTTTAATCCTTTTGTATATGGCAATAAGGAATGATGTCGTCTTGAAGTTGAATCACCATAGGGTGGGTTGGTGGTACTAGCTGTAGAGGTGAGCTTAGAGCCTGGGGGATAGTGGTTTGTAAGATAGTTTCAATGGCAAGAGAGGGCACTGTAAGACTACTTTGCACAAGTGTCAAAATGTGAAAGATATTAGTCCTCAATTCCTCCTGATGTAAATCATCATGTTGCAAATGTATTAGAGGAACATAAAGGGGTAACTCCAAAGATACTAATAAGGACACATCTGATGGTACATTGATGACAGGAGCAGCAAATGGAAAAACTGTCTTATCAAAGATTGCGTTTGCAACTATATAGAATCGTCATTGAAGTGGGGAATAACATTGATAACCTTTGACACCTAAAGGATATCCCAAGAAAATACACGGATGTGATCTGGGCTCCAGTTTGTACTTAGTATAAGGTCGTAGGTTTGGGTACATAACACAATCAAAAACTCAAAGTCGCTCAATTGATGGTGTGGTAGAAAAAAGTACTTCGCAGGGGCTGCGTTGCTACAAAATTAGAGTAGTCGGTTGATAATGTGAATTGTACTCTCAAAAGCAAAATCCCAAAAGTGAGAATGGATAGAGGCATGGTACATAATTATTAGACTCATTTCAACTATATGTCTATGTTTACATTCGACTGAACCATTTTAAAGGGCCATATGAGGATAGGTTGTCCATTTGTAAATGCCACACTTTTGCAATAGTTTATTAAAAGATGTAGACAGAAATTCTCTGGCACAGTCACTTTGAATAGCTTTGACTTGGGTATTGAGTTAGTTTTCAACGAAATTTAAAAAGAACGTAAAGATATGTAAAATTTAATCACAAGAATTAAATATATAAAGTTAGGAAAATTTGGAATAATCATCAATGAAATAAATATAATATTTATTATTTTGTTAAGACGTTACAAAAATCGACCCCTAAATATCAAAATGAATTAATTCTAAGGGGGTCGTGGACCTATGAGAAGTAGGAGGATAGTGATGATGATGACTCTTGCTAGATACACATACTGAACAAATTGGTTGTATGATTGATAACTTATTAAACATGCAAGAAATAGTTGAATAGCAAGCATGGCCTAGACGATGGTGCCAACAAACAAGAGAGCTAGTTTGAGACAGGTAATAAGCTGAAGGAGAAAACTCGAATTGACCTGATAGTTGATAAAGTCACGGATTAAGATTCCTTTGGAAGAGAATTTTGCCCGTACGACAACACTTTACAGAAAAATAATTTGGTGAGAAAATGAAATCATAGTTATTTTCTTATGAAAATTGACGTATTAAAAGTAAGTTTTTCTTTACAAAAGGGACAACTAGGACATTAAAGAGATGTAAATTTTGAGAAATAAAAGTACCTGTATGAGTTATCGAAAGGCTAGACCCATTACCTATGGTGACATGTTGGTTGCCTATGTAGTGCTGAAGAATGGATAATTGAGATGGATTGTTTGTGACATGATGTATGGTACCAAAATCTGGATACCATGGATATGAAAATACAAATGGTGGTGGTGGAATTTCAGCAATATGAAGTTATGGTGCCGATCCTGAAGATTATGGTAGAGGTCTACGATCATAATACACATTGGCTCGATGGCCAAAATGATTGCACAGTTGACATTGAACGTTGTCCCTTCTTTGATTTCTATAATTGCTTGCATTTGGTGAATTATTTAGGGCTGAATTTCATGGGCCAAATTGTTGCCTACTTTGCGAAATTTGTTGCCTAGACCTTAGTGACTGATCCATGTGAGAAAAAAATTGTTGTGATGATTTATCCACTGGGTGTGCTATCTGCGTAATGAACACTACTAGAGTGGAAGTGATTGGCTCAAGTAAGTCAAGACGTGTCTCATGAGCTAAGAGCAGTCTGTGTAGAGACTTACGTGTAAGTGATTGGTATTGACTTTGAACAGAGATCAATACTGCTAAAATTTGATATTCTGCTACGAGTTCTCTAAATAAGTAACTTTGGTATTCTTGTGAAGAGATGTTTTCACCAATCGAGACAAGTTGATCAACAAGAAAGGTTGTTTGTTGCAGATAGTCTGTAATTGTTTGATTTCTCTTACGGAGAGTTTGAAGTTGCATTCGTAGATGTGTGGCATGAGCACTATTATGTGCTGCATATGATTGAGCCAAGAAGGACCATACGATTGTTGAAGTGCCTAAATTGGAGAGCTGTGTAATGATATTATCATATATGGAATTGAAAATCCATCCCAAGGTAGCTTGATCTCAGGTGAACCATATTTCATAGGTTGAATTTGGTAAACTTTTGGTGGCACCATTATCACCAATTTCAGTGATAATGTGTGGAGGGTATGATTCGATTCCATCCACAATTAACAAGAGTCAATTGACCCTAAGAAAGGGGAAGATACATGTCTTCCATATGATATAATTATCTCCAATCAATTTGATACCAACTACAAGACATGTGATTAATTCAAATGAGCTTCCTGTGAGAGGGATAAGAGGACATGATAGGACAGTATCGTTAAGAAGGTTTGTATTTGAGGAAAATAAGATAATGGGTGAATTTGAATGATTTAACATTTATATTTTTGCAAAAAATGACTCTGATACCATGAGTTACCATGAGTTATGTAATATAATATCTTTTTATAATACAAATTAAGATTATATTATTAATATGAGATATAATTATAATCTCTTTTTTTAAAAAAAATTAATTTTAATTGGTAAATAATTGATAAAAAAATTATAACGGATAAAAATTGAGCAATCGGTAAAAAATTATAACTAATAAAGATTAATCGATTAATGTAGAAATTATAACAAATAAAAATTAAGTAATTAGTAAAAAAAATTATAAATAAATTAAGATACCTTATCGTTTTCTTTGTAAATAACTACACTTAAAAAGGGAGAACGATCGACGTAGAGGGATCGAGAGCTAACATAAAGAGAGAGAAACACTATTGGCCACGTCGGTGAGAAAGTGGCGTGGAGTTCACGGGGATTGGAAGGGTAGTCCAAGTCAAATAATTCGTCAGTGTCATATCATCACTTAACTTTTAAAATTTCGTGCTCTTTTTCAACGGTACAAACTCAATTTAGACTTTCTTTTTTTTTTTAATTTTCGGTTACTAACTCAAATTTGGACAAATTAAGAGTTGAACTTATCCCATTTGCGCTGTAATTAGAGTTACCGTAGTAGCACTATTTATGTACCACGTGTGTAAAGGATTTTTTATACAGAAAAATGAAATTAAATGATATTTGCAGAATAAAATTGTATTTGTCACCATCTTAAAGCAATGGACGTCTCACACATCTCAGCCCAATGTAACACACACTGGCTCAGCTTCCGTACCAATCCAACTGGCCGACTCTGAGCTCACCACTCGTATATATTTTCGAGGAGAAAAGTGCATGCAATGACCACCAACCAACCGCATGACGTCAACTATGGTTACTTCGGCCTTTTCTTCACCATTATTATTAACCTTGTTTTTCTATAAATACAATTCTATTGTTGTATTCCCTTCAATCCCATGGCAGAGAAGCAAAGAAGCTATTTCGTTCACCATTCATATTGGTGACGGTACTATTTCATTCTAGTCAATTTTTCTTCTTGTCTTCTTAATGTTTAATGTTCATACATTCTGAAAGTTTGCTGGAACTTGAAGGAGTTGCTTTCCTGAAAGTTGTACCTTGGGGCACTTATGACGCCATTATTGTTGACTCGGCTGATCCAGTTGGTGTGTGCCCTTCACCCATTTGGCTTCCGTCTTAAGATTCAATTAGTTCCTCCGTTTCATTTGTCTACCACAAGCCAATACTTCCATCAATCCTATTCAGGCCCGGCACAAGAGCTTTTTGAGAAGCCTTTCTTCAAGCTACTAGCCGAGGCACTCCGCTCGGGTGGTGTTGTTTGTACTCAAGCAGAGAGTCTATGGCTGCACTTGCACATCATAGAAGACATTGTCAAAAACTGTCGCCAAATATTCAAAGGTTCTGTAAAATATGCCTGGACTACTGTTCCTACATACCCAAGGTATGATATCTTCTGTGGCTTAGGTGTAGCATATTTAGCACATCAAGACGTATGATGATGTTTCTTGGATATAGATGCATGCATATGACATATTAATCAAACGTTATTCGCACAATTTTGAATTTTTTGGCTGTTAATTTGCTGTGGGGTGATTGGTTTTATGCTTTGCTCCACTGAGGGGCAAGCTGTCAATTCCAAGCATCCAGTGACTCAGACAGATGCCAACGCCAACCATTCCAAAATTAAAGGGATATTAAATTTAACAATTCCGAGGTGAGTACGTATCCAACGACTTCACATTTTGCCATTCAACCTGCGTTCTTTTGTCGAACAAGTTGTCTATTGTTGCAATTTTTCCATTGTCACAGATCCGTTCTGCAGCATTCGCTTTGCCATCATATGCAAAGAATGTGATTGACGAGAAACTGAGTGAGCAAGTGAAAGCAAAAGAAAAATAAAGCGGCAGAGTTGTCGCCATTGCAGTCTTTTGTTTAGGTAGTAGACACAGTTTAATCTTGTGGCCATTGCAAAAACGTAGTTTCTTTTTATAAAAAATAAAAAAAAAAAAACGTTTTTCATTTAAGAGTTTCGAAAACGTTTTCTTTTTTTTATTCTGGAAATTAATAATCCACCATCAACCAACACAATATACTATCATGAATGTGCATGGAGGAAAATATGATTATCTAGAAAACCTGCAAGGCCTTTTTTTCAGCTGATGATTAGTACTTAATAGCTAATAAGGGTAAGCAAAGTATCAAATCCAATAATGATCAACAAGAGATCGTCAGGTGGCGTTGTTTCACTAACATGCCGTGGCTTAAATAAGTTACTACACCCGAACTAGGTATCAGATTCGTGGGACCGTTTTATATCTTTAATCTTGTGGGATTGGCCGAGTGTTAAAACGAACAGTATAACTATGGCCGATTTGTTTATTTAATTGACCTCTTATGGCGCATCAAACGTGTTTGCGGGTTACTCTGGGGATTTATTTGTGCATTTAAGCCAAGATGCCAGTTCTATCATTTGTTAAGGATTGATGTATATGCGGGTTATGTTGATGCTCGATAGATGCGGGTGAAATGATAAGATAATGACTGTTCATTATACATTTGTTTTTCATTTTTAACTGTGATCATGCATCAAATAGCTACAAAATATGTAATTAATCATCATGAAAGTGTCACATGACATTTTTATGAATCCACTTCTAACCGGCGTCAAAACACCAATGTCCATATAATATTTCTGTGTCAATAAAAGGATACGCTCATCTTATGTCTAAAAGGCTATTAGTCATCTTTATGAAACTTCACCAGAACCTCATGGAAAGCCATATATTGAGTAAAGGCTAATTGTCACTAGACCAATTTTTCTCACTATATTTTTGCGTTGTTACAGCACTAAGTCACCACTTAGTTTTAGCCTATTTTTGCACTCAATTCCACCCAATAAACTAAGCCAATTGTACGCACACAATTGCACATTATTGACAACATTTCAAAATCCTAACAGGTTACAAAAATAAAAATAATTGTGAAAATATAAAATAGAAATTAAGTTGGCTATAATTTAAAGGTTTAAGAAATCTTAAATACAAAATCTTTGAAAATATAGAAAATAAAATACAATTTATAAGAAATTAGTATAAGTCTCTAAATTAGGGTTTAGGATTTATGATTCATAATCCCTATATAAACCTATCTAACTGGCTAAATAAAAAACACTAAACTTAGTATGATAGCATTGACCTTTATCTTCTTTCTTTATAAAACAGTTTAAAGGGTTGTTTTTAATTATTTATATAGATTAACATTAAAATCCAAACATTTGACGAGTGGTGGTTTGCAACAATCAACTAAAAAGGTTAAAAGAAAAAAAAATCAAAAATAGTTTGATAGCTATTCTATCTTACAAGCTAATTTTGTAATTATATATAATAAACAATTGATCAATTTTTTAAAAATGAATTTTAAAACTCTACTTATACTATATAATTATCTAAATATCTTTGCTATTCTTAATATTAAGATGAAGGTTTAAGTTTGTTTATTAAATATAATTCAATTGCATATTTATTATTGATAATCAATATAATTAATTTAGATGTTGATTTGATATTTTCAATCAAATAATTATTTTTAAAAACTGTTTTGGTCAAAATAAAATCAAATAAAAGTTATTTGAAATCAAAAAGTCTTTCAGGATCCAATTTTGATGTTTGTAGCATTCCCAATGTGCAAAAGGTGCACACACGCAAAGTAACGATGCACAAAAAAACATGATATTTTTTTGCGCATTGGTTAAAACTTGAAAGGGACGTGGCTAGCACTATGTGCTGCAGTTGGGCGGCATAAGGAATGCTGCCCAACGCAGCACTTTGGACTGCCTTTTAGGCAGCCAATCGTGCTGGCCTTGGGAGCACTTTGTGTTGCCTTTTGGGCAGCAACGGTGCTGCCTAAAGGCAGTACGTTTGCTACCTTTTTGGCCAGCGAATGTGTTGTCATGGCAGCACACAATGGCGCTGCCTTGGGGCAGCACAAACACGCTGTCGAAAGTGGGCTGCCACTCCATGGCAGCTGCTCGGGCTTACGAAAGTAGTCACTCTGCTGCTGTACCACTGTCTCTTGGCACAACAGGAAACATTCTAGTGTATGATCCGTTATAAAATTTGATTATCATGTGTTCCAATTTATCTCCTCGCATAATTGGATTGTTTAGGAATTCTTCTTAATTATTTGGAAAATTTAGGAGACATTCAGAATTTAGTAATTTAATTTGATTGAATTATTTTATTCAAGAATATTGAATTTCCAATTAAATTGGAATTTCTCAATTAAAAAGATTTTAATTTTCTATATTAAAAGAATAGCTGGGAATAAAATTTTCTAATTAGAAAAGGATTCTCTACTTTGAATATTTTTCTTATTTAATTCTCATTTGGAAGATGTTCTTCCATATTAAGATTTCAACCAAAATTATTCTTTCCTAATTAGATTAGAATTATGAAATAAATTATAGGATTGGTACCTAATTTAATTAGAATTTTTATTTAGGATACTAAACATTAAATATATTTAATTTAACAATTATAATTATTAGGATTATTATTTTAAATTAAATATAAGATCAATAATTAAAATTAAAAAAGTGTTTTTCTATTTTGGGTGTATAAGGATTATGTTTTGTGTCTTTTTCTAAATTTTTTATTGCAAATTCTCTTCTCATCTAAACTCTCATTAAATGTAAATCAAAGTTTCACTTTTAATTATATAAAAGCTATATAATTAAAGAATTTAGGACTTAGAAAAAAAGATTATTTATAGTCATGAAAATCAAGAAGACATTAAAAGGAGGTTGTAAGCCAAAGGACTTTAGAAGACTATGTTTATCCCCCTTAGGATTTAACACCTAACTTCTTTTTTTTTTGCTCAAGGAAGTGAGTTTAGTAGAATTCATAATCATTCATATTAGATATGCTAGTATTATATGTTATATACAAAATATATATTACACTTATGATATCAATACATGAAAATGACATTTATTAAAAAAATTGTTCAAATTAAATATTAAATATATATTAAGAATATGATAAGTTCCTTTATATAATTACGATATAAAATTATAGTTCTATTTATTGATTGATTTGCCAAGTCACTAAAGATTACCTTAATATTGTAATTGATGAGTTGCGCTGAACTAAATTTATATGATTTGAATGAGTTACTCATGGTCATGTAAATTTAGATGCAATAGTTAGACAAATTATATATAATATATTTGATAATGAGTTGTCATCTAATTGTCCTAAGGTCATATTGGACATGATTAGTAAGTCATGTTACTTACCTAATTTAGTTTATTTGTTTTGTTTAGTTACTTAAGGTCAAATAAATTAAATGGAATCCTAACTCCCTAGAAAATCCAATAGGATTTTTTAAGTTCGTAGTGAGGGCTATTAATTTGATTAAAATAGTGTTGATCAAGATGAATGATTAAAGACCTAATTTATTGTAGGATGTATGCATGAAACTAATACTATCTTTTGTTTATATATATAGTTTACTAAAAGAAATGTGTAATAATATGTCCTTGCATAGCATACTTTGCTAACAAGGTAACTAGATCAAATTCTTGGAAGAGTATAAAAGAATTGTCCTCAAGCAAGAAAAGAAATTGTATATCCTTGATGATAATTTTCTAGATCCTCTAACTAAGGATGCTAATGTGGAAGAAATATAAGTATACAATCAACATAAAGATGATTATGACTAGGCTACATGTATGATATTAGTAGTATATCTCTTGAGCTTTAAAGGCAATGTGAGAACATGAATGCACACCTTCATTGTGCATTGCAAAAAGTTATTTGATGCATAGTCAAAGACTATCAAAGACTAAGGAGTATAAGAACTCAAAGGAATTTTTTTGCTACAAGATGATAGAAGGACCTTGAGTAAATACTTATGTATTGAAGATGATTGGCTACATGAAAAAGATAGACCAATTGGATTTTGTTATGGACAACTATCTAAGTGTAGATTTGATCTTACAATCATTGCCACCAAGCTATTCATAGTTCATAATGAACTTTGATATGAACCATTTGGAAGTTACATTATCAAAACTATTGAACATACTTAAAATTGTTGAGAGGTCCCTTAAGCAAGAAAAGGTCCCCTATTCTTCTTATTAATTCTTCAAAAGGTAAGAAAGTCAAGCCCAATAAGAGGAATAAGAAAAAAAAACTAGTAAAAAAGGTAGTGAAGCTTAGAAGTTGTGTTAAAAAGGGCGATAATATGGGCACATACCATCCTATTGGTAAGGACAACCATTAGAAGAGGAACTGCAAGGTATTTCTTGTAAAGCTAAAGGAAAAAAAGCCTAATGAAGCTTCAAGTTTAGGTATGTTTATGATTAATATCAATTTATCTACTTCTAATTATTCATCTCGAGTATTGGATATCAAATATGGTTCTTACATTTATTAAATTATGCAAAAACTAAAGAGTAATAAATCATTGCAAAAAGGCAAGGTGAATGGGATTTTTTTTAATTTTAAGGATAAAATTTGTTCCTTTTATAAAATTGATGTTTGTTATGGTTTTGGATGTTATACAAATAGTTTACAGGTGTTTGATCTAAATAGGCTCTTTCTCAATATAGACAATAAAAGACTCAAAATAGATAATGAAAGTGCATTTTTTGTATGGTATTATCAATTAGGTCATATCAATGAAATAAGGGTCACCGAGTTACATAAAAATGGTTACTTAAATCAATTTGATTATAAATCACATGAAATGTGTGAATCTTATTTATTGGATAAGATGATTAAGTCTCCTTTTAAGGGAAAAGGAGAATGTGTAAATGAATTGTTATGACTAAAACAATTAGATGTATATTTTCAAACAAAAATTCATGCAAGAGATGGTTTCACTTATTTCATTACATTCATTAATGACCATTCAATATATGGTTATGTGTATTTAATGAAATACAAATTTGAATCATTTGAAAAGTTCAAAGAGATTAAAAATAAGTAAAGAAACAAAATGGAAAAAGTATTAAAGCTCTTTGATTAGATAGAGGTGGTGAATACTTAAACTAGGGTTTCTGTACTTATGTAAAAGTGAAAGAGATTCTCTCACAATAAACTCATCTTGGAACTTTACAATATAGTGGTGTTTCAAACGAGAAAAATCAAACCCTATTAGATATGGTTTGTTCCATAATACGTTTTATTAATATTCCTTTAAGGTTATGCCCTTGAAACTGCCACTTTCATTTTAATTACAATTTCTTCCAAATCTATTAATAAGTCTTCATATGAGATATGGACTAATAAGAAACCAAACATATCATACTTGAAGATTTAGGGATGCAACACTAATGTGAAGCATGCAATATCTGACAAGTTAAGATCTGAGTCAAATAAATGCAAATTTGTCGGATATTTAGAGGGAATTGTTAGATGCTACTTTTAACACCTAGTTGAGAAAAAGATGTTTGTCTTAATACATGTTACCTTTCTACAAAGAGAATTTGTTCTTCAAAAAAAAAAATAGTAGGAGTAAAGTAGATCTTAAAGAGATTTAAGACACAAGAATGTATCCAATTAGAACCTAAACCAAAGGATAATGCAATGGTTGCATAGGACGATGCTTAAGTAATATAATAACTCTAAAAATGTAGTAAGATATGTCAACCTTCTAAATGGTACCAATTACATGTTAAGAAGAAGAGTGACATAATGCTCATAAAAGATGAGCCCATTAGTTATGATAAGGTAATATTGAATATTGACTTATCTAAATGGCTAAAAGCAATGAAGTCAAATGGATTCCATGCACACTTACTAAGTTTGAACCTTAGTTAACGCACTTAAAGAAATTAAACCTATAAGGTGCAAGTGGGTCTTTAAGAGAAAGATTGATATAGATAAAGATATCTAAATTTTTTATGTAAGACTAGTTGCTAAAAGTTACAAAAAAAAAAAAAACAAGTAAAGAGATGACTTTAATAAAACCTTTTCACATGTAGTTATGCTTAAAACCATTTAGATACTTATGGTTATTGTAGCATACCATGATTATGAGATTTAGCATACAAATATCAAAACCACATTCTTTAATGAGAATTTGCTTAAGGATGTGTCCATGACACAACTTCAGAGTTTTATATTCAAGGAAGATGCTAATAAGGTATATAAGTTACAAAACTCCATATATAAACTTAAGTAGGCTTAAAGGAGTTGGAATATTCATTTTGATAAGACAATCAAAGAGAATTTCATTCAAAAATTGGATAAACCTTGTATTTACAAGAAAGTTAATGGGAGTGTAGTCATTTTCCTAGTTTTATATGTGGATGACATATTATTAATAAGAAAAAACATGTTGATGCTTTAATTCTTCAAGGTTTGGTTACCCAAGAACTTATCCATGAAAGACATGAGAGAAATAATTTATATTCTAGGAATAAAGATCTATAAAGGTAGATTTGTCATAGTCAATGTACATAGACAAATTGCTAAAGAGGTTTAGCATTGAGGGATCAAAGAAGAGATTAATACCTGTTGCATGGCATGTATCTCTTTAAGGATATATGTCCTAAGACACAAAAAGAGAGAGATAAGATGGATAAGATTTCCTACACATCAATTATAGTATCCATCATGTATGTGATGCTATATACAAGACTAGATTTCTTTTATGTTGTGAGCATAACAAGTAAATGTCAAGCTAATTTGAGTAAGCATCATTAGATTGCAGTCAAGAAAATTCTTAAGTACTTGAAAAGATCTTAGGATGTTTTTTTAGTTTATAGAAGAGTTAAATTCAAGGTGTAGGGATATTCAAATGCAAGATAATAGCAAGTCGTAGTCTAAATACACCTTTACTCTTAATAACAGTATAGTTAGTTGGAAGAAATTCAAATAAAAGACAACTATAGATTTTACAAATGAAGTTAAGTACATTGACGTATTTGAGGTAGCAAATGAAACAAATTGAATTAAGAAATTCATCAATAAACTTTGTGTGGTTCTTAGCATTGTCGAGCTAGTAATGGTGTACATGACAATAATGGAGCCATTGCACAAGTAAAGGAACTAAGGTCTCATCAATGATTAAAACAATTACTTAGGTGCTCCATCTTATCAAAGAGATTATTGAGGGAAAAAAATATAAAGATAAAGTGAGTTCCCACTGAAGAGATTTTGGCAAATCCTTTTACTAAGCTATTGTCCTAACAAAAACATAATTACCAAATGAGATGTTATGATATTAGATACATAGGCAATTAGTTGTAGTGTAAGTGAGAGATTGTTAATGTGTGCTCTAGTAGCTAATGAGTTGGTTGCTATTTAAATACATATTAGATATTTCATACATACATTATATTGATAATGAAATTTTTTATCTTTAATATTGTTTATATAAATAATATTATCAATATACTTTAACGATAAAGTACATGAAATAAATATATTTTATAAAAATAATAATGATTGGATTATAATTATAATACACCTATTGCATCAAAGTATTATTTTTAAATATTCTTAATTTATGTGCTATTAAAATTAAATATCAATAAAGCCATAAGACTAATATATGTTATGTTCTTTTCTTATGAAAAAAGCATTTGATCTTATGGACAAAAATATGGGGATACTTAAATAAACATCTAGGTGTTTGTTAAATGAACAAGTTAACTGATTTTACTCACTAAGAAAATTTCCAAATGGAACATTATTTGTGTGTTTGTGTATGTGTTCATGTGATTGTTGTATAAGTAATCCTTAAATTTGAAATCACTAAGGTATCTCAGATAAAAAAAAAATATAATGCTTTAATGTAACTTTCGAGTTGTTCTAATCAAGGATCACTTGCAAGGACTTGAATTAGGTATAATATAACTATATTAAGATAGTTGAGTTATCAAGGGTATTCATAAGGAGTTATAATCTCATTCATATAATCAATGATTTATATTTGAGAACGAAAAAAATTAGATAAAATATATTAGATATTAATTTCATACTTTATATTTAATTGGAATATTAATATGTTGAAAGAATCAAATTAGACTAAAAGAATGTATAATAGAGGGATATGTCAAGCCACCCTTTAACAATCCTAAAATTTGGGTGGTCATGACATGTAGTTGGATGTCAATTAAAATTTATAAATATAAATTAATTAACTGGTGAATTAATAATAAATTAAAAAAATTTAATTTATCTAATCTTTTAAAATTATAATTCATATTTATTATCAATATATTAGAATTTCAATAGATTACACACATAAGGAAAATTATAGAAATATAAAATAAAAATCAAGTTAAACTTGATTGAAAGTTTTAAGAAACTTTTTGAATTAAAAATATAAGGACTAAAATGTAATTTATAAAAAAATGACACAAGTCTCTAAATTAGGGTTCAAGATTCAGAATCCTATATATATCCATTTAACTGACTAGCCAAAAGACACTAAGTTAAGACAATAGTATTGCCCTCCAACTCATCTTTCCCTAAAAGAGTTTGGAGAGTTGTTTCCAATTATCACCATGTAAGTCCATACTTTTAGACAATGGTGGTTTTCGACAATCTTCAAAAAGGGTTGAAGGAAGAAGAATCATCAAATACTTTGGTAATGATTATATTTTTTAAGTTGATTTTGTAATCATATGTAACAAGTAATCGATCTAATTTTAAAAATCTAATTTTGATACTCTACTTTTGCAATATATTTATCTAAAAAATATCTTGGTGATTCTTAACACTGAACTTGATGTTGCCTGTTTGCTAGCCGCCAGCGTGCATGCACCCAATATGTTGTCCCAGCCTACAACATGTTGCTTGTGTCTTGGCCAATTTCAGTCCGTTGTTGCCATGCCTAGACCCATTCTCTGCTTGTTGTTGGCCAATGCCTCAGCTATTTACTTTGTCTTGACCAACTGAATTCCCACTACTTTACTTGCTTGGCATAGCCTCCTCACATCTATGTCTGCGTCAAACATTTGTGTTATTTGCCACCAATTACTCATATGCTCGTGCCAATAGTCTCTGAGGGACTAACACTGGATTACCAGAAAATTCTAGGAGAAAAGCCAGAAACCCATATAGATGTTCAATTGTTCATCATTCTTTTTTTTTTTGGAAAAAATGCCCATGGGTAATTTTTAGAGCATTCGATCTAAAGACCATTCTTTCCACTCACATCAGGTAACATATTCAAATAACCTTTTTTTTCCTTCTTTTTCTTTTTTTTTGGATAGGAATAGACAGCAATATTACTATCTCGCCACATTGATTCAATTAATTTTGGTCCATAATATATTTTTTAATTGATTTCCAAGAGATTAATTATGTACAATTTGCGAGTAAATGAATCAGTTCTTGATTAGATTATCGGCAAGTGAATCTAAGACATGGAAAATTTTATTTTGGACAAATCGTCACATGGCATTCTCTTTTCTTGTGTACCCTTCTTCAATGGACATTTGATCGGGTCTATTTTATGTGTACCGTATAATTTTAAATCTATTTGGCAAGTCAACTAAGGAGTGGAAGGAAAAATTGAAAAGGAAAAAAAGACATGACGATATGAGAGGCAGTTGGAGATCTAAGGTCCAATGTGTGCTCCACTACTATCTATTAGTGGAAGAATAACATTATGCAACAATAAGATTATTTTATTATAAAAAATTTGAGTTACATAAATAAATTTTCTTTAAAAATAAAGATAAATATGTATACATTTTACCAATTTTTAGATTCCTTAATGTGATTGTAGTATATTAAAACGACCCTTTTTTTTTCATGTTTATTCGATGGTCACACTTTGTTTGTGAGGGAGAAAAGTATAGTGGAGAGAGGAAAATAAAAACGAAAAGGCTTTTATTATTTGTTTTATATTTTGTGAGTTGAGGGAGGAAAGAAAAATTTTAATATTTATTCTCCTAACATGGTTCCATTCTTCCTACTTTTGGGAAGAGAAAAAGTGATTTCTTTATCCCAATTTGACAAATATAATTTTATTCTTTCTACTTATTCTATTTATCATATTATATAAGCAAAAGAAAAAGACATTTATAGTATATTATGCATTCCAAAATTAATATATCAATTTTGTTTTATTTTGAAATGGGAATATCAAAGCTGTTTTGATTAAGTAATAATAAAAACTCATGTTTTTATGTTATATATATATATTTGTCTTGTCTCCAAATAATCTCATGTAAAAATAAACCTTCAACCTTCACAACGTATGAGATAATAATTTCATCTCCAAAATTTTTGTTAGTGAATCCGTAGTTATTTTCACTAGAAAATATTGTTTATGTAAAAAGAATAATTTTTCTTTAAATTTTTGTTGGAGCATCCGTTAGTTATTCTCATTTTCAAATATTATTTATACTAATGTCAACTCGATCCATAATTAAATAAATATTTTTAAATTATACTACTATACATTTTTTTATTATTATCAAATAGTGAATTATATTTGTTAAGAGATAAATTATAGAGATAAAATACATTTTCTTTTTTTCTTTTTGTTCATTTAATATCATATAGGTGCTTAAAAGCTCATCTTCTTTGTGTAAATTATTTTTGATATTTCATTTGATCTACCATACCATATTAGGCAAAGAGAGACAAAAGTAGAGAGAAAAAAGTTTATCATTGGTTGACTATAGAAACCTAAAGGCAGAAAGTTTGATAAGGAAATTTGACTATGAAATTACAACACTATGGAAGATGTCTAGATGAGGAAATAAATCTTGATGGTATTAAATTTGATCTCACTAATTTAATGTTCCATGCATACATACTATTCTACTTTTTAGGAAAAATTACATCTAATGCCATAAGTTTAAGGGATAATTAAATTTTACATACTATATTGTCAAAAATTACAAAAAATATGTCATGACCAACAATCATTACTTATATTGAATAAAAATTATAAAAACATGTTAATGCCCTCGTATATAAAGTAAAACCAACAATACAATACAACAAACATAACCCTAGTCTCCTTCTCTCAACAAATCTCATGCTCTCTCAAGGCTTTCATCAATTTAATCTTCTTCTTAGCATTTATTGCTTTTTTTTTGTTTTTTTCCTGTGTGGGATTTATTTACATCTTTAGAAATTGCAAGCAATATACTTGTTCGAACAATTTTTTTCTCTTTTATTTCTGTCTGCGTGAACAAAGTTAGGGTTCCTTGAATTCTTCGATTTTTTTTCTTAATCTTTTGTTCATGAGTTGCTGCAAATTCTTAAGCTCCAACAGTTCCTACTTTTGTCGTCTATCAAGTTCATTCACCTTTCCATTTCCTCTCTTCTATTAACTATCTATTTCCATGTGGAGGGTTTGAACAATTTTCTAATTTCGATAACTGTTAGGATTTGTAATTGAAAATGAAATTTGGTAAGCATAACACTTAAAGATTTCTTTACATTTGCAACTGCAAAATTTAGACATTCCATTTCTAGCTTTTGAGTTAAAATAGTCTCCATTATTACAAGACAGACCATTTTTTTCACCATATTAGGAGTAGTTATGACTAGATGGGTCAAGTACAAATTTAAGGTTGCAAACTTTTTATATTTTGTCAACTTGGATTGAGAGTTCTTAATTTGGTCAATTTAAGTTGTCAACTTTTAAACTGTTATCTAATAAGGTTGTTCCATTATATCTCACCGATAAGTACCACGCCACTTGCTACATTACATCTCATGTGTACAAAATAGTCAACACAACAAGGACATTTTTAACAAATCATCTTTTTTTTATTAAACATAGAGGGTTCTTTTTCTTTTATCCTTTTATTCTACTAGATGGAGGTGCACTATCTCTACAAATCTCAGCTCCTAATCTTAATTTTCTTCTTTGGATCAAGCTCTTACAAGACCCAACAACTCTCTCTCTCTTTGCATATTTGTGGTTTTAAGTTAAATCTTAAAACCTTCAGAGTGACCTAAGAGAGGAATAGGGACTAACACCATTCGAGGCAGCGGCAACAAAGCTGTCAAAAGTACTTCCTCTTCATTTTAAGTCATCAAAAAGTGACATTGATAACTAAGCTTAAATCCGCTTGCTTGTAAACTTAAAGCCTTATTTGTTTGGTGCATGTTTTAGATTACACTGCCACTACCAACACAAAGATTTTTCTCATTCTTACAAACTTTGTGAGAGCATTTTTGCCTAGTTGTAAAACCTCTACGAGAACCTCTTGTAGGTCATTGGGCTTTATGCCTCCACAATGCATCTTACGATTCTTTACTAGCATTTATATGATTCTTTCATATTTCCTACTTTCTATTCCACTCTTTTTTTTGGGTTAGTTTGTTTTTCTATTTTGGAAGTCTTAGATTTGTATGTAGAGGAATGTCGTGTTATCTTGCAAATCAATCAATATTTGATTTGTATTTTTCTCTGTGGAATTCGTATCAATCTCAACAAGTTCCTATTGTGCTTTTGAGGATTTCGGTTGCAGGACAAAAATTGAAGCTAATTTGGGATTTTTATCACTCTAAATATGTGCGCAAAATTATTTGGTATACGCTTTTTCTCACTTCATTCTTTTTAATTATATTTTGATCATTGAATAAAGATTGCTTTTTCCATTATTCTTTTTAGAATGTATGAGATTGTTGGATTGTGTCATGTGGTATGGTAAGTCACTAGTCTATGAGCCAGATGTTGCATTGTGGTTGGTAGAAAATATGAAATGGAAATAGATCCAGACCAATATTGTCTTCATGACATTAAAGAAGAGGCAAGTTGGTTGCTTATTAAGAAGAATTCTAAAGAGATGGGTGTAATTAAATCAGTGTTTTATAGGATTCTTAGTTTTACATTAGCTAATGGCCTTAGGAAGGTTGTAAATAACCAAGGCATCCATGATATGATGTGCCATATGTTGCAGAGTGAGCATAAAATAATTGAGTGTTATTTGGAACATAAAAGGAATGGAGATCAGAGGTTAATGAAAGGGGAGGAGTGGACAACAATGATGACATCTTTGAGGATGAAAATGGTGAAGAACATGAGTTTTCTTATGTCTAGAATACAATGTGAGTGGTTTTAAGATGATGATGATGGTGATGAGCTAGTTAATGCAAGAAAGTCATTCTAAATCTTTTGCTCCAAAAAATCTAAGCAGAGTGATTAAGGGGTTTTAATGTCCCTGTAAAGGTTATAGAAAGTAAGGATTTAGAAAAGGGTGGACGAGATCAAAATAATATGAGGTATGAAATTGAATATTTTGATTCGGATGAGTATGACATTTATGAGAATGATGGTAATAAAAGGGAAAGTGAAGAAGGTAGTTATTGTAATGAAGCTGTGGGCGTAGGGAATAAATTAGTTTTTTATGACCCCAATTCAAAATGTCTTAATTTTGCATTAACAATGAGGTTTGAGAATGCTGATCAATTCAATGAGGCACTTGTGAAGATTAGTTATATTCGTGTATTAAAAAAATGTGCAAGTGATGATTGTGGTTGGAAGATTAGTGCAAGCTATGAGAGACATAAAAATATTTTTATTGTGAAAAATTTTCTGAATAAGATCATACATACCAAACAGTCTTAAAAAATATAAAGGTTTCTTATAGTTGGTTGGCATTGAACATTTTTAGAAACTTATTTGGAATTAACTCCATGAAGCTAATTGACATGAAGAAATTAGTGAAAGATCAGTTAAAGTTAAATGTGAATTTTTCAACAATGAAAAGAGCCAAGCTCTTGGTTATGAACATTTTTATTGGGAATGGTTTGGAAAAGTATGCCAAGTTGTGGGATTAAAAGGCAATGTTAGTCAAGTGAAATCCAGGGAGTACTTTCAAGTTAAAATATGCTCACCCCAATTCTTACTAGAGGAAATCCCCTATTTGATAGCTTCTACATTGCGTTTGATTGCTGCAAAAAAGGATTCATGGCTAGTTGTAGAGGAATTATTGGATTTAATGGGGCTTTTTTTAAAAGGAATAGTGAAAGTTGTTGTGTTATCTGCAGTTAGCAGAGATAGGAATAATTAAATGTTTCCCATGGCATGGGTAGTATGTGATGGCGAGACAATAGAGAGTTGGACATGATTTAACAATCTTATGAAGAATGACATAGTAATAAAGGATGAAGCAGGTTGGGCAATAACCTCAGACAAGCACCAAGTATGTATTATTACCTTTTTCTTTTTTTTTTTTAAATTTTCTATAGACTACTTTGACAACTATCATAAATGATTCCAGGGATTATGGCCTGCAGTCAAAGAATTACTTCCGAGAGTAGAGCATAGATATTATGCAAGGCATATTTTTGCCAAATGGAAAAGGAAACATAGGGGACAAGAATTACAAAGGCTTTTTCTGCCAATGTGTAAAGTCCACAAATGTTCCTGATTGTGAAGGCACATGATGGAGTTGAGAGAAGTTTTTATGGCAGCTTATACTGACGTTCTGAATGATCCCCCGAATAGATGGTGCAGAGTATTCTTTAATCCAGAAGTAAAGTGTGATATAGTTGATAATAACTTATGTGAAACTTTTAATGAAAGAATAGATGGTGCTATGTCTAAGTCCTTATTAAGTATGCTTGAAGAAATTAGGTTAATAGTAATGAATAGACTTAGAACCAATAAAAAAGAAAAAACAATGCAAGAAGTGGATCGATGGACTTGGATACAAAATAAGGAAATAATTGAATGATAGCAGGGCATTGAGTTTCGATTATGAAGTTGTACGGAATGGGGATAGTGGCTTTGAGATTGTACACAAGGGAGACAAGCATGTGGTACAAGGAAGGAAAGGCAATGCACTTGCAAGGGTTAGGACATATCAGACATATCATATTTCCATGAAATTAGTGCAATTTTCAATAGGGGTGGTTATCCAAAAGATTATGTCTTAAACTGGTACAGAAAAAGGAAGTATCTCAAAACATATTCATTCTTAAATGATGCCAGTGCCAAGAGAGAAATTTTGGCCAAGATTTGGGAAAGAACCTATTAACCCCCCTATTCCTAAAAAAAAATGCTAGGAAGACCTTAAAAAAATAAGATAAGAGAAGAGGCAACACTACTACTTAAAGCTGGTACTTTATCGAGGAAGGGAAGGAAAATGACATGCACCAATTGCTTCCAACAAGACACAACAAGAAGTCATGCAAGAATCCCGAAGTTAACCCCCTAAAGCCTAACAAACAAGCTGTAAGGAGATTAATTTGATTTTGAGAAAAATTTCAATATTTTTATATTATTTGACCTTTTTTTTTTTTGAATTGCAGAATAAGGGCAGAAAAAGGAGAGTACCAATGACTGGTGTTGGCACATTCTATTCGCAGTACTCCAATAAGGCATTTTATAATGGAAGTGACGAAGATAAATTTATTTATTCTCTAAGACTAATTTTTGACAGACACATATATATATTTAGTATTTCTTGTCTCCTTTAAATATCATATTGATTACGATTATACCATGTTCATTGTTTTTAAAAGTTATTGCATGAGAGAATGATTGGATTTTGTAAAAACAAATCCTATGAGAGTCTAATTGTTGTATTAATAGTTTTGGAATTACAATTATTCTCTAACATATACTTTGTATTAGATTATATTTGCTAGCAAGCTTTATAGCCTCTACTTCTATTTTTGATTTATGTTATGGCATGTAGCCTAGAACTAATACTAAAATTATGCTAAACAACGAATGGATTAGAGGTAATGATGGCAATCAACATCATAACACAACTTCTAGTACAAATAAAAGGACTTAAGTCATTAGTCCGAGTTAGCTACAACAAGAGAGGAATGCTAAAAGACAAACAACATCTAAGACTACTAATTGCATTATATTGACGCATGAAGGAATAAACACTTAATAATCTATCTACTAGCATGAAATATGCTAAGTAAATGTGTTGCACCATCACTGCCATTTTATTTGGATGGGTTATTGATGTGGAAAACCTCAAAAAAGACATGACTTAGGGACCTAACGCACACAAAAAATTAAAGAACAATCAGGAAAGCCAAATCAGAGTTTAATAATACAAACCCTAGACCCAATGTTCAAAGGAACACAAACCTAAGGTATTCAAGAAAGATATGGACGACACACTCCAGAAAAGAAAGGAATTAGGAGTGATAAGTCGATTTGAATGCCACAAGAAGAAGAACCTCTTGATAAGTTCTTTAGTTCTCAAAAGAACTAAAGGAGAAAAACTCTTACTTTCTATTTCACTCAAAGTTGTCTAATTTTCAGAATTTACAAGGGGTACTTATTTATAGACTAAGATAGCAATCTTAAAGGAGCACAAATTCCTATTTAAGAGAAATCCTTATTTTGGAGGAATTTTGGATAAATTTCAGCACATCTAATAAACTCCTATTTAGGAGTGAATGTTATTACTTAATCTAACCCATTAAGTATTCCAAATATATTAATTAGGCCTAAACTCTCTTTCAAACTTGAATTTGTACCATTTGAAACTTGGTTGGTCTAAATGTCCTCAATCAGCCCATTTAGTGTTTTTTTAATCTTTTTGGCTCTAACTTGTGTTATTGGGCCTTCTGAGATATGCAATGGACCTCTTACATCTATTGAACCCTTCCACCCATCATCTCCACGGTTCTCATCATTCCCCCCTCTTCAAAAGGATTCGCCCTCAAATCATCACCTACATCAAAAGGGGAAAGGTCAGAAACATTAAATGTTGCATTCATATTATACTCACTAGGAAGGTCCACCTTATAAGCATTGTCATTAATTTGTACTACAACTTAAAAGGGACCATCTCCTTTAGGTTGTAGCTTTGAACGTCTCTAAGCTAGGAATCATTCCTTGTACATATGCACCCAAACCCAATCACCAGGTTCAAACACTACCTTCTTTCATCCCATGTTAACATGGGATATGTATTACTTAGTTCATTTTTCAATATGTTGTTACACCTTCTTATGCAATTTTTTTATCATGTCCACCTTGCATTCACCATCTACGTTGGCATGCTTATTAACAGGTATAGGTACCAAATCCAAAGGAGTTAAGGATTAAAACCATATACAATTTCAAATAGAGAGTAACTAATAGTAGAATGAACACTCTTATTATATGCAAACTTGACATATAGTAAACAATCTTCCTATGTTTTCAAATTTGTTTCAATAATAGCACGCAAAAGAGTAGAGAGAGTTTGATTAACCACCTCAGTCTACCCATCAGTTTGTGGATGACAAGTGGTTGAAAACAGTAACTTAGTACCTAACTTACCCCACAAAGTCTTACAGAAGTAGCTTAAGAACTTTGTGTCCCGGTCTGAAACAATGCTTTGCAACATGTCATGCAAACGTACTACTTCTCTAAAGAATAAGTTAGCCACATTATTCACATCATCAGTTTTATGACATGGGATGAAGTGTGCCATCTTTAAAAATCTATTAATAACAACAAATACAGAATCCCTACCCTTTTTTGTTCGTGGTAATTCTAGTACAAAGTCTATAGATAAATCAACCCAGAGATGGTTAAGTATAGGTAAAGGGGTATATAAGTCATAAGGTAAAACTTTAAATTTAGCCTATTTGCAAGTTATGCATTTCTCATATATCCTCTCAACATCTCGTTTCATGCATGGCCAAAAGAAGTGTTCATTTAGGACATGTAGGGTTTTCCTAACTCCGAAATGACTCATTAGACCACCCTCATGAGCTTATCTTACAACCAACTCCCTCAAAGAACTCATAGGTATGCATAAACGATTTTCCCTAAATAAGAAACCCTTATGCCTATAAAACTTCTCAAAGGCTAACTTCTCACATACTTCATACACATTAGCAAAGTTTGGATCATTTACATATAAATCTTTAATACGTTCAAATTCTAATAAGTTTGCAATAAGTGTAGAGATAAGGGCATACCTGTGAGATAATGCATCAGCTATCACATTTTCCTTACCTTGTTTATATTTAACGATATAGGGAAAGGTCTCAATGAATTCAATCCACTTGGCATGTCTTTTGTTCAACTTTCCTTATCCCTTCAAGTGCTTCAACAATTCATGGTCAATATGGATGACAAACTCCTTGGGCCAAAAGTAATGTTGTCATGTCTCCAAAGCTCGTACCAATGCATACATCTCTTTATCATAAGTAGGATAATTAAGACTTAGTCCACTTAACTTTTCACTAAAGTAAGCAATTGGGCGTCTTTCCTGCATCAAAACAGCTCTGATGCTAATACCTGAAGCATCACACTCAATCTCGAAAGTTTTTGCAAAGTTAGGTAAGGCAAGTAGGGGTGCAAAACTTAATTTTTCCTTGATGCAATTAAAAGCCTTGTCTTGGTTACTATCCCACCTAAAACTCGTGTTCTTTTTGATGAGATTAGTGAGTGGTGTAGCAATAGTGCTAAAGTCCTTAACAAAGTGCCTATAGAAATTAGTTAGACCATAAAAGCTATGTACGTCACTAATTGACTTAGGTGTAGGCCAATCACGAATTACCTTAACTTTTTCCTAGTCAACCTCAACACCTTTAGAACTCACAACATAGCCAAGAAATGTGATCTAATTAGTACAAAAGGAACATTTCTTTAAGTTAACATACAATTTCTCAAAACATAAGACACTTACAATAAAACATAAATGATCAAGATGCTCTTCTAGGGTTTTACTAAAGACCAAAATATCATCAAAGTACACAACCACAAGTTTACCAATAAATGGATGCAAAACATGATTCATTAGTCACATAAAAGTGCTTGGTGCATTAGTGAGACCAAATGGTATAACAAGTCATTCATACAAACCATACTTAGGGATAGCAAGCAATTCGATACAACCTGATTTAGAGTCAGGTTCTGATACCAACTGATGCGGAAAACCCTAAAAAAGATGTGACTTAGGGACCCAATGCACATAAGAAATCAAAGAACAACTAGGAAAGCCAAATCAAAGTTTAATAACACAAACCTTAAACCCAATGTTCGAAGGAATATAAACTTAGGGTATTTAAGAAGGATATGAACACCATACTCCAGAAAAGAAAGGAATTGGGAATGATAAGTCGATTTGAACGCCACAAGAAGAAGAACCTCTTAATAAGTTCTTTAGTTCTCAAAAGAACCAAGGGAGAAAAACCCTTGCTTTCTATTTCACTCAAAGTTGTCTGATTTCTAGAGTTTAAAAGGGATGCCTATTTATAAGCTAAGATAACAATCCTAAAGAGACACAAATTCCTACTTAGGAGAAATCCTTATTTTGGAGGAATTTTGGACAAATTTCGGCACATACAATAAACTCTTATTTAGGAGTGAATGTTATTACTTAGTCTGACCCATTAAGTATTTCAATTATATTAATTAGACCTGGACTCTTTTTCAAACTTAAATTCGCACCATTTGAAACTTGGTTGACCTAAATATCTTCAATTAGCCCATTTAGTACTTCTTTAATCTTTTTGGTTTTAGTTCGTGTTATTGGGTCTTTTGGAATGTGCAATGTACCTCTTGCATCCATTGAAGTTTTAACTCATGTTATTGGGTCTTCTGGGATATGCAATGGATCTATTACATCTATTGAATCCTTGGACCCATCATCTCCACAATTCTCATCAGTTATTCTACGTGGTCTGCGAACTCATAGTCAAGATAGAGAAAAAATACTCTAAATATTTGTATTTCTCAAAATGTTATAATCAATCGCTTGTGTTTATTTGAGATTGAATATTATATAAGAAACTTATATGTTCCTTTTCATACGTTAGTTTAATGGGGTTTTCAATTTTCATTAAATTCCTTTTTTTTCCATACCTTTTTCTCGGATGGAGAGGAAAGAGAAAACAATCAACTTTTTAAATCTAATGTCTCAATATGTGCACTACAAAAATACAATGGTTAGAAAATATTACAAGTCCATCACAAAGAGAAAATGAGAGAGTTTTCGCATAGAAGAGAGGGAGTGTTCGGTTGGATGAGAGAGATAAAGCATCTTGCAACTTTATGGAGAATTAAAGGAAAAGGAAAAAATAAAAATAAAAATAATTTGTCAAAAATGCCCTTGCTGTGTTGTTATTTTGTACACATGACGTGTAATGTGTCAAGTGGCATGACACTATAATGGAACAACCTTATTATATAACGTTTAAAAACTGATGACCTAAATTAACCAAATTAAAAGCTCGCAACCCAATTTTACAAAATGTAAAAGGCTTCACAACCTAAATTTGTACTTAATCCTTACTAGATTAATTTTTTGGTTTGCAGGCGTAACGAGCCTTTATAAGGATTGCTGTGTTTTTCCAACAAGCATATTAGAATAGTTGTTTGAATAGTAACAAAAGGAAAAAAATTAAATGTGATAGAAAATGAGGACTTCGGGAGGAACCAGCTTCTTGGCATTTCTATATATGTATTTTGGTCCGTTTAACCATTTATAGTGGCATTTTGGTGATTAAAATTACTTTTCACTCACGGTAACTTAATATAATATTTATTTGTTATCATACTTTAATTTTGTAATTTTTAAAAATATAATATATAAAATAAAGCTATTCTTTAAAAGTATATTATAAGTATATTAGTTATTATATATGTGAATTGAGATTAGCCCATTCGAATTTAACCTCTTTTATGAAAATAATTTATCATTTGAATTTGTGTAAATTTTTTTATATTTAATTTTATTATTAATAAATTTAAAATTTAATAATATATTCTCGATATAAATTTTTATTTATTAAAAAGTGAGTAATAAGGAAGAAATTAGAATTGAAATGTACTACATTATCAACTAAATTGCCACTTTAAATAGTCATCGACACCTGCTTGTAGAAGTAGAGGGATATCACCTACTCCCATCTGCTAAAGATTAATGTAAGACGCCCACAAACCCCAATCATCTTCACTTCGCGGAGACTGACACCACCGTAAGCTTAACCAACTAACCATTTACCTTCTCCATGAATGAATTGGAGGAGCGCCGAAGGCCTCCTCAATAGCTTATTTCTTGTACTTGCTGCCTGCGTCTCTCTCCTTTTCCTTTCCATCTTTCCCAGAATAAAAAATAAATAAAAATAAGAATTTTGAGGCGTGGGAGGGCTGGGGGCAAGAGGAACGATAGCCCAAAGGTCAGAGTCATCGTCATCTCATCTCTAACTGATTAGATTTGATTTGATTGTGAAATGTGTAATCGAATTGTTCATGTTGGCAGCTACTTACCTTGCTTTCTTCTTTTCAATCCCTTTGCTGTGATTTTTTGATTTCCTCGATGCATTTTCATTAAAAAAAAAAAATTCTTTGAACTGAATGAATGTCCTCGCTCCCTCCTAGTGTGATTGATCTGTGCTTTGGCTTTTAAGTGACGCTTTCCTAGATGCTAGGAATTTTATTTTATTTTATTTTTCTGGATATGAATGCGAAAGGTTCCTGTGACACAGTTTAAATGTTAACAGTTGAACCTAAACTAAAATTGAACTTCGAAGTTATGGTCTGGAACGATGGATGGGATGGCAGCACCAGTGAAGTTTGAGACGATTTGATTATTGAAATTGAAATTGTTGTTACGCTTTTTAATTTTGTATTAACAATTAAGTGACCTAAACCCAATTTGATCGTAATTCGGTTTGACCTGGACCCAATTTGGCCTGACACGTGATCTGAAATAATATATTGTTGCAAAACAATGAATCATTTATGTTACCAGACATTTTCAAATTTTTTTTTTTAATTTTTTTTTTTGAAGGTTCTGTCAACATTGACAGTCTGCCTTGACATGTCCCTCTTATTTCATGTTGCTTGAAGATGCAGATGAGTACAATGGCTTCTAGTTGCAGCAATTTGATCTGTTTTCATGAGGGCATATCTCAGGTAACTTAGGAGACAGTAATCGTTTTTCATTCTGTTGTTTCAAATGCCACTTTATTATAGTCGATTCTTAATCTAATGTGCACTTCTTGATTCAGAGGGGGTTGAATGAAGTCCCTCCCTCGTTGTTGTCTCTTCTTTCAAGTTGCAGAATTTCCTTCTTCCAGAGGAGAAAAGGGTTTGCCGGCCTTACCGCAAAGGTAAGTGCAAGGCAATATTTTCCATTCCTTTAAATTTATTTTATCGGCCCGCAACTCTGAGAATGTCTCTCTCAAAAAATATCTTCCCTCATTTGCAGGCTAGCAGTATTGTCCATGTCAAGTATTTCAGAAATCAAGGCAGACTACCCATGCCTCATTCAACAACTGATGGGAGTAGGTGATATCCCTCGCTTCCTAGTTTTCTGACGAGAACTTTAGAGATAATTAGTAGAAAACTTTAAAGGATGTAAGAGGGTCATTACACATTTTAAGAGATCCAATAAAACGAGTTAGAATCAAAAAGATGAAAGAAGAGTTAAATGGACTGATTAAGAACATTCAAGTCAACCAAATTTCAAATAATGTGAATTCAAATTTGAAAAAAAGTTTAGACCTTATTAATATCATTAGAATACTTAAAAAGTTAGAATTAAGTAATAGCAGTCACTCTAAATTAAGAGTTTATTTTCTATGTAAAAATTTGTTCCTAGATAAAAATTCTTTCAAAATAAAAAATTGTCCTAAATAAGAATTTTTACATCTTTGGGTTCAATATTTTAGTTTATAAATAGGCACCCCTTATAAGTTTTGAAAAAACACATCAGACAATTTATCAAACAACTTTAAGTGAAATAAAAAGAAAGAATTTTTCTCTTTCGATTCTTTTGAAAACTAAAAAATTTATTAAGAGGTACTTTTTCTTATAGCGTTTAAATTGACTTATCACTTTTAATTCCTTTCTTTTTTGGAGTGTGACATTCATATCTTTCTTAAATACCCTAGATTCATGTTTCTCCGAATGTTGGACCTAAGGTTTGTGTTATTAATCTTTGATTTAACTTTTTTGGTTATTCTTTGATTCTGCATCATGTAAAAATGCTCTAAAAAGGCGTGGCTTAAGGACTCAACGCACATAAGAAATTAAAAAACAACCAAGAAAGCTAAATTAGAAATTAATAATACAAACCCTAGACCTAACATTCAGAGGAACACGAACCTAGAGTATTTAAAAAGGATACGGATGTCACATTTCAGAAAAGAAAAGAATTGAAAGTGATAAGTCAATTTAAATGCTATAAGAAGAAATACCTTTTGATAAATTCTTTAGTTCTAAAAAAAAAAATGAGGGAGAAAACCCTTATTTTATATTTTACTCAAAATTGTCTGATGTTTCCAGAACTTACAAGGGGTGCATAATGAATTGGGAGTGATAAGTCAATTTGAATGTCACAAGAAGAAATATCTTTTGATAAGTTCTTTAGTTCTCAAAAAAACTGAGGGAGAAAACCCTTATTTTCTATTTTATTCAAAATTGTCTGATATTTTCAGAATTTACAAAGGGTGCATATTTATAGTCTAAGATATTAATCATAAAGAGGCACAAATTCCTACTTAGGAAAAATCCTTATTTAGGAGGAATTTCTATTTTAGGTCAAATTCTTACATAGAAAATAAACTACTAATTAGGAGTGAATGTTGTCATCATATTAATAAGGTCTAGCCTCTCTTTCAAGTCAGAATTTGCACCATTTGAAATTTAGTTAGCCTGAATGTCCTCAATCAACCCATTTAGTACTTCTTTGATCTTTTAGGCTCTAGTTTATATTATTGGACCTTCTAGAATGTACAATAAACCTTTTGCATCCTTTGAAGCCTTCCACCAATTATCTCTAGGGTTCTCATCATTCCCCTTCTCCTCGAAAGGATTTATCCTTAAATCATCACCTTGTTTATGCTTGATGATATAAGGAAAGGTCTAAATGAATTTGATCTACTTGGCATGTTTTTTGTTTAACTTTCCTTGTATAAGTAGGACAGGAACTGCACAAGGACTCATGCTCTCCCTCACATATCCTTTCAAAATAAGTTCCTCAACCTGTATTTGAAACTCATTTGTCTCTTTAGGATTACTCTTATATGTTAGTCGGTTTAGGATGGATGCACTAGGGATGAAATCAATTTAATGCTCAATTCCTCTCTTAGGTGGCAATCCACTTAGGACATTGTCAGGGAATACATTTTCAAATTCCTATAATATAACAACAACAAGACTAAGCAAAAATGACTTCAACTTGTTAGCGTTAAAATAAGCTTCTTTGTATAAAAATATGATCATAGGTTGTTTGGCAAAAATTACTCTTTTGACATCACTTTCTTTTGTATAAAAACTTTTTGTTTTTTTACTTTCTCTTGTGTTCTCACATTTTCTCCTCTCTTTTCTCTTCTTTCAATCTCTCTTTACCTTGCGATAGAAAATGACACGAGTACTTGCTTATTTACCTTGACTTCACCACTCTCATTCAACCATTGAAACTTATATGGCCTAGGATATTTCATAGTATGTAAATTTAGCTCCTCAACCATAATTGTGCTAGCAACATTAGTATAACTCTCATCATTAATAATCATACCATATACCTTATCTTTGATGAGACACCTCGTATAAAAGATGTTATCTTATTACATCTCATTTTCTTCCTTTACTTGTATATTCAATGTTTGCCTTATGACAAGAGCTACTCCATTAACCAGATACTCCTATTCATTACTTTAACCCTCTGATGATGTCACAGAATCATCATCTTTTACATCTTTGTCATGGTTATAAGCACGTCTCAATTATCTTCTTGCTATAGAAGCCTCATATTCCCTATGTCTTGTTTACAAGTCTGTTATTGTATTAGCTTGCTCCTCCATCCTCTCTTTCATATCATCAAATCCGATATTCATGTGGTTAAATTGTTGTTGTATATCTTTAATCATGAAGGACACATCAATAACTCCCTCTTTTGCTACACTTTTGTCTTTGGAAGTCATAGTATTACTTCTAATTTAGAGAGAGGCTTTGATACCTACTGATGTGGAAAACTCCAAAAAGGCATGGTTTAAGGACCCAACGCACACAAGGAATCAAAAAACAACTAGGTAAGTTAAATCAAAATTTAATAACACAAACCCTAAACCCAACATTCGAAAGAACATGAACCTAGGGTATTTAAAAAGGATATGGACGCCACACTCCCAACGCCACACTCCAAAAAAGAAAGGAATTAGCAGTGATAAGTCAATTTGAACGCCACAAGAATTGCTACCTCTTGATAAGTTCTTTATTTCTCAAAAGAACTGAGGGAGAAAACCCTTACTTTCTATTTCACTTAAAGTTGTCTGATGTGTTTTTTAAGAGTTTACAAGGGGTCCTTATTTATAAGTTAAGATAGCAATCTTAAATACACACAAATTTCTATTTAGGACAATTTTTTATTTAGAAGGAATTCTTATCTAAGAACAAATTCTTACATAGAAAATAGACTCTTAATTTAGAGTGACTGTTATTATTTAGTTCTAACTCTTTAAGTACTCCAATGATATTAATAAGATATGAACTCTCTTTCAACCTTGAATTCACACCATTTGAAGTTTGGTTGGCCTGAATATCCTTAATTAGCTCATTTAATACTTCTTTCATCTTTTTTACTCTAACCCGTTTTATTGGACCTCCTGGAATGTGCAATGGACCTTTTACATCCTTTGAAACCTTCCACCAATCATCTCTAAGGTGCTCATCATTCCCCCTTTCCTGGAAAGAATTCATCCTCAAATTATCATCTTGTTTATACTTGATGATGTAAGGAAAGGTCTGAATGAATTTAATCCACTTGGCATATCTTTTGTTCAACTTTCCATGTACAAGTGGGACAGGAACTGCATAAGGACTCATGCTCTCGCTCACATATCCTTTTAAAATAAGTTCCTCAACTTGCCTTTAAACTCTTTTGTCTCCTCGGGATTACTCCTATATGCTGGCCAGTTTGAGATGGATGCATCAGGGATGAAATTAATTTGATGCTCAATTCTTCTCTTAGGTCACAATCCACTTGGGACATCATAAGGGAATACAACTTCAAATTCCTGTAATAGAACAATAATAAAACTAGGCAAAGATAGCTCAAACTTGTTACTATTAAAATAAACCTTTTTGTACAAAAGTATGATCATAGGTTGTTTGGAAAAAATTGCTCTTTTGACATCACTTTTTTTTGCATAGAAACTTTCTATTTTCTTCTCTTTCTCTTGTGTTCTCACATTTTCTCCTTTTTTTTTCTCTTTTTTCTATTCACTCTCATTTTTAATCCTTAATTGATTCTCATAAGTTTGTTGAGGTGATAATGGTACAAGAGTAATGGGTTTTTCATTCATTACAAAGGAATATTGATTCTTGAATCCATCATGCATGACTCGTATGTCAAACTGTCATGACCTTCCTAATAGAATATGGCCTGCATGCATAGGTGCAACATCACATAAAACTTCATTACGGTACCTTGTGATAGAAAATGACATAAGCACTTACTTATTTACCTTGACTTCACCACTCTCATTCAACCATTGAAATTTATATAGTCTAGGATGCTTCATATAGGTAAATTCAGCTTCTCAACTGTAGTTATGCTAGCAACATTAGTACAAATCTCACTATCAATAATCATACTACATATCTTATCTTTGATGAGACACCTCATCTGAAAGATGTTATCTCGTTGCATCTCATTTTCTTCCTTTACTTGCACATTCAATACTTGCCTTATGACGAAAGCTACTAAATTAACTAGATACTCCTCTCCATTACTTTTACCCTTTAATGATGACACAAAATCATCATCTTCTACATCTTCTTCATGGTCATAGGCACGTCTTAATTGCCTTCTTACTTTATAAGTCTCATATTCCCTATACCTTCTTTGTAATTTTGCTAGCTCTTTAGAAATTAACACATTTTTTATAGTTATGAGTTTAAACAAACAAGCAAACAGAGAAGAATTACAAACAAATAGATTTGTGCATTTGAATGGTAATGCACATAATAGATAAACTAAATAGAAATAAATAAATCACAAGGTTGAAAATTGAAAAGTGAGTGGATTCAACTTGATTTAGAGTCAGATTCTAATACCAATTGATGTGGAAAATCCCAAAAAGACATGATTTATGGACCCAATATACACAAGGAATTCAAGAACAACCAGGAAAAACTAAATCAAAAATTAATAACACAAATCCTAGACCCAACATTTGAAAGAACACAAACTTAGGGTATTTAAGAAAGATATGGATGTCATATTGTAGAAAAGAAAGGAATTGGGAGTGATAAGTCAATTTAAACGTCACAAAAAGAAGTACCTCTTAATAAGTTCTTTAATTCTAAAAAATACCGAGGGAGAAAAATTCTTATTTTTTATTTTACTCAAAGTTGTTTGATAAATTGTCTAATGTATTTTTCTAGATCTTACAAGGAGTGCTTATTTATAGGTTAAAAGAGCAATTCTAAAGAGGTACAAATTTCTATTTAAGATAATTTCTTTTTGAAAATTACTTAAAAGGAATTCCTATTTATGAACAAATTCTTATATAGAAAATAAATTCTTAATTTGGAGTGACTGTTATTACTTAGTTTTAACCTTTTAAGTACTCTAATGATATTAATAAAATTTAAACTCTCTTTCATATTTGAATTCATACCATTTAAAATTTGGTTTATCTAAATGTTTTTAATCAGTTCATTTAATATTTCTTTCATCTTTCTTACTCTAATCCATTTTATTGAATTTTCTAGAATGTGCAATGTATCTCTTATATCTTTTAAAACCTTCCACCAATCATCTCTAAAGTTCTCATTATTTTCCATCCATTTTTTTTAGTTATATTCAACTTAGCATTTTTTGTTACACCATCTTGTTTTAAATATCTTTCTTATCTGGTTTTAAAATGATTTGTGCCAGGTCTCAAAGTGAATGTTGTGCTTATGCATATCTTTTTTATGAACAGCCACAGCTATTGCTGTATTACTTAGTCTGTAACTGCTTCACTGAGGAGTGTTAACAATTACCTGCAGGAAGACAGCGAAGAAGGCAGGAAGGGAAGAACATCACTTGTGGAAGAAAGAGACTCAGCTGGATCTGGGCAAAAGACTCTGAACCTTATTAGAATTGTAGGCTCATTTATCATTCTTATTGTTTAATGTCCCGGTAACTTGTTCAAAGTCTGTCTGAACTAAGAAGATCCAGAGAACATTTTGATTGGATTTAGCACTATCAAAACAACAAATTCCAGTTTTCATAACAGGAAATACCAAGATTTGCACTATACATGTGAAATTAATTAGCCAGATTGGCATGACATGGCAGGTCTCTGAGCTTCCCAATAAGAGGTTGTATATGGAGCATTAGATAAGTGGACAGCTTGGGAGACTGAATTTCCATCGATAGCAGCAGCCAAAGCTTTGAGAATATTGAGGAAGGGGAGACAATGGCTGCGCATAATTCAAGTACAAAATGTTTAGTTTTCTGTTGTGATGGCATGACAGAATATACGCAGACAATAATGAGTAATATCTCTTGGATCAAATGTGATCCATAGTTCTCATCTATTGTTGCATTGATGTGAACTGTTATTGCCCATTGTAGGCTATGCCAATAGTTTGCTCTTACATTTTTCATTTTTGATCTCTGTGCCTATGTAAAGAATACAAGTTTGTATGAGCAGAATTTGCAATTGGACAAATAACCTACCGTGTTGTGTTTTTAATTCTATCCCACTTGTGCTCTGCATGTTGATGTTATTGAGTACATACTCTTAAGTTGGGATTGTAGCCTACATGGTCAAATGCTTAATACTGCAGTTTTGGATGCTACTTAATTTTGTGGTTTGTAATCCTCTGCAACACTCAGGTAGCCAAGTGGATGTCAGGCAAAGGTCAAGGAACAACTATGAGAACATATGACACCCTTTTGATATGGATGATAGGGTGGATGAGGCACAGTCATTATGGAACATGATTTTGCATACAGACACACGCCCCATTTCCAGGCGATTGTTTTCAAGGATGATCTCTTTGTATGATCATCATGGCATGGAAGGTGGGATAATAGAGGTACTAACAAAACTTATCCTGTCTGCTTGTACCTTTTTCACTTTCTTTTCCTTTAAAGCTTGTGCTTATATAGTAACTACAACATGTATAACAGCGATTACTATACAGTAAATTGAACTTCTGTTTTTGAGATGCCCAGGTGTTTGCTGACATGGAGGAATTGGGCGTAAGACCAGATGAAGATACAGTCAAGAGCGTGGCACGTGCCTTTAGGAAACTTGGGCAAAATGAGAAGAAGGATTTAGTTCTTCAAAAGCACCTTTCCAAATGGAATATATCCACTGTAACCGGGAAAGAGTTGAGTTAGAAGAAATGGATGGAATGAAGGATGATGGTTTGGTCAATGATATTGGCCTATACTGGCATCAAGGACAATCTAATCAAAACTTGATTTCTGAATCATTACCATGCATCATTAGTTAAGGGATGCAATTTGGTTGGAAAGTGTCACTTAACAGTTATCAGCATTAAGGGGCATGCAATTTGAAGCTTGTACATGGGTTTGGTGTTAGACATGGGAGATCACCGAGGGTTGCCATGTGAGAATTTGTGGTTGTAGTTATCAACTTCAGCAGTATGGGCAAGGCAGCTGCTGATTGTCTAGATGAGTTTCTGGGTCTTCAATGAGGCATAATTTGGTCTGCAAATTTGAAGTTTGGTACGAGTCCTCTTTTCTGAGATCCATTGCTTCAATATTAGTCCTAAAACGCTGTAAGCTTCACTGTATGTAAGAAAAAAGCTGGTGTTTCATTGGATAATTATAATAAGATCCACGAATTCCCCACATCAAAATTTTCAAATAGGGGTCTCTAGCTTGATTACTCAATGAGGTTCTAGGGTAGCATCATTTTGATTTCTTTTGTACACCTACTTCGTGGCCTATGACTATTCTCTCACTTTAAGCACCTAAACGGGCAGCCAACCAATTTGGAAGGACCATCTGATGTCTTGAAAGGTGAGATTCCAAGTTTCCCAGTTAGAAGTCAGCCACCTGACTCCTTGTTCGAACAATGGTGAAAGGGTGTGCTTACCTTCTGGCTAACACAAATAGAATGCAAGAACAAAATAATATATAAACAAGTGCAGTGTTTCTTCTTCCATTTGGCTAGATGAGCATACTAGGTTATCATCTGATCAAGCATCGCGTAAGGTGTTTGTGCAGTGTGAACACCTTGTATTGTAACATCGCCCAGCAAGGTCAAACATTCGGAAACTAGCATTGCTAGATGGAAACTGCTAAAGTAGCTTTGAAAAAGATTATGATGCGCATATATTAGTTGAGGAGAAGTTCTTCGAGCTTCTAAAACCTTTGCACTATTTATATTTGTGCTTCGGAGGACCAAATTGTTTTTCTGGAAAAAGAATGTCTAGCTTTGGGCTAAAATGAAGGACTAAGAAGGAAAAGAAAAGGACGGGGTTAAAAGCTCATGAGGCTATCAATTATCAGGTACATAAACACAATTCCTGCTATTATTCAATGGTCAATCTTCCTTTTCCTAATCTGCCGTGGGCGAAGAGATAAAACAAAATGACTAAGAACTTATGCCAAAGGTACTGCCATAGGGCTTGTTATACACTGTGGTAATTATCTGTCCAAAGTGTACCAGCCAAAGCCATACTCATCCTTGTAATATTCTTTTGCCTTGATAGGATCTGTTGCTCTGTTATAGCGAAGTCTCTCTTTAGTCCAACTTGATCAAAGTGCAGAATACTTGGTGAGGCCCTAATGGGGATCCGCCAGAGGTGGTCTGGAATTAAAAAAGTACCCACTTTTTGGAGCACCAACATTTGTGAGAGTCCTCTTAACCCATTGAGTTTAGGAATCTAGCTATGCCATCATTGATGCTCAACACATGGATTCCATCACCAATTGCATCGTCTATTGCTGCCAGCATATCTGCCCCCATGCATGTGTTGCCAGCAACTTTCTCTTGCTAGGTATGGCCCAGCATGCCCTGGATATTGCTAGGTGGGCTAATGGTGCTCCCCCGGAGGCTGCGCCACGAGCAAACCCGCCCAAGGCAGCTGCGTTGGGGACACTGCAGCTGGCAGCAATGGATGCCACGTGCGTTCCGTGACCGTCCATATCACGTGGAGACACGTAGTCCTTTTGTGGAATGTAGGTACCCGTATTATTGCATATAGTGGGCGATGTAGTACCGGGCTCCAATGCTTTTTCCTACAAAGGTTTGCGAAGCATGTCAGCAAAGTTTTAGTTTAATTTCACCTGGTAAGGATCATGCCAGTTGACAGAAAGCTCTTGAGGGGTATGATTACATGGACACATATTCATGTATGTGCTGATATATAGTTTTTTGTTTATTATACTTGCTGAAATTCAATCGGTAGAAAGGATACATATGTGCACGTAAATCCTGTTTTGTTTGACAAGCATTTTATAATTCAAGTTCTTCATGTGTAGATAGGTAAAAATGCAAAGGGAGAAAGATAAAAATAAAAAGATGTGCGTCCCATTGGCTCCCGTGCTTTAGGTTTTGGACTGTGAACTCGCAATACAGTAACTTTAACGTGCAGTAAAGTGACTCTTAACGTGAGACTATGGGTGGCATTCTATGAAAATTAGAAGAAGCCGATAACAGAACAATTACTCTTGATCAGAAGATTAGCTCATTTGATCGAAGTGTACAAGCTAATGATAACACCGATGTACAGTCCCCTCGTTTAAACAGGAGGCATAATAGCCATACGGTGCAGTAGGGCAGGATTTGAAGGCCCGTCTCCAACGAAGCTATCAATGAAAACAAAAAAAATTAGGAAGATATTTGAAATCAACATTGGTTCATTGTAACCATTAGTTGTAGTTGATTATTATGAACAAAAAAAATATATTTAACTTATAATTGACGGTGATGATAATTTAGTATTCATTTTGTGCCTTTTTCTAATAGAACTCCAAAATGTCATATGGACGTTAGGTTAAAAAAAAATCAGAAATAATGCAAATTTATTAAAAAAAAAGAAACTTTTAAATGATAACAAGCCTTATATAGCTAAGGCATCTCTCATTTATATTTCTATTTTTGCCTAATCATATTTGCTATTATTTTAAAATTTTCCCTTTTCAATGACTAAATTTCTCCCCACTAAATTGGTTGATTCATCAATAGGTATTATAGAATTCTTTCTATAAAAGGTTTGCGTACTCAAATTTTTTATGCAGTAATGAGGAGATGTTTTCAAGCAAATAAAAGACAAAGCTCCCTTCTTTTTTTTGTTTTTTTTGAATAAGATGAAATAAACACATAATTAACTCAATTATCTTAGCTCACCAAAGAACATATCATTCATATTAAGATTCATCTAGTATTTTTTTATTTTTTTAATATCTAAATAATAGTATAATTTTATTTATAAGTGTCTTACAAAACTCTACTTTCTATTTTATATTTAATATTTCAAAATACTTGGAAACTAAGTATCATTTGTAAATATAAAGTGTAAGTAATATATGAGGGTGTAAGTAATAGGTAGTAAAATGTTCATCCAGTTGCAAATTATACCAATTTTAGATTTGTTTAGGGACCACCAGGTATAAAACTTGAGATTTGATCTACGATTAGCTCATAATTAATTCTCACTCCTTCAAATTCTCTTAAACCAAAAAATATAAAATCAAAACATAACACCTGCACTAAATGCTATAATGTAATCATAAGAAGCATAGTCAATTTAATTACCCAAAGCAAAAACAAAAAGAGATTGAGATAGTATGGCTAAACTAAACTCTAAATAGTTGCAATTAAAAAGAAAATTTTGAAACTAATGTACTAGTTTAAATAGTAATAATAAAGCCAAAAAAGTCACACCTGAATTTTTTTTCCTTTTACCAACACCTTACTATAACTATTAAGATGCTTATTAGTCTTTTATATATATATAGGCTAAATAGATTAATAGATTGAACCAAGTCACATTTAGGCCTAACTCTACTAACCCAAGTAAAACATCAATTGCAAACTGACTTTGAAGGGGAAAAGCAATTGATATAGATAAAACACTCACCTATTGCAACGAAACAAGTTAAAAGAAACCTTAGTTTAGCAAATTCCCTTCCATGATTTTGGAATGAGCTCCATCCCTTCATCATTAAAACTTTTTGATTCTAACCACACACGTGTTATAATAAATTAAAATCCAACCCTATGATTACATACAAATGATATGCTTGTCTCCTCAACCAATCAAGAAATAGTTATATATATAGACCTCCTATTGAATAGTTACTATACAAGAATACAAAAATAATAAGAGAAAATCAAAATGAAAAAGTGTAGAAACCTAGGTACATATATATACATGTGTGCGCGTACGTGTGTGTGTGTGAAATTGTGGTTTGTGTTATATTCATTTGTTTAACTTTACTACTATCTAGGACCTTAATTATGACATTTTTGCCATATCCAACTCTTCGCGGCAAGTTCCCTACCTTATTGTGCTCTACCTTATCCATATCCAAGCCTATGAGTTCCCATAACCTAATTGTCCCTTATTATGCTCTACCTTATCCATATCCAAGCCTATGAGTTCCCATAACCTAACTGTCTATGTTAAGTACTTTATTCCATGGCTTTTCATACATTGATACCACTTCTTCCAATTTTGTCAAAATAAAACATATTTTAACTATTAGTTAAAGGCAAAAATAGAGAGGTAAAGAGATAAGGTATACCCTATGTTGTGATTTTGTATACTGAAGAATTTGGAGACTTTATATAGGGTTAGCACTATAGCAAAACCTTTAATACTATTCTTGTAGCTATACAGAAGAGAAGCTCTAGCTTCTTCCTTAGTTTCCTTGACTAAGTTCAAATATGAGTGATGAGTTTCCTTTATTTCTACATATGTTTTATCTCCACTATGCTTTCCAAAATACACTATGTATACCTATCAATGGCTAATGTGTGAAAAAACATGAATTAAATTAGATGTAACAATAAAAATATTAAAAAGAAATCACAAATTTAAAAATGAATATGAAACTATTAGAGATATTGGTGTTGTTGGCTTAGTTTCCTAGTGTTGTAGGACATAACTTCTTTCTTTTGTTCTCCCTCTAAGATCCAAAAGTTAGTTAAGTTGGGTAATATGTTGTTGGAGTAGCTTAGACCTTATATTAACTAACTTTACTTTGCATCTTATGATTATGTTTAAATTAAATTGAATTAGAATTATGAAATTTGTATTTTGAATTTACATTTAAATTTCAATTAAGTTCTTGTATTAGCTAATGTAATTCTGCATATTTGATTTTCAAACATGTAAGGAAAGCAAACTATAAGTATAAGATTATTGATGATTAATAAATGGGGTGATGACTTATGTTTCTCTTTTTCTTATATGTTTTTCTCAGCAAATTTTCTATGATAGCAGAATAAAACCATAACAACCTTTAACTGGAAATATAACAATGGTATTAAAGCTTTCTAGTTCCCTAAAGGGCCCATCAAAAGGGTGAGAGCTAAATGCAAACATTAAAATGAGACATATAATGAAGTGAAAATCTAAAGTAGAGATTTGGAAGAGTTTATCATAAAAAACAATCCTAGGTTACTAAAATGGACTCTACAAGCTTCTCTCCACTTCTACCACCAAAGGTTAATGGGGAAACTTATCTCTAATGGATTGTTATAATGAAGATTTACCTTAAAGTCTTTTATCTTTAGGATGTCATAGAGAAAGGAGAAGTTATTCCACCTTCACCTACAAATCTCACAATGAAACAACTTAGAAATCACAATGAGGCAGTGTCAAAGCAGTTTAAAGTTTTAACATTTATTCATTCAATTATCACATAAACCATTTTTTTTCTTTTTTTAGAATTATGGTTTGTGAAATAGCCAAGAAGTGAGAAGACAAAAGTAATGTAACCTTTTAACCTTAAGAGAGAGTTTGAAATGCTTAAAATGAGAGAGACAAAAACCATAAAAGATTATGGAATAAGCTAATAAAGCTTGTGAATCAAATAAGAATTCTTAGTAAGGAGTTTTCAAATTCCAAGATTGTTTAAAAAGTGCTAATAAGTATACCTAAAAGATTTTAGGCCAAAATATCCTTACAAGGATTCTAAAGAATTGACAAAAATAACTTTGGGTGAGTTAATAAATACTTTACAAGCCCAAAAACAAGGAAGACTAATAAGATAATAGGAGACCTCTGTTGAGGGTACTTTCTTAACTAAGCACTTTAAGAAAAACCACCAAAGGAAGAAGAAACAAATAGGAAAGCAACATAAGAAAGGAGAGAGCAGCACAGTAAGTAGCAAATAGACCTTTCCATCATATGATCATTGCAAAAAATTCAACTATCTTCCAGAGTATTGGTGAAGGTATGATATAATTTGTAGGCATTATAATGAAAAGGGGCATAAAGAAAAAGTATGTCTAAAGGAAAGGAATCCACAATAAAACCAATAGCTAGCATAGGTTGTTGATGATGCTTACTAAGATGCAAAAGAGCAATTATTTGTTACTAGCAATAGCCAAATTGATTGAAATACTAAGGTTTGGTTTGTAAATAGTGGTTGCTTAAATCACGTCTTCAAATCTCAAGGTCTTTAAGGAGTTAGATCAGTCATTCACTTCCAAAGTCAAGATTGGGAATGGTGACCTTATACAAGTCAAAGGCAAGGGAACTGTTATAGTTCAAACACAATCAAGTACCAAGTTCTCATCTAATGTGTTATATGTTCTTGAAATTAATCAAAACCTTTTAAGTGTTGGTCAACTCATGGAAAGAAATTTCTCACTAAAGTTTAGAAATAAAGCATGTACTATTTATGATGCTATTGGAAATAAATTTTTCATTTTTCCTATAAAAGGAAACAATTTTCATCTCAATGTGAAGCAAATTGAATGCATGGCCATGATAGTCTCTTTGACTAAAACAACTCTATGGCATAAAAGATTAGGCATTACACTAGTATGTAAAAGTTATCTAAAATATAGATGGTGGATGGCTTGCCTATGTTTGCTAAGAAAGTACTAGTTTGTAAAGTATGCCAACAAAGTAAACAAGACAAACTACCTTTCCTTTCAAATCAAAATATGAGAGCTATCGGAAAATTGCAATTACTCCACAATGACACTTGTGGTTCAATAAGTATTAACTCATTAAATGGATGCACATATTCAATGATTCTCATTGATAATTGTACTAAATTTTGTTAAATCTTTCTTTTGAAGAAAAAATCATAAACACCAATCATCTTTAAGGGTTTCAAAGCCTAAATTGAAAATTAGTTAGGCTACAAAATTAAAGCTATGTTACTTCAACCTCTTTCATACAAATCTACCAAGTAACAAGTATAAAACAATAATTCATAACCTTTATACACCACAACAGAATGGGTTAAGTGAAATAAGAAACATAACTATAATGAATGTCACTAAATGTCTGTATTTCAAGAAAGGGATGCCAAAAAGTTTTTGGGGTGAAGCTATCATAACAATCATGTATCTTCTTAATAGGCTATTAATTATAACCTTAGCTGAAAAGAACCCATAAGAGGTTTGGTTTGAACAAAAACCTTCACTTTGTCATTTAAAGGTTCTTGGCAACATTTTCCACTCTTATATTCCAAAGAAAAAAAGATAAATTAGATTTCAAAACAGAGGTGAATGTTTTTATGGGTTATATAAATACTCTAGGAAACTACAAACTATTTAGTCCTCTCTTATGCAAGATCTTTATTAGCAGAGATGTCATATTTATTAAGAAGGAGACTTAAAACTAGGAGAAAGCCAGCATTGAAGTTTCCTTGCCTCAACTAGTTCATTTGTAATAATAGTCTTTAAAAGAGAATTTGATTCTTTAGATGATGAACTAGTGAACCACAAATCATCTAGAAGAATAAGGCTCCTTTCTAATATTTATGATAGGAGTCCTAGGCTTAGCTTAAACTAGTAAGCTAAGCATCAAGTGATTCTACGTAGAGGAAGACTATATAAGTTAAGATCAATGCAATTGAAAAGAATAAGACCTAGATTCTTATAGACAAACCAAAATACAAGAAACATATAAGTGTTAAATGGATTTTTATAGCAAAGTTAAATCCTAACAATTCTTTAAATAAGTTAAAAACTAGATTAATGGCAAAAGGTTATGTTTAGTAGTATGAGATTAATTACTCTAAAACATTTGCACCTATTGTTAGGTTGGATACTATCAAGTTAGTTTTCACTATTATAGCTGAAAAATGTTAAAGTGTCCACCAAATTAATGTGAAATTAGCCTTTTTAAATGAAGAGTTAAAAAAAAAGGTTTTTATTGAATAGTCTAAAGGCTTATAAAAACATGAAAAAGAGAATAAAGTTTATTTACTCAATAAGGCCTTCTATGGATTCAAACAGGCTGACTTCACATTAAGTGCTTGGTGCACCAAGATTAATGACTATCTACTAAAACTTTCCTTTATCAAAAGCAAAAATGAAGTCACTCAATATGTGAAAGTAGAGAAGGATAAGCTCTTGGTAGTCTCTGTCTATGTTAATCACTTACTAGTTACTACAAGCAATCATAAACTAATTGACCAACTTAAATCTCAAATGATGAAGTTTAAAGTAATTGATTTAGGTCTAATGACCTATTTTTTTGATTTGCAAGTGCAATAAATTTCAAAAAACATCTTTGTGACACAAATAAAATATGTAAAAGAACTCCTCAAAAAATTTCAAATGCCAAAATGTAAGAGCAATAATACACCCTTGATAGTTAGATTAAAGCTAATGATTGAAATGGAGCTGTTAAAGTAGATCTAAGCAAGTTAAAAAGCTTGATTGGCTACTTGCTTTATCTAGCTGCATCTAGATCAAATATTATACAAGCAGTTAGTCTTTTATTCAAGTTCATGCATAAGCTTAGCGAGCTTTAGTTCAAAGCTGCAAAAAGAGTTCTCAAATATATCAAAGGCACCAAAAACTTTAATGTTATGTTTAAGGAGCAAAAAGGCATAACATGATTTATTAATAGTAATTGGGGAGGTTATAAGGATGATAAGAAAAGTATCTTAAAGTATGTCTTCGCCTTTGGTTTAGGAGTTTATAGTTAGAGTTCAAAGAAATAGACAGTTGTTGTACAATTAATGGTTAAAGTAAAATTTCTAGTTGTAACTACAACTATAGATCAAGTTGTATGGCTAAGGAATATACTAATGGATCTAAAGTAAAAACCAACTGAAGCCACTCTAATTTACTATAACTAACCAACCATTGCTATTTCAAAACACCTTAAGTTGCATAGGAGACCTAAGCATCAAAATCCACTATGTTAGAAAAGCATAAGAGAATAAAATAATGAAGTTGGTTTTTTACTCTTTAGAGGAACAATAGGCATATATGCCAACTAAACTACTTTATAAAGAAAGATTCAAGGCATTAATAGATAAGCTAGAAATGCAAACCTACAATCCCAAGAAGAAGTGTTAGAGATGGTAGTGTCGTTGGCTTTGTTTCCTAATGCTGTAGGACATAGCCTTTGTCATTTGTTTTCCCTTTAAGATCTAAGAGTTAGTTAAATTGGTTAACATGTTGTTGGTGTAGCCTAGGCCTTATGTTAACTAACTTCACTTTGTATCTTATGCTTATGTTTAAATTAATTTGAATTAGAATTATGAAATTTTTATTTTGAATTTGCATTTGAATTTCAATTAAGTTCTTGTACAAGTTGATGTATTTGATTTTCAAACTTGTAAGGAAAGCAAACTATATACATATAAGATTAACGATGATTAATGGATGAGTTAATGACTTCTGTTTCTCTTCTTCTTATGTGTTTTTCTTCGCAAACTTTTTGTTATAACATAACCTTTAACTGGAATCACAATAAAAACCTATTCCTTTGAACATGAGACCAAGAATCTAACAAGGAAAAGTAAGAGAATTAAGAGATTATTCTTGGTCTAGCAAAAACCTTTTACTACAAGAGCATACAACATTGAATTGCAAACCTTATGTATAAAAGAAGGAAAAACCAATTTGGACTACACTTTTCAATAACTCAAAATGTAACACTATTCTAAATTAGACTTCTAAAAGATATAATGCTATTTTAAAGGACTAAATTGTCTTACTAATTGCATGAAACCATTAAATAGTGCAACAAAGTGGATTAAGATTGTCTCTTTTAATAAATCCCTTCTTAAAATTTATCTTTTTAAGGTTATCTACCTCAATACAATATGGAATGTACAAGAAGTCAGCCAACACACTAAAAATCAAGTTTTATTGCACATATAATAATGGCAACATTACACATATGAGTTACCATAGAAAACATTTTCTTTGGTTTCCTTTATTTGGTTAAGTAAATTTTTCTATGTCAGTTTTTTAGTATATTCGTACAATTTAGTCAAATAACTAGATCAAACAAAAATATTAGTACTTTGTTTTGTTTTTTATAAAGACAATTCATGTTATAAAGATTTAGGATTTAGCTAATCTAACTTATCTAAACCATACTTTTTATTGGGAATTTAAGACCAAGCAATAACAAACCCAATTATTCCATATATGTGGGCAATTAATCAATTAAAATGGAAAAAAATCCATATTGGTGGCAAAATTATTTCCATCTTTGATAGAGCATCTTAACTACCTTAAACCTTTTTTTTTTTCATCCATTAGAAGGTTCATTGAACCATGAGCTACATAATGAGGTAGTTCTTCCTATTTCATAATCTTTATATTGTCTCTCATGATTAAAACCCAAGTGCTTTACCTTAGTAGTCTAAATACTTAACTAATAGGGTGTCCCTTAAGAATACTTGCATTAAACCTTTAAGTTACTTGATGATGCACAAAATTATTGGCAACTAAAGATTGTCAAGATAGAAATTCCTATAAAAGAATTCTTACAAAGGAAAATGGATTTATAAGAAAAAATGGACAACTACAACATATCAAGATAAAAATAAAAAAAAAGCTACCTTACTCTAAGAAATTTGCATAAATAAATAAATAAATAAATAAATAAATAAAAGAACTTGTTATTAAAATCAATTTAAGTAGTTCACCATGGATTTTGTATTTACTTATTATGGATTTAATTACTTGGTATTGTTACTTTAAGCCATTATTCTTTTTTGATATATTGTAACATAAAGCTTTGGTTTGTATACTTTGTGATGATTTAAAGTAGAGTGCCAAAGGGTAAGAGGAATTGTTCTTCTTTTTAAACAAATTAAATAATAATGAGTTAATATTTATCCATGTTGGCCTATTTTCAAAAAATTTGAGCGCCCAATTATTCAAATGTTGGCTCTTATGCCATTGTCTCAATCTATAATGGTGCCCAATTATTTTGAATTAAAAAACAAAATATATGTATACCTTTAGTTTTCCATTAGGCTATAAATTATACAATGTGTTAAAAAATAATCAACAAAATTATATAATACTGCAATAAAAATAAATTAATACAAAAAGATATTATATTTAAAGCATGTTAAGCATTATCTTTAAAGTTAGTTTTTGTCCCTATAGACAAATTGTCATAGTTTAGTAGGTTATAACAGTTATTCTTCCAAAATACGATAGATTTTCTCATTAGTATGTACTTTACGTAGTGAGATAACAAAAACAATTTAATCTTTTAATTAACCTAGTAGTAAATAATGAATTGTTAAGATTAGTGTCTTCTACTAAGAAGGATAAAAGACTATTTATAATGATTATAGCTTCATAATCCATAAAGTGATGTAATGTAAAATATAAATTGTAACACGAATAAATAGTTAGAGTTAATATGATATATAATAGTTAGTAACAGACATATAAAGATTTGTCTTCTATTTAATATGTGATTTAAGCCTTTTAAAGTATATTAATTTCCAACAATTATTTGCTATTTAAAAACAAAAACCTTATTCTTTTGGATTAAATAACGAGAATATAATATATTATCTTTGATGTTTTTTAAGATTTAAACCAAAAACTAAAAGTATAAGTTTTGATATTAAAAAGTATAATAAAATCAAAATTTTTATGAATGATAACTTCTTTATAAATATTAGTGAATTTTCCTTTATATTATATTTTTTAAAGTCATGCTACTTAACATAGTTGGGCACCATTAGGTTATGCACACGCTTAGTTTATTTTCATGAGAATTTTACAAATCTTGTCTAGGAACTCATAGGAGCGACCATACTCCACTCTTATATAATTGAATTTATCAAGTGTGTATTCTAGTAACATAGTAATATAAGAGTTATAAAATTTATTAAAAATATAACTTAACCTCAAATTTTGAAATTTTTGCACTATCTACACCATATGAAGCAACTTTATAATTTGATAATGCACATGAAGTCAATAAATGACTTATTATTACCTATATGAACTTACTTTAAAAGATCTTTTATCAAATAAGTTAAAGTTTCTACACTATCCTTTACTTTATTAGTCTTTGTAGTTGAAATTACTTTATTTTGCTCAACCATTTAGTTTTAGTTTATAAGAGGCTTTTGGCAAGTTTATGTTAGCATAAACTTGTTTGCTTTGGGTCTTGTTATTGCTAATTTACTTGTATAATATGTTCTTGTTTTGCTTTTCTTTCATATTCTTCTAGTTGTTAAAATGATCTATAGTGGAATCAAGTCAAACTATTCCTATGAATAAGGATAAGGTGATTAAGGTTGAATTAGATGGTATATGGCTAGAAAAAACTAAAGACCTCTTCATTTCCTTGATGGAAGAATAGGTGTTAAAAAAAAAAAAACAAAGAGTAATAAAAAATTGTCACCTTTTATAACAATGCTTAGAAGACTCTTCAAAATGAATTGGCTAAAAGAATCAATAAGACTTATACTGATCTTTAACTAAAGATCAAGTTCAATGGATTTAGAGTTCATTATAAAATTTTTACAAAAATCATCCAACAAATGAGAGGTAATTATTGCTTTGTCAATAATATAACTTTAGCTTCTATTGAACAATGAGAAAAGTTTATTCAGGTAAATGTTGTATATAAATGTTATTTTTTACAATTTTATATTTATAGTGTCATTTATAAATAACCAACATTTATTATTTTCTTTTGCAAGAGATGGAAGATGTAAAATATATATATATATATGTGTGTGTGTGTGTGTGTGTGTGTGTGTGTGTGTGTGTGTGTGTTAAAATTATGAGAAGTTATGCATAATTTCTGGAAATACAACAGCAATTGGACAACATGTTTATGCTTTAACTCAAAGTCCCTTTATCAATGAAGAGGGGGATAATAATGACAAAAATGAAAAATTTAAGGAGTTCAATGCTTATGATGATGATGACCACTAAGATAAAAGGGCTAAAAATAAGAACTAATTTGGGAACAATGAGAGAAAGAAACTTAAGTTGATTTAGAGTGCATTAGCTAATTGTTTAGCCAAGATTGGAGAAAATTCAAAGAAAAAACTTGAGTTGTTTAAGAAGAATATAATTCTAGCTTCACAAGATATTATTTGTTACAATGGAAATTCATTTAGTCCTATAAATGACAAAGTGCATTTTCTTGAAACTTGCATAAAGGTACTTGAATAGTTGGAAGAAATAAATGGAACAACATATTACAAGGCAACTAAACTAGTCAATGAAGAGGAGTTTAAAGTTATGTTCCTAAAGATGTTAGATGCAGGGACAAAAGATTGAGTTCTAACCATTACAAAATAGAATATATTTTAAATGCTTAGAATTATGGAACTTATTAATATGTGTGTTTGGATACTATTGTTGAAAAAAGAAATGTATCTATTTTGTATATTATTGTTTAAATTTCATTAAGACATTTTGGGATGATCAATGATTAGGATGAATTAATATGTTTATTTTTGTATGATAATAAGATCAAGTCAATTTAATGAGATGAATTTAAAAGAACATGATATAGAAGATCTGTTTTCAAATTTAGATGATGATGTGGAAAAGATTATGGCTATAAATTTTAACCTTGGTCATACTAACTCACAACATCGAGAGAAACCATGCCCACAAAGAATTTCTATGTTGTTTGGCCATGAGTAAGTAGTTGAAACCTTGAATGGCCATCCAAATACTTGTGTTGAAGATGAACAAAGCAACTTTTATTATCCTATGCAAAGAACTAAAGGGGTGAAACTTGTTATATGATTCTAAATTTATTATTATGCAAGAACAATTAACATTATTTCTTTATATTGTCAATCACAATAAACCACAACATGTTGTTGGTAATCAAATGCAACACATTATTAAATCCATTTTCAGACACTTCCAACTAGTTCTAAAAGCACTTTGTTCACTTGTCAAAATTGGAATTTGTTTGTCAAAATTTCAAAAAAGTTCCATCAAAAATTAAAAACAATCTAAAATATTTTCCCTTTTTTAAGGTAATAGCTTTAATCATTTATTAGTTAATACTTTGAATAATGAATTTGTTTTTTTTTTTGAATTAGTAATATATTGTTTCTTCCCAAATTGCTGGTAAGATTGTATTTGAACAATAAACAATACTCACTTTTCCACTCTTATTCTAATTGCCAACTAAATCTCATACCGTGAATGTGTGTATCTTCATTTGATAAGCAATTTACATTTGTTATGATAGGTTGGAAAGGAACAATGAATGTTACAAGAATACTCAAGGAAATTGTGTCTCAACTAAAGTATTATTTTCCCATACCTTTCCATAAGAAGTATTATTTGATTGATTCTAGATATATTACCATGTATGAGTTTCTTAGTTCTTATCATGGAGAGTGTTATCACTTAAATGACTACAGATAAGAACAAAGACCCCGAGGACAAGAAGAGATATTCAATTACATGTATTCCTTGTTAAGTTCTGTGATTGAAAGACGCTTTGGGGTGCTTAAAGTAAGATTTCCAATCCTTTCTTAAATGCCCTCGTGTCAAGTAAGAAACAAAAACAAATTGTTCTTACTTGTTGTATAGTTCATAATTTTATTAAAATGTAAAGACAATTAGATCACTTCTTTTTACAATATGCTAAAGAGAATGTTAATGTTGGAGATGGTAGTGAAAAATCATATTTCAGAATCTTATGAAACAATTAATATTAGTTAAAGCTAACTACAACAAATAAGTCATATTTAATATGAGATTGTAAGAATTTTATAATAACAATATACTAGTTGATGCATTGATATTAATTTTATTTATTTTTCATTATGTGTACTTGTTGTCAAAACAATCAAATTTTTAATAACATATTGAATATTTGTAATTTTATTCCAAATAGAAATATAACTTCTAGTACATTTGTTGTTAACAAATTAATATCATAATAATATTTTTGAAAAAATATCCTATTCACAATAAAAAAATTATTATTATTAATAAAAATAAAAAGTTAACAATAAATATTATTAAAATAAAACTAATAAAAAATTAAAATATTAGATAGTATAAATTAATAATAAAAATTTAACAACATAGTTAAATAAATTATAAATATTTCAGTTGTATTTTTATCATACACAATTTAGGAAATTATGGTGCTAGAAGTTTATAGAGAGTATGGGCCAATAGCTTTAAGCAACTTAGTTAAAAAAAAAAAACTAGGTGCGCTAACGACATTCATTGTATCACAATTGCCTAAACAAACTTGAAAAAGCAAAAAACCCAAGTATTATCAACGTGGGAAATTGATGGGTGCCAATCATTGTCCCCTCTTTTTTCTTTAAGGAGATTGATGGTTACGTTCTAGTTAAACTTCGTGGAAATCTGTATAGCCAAAGCTCAATCTTGGCACCCATTTGGACTTGAAGAAGGTGGTCCATCTGCACAAGCAAGTTGTCGCCAGCCACGTGATCTAGTGTCGGAGCTAACTGGATTCCTTTTTATGAGTAACCCTGTCTTTAAATCTGAATTCATGAGAAGCCTGTCAACCCGACTCAAGTTGAATGCTTTCTGGTTTTCAAACTCTTGATATTACTTTTGCAAACTACCTACAACTTTCATGGACAGGCATAAAGATTTCTGTCCCTTTTGGAACAGAATCTTTTTAATGTAGGTTCATGACCACATGTGGACTTGAAGGCCGAAGAAGGAAGAAAGTAGCATACGAGAGATAAATGGCAGCAATCCTTTTCGCAACTTGGTAGGAAACTCCACTGTTTCTTTGTTCTGTGTCACTTGAGAAATCATCATAGGCATACGGTGGGTTCCAAGTCGCCTGGAAAAAGCCATAAAGTTGGCCTTGGTTTTTTTTAGTACAAGAGAACATGCTGCATCGCCATGTCTACTGTACTTAGCACTTGATACGAATCTTCAAAACAGGTCATTCATGTGAAAGTAAAGGAAGAGTTGCACGAAAAGCAAAGTTGGAATTCATATGGGGAAAAGCCGAAACTGAAATTCTCTGCTCCATGTGAATCTGTCAAATGAAGAACGTATAAACTCTTCTCCACATGCAATTTGTTCTTGTTAAGCGCCTCAAAAATTAATGCCCTTACGAATCATATAGCTTTCCATGCAAGCCAAAAAAGGGACGGGGAGAATTTCTTGCTCCTACAAAATGTGCTGCTAGAAATTGAAATGCACATACAAAAATGCAATTTTTAACTGAAAACATCTTGATGTCGAGTACCCTGCAATCAGCCTGATGAAAGAGCCTTAGCCAATTCCTCTATGAGTGAGACAACATCGTCAGGTGATCTGAGGATATATCTGGCAGTAGACCGCTTCTTTGAGACAGCACATGAGAAGTAATTTTCACTTCTGAGATCAAGTACAGAAGAGCCCTCATGAAGTGGCATTTTATCATGTGCCATAGGCCGCCAGGCAGAACTTTTGAAATTGTTCTTTTCCAGAGTTGACAAGGATCGTTGCTTCCTAAGGTGAGCCCTAGACTGGCTTCTAGCGCCTGGAAACCTTGGTATGGATGTCCTAACTGGATCTGGTGACCTGGATCGTGTCACAGATGATGATCCACTGGGAAGCTCTGGCTCAAAAAATGTATATACATCTTCATCCTGAAGCAGTGAATCCAAATGAGAATTTTTTACTGTCATCACATATACTTCTGCAAAGTCTGCACACATGCATGTGTATTTGTTTCTGTTTGCATTTCTATGTTGTGGCCCTTGATAGTTTGGTGTTATGTTCAAGATTCAAGTTGAGAATTAATCAGAGTGAAGTGAGCAAAGTTGCTGCAAAGAATAATTTCCAAAGCTAGGGTTATGCACCAGCAAAATAGGCAAAATGCGCTTCAATAAGAAAAAGTAGGGTTGCTCAAATTATCTCACTCCCTCTCTTCACTGCCGCCCACCCACCCCCCACCTCACAAAACAAAAGAAAAAAAAATAAAACAAAAAAGGGGAAAAGGAAAAGCTTCAGCTGCCAATCCAGCAGAGCTTTTGCAGGATATGCTTCATAATGCATTGCACTGGTGTCACTGGGAGCCCACACCTATCAATTAGAACCGCTTTTGAGTACAATCATAAAGAAAGATGCATGTAACATATGCTTAAAGAAAGGAGAAAGAGTTTCTCTAACAGACACACTGGTAATGTGATGTTCAGTTGTCTCTGTGTTTTTTTTCACTTTCCCTTTTGGGTTTCTACCTTGTTTCTTAATCACGTAGGTATTTCTGCCTAGAAAAGCATACCTTAGGTAGAAAATGTCCAACACAGAGGACATAATCGATGGGGGAATTCAGGCCTTTGTTATGAACTATTTCTCCCAAAATGCGGTCAATGGCTGCACCCTATAAAAGATTAATGTGAATATTTATAGGGACAAATATAACTATTCTGCTAAATCTCTCAGCTTGCATGTGGCTTTGGTAGCCAACAATGCTGTATATACCTTTGTAACACCAACTGATCGGACCTCAACAGATCGACCACCTTGGACAACATCAACCGCAGCATTCGAGATTGGGCCTGTCCAGAGATGCTGCAGCATATCCCTGGCTTGAAGCCTACCAAACTCAACATCTAAAATCCCCGTATCAAACCACATGAATAAAGATCAGTAGATCAAATGCATGCACACAAATTAATATTATATATTTATTGACTTTTCAGATTTGGCATAAGGCCTACTTGACTGCTGCATCACTTCTTCCCACTTGACTTGTAAGAATAAGAAGAGAAAGGCATAAATGGTCAAGTACCTGCATATTTGTAACTCCATACAAGAGATGTTTCACGGAGCTCAAAATGAGAACGAGGTGTTCTTTCTTTAAAATACTCAAAAACATGCTGAAATCATGAATAGGAATCAGAAGTTTAGGTTCTGGAGGACTTCAAATGGAAAAAACCAACTTATTTTGTTAAAGCTTTCAAACCTTCACACTGTCAACCCAATCCATATTCAAATTTTCTGGCATTGTAGTCATCCACTCTCTTGTTGTAAAACGTAAGAACATCCCATTTTCTGCTGCCAACCAGATATTGTATCCTCCAAAGTTCTGTATAAGAATTCATTACCCAAGAAGCACAGTATACAAGCTGCAAGAGGAACAAGAGTAACTGAAGGGATGAGAGTACATTGTCTAGGACAGCTCTTTTACTTCCACTGATGACAACAACACTTGTCTTATGATCATCACAAAGCTTTTTCAGAGGCTCCCTCAAGTCTGGATGCAATCTGGGTTCCAAATCTTTAATTTGACCAGCTCTTCTATCTAGTGCATCCACTGGTTCAGTTAGAGTTGTGCTATATCCCTGCAGTCAGGATGCACAGTTATGAGGTACAATACTGATTCAAAAAGAATGCAAGCACATGAAATTTACTGTGCATGCGTTTAGTAGACCAGGGAAGCTCAAGATCTAGCATTCAATCAAGCACGAATGTCCAGAAATTTGAATATAACCTAAAGTACAGGAACTGTCATGCAGCTGCTCCAGGTCAACATCAGTTGTGAAGATATTAAAAACAGTTGTCCTGAATTAGGATATGAACAAAGGAAGGTCACTGTATTGTAGAACTAAGGGGATACTGTGCTGGAAAATAAGAATGTCACATTGATACAACTTTGCACGTCAATTCCCCAGTAATATACAGCTTCACCGGGTGGGAGGCAGGAAATACCTGTTGTGATCTAGTAAGTACAATGGCTACTCCTATTTGCATTGAGAAAGAGAAAGCTACATACCAGTATAAGCAAACGGTTATTGGATCCAATAAACCGATCAACTGCTGCTCTGACTGGGAGCAGGGGCAAAACTTGTGTCGTCCTTAGTTGCGCTTCAACAACAGTATCATTAAGTTCACTGCATTAGGTGAATTTGAAAGTAAAAACAAAATCTGAAAGGCTGGCATCGATCACATTAATCTCTGCCTATCATCTCTACCACAACCTATGCTTTCCAACCAATATCTTTTGCAGCTACATCAATTTGAGTGAACACTTTAAGAGTGACTTTAAAAGAACAAGTTATGGTTTTTAATGAAGAAATCTCTGGCGAAAAATAGACATGCCACTAATGAGAAATCCTGATATAGTTTTAAAGAGTGACTTCCTCCTTATCAATATCCCTATTGAAAAAATAAGCAGGACACATTGTTTCTCATTTCTGAAAAGCTCGGGTGAAGCAACCAAGACCATGACATTAAGATCAAACAAAATCAAACTGGTATGTATTTTGATTTTGCTTTTGTGCATTTAACCTCTTTTAAGCATGAATTCTCTACTTGTATATGTGTCAGTGCATGTTTTGAATGCACCTCATTCTACTTGTGCATGTTGGTGTGTTTGACAAGCATAAATAAAAGAAGAGCAATAAGAAGAGTATTTTCTGCAGTTATGAGCATTTTGCAAAGCAAAACGTCAGTTTCTACTTTTCCCTTCTTTCTTTTCATTTCCAGCATTGTATATTGTTGTTTAAACAATAGTAAAGCAAAACATCGCAGCAGCACACTTGGTGACCACCTTACAAAGGTTGCAGCCCACTCTTGGGATGTGTGAGTTGTCACATGCATGAAGTTATGGTGGTGCCTTTTTTCTCTTTCCACTGCTGGCATATTCAAAGCATAATCAATTGCAGTAGCAACTTCCTTGATGTTCCATGGATTCACCAACATGGCTCCTGCACCAAGAGATTGTGCTGCACCTGCAAACTAAAAATGGAAGAATCATTCATACAAATTCATATAATCTGCAACAGTAACTATGTCTACATAATACAAGTGATGAAGCCACATCAATTTCTTTTCCTCCTCTCTTTATCACTTCCTTTTATAAATGCTGACTCCTCTCTTCAAGAACAGACCCAAAAGATATAAATCTCCATCATCCCAACTTAATTAGGCAGCTACAGATTGCTGGATTAGCAAAAACTAGGGACAAACGAGAAACATCACCCAACAACAATTCTTGGAAAAAAGAATCTTTTGCATTGTAAAGATCCTAGTCTTCTCTTTTCAACAATACTAAAGAAAATAGAACGGCTTCAATTACCTCGCTTAGAATGAGAACCCCTTTCTTGGAAGCTTGGCAAGCAACAAATTCATAACTGACAAGATTCATTCCGTCCCTCAAAGATGTAACAAGCGCAACATCTGGATAAAGAAAACATTAACAAAGCAAAGCATGGGTCTTCTACAACCATGTAACTAGTCAAGGCTATGGTGAAAGACTGTGTTTAGACAAAAATGTATAGATGCATGCCATCATGCATCATTTGTCACTGCTAATATCGTATTTTTGCAAGAGTTCTATCACTTATATGATTATTATTTATCAGAATGGGCAGGGAAGCAGAAGCGTTGGGAGGCTGTGAATTTGGAAACTTTTCTTGATAATTGTACAGGGGGCTGAATCCCATCAGAGGACAACTGCTTGGACATGTTATTTACATTAGTATATAGACATCTCTAGCTTATAGACCCTGCAGGAGTGCCAATAAGATTGATAAATGCTCATTGTATATCAAGTATTACCAGAAGTTTCAGGCAGATAAATAGATGTCCTCAATCCCAAGAGATAGATGCAAATTTTGATAAATAAAGAAAGAAAAGATAAAATTCTCAATTGTAGGGGAAAAAAGACGTCAAAGAATGACAGCACAGGCTAGCTAGAGGATATATTGCATATTTTACTTGTAAATTCAATTAAGGTTCTCCAATTTGTTTTTTTCCCCGGAGTAGAGGCTCCATTATTTTTCATTCCTAGAACTGACTGTTCCCCAAGATTTTTGATATTACTTAGGCCAGATTATCATCATGCAAGTACAGAATCATATAGAACTGTGTGTGTTATGTGTTAAAAGTTTACCTGTAACAGCATATAGTGCACATAATGCATGAAAGTCAAGAGATCGATCCTGGAAAAGGATGAGAAACAGTGTTAGCCGTCTTCATATGATGAGCTGCAAGAAAAAGGCCATAAAAGAAATTATGTAATGAGTGATGGACAAAAAAATTTGATTACAGTCAGAGAAATCTCTAAAAAATCGAGTAGGAAAAATTAAAAAAAAAGACTAGACTAGTAACATAATTTATGGTCTCCACTATCTTGAAGAATGGAAAATTTTGATATCATGAAATCCACTACCTACCAAAAATATCAACAAGCTTGTGAACATTGGAAGTCTAATGGTTTAAAAAAAGAAAAATGTCAATTGAATAGTCTTTAGATTTAGTAAGTGTTGAAACTATCCAGTTGCATTTCAGTACAAGAAGGTTCATGGAAGGGTAAAAGTGCACACTTCTATATTTATCTTGTGGGTACTGGGAAAGCCAGCAACAAAGATACTCTGCCTCGTCTCCTTTTCAAAATTTCATTTAGGGGCAAAAGCCACGGTTATCAAGACAAACCAAATGATGTATTGGGACTGCCGTAAGAGTTCCAAATCTTCCATTAATGCGTCCAACGATCTCATGGACCTGGCTTGTAAGCCTTTGATCTGCCACCCAAAAATTAAGTTGAAAGCATGAAATGAAGAATTTGTGGAAAGTATAAGCAACCAAAAAGGAAGTAGATTCTGGGAAAACAATTACTTCTGAAAAAATAAAAAAGAAGGCTGAATAAGCTAAGCAAGGGAGACCATCAAAATTCAAAACACGGAGGGTGAAACAAAGACATTCACTAGCTACCACAACACTCAACGAACCATGAGGTGATTGCCATCAGCAAAAATTCTCAATTGACCCATTTGAAGCATATTTGTTAGAAACTACAGCAGAAGATGTCATGGGCATGAAAACAAAGAAAAGAGCTTGACCAACACAAAGATAAAGCTCAGGATCCCAATACTTATAATGCACCATCTAATTTCTACAAAAGGAAAATTTTTCACATGTCTGCTAGAAGCTCACTTTGATTAGCTTCTTTTCAATTAGTGAAATTTGGGATTTATAAAGGGATAACATTTTAAATATTTTGGATTCTGCCTCCCTTATTTTTCTCCCCAAATCACCTTTTTTCTTCTTCAGAACATTGCCTTGATACCCAAATTCCTATGCTTAAAATCTAAGATCAGATCAACCTTCAAAATCCAACATGTCAATCCCAATTTTGTCCTCAAACCATTCTATAACTAATTTTTTAGCATCACAATGCTGTATAACAATAAAGAACTTGTTTCAAGAGGAACTTGCATTCAGGCACATCTGTCCTTGTTGGCACAGCAATTTGCAGCAAAACAACTTTGTCACGCCATTCTGGATTTTGCTCAAGGAACTCTTCAAAGGCCAAAATCTTTTGGGGAATTCCTTTAATCATATCAAGACGATCAACACCTAACATTACCTGACATTTGAATGATAACAATCAGCAAACAAAGTGCAAAACAGAGAAGTACTATTTAACTTCACCAATGAAGAAACAACAAAAATTTAAGGTTAGAACATGTTTAAAGTTCATAAAAATGAGTAAAGCCATCAATGATTCATACTATGAATGACAAAAACTCAAGAGGAAAGTTTGATCAACAGAACTATCCAAAAGTTTAATCGACAGGAACAGCAATGAGCGTAACATTGGTGGATGGTCCGCTTTTGCTCTACATTACTGCAATTGGATGCTATTCTATTTTTATTTGTTCCGCGGTGGAAGGAGAATCATCTGTATATCCCAAATTGACTTAAGATGTGCATGAGGAAAAATGCATATGAAACAGTAATCTTGAGAAGTAGTAATATTCTTTTGCAGCTACAGTGGAATACAATCATGAATTTTAGATGTGCATCAACCCAAATCAACATATGCTAAAAGATACATCACATGGGACAAGAGCTCTAACCTTTCTGCCAGAAAATCTTTCTTTCAGCTCTTTTATGTGTTCCTGGACCTGAGGGAGTTCAAGAGCTCGTATGAACCGATCAGAATCTATCCCAATAGGAAACTGTAGCTCCATTCCCACAAAACATGGCATTAGGATCATGAGAAAGCCAAGGTGTTAAACTATGGATTATAGTTCTGACCAATGAGTATACAGCATAAATAATAAAGAAAGAATGAATGAACAATCAATAATATACCGCAGCAACATGAGTTAGCTTTCCCTGATTTTCAACTCCTTCAGGTGTTCCCTCAAGTCCAAGGATACGAGTGCATGCACTAACAAAATGCCTTGCATAGTCGTATGTGTGGAAACTGGAAGCAAACAATCTGGAAATTAGATACCTAATAACCTCAACACTTAAAAAAAACAACTTGAGAACTGATAAAAAATTTTTCAGTGTCCTCTGCATTAAATCAGGACCACATTGAAGGCAACTGCAAATCATTCTCCTTGTTCACAGGTTTTGCAAATTTATGCAAAAATTGAGGGAAAGTACTTTTGTGCACGATGAAAGTAGGTGAAATCTAGATAATGCCTTCACAGTAATAGAGAAAGCAAATCTAAAGCAACAGATTTACAAAAAATATTGCACTTCTAAAAGTACCTTACATAAAAGAAGGAAAGAATAAGTTTTTTCATTTTTTCATGCATCTCCATATTATCTTTCCATTTCAAATGTGATGCCTGAATTGTGAATGAGAACATGTAACTCAAAATTCCATCCTGTAAAGTAAATAACTTACCCTACTAAATCAGCAGAAAGAACAGATCTCAATAGCTCTGAACGAGAAGGCAGCATCCTGTGTATTTCAGAGGAAGGAAAGGGTGTGTGGAGAAACCATCCAACTTTCATTTTGCTGTTATGCTCCTTTAAGCATTTGGGAAGAAACATTAGGTGGTAATCATGGCACCAAACAACATCTCCCTCCTCATAGTGTTGGTTTACCACATCAGCAAAAATTTGATTAGCCCTTTTATATGCATCAAATTGAGATTGAAAGCTACGGGTAGTTGAAAGGCGGTCTTCTTGAGGAAGCCCAAGATAATGAAAAAGAGGCCACAGTATATTATTACAGTAACCATTATAATATTGATGAACGATATCTTCATCAAGGAAAACTGGAATGCACCTCTGCAGTCAACAGACCAGAGTTAGGAAGAAAAGAAGTTGTGCATATGTAATAAAAGAGAAGGGAACTAGGAAATGGGGGCTGGGAGAAGCAAGTAGTTATCACTATAGACTTTTGAGCCCATAAACAGCAGACTGATAAAAGGATGGGAACTTCAAATTTTGTCAAAGGTTCTTCAACCTTTTCAGCCAGAGCTTTAGTTAGTGTCCTTTGTCCAACTTCATCAGATACATTTACACCCGCCCAGCCAATCCATCTGGCATCAAACTCCTTCACGCCTTCAAGCAATGACAAGGATTTAAAGGAACTCAGCTTCAATTATAGAAAAAGAATAACATCAACTCAACAAAAATATGCAGCCAATAAAGAAAATTATTGGTGTTTATTGTAATCTCCATCATAAAATGATCTCAGAAAGGTAAACTTGGTGATGAAGTGCATGCTGCAGCCAAGTTAAAAAGGCTTCTTTAGCAGATATTGTATTGCTGGCTAAAGAAAGAGCTTTTAGACATTACTTACCCAAAAGTGCACTGACTAGGCCCCCCACACTCATCTCGAGCTGCCATGAATCCTCTCCCCGCCTAAGTGCAGAGACTGGCAGCCTATTGGCAACCACCAATAGGCGTTGTTTGGGAGGTCGCCCATCTGGCCTTTCAAATTGATCAATTGCTTCTAACAACTCTTCCTCAGTGACTGCAACCCAATTCTCAGTGTCACTCGTAACTGGATCATTAGCAGAGATCTCTGTCTCCCTAACAGGATCTCCTATTTCCCCATTCAAGACTTTTAGCCTATTGGATCTCCGAAGCTCTCTTTCCCTCAAAAGCCTTTCCAGTCTAGTTCTAGGTGTTAGAGGGCCACAGTTGTTCTTGTTTCCTGACATATGCTTGTTTTGCAGCAAAGCCTGAAAATTGCAACTCATTTCAATATATAACATGTGCCCCTTGGCACGATGAAGTGGCTTTTATACTCTACAGTCACTTGCAAAACAAAATGCTGATAAAAAATGACCGTGCCTCTTGCTTTACAAATACTCCCCCATGCAAACCCATGCAAAATGTTTGTATCAACTGCTCAACTATCATAGAAAACTTGCATTCTCACATAATGCCCGAAGAGAGTCATTCAAATGGAAATTTATCTTTCATGCTCCACATATTGTGATATTTAAAGCTCAAAGCTTTTGTAGACTCAACAAGAGAAACCTTGGTATCTGCAATCCTATACTTCTCTTACATTATTTTAGGAGCCTTAATTAATGGTCTTTAATACAACAATATGGAGAGTTCTATAAGAATTTATTGTTTCAAGAGCAATGGAAACATTGCAATGATTCGAAGTCAATGTAATCTGCCTTTTCGGTTCTTAAGTTCTGAGGATACAAATGACAGAAAGAAATCAATCCAAAAGAGGGGGAAAATAAACAAAAGGCAGGAAAAGAAAATTATATCGGTAAACAGTTTAACACTTTATAAGAACTAACAGAACGCTGGGACCAGTTATTAAGATCCATGCCTGAACATGAACACAAAAGTGTTACTATTTTATTAATTTAGAAATGAATTAAGCAGTGACAGATAACAAAGGAAGCGAAAAGGATGAGTGATGTAACAAGGGTGGGTGTTTCTACAAACACTCTTTTGAAAGTATCTAAAAAGGATTCTCGTGGAAACACCGGGAAAAACACAAATATGATCATTATTTTAATTTCTACAAAATGAAAGCAAGATGGCATATTGGAATCAATCTAAGAAAAAGAAAAAAAAAAAAACTCGTTTTTAATACCAAACAACATAGTCAAGCAATGGCAAAAACAAGAGCAGAAGTCAAGAAAACAAGGAAACATAACCATGGCATTCTTTGTTGGCCATTGCATCATCCAAATGCAGATTACAGCACCACCCATTTTTATTCACACACATAAGAATCATCCAATAACCCAAAAAACAAAACCCCGAAAATAAAAAAACAAAATCATGTTCCTGAAACCGAAAATAATTCTACACACACACACACACACACACACACACACACACACAACCAGAAAGAAAGAGAGAGAAAGGAACAAAAGAAATCCACTTTTGAACGAAGGGTTACCAGATTGTTCTTGAGAATGCAGATCTCGTCAGATGGTTTGGCATTGAGAGGCATGGCTGAAGATAATTTCTGTGGAAGAAGAAAGGCCCAAGAGAGGGAGAGAGGCGTACATGAAGACGGAGGGGGAGAGGGCAAGTTGGCAAAGGCGATATTTTAGGTGGCTGTGGTGCGTTGAGAGATGCGGAGAAAAATCTACAATCAGATTACGCAACTCTCCCTCCCTCTCTCGCTCTCTCTCTCTCTCTCTCTCTCTTTCTGGGTACACACACACACACGCACGCACACACACACACGCATATATCTATGTGTGTGTGTGTGTGTATTGCCAGGCCACAGAAGCGGGAGTGGCAGAGCAACAATGGCTAAGACGGCGTTTATGCAAACCGAGCATATTGGTCCATGCAAGCTGCAGTCCCCCCCCCCTCCCCGGCCACCCGATTGAGTACTATTAGAGCACTGTTACCCGATTGAACTGCCAAATTAATATTTAAAGCGTACTACTAATTTTAACCGTGAATTCGTGTTTTTTTCTTTCTTTCTTTCTTTTTTTTTTTGGCTCGTCTATATTTATATTTATATTTATATTCCCCTCATTATTTCATATAAAAATTTTCGTGTAAATGCAAACTAATCGGTGTTAATACTGATGTTGGTATCACCCCGGATGCTTTGTCGTCCTTCCATGGCCATAGTTATTGCTGCATCATTCCAAAAATGAAGAAAGAGCAACAGGTTATAAACGCCAAGCTTGAATCAGTGAATGTTTAAATCCAAGAGAAAAAAAAAAAACAAAAAGAAAAATTACAATATGCAATTACATTGCAGAAGCTATATGGGTATAATTATGGATGCATTGTATCCAAATAGTTGAGTGACGAAAATAAATGCACAAATGAGTTGCCGTGTCTCGACTCCTTTGTAATACAGTTAGTTAATTGGCAAAAAAGTCTCCATGCGTCACAAAATTTGATTATTTTTTAAATTAGTGTCACAATAGATTTTTTTTCTCTTTTTCTTTTTTTTCAGATTGTTTCCTAATTTTTTTGCGTCATCTCTTTTAATATTATTTTTGTAATTTTATTGTTAAATGTGCCATGTTCACGTCTCATATGCTAAATCCTTGTTTTTTTCTTTTTTTATGATGTGAAATGTTGAAAAAAAATTAAAATTTTAAAATATCTGAAAACAAAAATTAAAAGAGTAAACAAAAAATCAGAATAAATTTATCAATTAAAATATCAAAAGTTTTTTAAAAATATCAAAAAATTCAAAATAAAATCCGAAAATTTAAAAACAAAATCTTAAAATATATTTTAAAAAAAGTCTGAAACTTTTTACAAGATTTAAAATAAAAAAAAAAATTCCAAATTAATTTTTTAAAAATCCAAAAAATAAAAATAAAATTCAAAAAAAGATCTGAAATTTTTAATGAACAAGTGAAAGATATATTTTTCAAAATATCTAAATAATCCAAAAATATTTTAAATAATCCAAACGCTTAATATAAAATCTTAAAAGTTTAGAAGAAAAAAACTTGCAAATATTTTCAATTTTGACAAAAAATCTAAAAATGTTATACAAATCGAAAATTTCTTTTCGTCGTACAATATATCTTTCTCTTTTTTGTTAAAAAATTTGGAATTTTTCATGGATTTTTTTATTTTATTTCGAATTTATAAATTTTTTAATTATTTTTTGGGTTTTTTTCCAAATCTTTCAAAAAAATTTTTATTTATTTAAAGATGTGATAACGTGACATCTGAATTCGTATCAAATAGCTCATGTAGCCATTACGCGGAACATTTAACATAAAAGGATAAAATAAATTGACCGAGAAACATTAGGGACTAATTTAAAGAAAAAAAAAGAGTTGTGACTTTAATTTAAAAAATAAAACGTTGTCACTTAGTTAATTATTGAATTTTAACTTCAATAAGAGAAGAAAAAGAAAAAAGAAAGAAAGAAAGAATAGATAGTGACCACTTCTAACACAAAAGGATTACAAATATGTAAGTAATAAATGATCTCATAAAATGTGAATTTGTATGTATTAGGCATCAAGTCTTTGGGGTCTGGGCTGTGGAGTTTTACTATAAACGTTGGTTAAGAGATGAAATGATATTTTCTACGTTAGAAGTTAAGAGAACAATTCTAAAATCAGGACCAAACTGACTGACGGGCTAGCTTGAAAACGAAAACGGGTGGCCCCAAAAGGAGCAGTAGCATGAGCCAAAGCGGCAATACAACTCGCCGTTTTCTAGCAATGACACTAAACGCTGGACATGGTTGGTTTTGTTTCACAAATAACTACATCAGAGGAGCAGCTGACAATAGAAATGGACAATGTGGAAATTCCAAATCTGAATGCTCATATGATGGAGAGATTCTCGCAGCAAATTAACGACATTCAAATTGTGGAACATGTTTTGCGAGGTTCTCTCTTGCCGGCTACGTCAATGCAAAGCGTATCTCCAAGTGTCCAACGTAACGATAATTTTGGTGATCCTCTCTAGTCAGTCCTATGGCCATGTAAGCCGTCTGAGATACCGCCCCACGATTCACTTGACAGTAATGTTATTGGGCCCTGAGTTCAGTTTCAACCTAACACAACAACCAACGCAGGGTTTTTGCACAATGTTACTCTTCAAAGAGAGTCTCCCAGCTTTCTGCATGGCCCAAGTCTAGGGTCTCAATAAACTCACTTCGTGGCAGAGACAAAGGAAGACCAGCTAAAGTTCATGTAAAGGGAGCATCTTCATCACGCAAACGGAAAGTTGCATGCGCGAAACTATGTGGCACATCGTCGGCGTCTCTCAAAAAATCAAAAAATGCTGGCATCTCTTTGGTGCCCTATCACAGCATTATATCAGCAGAGGCTGTAGCACAACCCTGCCAGAGCCCATGATGACCCTTTGTTGGAATTGTCGTGGATTGGGAACTCCACATGTAGTTAACAGATTACAAAATATACATTGCGCTCAATGTCCTTAGTCTAGTTTCATCGTGGAGACTAGACTTAAAGCTTAAGAAATGGAAAGAATAAAGTCACAATGGGAGTTTTTGAATGGTAATTTTGTTGATTGCCGAGAAACTAGTCGTGATCCTGGTGGTGAATTGGGTCTGCTACGGAGGAGTCTCTCTCGGTAAGCTTACAATCCAACTCTGAGCAACGCATTGATTCTATTGTCTCGAGCAATATTTTTCCTGTTGATTTGGCATTTTACTGAGATATGTGGATTGTCGGAGGATGATAACAAGACTCTCCCATAGCAACTGATAAATAGTCTCAGCCTGCAGCTCTGCAAGCCTTGGTTGTGAGCAGGGAATTTTAACGAAATCCTGTACTCTCATGAGAAGTCGGGTGGCTGGACTAGAACAGGTACTTTTATGAATAATTTCAAAAACACAGTGCATAGATGCAACCTGGTTGATCTTGGCTTTCGAGTACACTTGGACTAATAGCAGGGAAGGAAAGGACAACGTTCAAAAGTGTTTGGACAGAGCCTTCGCTAATAAAGATTTTTTGGAGTTATTTCCTGGTGCTGGAGTATATCATTTATCACGTTTTGGTTTTGACCATAATTGAAATGCAGAAGACTTTGTTGCTCAAATGAAAATTACGACAATTACGAGTTCTCTAAAAAAGCTTTTGTTCCTTTTTGCAATCTTTCAACATGCTCCTCCATATGTAATTTTTTGTTTTTTTAAGAAACATGTAAATTTAGTGCTTATCCAAGTATGAGATACTATTTGGTAGCACTTTTTTTATATTTCCAGCAACTGAATCTGTCAGGTAAGGTGATAGCTTACAAAGTTAGTGTATGTAATGGTTACAAGTACAATTACAAGGCATGGCCAACTTGTTCACTTGTACTTGGTCTTTTTGCCCCATAAAATTCTCTCTTAAATCCCTTATTTTCTCTCTTGTTCTCACTGCCTTTTCTGCAAAATTTTTTAGTATTCTGGTGTTAACAATATAAACTTCAGCTGTGATTCAAAGTTAACCTTTGCTATCACCAACAAGAGTGGTATAAGAGCTGCTAAAGGATCTTAAACGAACCTGTGGTGTGTGAAAATTAGAGAGATACATGAGGGGTGCAGACAACCAACTTGTTTATGGCTTCAATGAGCTTCACACCTTTTCCTCCGCCAAAATTTTTTGGAGAAAACTATATGCAATGATATGTTATAATGAAGACTTTCCTTATGGCATATAATCTCAAGGAAGTTACTCAACAAAGAGGAGATCTACGCATTCTTCCAACAAATTCAATAGTTACTCAGTTTAAAAATCACAGTAAGCAAGTTGCCAAATATTATAAGGTCTTATCCTGTATTCATTTAGCAGTCACAGATGTTATATTTAATAGAATTATGACTCGTGAGACACCTAAAGAAGCTTAGGAAAGGATGAGACATGAGTCTGAAGGCAATGTTAAGATAAAAAATATACAAATTCTCAATTTAAGGAAGGAATTCAAGGTATTGAAAATGAGAGACTCAAAGACTATCAAAGATTATAGTCATAGAATTATGAAGATTCTAAACCAAGTAAGATTACTTAGAAAAGACTTATTAGATAGGAGGATTATTGAAAAGGTACTAGTAAGTATGTCTAAAAGGTTTGAACTAAAAATTTCTTCCTTAGAGAACTTTAAGAAATTCCCTTAGATTTCAATTTTAGAACTCATTAGTGCTTTTTAAGTACAAGAGAAGAGAAGAGCTTTTAGACTTGAAGGCACAATTAAGTCTTTCAAATCTACAAAATCCTCAGATGGTGTTGTTTTGACATCTTCTAAAGGGAAGACTCTTTATAAAAGATCTTAAACTAGAAAATTGAAAAAAGAAAGCATAATCCAACTAGTCAAGAGGTAAGAAAGTATATGCTTCATGTGAGTATTTTGGTAAAATTTCACAACTACTTAAGTACTGTTAGAGAAAACCTGATGCTCTTTACTCCTTTTGTAACAAAAGAGGTCATCCCTAAGTTGTAGGAGAGACAATAGCAAGGGAAGAATTTGTAGTAGTAAAAGAGACAATAGACTAAGTTGTAGAGGAAGGAACTCAATAAACATAAGAAGAGCTATTTGTTACAAGCTACAATATTGTTGATTTGAGCAATTAGCCATAGCTTATTGATAATGGCTACACTCATCATATGTCTTCATGTTTATATATTTTTAAGGTGTTAAATAGATTCTTTGCAACCAAAGTGAAAATTGAAAATGACACTCTAATTGAGGCATAAGGGAAAGACATAGTTGTTATTTTATCTCTAACAAATACAAAATTCATTTCATATGTGTTATTTTTGCTAGAAATCAATCATAACTTACTTAGTATTCATCAATTATTGGTGAAAAGATATTCCTTAGAGTTTATGAATAATAGTTGGTACAATTCTAGACTTTATTGAAGATATGGTTGTCATAGTTTCAATAAAAGCAAAAAGCTTTTTTTTTGGATCTTGATTAATTATTTCATGTAATTTTACCAACTCTTAATGATGAACCCAACCTTTGGCATAATAGGTTAGGACATCATTATTATGCAAGATTACAAAATTTATAGAAAAATCAATTGGTAGCTATTTTACTTGAGGTTGCATATCCTAGAGGAGTTTGTAATGCTTGCCAATTGGGAAACAAACTAAGTAGCCATTTCCTTTTAAGCATGCCTAAAAGGCTAAAGAAAAATTGCATTTAATCGATACTGATGTATATGGATCTATGTCTACTACATCTTTAATTAAAAGCAAGTTGTTTATATTATTTATTAATGATTATACCATATATTGTTGAGTATATTTCATAAAACTCAAGTTTGAAGTACCATCTATATTTCAAAACTTCAAGGCACTTATTGAGAATGAGTTAGGGCTCAAATCAAGACCTTGAGGTTAAACAATGACATTGAGTTTACCTTTTGCTGCCTTTGAAGATTTCTATAAAACCTTAGGTATAAAATATTAATTCTCAACTCCTTACACTATTCAACAAAATAGAGTGAGTAAAAGGAGAAATAGAATAATTATGGAGATGTTTAGGTGTTTCTTTTATGAAAAAGGCTTGCCAAAACAGTTTTAGGTTGAAACTATGAATACTATAGTTTACCTCTAAAACAGATTTCATACTTCCTATTAAATCTATTTAAGGCAAAACTCCTTATGAAATGGGGTTTGGAGTAAAGCCATCTATTATGCATCTAAGAATGTTTGGATACTTGTACTTTGTCTTGGTGACTTATCAAAAAATACAAAAGTTTGATCAAAGTACTAAGGTAGTTGTATTTGTTGGATACAACGCAGTTTTTAAGGCATATAAAGTTTATGATACAAAAACAAAGAAACCTTTAGTTAGCAATAAAGTTAAATTCAATAAAGATCAAAGTTGAAATTGGAGTAATGTTATAACTTAAGCACTAAGTAACAACATAATACAAATTTTTTAGCAAATATTAATAGATCATGCCAACTTTAATGAGGATTTAAAGGATGATACTTATGATGTTGAGCTTATAAGAGGAATAATGCTTCTTTTTAACATATATAAAAGAAGCAATGTTATTATTATAGCGCTAACTGATCACCATGAATCAGTCAAATCAATAGGATAAAGACAAACTATGTATGAAGAGTTCATTATAATTTAGAAAAACCAGACTTGGTTTTTGGTAAAGAGACCTAAAGAATATAGTTAGGGTTAAATGGATATAAAAGATAAAACAAAATATAGATAATAGTTTAAATAAGTTAAAAGCTAGATTGGTGGCCAAGGACTATTTATAACAAGCTAAAGTTGATTTCTCAGACACTTTTACTCCTGTTGTAAGGCTTAACACCATCAAGTTAATACTAGTCCTTGCCACTTAATGAGTTGGAATGTATATCTTAATGTCAAGTTAGCTTTCCTTAGTGGATTTCTACAAAAAGATATCTATGTAAATTAACCAAATGACTATGTAATTGAGGAGAAGAGACTAAAGTGTACAAATTAAGGAAGGCCTTGTATGGTTTTAATTAGGCACCAAGGCCTCAATTCAGTAGATTTAACAATCATTTGTTATAACTTGGCATTGCAAAAGTAAAAAAGAAGCAACTTTATTTGTTAAAGTTAATAAAGATTAAATTCTTATAGTCTTCATCTATATTGATGATTTGCTTGTAACTAGAAGCTATCATGAATTTGTCCTAAAATTCAAAAAGGAAATGAAGATGGTGCTTGTGATGTTTGATATGGGAAAAATGTCTTTCTTCTCAAAACTTCAAGTGCAATAATCAAATTATGGTATATTTATTAATCAAAGAAAGTGTGTTAGAGAAGTGCTTAAGACATTCAATATGAGTGCATGCAAACTTGTTTTAACTTTAATGACAATTAATAAAATGCTAGTCAAGGATAATGAAGAAAAAAAGTTCAATGAAGAATTTTTTAGAAGTTTTAATTAGATACTTATTGTACATGATAACTTTAAGGTTTAACATTATACATGTCATAAATCTACTTTCAAGGTTTATGCATTCACCAAGTAAGATGCTCTACAAGGTTGGAAAAAAGGTCTTAAGGTATCTTAAAGGTACTATTGATCTTAAGGTCATGTTTTGAAAATCAGAAAACTAAAATTGATAGGCTTTATTGATAGTGATTAGGTAGGATCTGCCGAGGACATGAGAAGTACATCTAACTATTGTTTCTCATTTGGAGGAGGTTTTATTTTTTGTTGGAATTCTAAAAAGTAATCAATGTTTGCACAATTAACAACAAATACAAAATATGTGACTATTACTATTATTGTCAATCATGTTGTTTGGTTAAGAAAGGTCCTTCCTAATATGCAACAAACTTTATCTCAACCTACCTCAGTTTTTTGTGACAATCAAATAGTTAATGTTATTTCTAAAAACCCAGTCTACCATAAAAGGACCAAACACTTCAAGGTTAAACTTCATTTCCTAAGAGAAATGCAAAAGTGCGGTGAAATCCAACTAGTGTTTTGTAAGTTAGCAAATCAAATAGCTAACATTTTTACAAAAGTATTGCCTAAAGCCAAATTTGAATTCTTGAGAAAAAGTTTGGTATGTAATGTGTTAGCTTCAAGGAGTGAAGAAGATTGAACCATAAGATTATAACTTTGGAATAAAAAAGACTTTATTGCTTAAGTGACAATTATGACATTTACAAGTTTTCCAAAAAAGTCTTTTGTTCTTTTTGCAATTTTTAGCATACGTTTTCATATGCATCTTTTTGTTTTTTAAGAAACATATAAACTTAGTGCTTATCTGTGTCTTTTTACACCATAAAATTCTCTCTTACATCCTTTATTTTCTCACTTGTTTCCATTGCATTTGTTTGCAAAATTTTATGATATTTTACTATTGACAATATAAAATTCAATTGTGATTCATAACTAACCTTTGGTGGTAATAAATGCTTTGTTTTTTTTTTTTTTGTTTTTGTTTTGAAAGCATGTGGCTTATGGAACCTTTATACAAGGAAATTATGACTAGTTTCTACATTAATGCATGCTTCTCTCATCCTTCTCCTATTGGTTATGATGTCCAAATGCAACATGACTAAAATAATGAGAAAAGTGAACTTTTGGCAATATAAATCATCAACTCCAACCCATTTGTAAGTAATAAGAACTAGAGTAGCTTCCCCAACTGGTTACCAATCTTATAGCTTTGAAGGAAGCACAAGTTAAAGCTAATGAGTTGCTTGCAAGGGAAGAGATGACGTGAAATCATAAGTTGTGTGCATATTGGTTAAAAGAGGGAGACAAGAACACTAGGTTCTTTCATTCAATTGTAACCTAAATAAAAAAAGGTGCAACGTCTAAAATCTTATAGATTCTTATGGTGTAAAACATATTTCAAATACTACTATTACTTTAATTCTTACATCTTTTTATAGGGATCTTTTTAACACACAGAAGCTTAGAGATATGTAGCTAGTTTTGGAGATTATAGACAGAAAGGTTATAATTCCTATGAACTAGATGTTGTATCAGACTTACACTATAGATGAAATCTATAGGGTACTTCAACAAATATACCTCACAAAGGCATTAAGTCTAGATAACATGACCACTTTATTCTATTACTCTTTTTGGCTCATCATAAGAGATGACATGGTGTTCAAAGTTTTGGATTCTCTTAATCATAAGGGTGATTTAAACTCTTTTAATCACACTAATAACTATCTCATACTAAAGGTGTTTTCTCCATCTATATGCAAGGACTATAAACTTATTAATTTTTGTAAGGTGGTTATGAAAATTATTACAAAAGCTTTAGCAAACCATCTTAAGTCTATCCTTCTAACTATATCTCTAAGTCTTAGAATGCTTTTATTTTATAATGCTTTATCATTGATAATGCTTTGGTTGCTTATGAAACATTTATTATATGTAACATAAGTACTAAGGAAGGAAACGATGCATGACCTTAAATATAAGTAAGGCTTATAAACAATTGGATTGAACCTTCCTAAAGTATATTATGATAAAGTTGGACTTTGTTATAAAATATGTGCAAATTATGATACGTTGTGTATTCACAATTTCATATTCTCTAGTTGTTAACTCCTTTTTTAGGAAACATTTTTATCCTTAAAATGATTTCTATTGCTAGAAACCTTAAATTTAATGAAGGAGAGCAATGGAATTGGGACAAGTTAGAGGCTAAAATCAAAGAGCCTTAAGTTAAGTAGCTTTACAATCCTTAACAATAAGAATTTAACTCTACAAAAGATATGGATGTTGATCACATTCTTATCAAACATATTAAAGACCTTACTAATGTTTATGAAAGATGTTATGAAGCAATTCTTAAGCCTTCAAGTTATGTAGAGGTATCTAAAAGCTCTTTATAGAGAAAGCTTTTTAAGAAGAATTGTTTCATATAAGGAGTTTACTTCCGTAGAAAAAATGTAACATGGACTCTTGTTCCTAAACCAAAAAACAATAGACCTATTAATGTTAAATAGGTCTATAAAACCAAGTTCAACGTAGATGGTTCTTTGAATAAACTTAAAATTAAGCTAGTAGCCAAGGGCTATTCCTAGGAATATGACATTATTTATACATAAACCTTTATTCTAATTGATAGAATAGGTATAATCAAACTGTTGCTTGTAGTTGTAGCTTTAAAAGACTGGTTTGTGTATCAATTAGATGTCAAATTAATTTTTCTAAATAGAGTATTATAAGAGGAGTTTTATGTTAAGTAACTTAAAGGGTTTATTAATGAAGGAGAAGGAGAAGAAGAAGAAGAATAAGAAGAAGAAGAAAAGGTCTATTAACTCAAAAAGGGTTTATATGGTCTTAAATAAATATCTAGGACTTCATATACTAGGATTCATGACTACTTACTAAAACTTGGATTTAATAGAAGCTCAACAAAGACTATTATAAGTTAAAGTTTAAGATGCTAATTCCTTGTTCATTTCTTTGTATATTGATGATTTAATGGTTATTAGAGACAACTTGAAACTTATTAATCAATTCAAAATTAAGATTAAAGTTCAATTTGATAAGATTGACCTAGAAAAATGCATTATTTCGTTAGTTTGGAAGTATACCAATCTAGCCAAAAGATCTTTTTGAACCAAACTAAATATTCCAAGCAAGTACTAGAAAAGTTCCAAATGCATAAATGCATAAGCTTTATACCACCACTAACTCTAAGAGTGAAGCTTTAAAAGGAGGATGGAGCTACAAGAGTAAATGCCTTAAAATTCAAGAGTCTTAGTAGTTGTTTATTATACCTATTAACTTTTATGCTTGATATAATGCATTCAGTCAATTTATTATCAAGATATATGCATTCTCCTAGTCAATCATTTTAAAGTTGGAAAGAAAATGCTCAGATGCATCAAAAGGCCAACTAATCTAGGTGTTATGTTTAAAAGAGGTAAGGAAGAGTTGGTTGGCTTTGTTGATAATGACTAGGTTTGATCACTTGATGATATAAGAAATACAATAGATTATACTTTTACTATGGGCTTAGACTTTTTTTGTTGGAGCTTTAGGAAGTAAGCTACTATTGCTCAACTCACAATTAAGGCTAAGTATATTGCAATTGCCTTAGTAGTAAACCAAGCAATTTGGATTAGAAAAGTATTGACTAATTTGAAGTTAAAGCAAACTCAACCTACCATAATCATATATGACAACTAAAATGCAATTGCAATTTAAAGGAATCCTATCTTGCATGGGAGAATTAAGTATTTTAAGATCAACTTCATTTCATCTAAGAGGCACAAGAGAACCATGGAGTTGTTCTAATTTATTGCACAACCAAGGAACAAGTTGCAGATATACTAACTAAAGGGTTACATAAATCAAGATTTGAAGAATTAAGGAAGACACTTGGGATGCAAAACTATAGTACCAAGGAGGAGTGAAAGGTAGAACCATAATGCTGCATTTTCACTCCATAAACACGTTTAGTTGCTTTCATAAAAAACCTTCCCTCTGAGGCTTTGAATTCTAGTTAATAATAATTGTATAAAAGCTAGAGTTTGTTGAGGAAAAAACAAAAGCAAGTTTTTTTTTGTTATTATGTAATTTAAATTTGAATCATTAGTTAACTTTATTTCAAATTTAAAAGTTTGTAATTTAAATTTATATTCAAATTTTGTAGAGTATAAAGCCTCATATGAAAAACGGGTTTGATGATGAATAAAATATAGAACAACTTTCGTCAATTTTACAACTTGTTTGCTCCGCTTCTTTTAGTCCTTGTCCTTCCTTCCATTTCAATCTTTCTGGTCTATGTATTGCTGCCTTTGTAAGTTGAACTTGCTGGTCAGTATAACTAAAAATAACAGTTCTTGGGTGGCTGGGGTCTAGTTTATTTGCCCTCTTGGCCTTTGGCCTCTACTTGAGAGATGTGCCTCATCTAGATTTTGTTGAATGGTTTAGGGGCCTACATGAGTTGAACCAGCCTAAATCTATGGAGATGGCAACAATGGTAGAATGAGCGTTATGGAGAGCACAAAACTTGTTGCACGTGGAAAAAACGAAGCTGGAGTTGAAAGGGGTAATTTCTTTGGCGCCAAAGCTTTATTACGATTTCTAACATGCGAATGCGTCACCCACTTTTTCTCCTCGACCTCATGAACACCAAGCTTCCTGGTCAGCGCTTTCTCTTGGCACATCGAAGATAAATACTGATGCTTCATGAGGGGTCTTGAGGGGGGTGGGGGCGATTATCCAAGGGAACTGCGGTGAGCGCATCTTTGTATTCTCACAATGTGTTCATGGGGTCTTTTCACCCACCATCTCAGAGCTCCTTGCAATTAGGGCGGCGTCAGCTTTGTACCATACCAAGGGAAACCTTAACGGTGTTGCTCACGCACTAGCATACCAAGAGAAAACTTAATGGTGTTGCACTCGCGCTAGCAAAATAAGGCCTTTTCTATTTCTGGGGAGATTGTATGGTTTCGAAATATCTTGGGTCATGTTTTTTTGAGTTAATTGACAAGGATGTAATGAACTTGTCAGTATAAATAAAGTTTGCATCCTTTTGCTCCAAAAAGAAAAAAAAGAAAAAAAAAAAAAAAGACTCGACTCCTAACAATTTTTGAAAACCATAACACTTCAATTGCTATGCGGGGTTTTAAAAATTTTGTCACAATCCAGAAATATGGGCTTGTGGCCCAGCACGAGGATTAAGAATGTCAAATGATAGCTTCTTCACGTACTAATGAATAAATCATAAAAAGATGGCTTAGATTTATTATTAATTATAAAATTTAATAATAAAATCATTTAAATTCTTATTTTTAGATTTTAGGTTTAACTTTCAATCTTTAGAAAGAAAAAACCAAAAAACCTTAGAATTCTACTTTTAATATTTTGAATTTTAATTTTAGAAAGGGTATAAATTATAATTATGAGGAAAATTATTTATACCATTTAATTTATTACTCAGTGCACTTTAGATAAACTTAAAAATACTGCAATCCAATTAAGGCATCTGGGTAACGCACGCACGCACGCACCCACATTGTCAGTCGGGCAATATCCATGCTTAAGCATCCAGTCATTTATACGTATAAAACTTCTAGAAAATCTGGATTCAAACCCCATGTCTCAATGAATTTGGATAAAAAGAAATAAAAGACATTGATCTTATGATTGGGTCCTACCAACGAATAGTAATCCAGAGCATGTAGAGTTGACAATGAAGCTCATATCAAATATCTAAATATGACTACTTGATGCAGGAGCTTGGTGGTAATTCGTGGTGCCTTACTCCCTTCATTGGCAAGAGTTCAAATCTCCTTGCTGCATTCCCCTCATTTCGAAGGAAATTGATGAGATTCATGATTAATACACTCTTAAATTTTAGATTAAATATATTGTAATTAAGTGTAAAAGAGTTCCGTTCGAAACTATTCATGAACAATTCTCGGCCTGACCCCACAAGGAAGATGGTAATATCCTTAAGATGATCATCTTTTTGCGGTGAAAAGAAAAAAAAATAACCAAATACAGGTCCATCAAGATATAAATAAGCCTGCAGAAGAAGATGTTCCATTATCACCAACAAGAAGCACCCAGAACAGCAACTCAAGTCTTAAGTCTTGCTCCATGATAAGTCACAGTGAATCGGAAGGGGGGTGGGTATGTTTAAAAATTCTGTTGAGTTTTACAGTTAACTGTAACGTTGTGGTTGGTAAAGTGACCGTTCAAAAATTTACTATTAGTAAATACAATTGACTATTTAGTAATAATTATGAGAATTTGTAGTATTAAAAAGCACTTTTTCACAAGTGTTTGGTTAACTGCAAATTAAATAACTATATGGTAAGTGGTAAATAATTACTTCAAAGGACATCATTATTTTAAAATATATTATTATATAAATTATTGAAAATGTTAGTAACATACCATTAAATATTTTATTGCTATTCTATTAAAATGTAATAAATGTAACGTATTAGGGACAAAACCTAATTAAGGGGGGAAAAAAAAAAAGAAAAGAAAAACAAGTGCCTTAGGAACAAACTTGTTACAATTTTTATTATGAAGAGCATTCATTTCTTTGTAGCTAGACACAATAGTTGCTACGCATGGTCATTCATATCTATGATAAAAATATAAATTGGTATTGTAAAAGTAAGAAAACAAAAGAATAAATCTAAATAGCATATTCAAATTAAAATTTAAAACCAAACGTCAAATGAGCATGGCGGTACACTTCTCCTGTTTATATTACGTTTTCATGAGATGGAGGTAAAAAATAGTTTTCAATCATTAATTATTTTTAATATGATACAATTGAAGATGAAAAAGTAAATCAAACCTTATATCTCATAGTTAATGTATGAAAATATGTATAAAAATGAGTATTAGCAATCAAAATAAATTGCAAAATACTCTAAATACTATATTCTCATAAATAAAGATTAGTGAATATATAAGAATATATATTGACAATGTATTTTTGTATGTAATTGTCAAATATAATGTCTAATTTATTTTTAATTTTTTAGAGGATTACATTGAAAAGAATTAGTGATATTTAAGATTGAATTGAAAAAGAAAAAAAATTAAAATTATATTAAAAAAATTAGACAGATGGAAGATTATTTTTTTTTTTTTGATTTATCTCGCAAGTCCCTGATGCTACTAAAGGAAGCAATCTCCAAACGCAGGTTCAACAACATTTTAACGTTTGCGCGCTGCAACTTTTTGGCACCCACAACATCAATCAAACGGCTTTAAACTTGGAAACGCAAGTTTTGCTAACGGGGCCATTCTGTAAACAGATCATCGTGAACATGAGTGCAAAGCTAGCTCATGGGCAGACTAAGAGAGCGTGATGGATTGTTATGATCTCATATTGGAACCATGAGTTTTAAGTGCGATTCTCATAGAGGATTGTATCTCATAAATCTCTACCCGTCTCATCTGGTAATTTATACCTGGGTCTTTGGGAATTCAAGGGGATGTGCCCTCAAAGGGAACATTATTGTGGTTTGTGAATGGCTTCGCCTTTTTTTTTTTTTTCTTTTTTTTTTTTGTACATATGTAAAAGGCTTCGTTTGGGAGTCCCACGAGAGTTTAAAACTGGACCATGTTTCTACATTTCTTTAAAATTACAAGAGCACCTTGAAAATTCGACCCACCTTAATTTTCTCAGGTAAATTTATGGTCGAGTTGGATTACTATACCTTCATTTGAATGTGTGCCATCATGGGATGCAAGTAATATTTTTCCTTCGGGGGATTTCTATTTTTTTCTTTTTTGTATTCTTAATACTTACGCAGTATTTACTTGTCAAGGCATCCCAAGTTGTATTTTGAAAAATTATTACATCTACCAACAATTAAATCATTTATTAAAAAAGTTATAAACTAAAATAAATGTTATCTACCAAAACACGTAACCATGTAATCATTTTTTGTGCGTAGCAACATCACGTTACCGTGGTCCGTCAGTAATTTTACAATATTATGGGAGAGAGTCAATATGAAATTTTATATTTTTATTATCCGGCTAGGAAGGGTGCCATTTTGAGCTGATTCAGTCCAAATGTAACATGTGGATTCTAGTAATCAATTCAGGCTTTCCCACATCCATAGAAATTACTTGAGCAAAAGATAATCATCATGCTATGACTAGGTGGCAAGCAAGTCTAATCGGGTCGAGTTTTGATATTTTCAGACTTAATTAGTTTAATATACAAATTTAAAAATGGGGCTAAGTATTAGTATTATTTAGCTAATAAGTCGATTCAAGTATAACTTTGTCCAAGTGAGACTTGTTTAATAAACGAATTTTAACGGGTAGAGTTTGCGAGGTCTCTATGGATAATGTTAAAAATATAATTAAAAGTATCGAAAATATACTATTATTATTATTAGAATGAAAATGTCAAAAAAAAAGTAAGTAATCAAAATAACTAGGTAAAAAATATAGCTAATTTTAGTGTATAATTGTAAGTATATAATTTAAAAATAAGTCAACTAAATTTTTTTGATAACAAACTAAATGAGTTTTTTAATAACTTTAAAATGATATTTTAAATGAATTTTAAATAACCTATGCAAGAGATTAAACGAGACAAATTTGCTTTTTATCAAATTTGGCTCATTTATTATATAAAATTTAAATTTAAATTTAAATTGAATTAATTAATTTCAACAAATTCTTAATTTTATTGAGTCAAGTTACTAAGTTTTTCATATATTTTTATTAAAAATTTTTAAGTACAGTCTTGTAATTATAAATAAATAAATAAATATAAAATATTTTGTATTTTACAGATAAAATTTTATATAATATAAAAAAAATTTATAGCAATATAATAATATTCATGTAAATTTCTTTTATATCCTATAAAATACTTTTTATATAATATAAAATATTAAGTATAAAATATAAAATTATTTATATCTAGTTATATTTACGAGATCGTGTGTTTACGTAGTGCCGCTCATTTTCATTTCTAGTCCTACGACGATAAGTTGGAAAGGGTTGATGCTGATGGATCTCCAGATGTGCTCCAAAATTGCTAACAACCGACACATCTAAGGCAACGAAAAGTTGGCGATGCATGGCCATCGGCAGCTCAAATTTCACACAGAACCTTCTTAAAATCCAATTTCCCCACTTAATGGTGATGTCGAGGACATGGACGAGGGGAAAAGAAAGGGATTCCCCTACTAGCATTAACTAGGCAGAGTCATACATCCTTCGATGCCCCATGCCACCACATTCAATTTGGTCATAAAGGGCATTGTGGATGGCTCTGACGTGACTTGACCAACTCGGTGTACCAAAAGACGCCTCCCCCCCTCCCCCCTTGCGTGCAAAGATGGCTACATTTTTGGCAACTCGGTGTAGAGATATAAAGTTTATAAAAATTTAAAAAAATATATCTTTGTTGTATAATTTATAATTCAGAAAGTATCTTCATGAAAAGAAGAACAAAACATTGACAATTAACTGACTAATAACTAACTATTACTTGGAGCAATAGGAGAAAAATGGCACGAGCGTACCTTCCACAAGCTGCGCATGCACGATCCGTCGCTGTCTTCATTTCTCGCCCGTTGGTGGAAAATGTCGTTTTCCTTTAAAGTCCCTCCGGGGCCGCGCCTTGCATTAATGCCTATGCGTGGAGCTTTTCTCTTTCAAGAACATGTCGCCTTCAATACTCAATGGGGCAGTTGTAGAGATGCACGATTTTCATTTATTTCTTTTGGTGTAGTTATAAATCTTATTAGCTTAGGACCTCTGAGTTTATAGCTTTGACCATCTATCATTAAATAGAAAAATTGTTTTTAGGTGAATATGGTTCGCTAACATTACTATGGAGTCGGCACGTAAACCTTTGTCATGTGTATTGAAAGCTTAATATGGTAAAACTTTTTAAGAGACCTGACTAAACATATTTGTCGCAAATACTTTTTTGTTTCTTAAATCTACAATACAATCATATGGAGGACCAAGTAAAACCAAGAATCTCTGTTATCATGTTAAAAAAATTTCGTTAGATAAAAATGTGAATAACTTGAAGTTAAAATGAATTTGTGTGGAATTTAAAAAATGATAATTAGCTTGATTTTTTTTAAAAAATTTATTAAATGGTAAATTATAAAAAAATTATCACTATTTTCATAAATCTCATTTAAAATTCGAGACCTTTTATGTTATAAGTCTACATGTATAACCATTAAGATATCACTTTGTGCCTAACATAGATGTATAACTCATTATGCACACTTGGCTAATACTGATAAGACCATAAATGATTGATAATGAGACGGCAAAACTCCTAGAAGCTATGAGAATTAAATAATAAAATCGGGGGCCCTAATGCCAGGGTCGGCTCGCTAGTCAACCAAGTGTCGACAATGTGCAGAACAAGTGCGTGGTAGCATTAATTGTGGTTTTGATCACTTTGAATGGCTCAAAATCCTATGATTCTGACTTTGGCAACTTTGCATATGCAGTTCACAGGGCAGAGAGAAGTTCGCCGGACTTGGTCATCAACTCTCACACTCGATGCGCGTGAATTTAATGCAACCAACCAACTCCTACAACTGTAAATCCAAAGTATAGAGTCATTCGCCATTGTTCTTCTCTCTATACCATGTTTTTTGCTCTGTATGTTTTGTCTATATATACTCCCCATCACTAGCATTTCAACAACTAAACTCCCTCACTCACACAAAAAAGAAAAAAAAAAAAGAAAAAGAAAAACAAGTAGTGCTCCCTCTAGGCTTTACCGGCTCTTTACATTTCTCTGATCATTGTTTTGGGGGGTTTCGGTTAAGTTCTTGTTTAGGGTCTGGTCGATGGAGGGTGTGCATAAGCTTAAACAATGCTGGGTGGCATGTGTTATTGTGCTACATTTCCTGTGGGTGGCTACAGCGGATCCACAAGTTCCTTGTTACTTCGTTTTTGGGGATTCATTGGTCGACAATGGGAATAACAATCAACTTTCTTCTTTGGCTAGAGCTGACTATTTGCCTTACGGTATTGATTTCCCTGGCGGACCCTCTGGAAGATTTTCCAATGGCAGGACAATTATTGATGCCATTGGTGCGTAGCTCGCTTTAATTTCCCTCTCTCACTTGCATAACATATCCTCTCCAGTTTACCTTGTCATCATTTCTTTTTCTTTTTTCTCTCCCCTTATTGTTTTCTACTTCAAAGCAGTCGGGCCATCCAAATGACTGCTAGCCAATTGAATGTTTTGAAATCATGGACCTTTAAATATAAACAGTGGCTAGCGGTTGATCAGCGAACATTTTCCATTTAGGAAAGCACTTAAATCTTATGACTTGCGATTCAAGGTCTTAAAAGATTATTATGTTCAACTGTATTCCACGGTAATTGAGGCTAAAATGAAACTATCTAGCTGCTCCATTGAGGGAAAAAGATCAGCGAGACCTCTCAGTCATTAAGTTCAGTCTCCCACGCATAGCTTTCAATTATTAAACTGTAGAACCAACTTCTTTAATTATTTTGTTCAATCCAACAGCCGATCTACTCGGTTTCGACGATTATGTCCTGCCCTATGCTACTGCTAGAGGTGAAGACATACTCCGGGGAGTAAATTATGCATCCGCAGCTGCTGGAATTAGAGAGGAAACTGGCCGACAACTGGTACATGATTTTTAACTATGGTGCATTTGATTAATGGTTTTTGTTTTTTCGGTTTTGTTTTTCGATAATGGGTTCTTTTTTTTTTTTTTTGGGCCACAAAAAATTATTGGCTCACATCATGCTCTGTATCATCAGTAAAACTGATCATTAATATATTTTTCCTAGCGCTCTTTTTCGATGAGTTATACCCTTAATAATCCTTGCAAAATGATTGGCTCAGATTTCTTTCTTTTGTTTTTCTTTCTTGTTTTTTTTTTTAAATTTTTTTATGTCTTAGGGAGCCCGAATTAGTTTTAGTGGGCAGGTAAGAAACTACCAAAACACAGTCCAACAAATGGTGAACTTGCTGGGGGACCAGGACACAGCAGCAAACTACTTAAGCCGTTGCATATTCTCAATTGGGTTAGGCAGCAATGACTACCTCAACAACTATTTCATGCCCCAGTACTACCCCACCTCCCGCCAGTACACACCGGACCAATGGGCAAATGTTCTTATTCAGCAATATACTCAGCAGCTCAGGGTTTGCACCTTTGTTCCCCGCCATCAATTGATGTTTGTATTATAATGATCATTGAAAAATTTTCTGGGAATTACATTCATTACGTTCCATTGCATTCGGCCAACACATTCCAAGTTTTCTTGCAAAGAGGTCTAATTTCTGTATGTGGTTTGGTCTAGATTTTGTACGATAATGGAGCCAGGAAATTTGTCTTGATCGGCGTCGGTCAGATAGGCTGCAGCCCAAATGAACTGGCCCGGAACAGCCCAGATGGGAGAACTTGCGTTCAGAGAATCAATTCTGCCAACCAGATTTTCAACGACGGGCTCAGGTCACTGGTCGATCAATTCAACACAAACACACCTGATGCACACCTTATCTACGTCAATGCATATGGCATTTTCCAAGACCTGATCAGCAACCCTGCAGCCTATGGTAATCTTTCTCATCTGCAAAGTTTGTAGACAATTATTTAATGGATTGGACTGGACACCTCCTAGTTAATAACTTAAAAACTCTCGGGTTAAAAATGTGAAAAGTTTGAATCCACAAGACGAGACAGGCAGAGGATTTACAAAACAGGAGAGCTCTAATCAAATGGCTTTAACAATATTACAAGACATCAGTGAAATGATTAATAATTCAAAGTGCACTTGGAAAATTCAGGCCTCACAGTTACAAATGCGGGTTGCTGCGGGGTGGGGAGGAACAACGGTCAAATTACATGCCTTCCTTTCCAAACTCCATGCGCAAATAGGAACCAATATTTGTTCTGGGATGCATTCCACCCAACTGAGGCTGCAAACATAGTTATTGGGAGGAGATCTTACAGCGCTCAGTCTCCATCCGACGCTTACCCCTACGATATACGCCGATTGGCCCAGGTCTGATGATGGAGATGAGTAGGGTCCCGGCTGGTGGAATTATAAAAGAGACATTGGCGATTTTCTTTTTTTCTTTGTTTTTCAATATGTTGCTGCTTCTGTGGTATTGTTGGTTCCACGGAACGTGGCTTTGTGTACTTGGGAACCGAGATTCGTGTACTAGGAATGCATTTTTCCTTTTTATGTTTAGCTACTACAATTCTAGAATGTTGGTGGCTCTTTGATATTTGAAATCTCTAGACAACCATTTTCTTTCCAATGGCTTTACTCTCTGTTCATTAAATATTAAGCAAAATGTAATGCTGGCTAAAATGCTGGGTGACGGTCAAACTTTTGCTGCTAAGAGTTTTTTAGCTCCGCTCTGTACGGCGTCCGGAGGAATTTCCCTGCCTTTAAGCAGGCTGTTACCCAGTGAATTCGAGCTAATGGTTGTCGGAAATTAATATATCTTGAAGAGTTTAATCCATATATTGAATAGAAAATTACCATTGAATTAATTATATCTTAATTATTAGTTAATCATACTTATTGTCTAAAATTTATTTTTAACATTGTTTTATTAAATAAATTATTAAAGTATAATTAATATACATTAATTTTATTGTAATATTATACTATTTTATTGATTATTGTCTTTCAATAGTTAGATCGAACGCGGGCAGAGAATATTGTGCCGTACAACTTCGGCTTTGCAACCATAATGTTCAACGGAAAGATCAAAAGATCTTTTTGATCGGTCCAAGATTCATCTCTTGGAAGAGAAATTAATGAGATATTTAGAACTTTAAATTGGAAAACTAAGACCTGAATTTACAGAAAATGGTGGGAATATCATTGGCTGTGCAGTGGAATGAAGGGAAGAGAAGGGAACATTTGGGGTTGCCATTCTCTTGGTAGAGCTTTGAGAAAGTCATGGATGTCAAATTAAGCCAAAATGAAGAGGGGCTCCGGCAAATTGTCTGTAACATCATTAATTCATCCGATAAAAGGGGAAGAAAGGCCCTTGCAATCATTAGTTGTTCCAAAGGATAGGACTTCTTGTTCCTAGTCCTCGTCCAGCGCCAATTAAGGGTAGCCATTGTGAAAAACAAATTATGGTCGCCAGACTGACACATAATCCACCAGATTTCTAGCTTTAGCTTTATGGCATTCCAATTGTGTCTCTTCATCTCCACATATCCTAGCCGAACTTTGATTATTTCTTCTTTTCTTTTTTAATCTGTCAATCTTATACTGCTAATTCCGTGTCTTTGCAATGCTTGGGGGGATGCAATCACGGTGGATGTTGTTGTTTCTCTTGGTGGTTCCATGCGTATTGCAACAATTTGTTCGTGGAACCACACAACCACAAGTGCCTTGCTTATTCATTTTCGGAGACTCACTGGCAGATAATGGCAACAATGATGACCTTCCTACTGCTGCTAAAGCCAATTACAAGCCATATGGAATTGACTTCCCTGGTGGATCAAATCCTGGAAGATTTACCAATGGCCGAACCACAGTTGATCTACTTGGTCTCTTGCATTGCTTTCCTGTCATAAATATTTTGCACCTTTCACAAACAATTTCACGGATCAAAATATTATGTTGTCTGAATCTTTTACTTTCTGGACTGTAGTTGCGTTATCGTCATTTTGTTTGTGGTCATAAGTACCACCGGCTAATTCAATATGTTGTCATTGCAGCTGAACATCTTGGTTTTGACCATTACATTCCACCCCACAGAACTGCCAATGGATCGGAAATACTTCAGGGCGTAAATTATGCATCAGGGTCTGCTGGGATTCTTGCTGAGACCGGGCAGCATCTGGTAAGCATCTTTTGCATCAACATATGACTAATGCTGAGAATTTTTCAAAATCCAAATTTAAAAAACAAAACAATTCAGAAACCAACACGAGACCCCAAGAACAAAATTAAACCATCACCACAAAAAATCCTATATAGAAATACAGTTAGTTTACTTCTACACTCAAAGCTCGCAAAATGTATTCCCCAAGTGACTTCAATTAGATTTGGAAACCAAGACTTAACAGAAAACAAAAAAAGAAAGGTGTTACGGTGCACAGAACTCTCAAACTGGAAATTTAAAAAAGAGTCAGATGTACTCAATTTTAATCTTACTGTTCACAAAGTCTCAGGTTGCATACACCTGACATGGGCAACCAAGACCCATGAGATTAATTTCTCTCAAACCCCTAACCCCAATCACCTACCTTTAACTAACCGTATAGATGCTTTATTCGAGAGCATAGGTTGGCTCCAACGCCATCTGATCAGGAAAAAATAACTTTTAAGACATAAATAGCCTATTGTGAATAACTTTTAAGACATTACATGTGATTATGCGAGTAGATATAGGTAATTGGAAAATAATTGTCCATGATGCAGGGTAAGTGCCTCAACTTGAAGGGGCAAGTACAAAATCACAAGCTTACGGTGGCTCGCTTGTCTGATAGGCTTGGAAACGGAACGTCAGCAGCGAGACACCTGAACCAATGTCTGTATACAGTGGGAATTGGCAGTAATGACTACATCAATAACTACTTTGTGTCCCAGAATTACCCAACAAGCCAAAGTTACTCCCTTGATGCATATGCAAAAATTCTTATTCAAGAATACTCCGAGCAATTAACGGTCGGTAACAACATTTTGCAAAATCTCTCTTGATTTTCTTCCACGGATGTCTAGAACTGAATGAAGCTCATCTCTCTCTCCCTCTCTGTTTTTTTTTTTTACCTCACTCTATGATGATTTATCAGGCATTGTACCATTATGGAGCAAGGAAAGTTGCCTTGTTTGGGGTGGGACTAATAGGCTGCACTCCAAGTGCTATGTCGCAGAACAATGGTACCATTGGATGTGTAACCAAAATTAATGAAGCAGCCCAGATTTTCAACAAGGAGCTTAAATCTCTGGTCGACACACTCAATAAAAATCTGTCAGGCACACAATTTGTGTACATAAACACTTATGGGATGGGAGAAGGCGACTCCACTGTGCTCGGTACATAGTTTTTGCTCTCTAATTCTCTAATTTTTATCAACCTGGCTGAATTTTCTTATCTAATATCTATTAGTCGTGCTTCTGCTTTGATTAGGCTTCAAGGTTCTAACACGCGGGTGTTGTGAAGTGAGAAGTGATGGTCAATGCGCAGAGAACAAGAATCCATGCGAGAACAGGACTGAACATGTGTTCTGGGACTCCTTCCATCCAACTGATGCTATGAATCAAGTGATGGCTGCAAGAATATTCACAGCCTTTGACCCCTCTGATGCCTACCCTTTTGATCTAAGTCATTTAGTTAAACTCAATCTCGAAAATACAAAAATCTGCTGATTACTACATAATTTCATTCTTTTCTTTGTTGAACCTGAAATCAAAAGTTTCCTAATATAATGAACGGAAGGGAACTGTGCTTGGTTAGGACCTCATAAGTGATTTTCCAAGTTAGTGGTAGCTGATAAGAAATTTGACTTTCTTTTTCTTTGTTTTTTGTTTTTTTTTGTTTTTTTTAATTATATTTATACACACAGTATCTTTATATCTTAATTAAAGACCAAGGAAATATCTTTATTTAATATAGAATTCAATTCAATTTACAAGATTTTTTTCTATTGACCAGTGAGATCTTTGGTATAGTTAGTACAACATAATAATCTTTCTATTTTGAATTTCTTGCTGATAATTTCCCTACTAACCAAACTACAGCTCATGCCAACACTCTCCGTCAAATTGGTGCATAGATATCGCTCATGTCCAACTTGTCAAGTGAGCTAGAAAATGCTTTGTTCATTACTGCTTTTGTGAGAATATCTGCAAATTGATCCTCCGATCTTATGAATGGAAGCCGTATAACCTTTGTCTTAATTTTTTCTTTGATAAAATGTCGATCAATCTCCACATGCTTTGTCCAAGTCATGCTGAACTGGATTTGAGCAATTTCAATAGTACACTAATTATCACAAAATAAGTTCATAACCAATTTTGACATGAGCCCAATTTCTTCAAACAACCTCTTAAGTTAGAGTACAAGTACCTTTGAGATAGAAATATACCTTGGTTCAACTTAGCAACCTTAATGCTAAGAAATTATTTTAGACCATTGAGATTTTTCATATCAAATTCTACCGAAAGATACCTTTTTAAATTAACAATCTCTTCTTTGACATTTCCTATGATTATCATAGTATCTATATAAATAATAACAACTATTACCAATCCTCTTTTATGCTTTAGAAATAAGGTATGATCTAATGAGAACCGTGGAGATGATGGGTAGAAGGTTTCAATAGATGTAAGAGGTCTATTCCACATTCCAAAAGACCCGATAATATGAGCTGGAATTTCAATTGATATAATAGGTCTATTGCACATTCTAAAAAACCCAATAATACGAATTAGAGTCAAAAAGATTAAAGAAACACTAAATGGGCTAATTGAGAACATTCAGGCCAACCAAACTTCAAATGGTGCGAAGTCAAGTTTGAAAGAGAGTTCAGGTCTAATTAATATAATTAGAATACTCAATGGGTCAGACTAAGTAATAGCATTCACTCCTAAATAAGAGTTTATTGTATGTGCTGAAATTTGTTCAAAATTTCTTCAAAATAAGGATTTCTCCTAAGTATGAATTTGTGTCTCTTTAGGATTGCTATTTTAGCCTATAAATAGACACCCCTTGTAAGTTTTGGAAATCAAACAACTCTGAGTGAAACATAAAGTAAGGGTTTTCTCCTTCAGTTTTTTTAAGAACTGAAGAACTTATCAAGAGGTACTTCTTCTTATGACGTTCAAATCAACTTATTACTCTCAATTCCTTTCTTTTATGGAGTGTGGTGTTCATATCCTTCTTAAATACCCTAGATTTGTGTTCCTTCGAATGTTGGGTTTAGGGTTTGTGTTATTAAACTTTGATTTAGCTTTCTTGGTTGTTATTTGATTCCTTGTGTATGTTAAGTCCCTAAGCCACTTCTTTTTGGGGTTTTCCACATCAGTTGGTATCAGACCTTGACTCTAAATCAGGTTGAATCCACTCACTCTTTAATTTTTTACCTTGTGATTTATTTATTTTTGGCTAGTATGTATATTAAGTGCATTACCATTCAAATGCACTAATCTGTTTATTTGCAATCCTTCTATTTACTTGTTTGTTTGAGATCAGAACTATCAAAATTGTGCTAATTCTAATTCCAATTGCTGTGTCTAAGTATTCTATTGTTGTTTTGTATTGAGCAAAAGAAAAGTATTATATTGTTGTTTTGTATTGAGTAAAAGAAAAGAAAAGAAAAAAAAGACAACAAAAAAAAAGGAGAAAAAGAAGGAAGAAGATATCAAATTTAAGTTATTGATAAAGTTAACAGTTTGGTCATATTGGCCATAATAATAACAAAGTTTTCTTACTCAACTCCAATTCTGCCATTCATTTTCCTGTTTTGTTATGTAAGTTTGTCCTATAAGTTTAACTACCCCTTTCCTGATTTTTGTGAGTTTAGTTTATTAAATTCATTTGTATTGATATCCTTTTTCAACTCCTTGTTCTCCAATTTGTTTAATTCTACACCATTTATCTTATTCTATTCAAAATTAATCCTCTTGATTTAGTTTGCTTAGTTCTTTACAGAGCTAAAAGGGGAAATCTGAGTGGTAAAAGGAAAGAGTGAAAGTTCATATAAAGAAAAAGCCATAAAGAGTGTAAACACAAGGGAGTGTGACACCTTCTTTTGAGTGAAACACGTGAGGGGATGTTCTGTGAGGTATCTTATTATTTTATGTAGAAGTAATACTATGACATCCAAAGACAAAGGTGTAGCTTGAGAGGCAGTTAGTGATGTGTCCTTCATGATCAAAGTTATGCAACAACAATTTAAGTGTATGAATACCAGATTTGATGATATGAGGGAGAGGATGGAGGAGTAAGCTAATACAATAGCAGAGTTGCAAAGGAGGCACGAGAAATATGAGGCTCCTAAAGTAAGAAAGTAGTTGAGACGTGCCTATGACCATGAAGATGATGAATTTGATGATCAAACTATTGTGGTCAGAACTACTAACAATAAAAGGGATCGAAGAGAATTTGGGTGGCAAGGCACCTATGACTATAATTTGAGCAGTATTAAAATGACAATTCCTCCATTCCTAGGTAAGAATAATCCTGATGCATACTTAGAATGAGAGATGATGGTTATATTGGTTTTTGACTACTATAACTATTTTGAGGAGAAAAAGGTAAAACTTGTTGTAGTTGAATTTACTGATTATGCTATTATTTGGTGGGATCAACTTGTTTTGACTAGAAGAAGGAATTATGAGTGGCCTATTGACACATGGGAGAAGATGAAGACTATCATGAGGAGGAGGTTTATCCCTAATCACTATTATAATAAGTTGTACCAAAGGCTGCAAGGGCTCACTCAGGGCACCAAAAGTGTGGAGGATTACCACAAAGAGATGAAGATTACCATGATTAGGGCGAAAGTAGAAGAAGATAGAGAAGCAACCATGACTCGATTTCTGTAAGGGCTAAATAGGGACATAACAAATGTGGTTAAATTGCAACACTATATGGAATTATAAGACATGGTGCACATGGTAATGACAGTTGAAAGGCAACTTAAATAAAAAGGGTTCCACACGATTTGGGCAGAACTCAGGTTCTACCCTATCTTGGAAGCCAAATTGGAGTAAAAGGAACGAAATGGCTAATTACAAGTCTAAAGTCGAGCTATCCAAGTACAAGGACATGAGTTCTAGTAAAAAGGCAGGTAATCCTGACCCCTAACCCAGTAGAAATAAATATGTTAAATGTTTTAAGTGTTTGGGTAGGGGTCACATTGCATCTTAATGTCTAAATAAACATGCAATGATCTTGAGAAGTAATGGTGATATTGAAACTGAAAGTGAATCAGACGATGCTTTATGCTATCATCAGAGGGTGAAAGTGATGGAGAAGAGTATCCGATTAATGGAGTAGCTCTCATCATAAGGCTAGTATTGAATATACAAGTAAAGGAAGAAAATACGGTGTAATAAGATAACATTTTTCAGACGAGGTGTCTTATCAAAAATAAGGTATGTAGTATGATTATTGATGGTAGGAGTTGCACTAATGTTACTAGTACAACTTTGGTTGAGAAGCTGGATTTACCTATTATGAAATTGGATTTACCTACTATGAAGCATCCTAGGCCATATAAACTTCAATGGTTAAATGAGAGTGGTGAGATCAAGGTAAATAAGCAAGTGCTTATATCATTTTCTATCAGAAGGTACTATAATGAAGTTTTATGTGATGTTGTACCTATACATGTGGGCCATATTCTATTAGGAAGACCATGACAATTTGACAGGTAAGTTATGCATGAAGGCTTCAAGAATCGATATTCCTTTGTAATTAATGAAAAACCTGTCACTCTTGTATCATTATCACCTTAACAAGCTTATGAGGATAAATTAAGGATTAAAAATGAGAGTGAACAGAAAAGAGAGATTGATAAAAGAGAAAAGAAAGGAGAAAATGTGAGGACACAAGAGAAAGAGAAGAAAAGAGAAAGTCTTTATGCAAAAGAGAGTGATGTCAAGAGAGCATTCTATGCCAAACAACTTATGATCGTACTTTTGTACAATAAGACTTATTTTAACACTAACAAGTTTGACCTATCTTCGCCTAGTGTTATTGTTGCTTTATTGTAGGAATTTGAAGATGTATTCGTTAACGATATCCCAAGTGGATTGCCACCTAATAGAGGGATTGAGTATCAAATTGATTTCATCCCAGGTGCATTCATCTCTAATTGGCCAACATATAAGAGTAATCCTAAGGAGACAAAGGAGCTTCAAAGGTAGGTTGAGGAGCTTATATCCAAAGGATATGTAAGGGAAAGCATGAGTCCATGTGTTGTTTTTGTCCTACTTGTACCCAAGAAAGATGGGACTTAGAGGATGCGTATTGATTATCGAGCAATCAATAAAATCATTGTAAAGTATCGTCACCCCATACCTAGATTAGATGACATGTTGGATGAATTGCATGGATCATGTCTTTTTTAAGATTGATTTGAAAAGTGGATATCATTAGATTATGATAAAAGAGGGAGATGAGTTGGAAAACAACTTTCAAAACTAAGTACGGTTTGTATGAATGACTTGTTATGCCATTTGATCTCACTAATGCACCAAGCACTTTTATGCAACTAATGAATCACTAATGAATCATGTTTTGCGTCCATTCATTGGTAAATTTGTGGTTGTGTATTTTGATGATATTTTGGTCTATAGTAAAACCCTATAAGAGCATCTTGATTGTTTGCGTTCTATTATAAGTGTCTTATGTTCTGGGAAATTGTATGCTAACTTAAAGTAATGTTCCTTTTACACTAATCAGATCACATTTCTTGGTTATGTTGTAAGTTCTAAAGGTATTAAGGTTGACGAGGAAAAAGTTAAGGTAATTCGTGATTGACTTACACCTAAGTCAATTAGTGATGTGCGTAGCTTTCATGGTCTAGCTAGTTTCTATAGACACTTTGTTAGGGACTTTAGCACCATTGTTGCACCACTCACTAAGCATATCAAAAAGGACATGAGTTTTAGGTGGGGTAGTGACCAAGACAAGGTTTTTAATTGTATCAAGGAAAAATTAAGTTTTACACTCCTACTTGCCTTATCTAACTTTGCAAAAGCTTTCAAGATTGAGTGTGATGCTTTAAGTATTGACATCGGAGCTGTTTTGATGTAGGAAAGGCACCCAATTGCTTACTTTAGTGAAAAGTTAAGTGGAGTAAGTCTTAATTATCCTACTTATGATAAAGAGATGTATGCATTGGTACGAGCTTTGGAGACATGACAACATTACCTTTGGCCTAAGGAGTTTGTCATCCATACTGACCATGAATCGTCGAAGCACTTAAAGGGATAAGGAAAGTTGAACAAAAGACATGCCAAGTGGATTGAATTCATTGAGACCTTTCCCTACATCATCAAATATGAACAAGGTAAGGAAAATGTAGTAACTGATGCATTATCTCACAGGCATGCCCTTATCTCTACACTTACTGCAAACTTATTAGGATTTAAACATATTAAAGATTTATATGTCAATGATCTGGACTTTGTTAATGTGTATAGAGCATGTGAGAAGTTAGCATTTGAGAAGTTTTATAGGCATAAGCATTTCTTACTTAAAGAAAATCATTTATGCATGCCTATGAGTTCTTTAAAGGAGTTAGTCATAAGAGAAGCTCATAAGGGTGGCCTAATGGGTCATTTCAAAGTTAGGAAAACCCTAGATGTCCTAAATGAACATTTCTTTTGGCCACGTATGAAACGATATGTTGAGAAGATATGTAAGAAATGCATAACATGCAAATAGGCTAAATCTATAATTTTACCCTATGATTTATATACCCCTTTACCCATACCTAGTCATCCTTGAGTTGATTTATCTATGAACTTTACTAGGATTGCCATGAACAAAAAGGGGTAGGGATTCTGTATTTGTTGTTATTGATAGATTTTCAAAGATGACACACTTCATCTCATGCCATAAAACTGATAATGCGAACAATGTAGCTAACTTATTCTTTAGAGTAGTACGTTTGCATGGCATGCCATGGAGCATTGTTTCAGACTGGGATACAAAGTTCTTAAGCTACTTCTGGAAGACTTTGTGGGGTAAGTTAGGTACTAAGTTATTGCTTTCAACTACTTGTCATCCATAAATTGATGGGCAGACTGAGGTGGTTAATCAAACTCTTTCTACTCTTTTGCGTGCTATTATTTGAACAAATTTGAAAACATGGGAAGATTGTTTATCACATGTCAAGTTTGCGTATAATAAGAATGTTCATTCTACTACTAGTTACTCTCTATTTGAAATTGTATATGGTTTTAATCTGTTAACTCCTTTGGATTTGGTACCTATACTTGTCAATGAGTATGCTGGTGTAGATAGTACGCAAAGCTGACATGATCAAAAAATTGCATAAGAAGGTGCGACAACATATTGAAAAACGAACTGAGCAATACGCATACCATGTTAACAAGGGATGAAATAAGGTGGTGTTTGAACTTGATGATTGGGTTTGGGTGCATATGCGCAAGGAACAATTCCCAGCTTAGAGGTGTTCAAAGCTACAACTTAGAGGAGATAGTCCCTTCTAGGTTGTAGCATGAATTAATGACAATACTTATAAGTTGGGCCTTCCCGGTGAGTATAATATGAGTGCAACATTTAATGTTTTTAACCTTTCCCCTTTTGATGTAGGTGATGATTTGAGGAGGAATCCTTTTGGGATAGGGGGAATGATAAGAACTGTGGAGATGATGGATGGAAGGCTTCAATAGTTGCAAAAGGTCCATTGCACATTCCAGAAGGCCTAATAACACGAGCTAGATCTTTAATGGATGTAAGAGGTCCATTGCACATTGCAAAAGGCTCAATAATATGAATTAGAGCCAAAAAGATTAAAGAAGCACTAAATGGGCTAATTAAGGACATTTAGGCCAACCAAGTTTCAAATGGTTTGAATTCAAGTTTGAAAGAGAGTCCAGGCCTAATTAATATAATTGGAATACTTAATGGGTTAGATTAAATAATAGCATTCACTCCTAAATAGGAGTTTATTGTATGTGTTGGAATTTGTCTGAAATTCCTCCAAAATAAGGATTTCTCCTAAGTAGGAATTTGTGCCTATTTAGGATTGCTATCTTAGCCTATAAATAGACACCCCTTGTAAGCTCTAGAAATCAGACAACTTTAAGTGAAATAGAAAGTAAGGGTTTTCTCCTTTGGTTCTTTTGAGAACTAAAGAACTTATCAAGAGGTAATTTTTCTTGTAGCGTTCAAATCGACTTATCATTCTTAATTCCTTTCTTTTTTGGAGTGTGACATCCATATCCTTCTTAAATACTATAGGTTCATGTTTCTTTGAATGTTAGGTTTAGGGTTTGTGTTATTAAACTCTGATTTAGCTTTCTTAGTTATTCTTTGATTCCTCATGTGCATTGAGTCCCTAAGCCACGTCTTTTTGGGGTTTTCTGCATCATGATCTATATTGCTTTATTTGAAATCATATTTTCTCATTACTAAATTAAATTTTCCAAACCATGCTTTTAGGGATTGCTTTGATCCAAATAATGTCTTCTCTAATTGACACGTTTTCCTATGCTTAAAGGAGACACCAAAACCAAGTGGAATTTCCATGTACACCTCCTCTGCTAAATTCCTATACAGAAAGGCATTTTTTACATCAAACTGCTATAATGACCAATTTAACTTGGTAGCAAGAGACAGTATGACTCTTATAATGTTTAACTTTGCTATTGGGGAGAATGTTTCTTGGAATTTATACCATATGTCCGAGTGAATCATTTTGTAACCAATATTGCCTTATATTTTTCAAAGGATTCATTTGCCTTATATTTAATTTGAAACACCCACTTATGCCCTATTGGTTTCTTTCTTTTAGGTACCACAACCAAATTCCAAGTAAAATTCTTTTGTAATGCTTCCATCTCATCATAAATTACTTGTGTCTATCTCGGGTCATCTAATGCTTCTTGTATGGTTTAGGGCAATTGCCCACTAGATAAGTTGCTCACAAATGCCTTGAGAGAAGGAGATAGTTGTTAAGTAGTAATATGATTTGCAATAGGATACTTGGCTTTCTTACTTTTAACATTTGGTGAGTATTGTTGTGGTGGCACTCCTTGATTCTTCCTATTAGGTAATTTGTAACCACATATAATACTAGATTCATCAATAAGAGAGTTCCTAAGTAGTACCTCGATGATATTCTTTGGAGATTCGTCATATATTAAATGATGAGAAAAGGGTTGTTTAAGTTTAGGAGAAATTATTTCTTGTCCAATAGCCTTCTTTTCTTAAAGTTCTAACCTAAAGCTCTTATAATCCTCTTTGGGTTCAATAGGAACAACATTTTCTTGTGTAAAAATAGTATTTTCATGTGTTGAAATAATACTTTCTTGTACTAATTTCTCTTTGGCTGACTCTTCTTGCTTAAATTTTGTACAACTCTTTAAAACTAGGCCACAACTCCCACTTGTTACTTCCCTTATTATATTCTCTACCAATCATCAAAGGATATGATTTAAGCTAGAGGAAATATTCTGACTCCACAAAGGATACATTTATAGACATATACAACCTTCTTAAAGTTGAATCATAGCATCAATATCTTTTTTTATTTCCTTCATACCCTAAAAAATAATGAATAGAATGTGGTTCTAGTTTTGCCCACTGGTTTTTGTGGAGATGGACATAGACCACACAACTAAACACCATCTGAGGAAGCATTGGACAAGATAAGATTATTACATACTAAAAAAGAACTAGCAAGGGAGTTTTGAAATTCAAACTTGTGATGACATCTTATCCATCTTGTAAATAGTAGTTGCCACAACATCCACCCAAAACTGTTAAGGCATATGTATAGCTATTTATACGGCTTTGGCTGTCTCTAAAATTTATTTGGTCTTTCTTTTTTCAATTTCATTTTGTTGAGGAGTTTGTGGGCATGAAGTTTCATGTATTAACCCATACTTCTTAAAATATTCTTGAAATTTTTTGTTAACATATTCTCTTCCATTATTTGATTGAAAGACCTAAATCTTTGTAGAAAATTAATTTTTCACCTTATTGTGGAATATATGAAATACTTTAAATACCTTAATCTTATTTTTTAATAAATAGAGCCAAGTCATATGAGTGTAATCATTGATGAAAGTAACAAACCACCAAATGTCCATGGATCTTAGGATCAGTGCTAGCCCCTAAACATCATAATGAACTAATGCAAAAGGTGATTGACATTTACTTATGCTCAATGGATACAAAGTATGATGGCTTTTTGCTAACAAACAACTTTTACATGGAAAGCTTGATTTATAGACTTTTGTAAATAAACTCAGGAATAAATACTTTAAATAAGAAAAGGATGGATGCCCTAGACAATGATGCCATAACCACACCTGTTATTTTTTTTATCATAAACTTGGCTTATCAAACCTACTTGGCTAGGAGATAAATTATCAATATAATACTATAGCCCCTCTCATTTAGTACCATAACCAATTATCTCCTTTATAATAATGTCCTAAAACAAGTAGAAATTTGGGTATATCAATACACAAAAATTAGACAACAATTTGCTTTTAAGCAAAGGAACCAAAAGAGTGTTTGAAAAGGAGGGAGTGGAAGATAATTCCACTTTTCTAGCTCATGTTTGGATAGGTTCCACCATTTGTGTTAGCTACAAAAGATATGTTTGGTTTTGAAGAGGCAACAAAATCTTACAAATCGAAGGTCATATGCTCTGTTGCCCATAATTGATTATCCATTCATGTTTACTTGGTTCTTTTATTAAGTCTAATTTGTTTCTTGAAGCAACTAGTGCTGCCTTTTGAGAATTAGGGTCATAGGATACATTCCTTCTTTGTGGCACAAAAGATAAACCTTATCTAGATTCCATCATTGTAATTTGGCTTGAATTTTCACCTCTCCCACCATCTCACTTCTTTTTAGCTTTTAACTTATGTTACCAATCTAGAAACCCATGTATTTTGAAGCAAGTTTCTTGGGTATGTTTAGGGTTCCCCTAATGAGAGTATCTTTCTCCATCTGTTAGAGGTTTAGACTTTATTGAGGTTGTTCCTTGACCAAGATTAATTTGTTGAACAAAACATTGATTCAACCATCCTTTTGACACCATAACAATGCTCTATGTCTTATCTCCATCTCGCTTTGATAACATAACGACTTGTCGAAGATCTTCTCAATGGACTAGAGCATATGCTAGTTTGATGGTTAAGAATGAGTTTATTTGGAGAACATCTCTTTGAATTTTATCCAACTGATCATCCAATCCATCTAAAAAAGTATAGACCTTATCCTTCTGAATGATAGAGTTATACTTTTTAACACTTGTCTTGTAGTCCATAGGGTTAGATTTGTAGAAATCAATTTCTCTCCAAAGGCCTTGGAAAGTATTTTAGTAAGCTTCTATAGACCCTTTGTTCTCATGACCTTTCTCTTGAGGTTATATACCTTAGACATGTTTGCATCATTAAAGAATGTTATGGCAATAACATTCTATACATCTTTTACTGTTAGAAATCTTATATAATTTCTGATTAATTTAGGATCCATAAAGTTGATTAACTAACCCTTCACAATTGCATTTTCTATCCTTTACTTCTTAAAAGTTGGGTCTACCTTCAAAGGATGGAGAAAATCTCTGTTTATATATCCTAATTTGTCTTTGCCTAAGATATACATCTCAGTAACCTAGGACTAGAGGCTATAATTAGTATCATGCCCTAATAAAGCTAGGTTCTAGTTTAATAATTAAGATATCCTATTAGATAGGTTTACAAAGATTGAAACCTCTTTGTGAGAACCCATCACTCTAAATGGAGAAGCCTCCTTTGTGGTGGAAGAAATTTCTTCTAGTGTTGTTGATTTCTTAGGTTCTTAAGATCATAGGCCTTGATATCATGATAAGAAATTAGTCTTTCTTTCTTTCTTTCTTTCTTTCTTTCTTTTTTTTTTCTTCCCATGCACAATGTATTTATATCTTAGTTACAAAAAAATGGAATATCTCAATTTAATATGAAATACAATTCAATTTATAAGATTTTTCCCTATGGCATAGTTGGCATTAACATAATATTCTTCCAATTTTGGACTTTTTCTTGATAATTTCTTTACTAACCAAGTTACGACTCATGCCAATTGTAAGTCTCCCCCAAAAAAAGGGGAAAAAAAATCTTTGGAGGAGCTACATACTTGGTTGCCATTGAATTATATTGCCAATTATAAGTTCTTAATTTCTAGTGACTTTGACACCTTTTTCATTTTTCTTTGTACACCTTACTAAAGAAGTAGCCCTCTCAACTTATGTATTTGTTATAGAAAATGATAATTTGCATTATAGGAAGTAGATGTTGTATATGCCTATGCTTTGTAAATTTTGAAGTTCAAGATGATTCCTATTTTACTTGGGTTGAAGCTACAAGAATATGTTTTGATTACTTTTTTTTTTCTTCTTTTGCATATTTATTGCCACAAAAATTATGTTACATTATTGTAAAATTATGCTACAAATTATAGAATTGTTAGATAAGATTATAAAATTGTGTTAGCATGTTTTACATTCATACTATAGAATGCTTTGGATTCTAATACAATTTAGACCAAAATTTTTGTCAAAAATATGCAATATGAATGTTCTTGCATCATCTTTCTTTATCCATGTGCCTAAAAAATGACTAATTGCAACCAAAATTAATACAAAGTTTAGTTATTTTACCTTTTTCCTCTTTTATAATTATTTGTGACATGTGTAAATGCTAATTTTTATGTAGCTGATTTTTCATTTCTCACCCAATAAATAATGTCCAATTGTTAAAGAGAAATGTGGACAAATCATATCTTCTTTGTTGTTACAAATAATTCTAACTGAAAGTAGAAAGAAAAAAAAGTATTGCTACGTAATAATACTTATTGACATGTTTGATACGTACTTGTGGACAGTAAAATATTTTTTCTATACTTAACTTCATTTATTTATGGGACCAAATGAGATGTGATTGGTTTACACTTTTTGTTACTTCCATGTTACTTCTTAAGTATTACTACTTAACTTTTCTCATAAAAAAATTACTTTAATACTTCATGTGGCTACCATGTGCCCCAATAAGTTTGGTTGCATAGGGGTGTTCATTTCTTAATTTTAAATTACTACACACATTTAACTAATAATCACATTAATAACATCTATTGACCAACTACACTAGTAACATCTATTAATCAGTCACACTATGTCTCTTATATAGTATAAAATATTTATTTTTAATCAAATATCGAAGACATATAAGAATATCATTTAATTATTTAAATTTTAATTAAATATTGACTTTTAATCTATAATAAATTTGGATTAATTTTAACACTTCCCTTTAATTTTGATTTATTAATACAATAATTCATAGTATCACTTTAATTTGACAAAAACTTCATATTTCAACAATTTTTTCTTCTCGACCTTGTCTACTGACTTCAACTTTGTTTCCAAAACTTATATTATGCCAATAGCTTTGTGACTTTATTGCCATTTATGACATTTACTTATCTTAAACCTTGAATCATCTCCTCAAGAGTTTGTAATCTTGACCAATTTCTATTTGACCTTTGAGTTTTTAAGGAAATTTGTGATATACGACATTAAACAGTAAAATTTAGGATTTTATTTTTTATGACACTTGACAATTTGTACTATTTATAGAGAACTCTCTAAACGAAAAAGTTGAATGAAACTAATTTTATCTCTTGACTCAATAAGTTCTCAACTTTGAGATATTTTAATCTTTCAACTCAACAAATCTTTATATTTAAGTTTTCTTTAGTACTTAACTCAACATACCGATATATTCAAGCTTTTATAGGTTTGCTAACTCAACACCTCTTTATATGTAAGCTTCAACGTCTAAGTTTTCTTTAACTCTTAATTCAACAAGCAATTCCTTATATTAAAATCTATTAAGTAGTTTATGGTTTTAGATCTCAATTTAACTTTTAAATTTCTATACAAATCCAAATCTCTCTTTTTTGCATTGACTCTTTTATTATTATTCTTTGTAAATTAAATTTCTTTAATCTTTCTTTTCCCTCATACTCACCATTATTAGATCGAAAAATCTCATTGTCTCTGTAATTATTTTTTTCTTTTCACTTATGCCTCTAATTCTTTGTTTCTCTTTTTTCCACTGACACCCTTTCTTTTTTTTTTTATATAATTTGGGTTTTTTCTCTTTTCTTCTGTCTCTTACTGCTGTCTATTGCTGGCCATGTTTATTGTCTTCTCTATCTAAAATTCAGTTCACAATTAGAAGAGAGCTTCGGAGAAGCTACTACTGATTGGTGGGGAGTGGTCGCTGGCAACGGAGAGGGACGTAGAGGATGACTTGATGGCTCGTGATCATTGACGAAAGAGGCAAACGATGAAGGAGCATTGACCGTAGTTAATAGAAACGACAGAAGAGGGGTAGGCTTTTCCAACCACTTTTCAGCGATATTCCGACGCAATTGTTGGTACAAGGACGTGTAAATTGGCAAGACTGGTGATTTGGGAAACAATAATTTCATATTGTGCCAATGAAGGGATACGTCGTGTTTGGTGTTGGATGGTCGGCAGGTTGCTGAACAGCGGAATTTTGTAGATGTATGGCGTTTCTTAATTCCGTCAAGGTGCGTGGGGGTCGGCAATAGAGAGATCGGGGGCTGGCGGTCCAAAGACTTGACTTACTGTGACACAAATGTCAACTTGCGGTGGGGCGCAGAGATCTAGCAACAGTGAGTGGAGTCTTGGCGGCGATTCTGGTAGTGGTTTCGGCAGATCTTTCTGTTGCTAGAAGATAACGAAAAACGTTCCAGGTTCTATTATTCAATTGCGTAGACTTTCTTCCTAAATCTACTAATATTGATGCATCCGATTACTGTGGAACGAGGTGAATACAAAAGATACAGATAGGCTAAATTTTTGATACTAAATAAACAACTATCGAACAAAATACAAAAGCACAAAACATTGCGTGTAAATGAGCAAGGAAAACAACAATATTGCCACGCGGGGACATGTTCGGCTTGTTGCTTTAGACCAATCAAGAATATGATTTTGTACATATACTTAACAACTTTCAAAATAATTAGAGCAAAAGTTAAGAGACCACGTAAATAAGGGATGAAAGAAGGGAAGCAAGCGAAAAACCAAAAACGAAAAAAAAAAAAAAAGTAAAACTGAAACAAGAAAGAAACTAAAAAAGAGTTAATATACACATATAATATCTCAACTTTAAGTATTTTCATAAATCTAGCATGATCTTTTAAAATTAATATTTTTTTTAGTTACAAATCTAGCACAATATTAAAATTCTCAGACGAAAATTTTTAAATTGAGCTGTGTGGCATGCTGATGTGTTGAAAATCTGACGTGTATAAAACACAAAAAATGTTGAATAAGATTCACGTCACCTTATAAGTATTTTGGACCAAACTGGTTCTTCATAATTTTGAGACCCAAATCCATTTGAACACTTAATTAGATAACTTAAAAAAAAAGAAAAACCCAGTTAAGTAAACTTAAAAATTTAAAATACCTACAAATCCCACTTCAATTATCGTGATGGAACCCTATCACCAAATTTTGATTTCTTACTCATCAATCCTTGACCCCTTGACTAGGGGAGATCTCATACTTAACCGAAACCAACAAGCTAAGAGGAGGATTAATAACCTATCACAAAATTAAGAAGTGCCATGCAATCATCTTTCCCCACAGTAAACGCTAGTTTCCTAGATGGGTGCACTGACAAATCGTTCGCGCCCTTGTTATGGGCTTCAATTGTCTTGCAGTGGGCAAAGGGGTTGGCATTGAACTTGCAGATTGAGCCGTATGTAGTGGCGGAGAGGAGGCTGCAAGGGAAGGGAAAGGAAGAAAGGGTGAACAAGGAGAGAGCGGTGGTGAAGATGGTGTGATGATGGAGGAAGCCGAGGGAGGCAATCCAGGCGAGGTTGTAGAGGTGTTTGTCCTCTAAAACGAGTTGGGTGAGAGTAAGGGCATCGTTGGACAAATTTGTGTTATAAAGGTTTGAGCTAGAAGCCCCTTATGAATTTCTCGTAAGAGCTTAAAGCCCTAATGTTTTCCTGAGCTCTAGAATTCGGTCTTTATAACCTTTATTTTTGCCTCATTATCTCTCCTTCCAAGAGTACAATTAGGGTTCCATGATGCTAATTTGGGCAAAATTTTTTAGATTTGCGAGTTTTGTTTTTTTCAAGTTAGCTTAATTGAGTGTTTTTTAAGTAAACTAATTATATGTTGGAATAGATTTGAGCTTCATAATTATGAAGAACTCATGTGACCCAAAATTCTTATAAGGTGACGTAGATCTCAGAGAGCAATTTTGCCATGTGTCCAACTTAGTACGCCGTGTCATTTGGTTTAACGGTTTCCGTCTAAGAGATTTAACTTTGTGTTAGATTTGTGATTAAAATATGTTATAGGACCCAAATTGTTAATTTTGAAGGTTGTATTAGATTTGTTAAAATAGGCAAAGTTAGTATTATATTAGTATACTACTTTTACCTCCACTCATTTGCACAAATTCTATCTATCTAATAAAGAATTTTAAAACAATAAAATCTAAAGTCCTAATATTAACTAAATTTAGTTTAAGTTAAATTTACTCTTGTGAAATTAAATTGATTTTACAAGAATTTTCTTTGGCAAAAATTGTTTTCTTTTAGAAAAGAAAAAAATACTCATATTAAAAGTTCCTTTTTCTTAAAGAAAAACAAAATAGATTAAATTATACATATTTTTTATTTCTTTTAACAAAGAAGGGAATTTGAATATACATATTTTTTCTTTTCTTTTTTAAGAAAATAAGAATACTGTTTTTCCTTTTAAAGAAAAATAGGTGAATTTAGGTGAAAAGTTTTCTATTTTCCTTTATCTTTATCTTTCATTTTCTTAATTTGCAAATTTACGAGGAATCATTATATGAGCAAATTGAAGTTTTCTCTTAATTTCAATAATATATATATAAATTAGAGTTAGACTTATGTGATGTATAAGTTTTCAATATTTTGTTAGAAAATACTAATAGGAATTCAATCAAACATTGAATAAAATTTAATTATTGTATTATTGCATAACAATAGTATAATTATATATAAAAATTGATATTCACTTTTAAAGCAAGTAATTTTAAAAAAAATTTAAAACTCTAACTAATTAATTGTATTAATTGGAAGTAACACCACTAGAACAATTGACAAACAAAGTATTACCATTCTAATATCACTTTATTCTATATTTTGTTGCAAAAATGGTAACATCTACTAAAAGTGAAGGAACAAAAACCATCATGATAGAAACATTAATATATTCTAAAAAAAACAAAAAAACTTGAAATTAAAGTCTTAAAAAAGTAGGAATAAAACAAATAACTCTTTGAATCGATGGTTAGGAAATAAATTAAAAGCTTAAAAGTAACAAAAGACTTACATTATAACCTATTAAGTGTAGAGAAATAAAAATATATTAACAAGGAAATAAATAGATTATTATTTATATTACTTAAAATAAAAATAAGTTAGAAGAGACTTAATTAAATTCCTATTTAAGAAAAATAAAGTAATATGGAAAAATTAGATTTGGAAAACAAATATATTCTTATTTAAAAAGGTATTAAATGAGATTCCATCTAGCATTTTTATTAAAAAAGAAAAATTGACAAGTTTTAAAATTTTTATTTAAAAATTAATAAAAAGTTACTTTTAAATTTCTTTTTTCATAAGTAGGTTCTTATTTAAGAGGGTAATTATTAAAAAGGAAAAATTGCCAAGTTTTAAATTTCCCTAAAAACGGAAAAAATAGGTACTTTTAAATTTTTCTTTTCATAGGTAGGTTCATATATAAGACAATATTAAATTGAAATTCTAAAAATTATATTTAACTAATTATATAATTATAGAGATTTTTTAATATCTTTTCTTATTTTTTTCTTATTTTTATTAAAGAAAATAAAAATTAGAATTGGAGAGAATGAAGAAAGTAATAAGTAGGTTTCTATTTAAGATGCTAATAAATGAGAGTTTTTCTTTATTTTTCTTTTATTTTTTACTAGTAAAAATTTATAAAAAGCCATTACATTGCAAGGTAAGAATAAATTAAGTAATACATAGAGATATATAGACTAGGCTTAATTTCATGTGATGCACATATTTTACATATTTTATAAGAAGTATTAAAATAACAAAATTTAAAATTTTAAAATTAATTGAATCTTATTTAAATTAAATTTACTTTTATAGTTAATTTAAATTAAGGAAAACAATTAATAAATTTAAATTGATTTTAGAAGAATTTTTTCTTTTAATAAAAAATAAAATTTTGGCAAAAATATTTTTTTCTTTTTAATAAAATAAAAAACTACTCATAGTATTTTTTTTAGAAATTAAAAAATAGATTTAAATTATATGTATTTTTGAAGAAAATAAAAGGAGTCTTTTAAGAATTTTTTTTCTAAAAAATAAAAAGGAAAACTCAAAAATATTTTTCTTTTCCTTCCTACAAACCATAGATGAATTTTGAAGAAACTTGTTTCTTTGTTTTTTTTCTTATCTAATACAATTCTATTGTCCCTTTTTAGATCAATCTTTACCCATATTATTTCATTTGATTCATTAAATTTCTTAAATTAAAAATTTTCAACAAATAATTAAAATAATAAGTGTCAAATTGTTAACATTTACACAAAAAAATTATTAACATTAAAAGAATCTAATAGAGAGATACAAAAAAAATCTGTTATAAGTAGAGTATCTTCTTTTTAAAAAATTATACATGAGGTTGTGGGAAAAAATATCATTTTCAATAAGTAATTTTTTAATTTTTATGATTTGGATTAATAATTTTAAATTGAAAAAATTAGGTCATTATTGTTACAAATATTACACAATTGAGTCACATGCATTAATTAGGTTGTTATGTGTTTATGTGGCATCTAAGGTGTATAACCCTTTCTCTTAATTTGCAAGAGGATAGGTTGGGTTAGCTTATTTTTTTGACTCAACTCAGTCTCACTTTCTCTCCTCACCAGACTTGATTTATATTGTATGGTCATGAACTATTAGGTCAGTAACTATAATCATTGATGCACAATTAGATTACAAACTATTGATTTAGTACATAATTAGGTCACCATCGCCTTTGTTGAAAATTTTAGCTATAAAACCCTAACTCTTAAAACTTACTCGCCAAAAGCCTTACTTCACTTGCAAAGTCATAGTTTTCAAAAGGAGAAACTAGGGAAACAATAAGAGTTAAGATACTTATAAATAAGAGAAGCAAAAAGGATTAGACTTCAATCATGTATTGTTATTCCAATCAAGCTACCACTTTAAAGACATCAGGATAGAGATGAATCCTAGTTGACAATTTAAAGTATGTCCTATATTTCTATTAAGTATAACTCTCTATGATCTCTCTTTTCTTGTAAAAGTAAGATATATTGGAACATAAAATAGTTAAAATTGTTCAACTTTTCTTATGGTGGCAAAGATACAATGTATGCAATTTTTTTTTTTTTTTATGGATTGATCCCCTAATTTATACAAAAACAAAAGAAATTATACCCAAACTATAAGGAAGACCACCACTACTAAGAACATAATAAGAAAAGAAAGGAAGAAAGCAAAATGCTTACTATTCTTCCTTATTCTTACATTGGTTTTGTTGATTATGCTTGTAATTACAAAGCTTGAACAAAATGATAAAGATGAAATTAGACAAAGAGCTAGGAATATATGTGTAGTTCATGGTGAACAATAAATGTAAGCAAGATGTTTACTATTATTCTATATTCTTACCTTGATGATTTCATAGCTCCCTCTTCTTTAATTTATTTGTTTAAAGAGGAGATATTTTTCTTTTATGAATTTTGATTATATTTTTCATGGTTTTGGCAAACTAATCTAACTTGAATTAAGGTTTTGTTGATAAAATTCTTAGCAAAAGTGATAGTGGCCTAATTGGGAACTAAATCAATAATTTGTAACATGATCATGCATTGATGGCAATAATTATTTAATAGTGCACTCCTATACAAGATAAAAAGGGTTTGGTGAGGATACAAGGTGGGACTAAGATAAGTCAACAAAGTGGGTCGACTCAACATGTCCACGTCAACAACTCTTGTTGATTAGGAGAAATGTTTGTACAATTTAGGCATCAAGCAAATGCATAATAGCCTAATTTAGGGATGTGACCCAATTGTGCACTATTTGCAATGATAGTTACATGATTTTTTTCAATTTTAAAGTTAGTAACTTACATTACAAAAATTAAAAAGTTATTGACCTGAAATGGTATTGATCCCACAATATCATCCCCTTAACACCAAAAGTGTTAAGTTTGTTCTCTTCAAAGAATACCAAAAGTTATATTAAAATATCATAACACCAATAAAAGAAATCCTTAAATAAGAAGTAATCAAAATAAAAGATGAATCAAAACAACAAAAAAGTATCTCAAAGGGAGAAAACATTAAATAGGAATGCAAAAATGAAAAAAAAAGGCTTATGAAATTGATTTAAGTGGAAATCAAATACTATAGTGCAATAAGATATGAATTCATGAAAATATAAGGCCATAATTTTTCAAAATTTATTTGCTCTAGTGCATAACCACCACAAATAAATAATTCTAGTCAATTTTATAATGATAGCATTTTGCTATAATATTAGACCACAAATTGTAGTGCAATGGAGAAAATAGAAATATAAGCTAGAAAGAAGAAAATTTTGTTGATTTGGTTTAAGTAATATTAATCAATAGAATTGGATACAACTACGAATGAATTAAAAAAGGATATGTTAAAAAGAAGGAAATTTTGATGGTTTGGTTTAAGCACAGTACTTTATTTTTTTGTCATAACCAATTATTTTGTCTTATCTTTTTTTTATTAACTAAAATTATAAGACACAAATATGGAATAATTAGTTTTTTTATTTTTTGAAAAGAAAATTAAGTCTTCCTAAATTTAAGCATTTCACCACTTTAACAAAAATATGCCTTTAGAATTAAGAAGAGCAAAGCTACACTTTTGATTGTATAAAATTTCTCATAGACATAATAATTAACATCTTAAATGAACTTTTATGTATGTATTATGTTGTAAGGAATGATAGAATATCTTTTGAGAAATGTAGTCCAATTTAGATAATGACTAAAGTTTTATGCAATCTAAAAATTATTGGTTGAATGCTTTAGATTAATAAATTTGCCATGGGATTGCAACATAAAAACTCTACCAATATTGGACCTCATGTTCGGTGTTGCTAGTTTTAAACCTAGATAAAATATGAGGGTTATGATAGGTTGGCGACTAATGTAAAACTAGTCAAACTCTTATAATATGAATCTTTTAAGCGATTTTATTAGGGCATCCCTTGCATGCAATGTTCTACATCAGAACACAAATGTAGTGAATAAAAATGAGTAAGGGTGTAAGGTATACCTCACAAGTGACATATTGTGACATTACCTAGGTATTGTAAAGAATATGTAAAGGTTCTTACACATTTATGAATGCATGTAGGTAAAGAAGTTTGTCCACAAAGAAGAGAATTTGTTTCAAGACATAGAATGTTAGTATTTTTATAAACAAGCCAACAAAAATGATAGATGCTATGACAAAAAAGAGGGTACATGTAGCTTGCTTAGAAAAGACAAAATGGGCTAGGAACAAAGGTAGGGAAATAGGTAGTAAAGGTTTTAAGTACTATAAAGGTTGGCTTATTGGCTAGAGGTTGGAAAATTATAAGTTTGAATGGATATTTTTGAAGACATTTTTTAGGGGAGCATTGTTCAATGTAATTGGAAAAAATGAAAATAACCAAATATATCCTATAGCATAGAACAATTGTTAGTAAGGAGAATAAATAGAATTAGACCTAATTTTTGAGATTGTCGATAGATTGCCTTAAAATTTGTGATGGTCTTGGGTAAACTATTATGAGTAACAACAAAAGGCATTTTAACCCATCATTATTTGTTATTTAATTAATAAACATAATTGCAAAAATTCAATGTTACGAACACCTTTACTAGTTTTTACATTATAGGATTTGTGTGATGTAGTTGAGAAAAAGCTACAACATTTTAAACATCATAATTGTGGAAAACATATTTATGCCCTAAAGAAGTGCTTTTTAAAAGTAGTAAATCGAACCAATTATCAAATAAAAAAAATCAAAATTCCTAATTTAATTAATTTAATCGATTAAAGTTTAACAGATTAAAACAAAACTTTAATTGATTAAATTGTTATTTAATCTACACACACACACACACACACATATACATATATATTATCTAAAAACAATTATACATGATAATTTTTAACTATAATCATTTTTTGCCAGTTCAATTTAAAATTTTTTTACCTAAAATCTTATAAAAAAGACTTAACTATAGATTAAATTTGGTAGTTTTTGTTTACATGGAAAAAAAACACTTCATGGATGCATAAAAAGTATTGTGGGCCTCACTTTTATTTTGTCATTGTGTGTGTATGCCATGTTTTTTTATGCATGAATAAAAATTGTCATTAAGCTTTAGTTTTAATAATTAAATTAAAAGTTTAGATAAAATTGAAAATTCAATTATAAATTTTAATAAAATTTAAAATTTGATTATAAATCAAACAAAGTTTAGGATTTAATTGTAAATTTTTATATTAAAGACAAAATTGGTTTGACTTCAAACTAGGTCAATTTTTTTTTTATCTTTTAGACAAGTTTGACTAAAGGCCATATAACACCAAAAAGCCACCTTTTCATTTCTCGTATAACATTAGTGAGAGCATAAAAAACAAAATACTTTTAAAAATAATTTGTCTACTAATGCCAATTGTTCCAATCATATTACATGCATTGTTTTTTGAGAGGTTACTTTTGTCAAGTCAGGATCAAAAATATGTGAAATAGGTTGTTAATAGATGGTATAAATTTAATAAATTTGTCCATAACCAAAATTTTCAAATTAGAACCTCTTTCATCCTATTTGAAAATATGTTTATCCTATTTGAAAATATGCATTACATCATTATTCTAGGAATGCCATTTATAAATTTTATTACTCCTTATAATATCAATTATGATCATATTTCTTTTAAAACAAAAACAGTGGTTTTGTTGGTAATGATCATTTTAGAGTTGTTAATAGTTGAAAGTTTTTCATTTGTAGCTTTTTGAATTTTTTATGGTACTATTTCTTATTTGATACAATTCAAATCAAATCCATTTTAGTATTAAATGAAGTTATAGTATCAATTTTAAAATTGTTTGAAAAAATTAGGGTGAGTTTGATAAGGTATTTTTGAGAAGTGACTTATTCAAGAGTAAAAGGAAAGTTAGTTGGGACCTTCCTTAAATTTTCAAGTGTTTATATTTTTTATTGTTGTGGTTTTGGGTTATTGTTGTCAATCTCTTTTGTTTCTAAGTGTTTTGTGAGAAGGAGTTGTAAGATCTCCTCATCTTTTTGTTGCTTTTGTTTGAGTTCCCTAAATTATGTTTTGATAATTTTGGTTTCCATATGTAATTCTTGTATAGTGGGATTTGATTTTTTTAAAGCTCATTTGGCTAATATGGTAGTAAGTTCATAAGGAGTGGTGGCTATTGATAAAGATTGTGGTGTTATTTGGTTTTATTTCTTGGAAGGTTTTAAAAAGTTTTTCTCAATATTCTTTTTATAAAGTAAGGTCTTTAATATACTTAACGAAGTCAATGAGAAATTCCTAATCCTTATTAAACATATTAATTTCCTTGATTGTAGACTTAATTTTAAATGAAGTGGTTTGAAGTTCATTGAGTTAAAGGGGTTCTTCCTCCAAGTGCTCATTAGAGAAATTTGAATCTAAACTAAAAGTATCCTAAAGAAGAGCTTATAGTTTTGTAATAGTTTCTTCTTTTATTTGTAGTTCTTGAATCTTATGGTTAATTTTTCAATATTTGGAGATGTGTCCTTTCTTGCCATACCTGTAACAAGTAATATCTTGTGGTTGTTTTTTGGTAGCAGAATTTTTTAGTTTAGATGGTTTAATTTTTTTTGATTTACTATAATAGGATTGTTTATTTGTTTTTTTTTTTTGTAACTAATATAGTTTTCTTGTAGGGTTGGCATTTTTGGCTGTTGGGTTTTATGAATACTTAGATCAAATTATCAACAAAAAGTTTTTGTTTCCAAATGAGATTGTTTTATTCCCATTTAAGATGTTTATGAAGTTTGAGATTTTGACAGCTTTTGAATCCTTTTTATTAGGTGTAACTTATCAATTCTCTATAGGTTAAATGATTATAAGGAATTGGCTTCCAAAGGTAGTTTTAAGGATGTGTCTAGTTTTTTCCCTCAAAAGTATTGGGAGTCTTACTAGAAATTTTTCTTTTTAGGAGAGCTAGTTTGAATCCTTTCTAAGAATAATTCTAGTGAGGAAGGTGTTCTTGTAATTTTAAAAGTTAGTAAATTTTTTCATCTAAAGTTGTTAAGTAATTTAGAATCTTTGTCCTTAAGGTGTGATAGATTTCTTATGAAATGCAAAAGGATGGTTAGAATAAGACAAGTTATGACATCTTCTATTATGTTTCCAAAGTTATTAAGAATGGGAATATCGTCTTCTGTGGTTTATATAGATTGTAGAATTTGTAATTATTGTTCAATTGTAAGATAATAGTTCCACTATCTTTTTAACTATCATGAAAATCTAGCAATTAGGAGTTCAACAACAATTTTGTCTGAAGTTTGGTGTAAGGTTTTATAGACAGTTGTAGTAATAGTTATTTGTTGTAAAAGACTAAGGATATTATGTTCAAACATGCCATTTATATTCCATTTGTTGATGAAAAAGGTATTGAATTTGTATTGGGATAGTGTGTTAGGTTCATTTTCAATATTTAAATCGGGAGTTGTAAGGCTAGGTATGAATTTAGGCCAATATAGATGATTTAGATGAGAGTGGGAGGTCTCAATTTCTAAATTTTATCCTAAAGTATTGATTACCTTTTTGTTAGTGTTTAAGGATAAAAGTTTTAGACTAGCAAGATAAGTTTTGATTGTTTAGATAAGGTCTTCATTGTTCTATTGAGTTTTATTTAAAATTTAGTAAGATTTGAAAATTAGGTGTTTTATTTTATAGGTACTAAATTTGCAACAAACTTTAGGCTATTTATTTTATGATTATGGTTCTTTATTCTATTTAATTGAGTCCCTATAGTGTGAAGATGGACATTAGAAAAATAATTTTGTAAACTAGTCATTTTGAAATTTTTTTTGAGAATATCATTTTAATGTGAGAGTTTGTAAGGGACTAAATTTATAATATTTTGTTGATGGGTTAGTTTGAGTTGTCTCAAAAGTTGATGCTTGACCTCTATGACCTTGTTATTAGTAGTAACCCATTCCTTAATTTTGTTTCTAGTGGTAAAAGGATTTGTAAAGTTTTGAAAAGTTAAGAAATTTTATTTTGAAAAGTGTAAAGTTTAAACTAGTCAAAGAATAAAATATGTGCTTTTTGCTTGAAAATGAAATTATGAAAGTAATTTTGGATATGTTATCAATCTTGCAGAAAAGTTTTGAAAAATTATACTTTTTTTTTAGAATTATGAGAAGAGTAAAAATCATCATATAAATATTTTTTATCAATTTGAAAATCCTTTTCTAAAACATGTAACTCATTTAAAATGTTTTTTGTAACTACTAAAGAAGTAAGTGAGGTTGGGGGGATTGGTTTCTAGAGTTAATGTATATAGGATAAGGGATATTGGTATTATAATTTGTAGTTTTTAAGGATGTGTTTGATAGGTCAAAGGTGGAGAATCTAGGTGGTTGTAATATGGTTTGGTCTTTGTAAAAAAGGTTTATAGCAGGAGGGACGGTTGATATTTGCACTATATTAACAGTAGATGTGGTTAAAGTTTCTTTTATGAATTGAAAGCTTGTAGATCTTCTATTAAAAGTTGAAACAACTTTACTATCATTATATTAGTTTATTTTGGAAAATCTTAATGCTTGGTTCCAATTGTTTTGGTGCTTGGAGTTTTACTGCTCTTTGTAAGATCCAATTTTCTAGAAAAATAATGTCTTTTCATTGAATAAATCTTAGAATAATAGTATTACATCGAGTTAGATTTATATCTATAGAATTGGAGGTCAAAATAAGATATTTCCTACAATCTAAGAGTTCCAATTGGTTTCAACTAGCCTTACCAGTGAATAGGTTAAACAACTAAACCAATTTAAGACAAGATAATTCAGAAATATAATATACTCACACAATAATGATGAAAATATGAATAATGAAATGCAGAAAATAATTGATAAACCAAAATGATAAAGATGATCCAAAAGGCTCTAATACCAATATAGAGAAGAACGAGACATTTAACTTATAAAATTTTTTGAAATTATTCAACCACTTTTTCAAAAATTTCTTCAAAATCATAAGAGTAAACATTACAAATACATCCATATAAGATTAGTCCAAGAATCGAACCTCTTACAAAAGTCTTAACACTTTCACTTTAGCTATCTTAAGAGATTCTAGATTTACCAACTTTTAAGATTCCTCAGTTTATTTGAATATGACCTTTGCAATAAACTGATTTCCTTTAACTATTATCCAAACCATACTATTTCTTTAAATGACAAAAATATTTTATAACGTATAGTTTTACAAATCAAAACTCATAATTATAACATGCTAAAATGATCTACTCTAGTTGCATTAAATTTCAAAATATATTACAAATCTATGATTTTTGCTTTTGCATCCAAATATAAATTTCAATCCTAAAAAGGTGAAAATCTTCTTCTACAAACAGATCCTACCTAATCTAATACTATTATTCCAAAATCTATCCAATGAAAGGACATTAATCTTTTGGAAGATTAAATCTTAAAAGGTGTAGCAAAATCTTAACCACTAAAACAATTATAACTAAACATTGAGATTTTTAAAATAAACCAATATGATGATGGCAAAGTTGTTCTAACTTTTAACTGAAGATCTAAAGGCTTTTGATTTACAGAAGAAGCTTTAATGACATTTATTATTAATATAGGGCATATATCAGCCATCTCTTTTACTATAAACTTTTCTTATAGAGACCATACTACATTACAACCACCTAAATTTTCCACCTCTGACCTAACATGCATATCTTTACAAATTGTAAATAATAATACTAATATTCCTCATCTTATATATATATATTAACTTTATAAACTAATCCCCTAACCTCACTTACTTCTTCAACAGTCACAAAAAACATTCCAAATGAGTTACATGTTTTAAAAAAGGATTTTTAGGTTGATAAAAAATATTTACATGATAATTTTTACTCTTCTCATAATTCTAAAAAAATAGTATAATTTTTCAAAGTTTTTCTACAAGATCACCAACATATCCAAATTTGCTTTTATAATTTCATTTTTGAGCAAAAGTGTACATTTTATTCTTTAACTGATTTGACCTATACACTTCTCAAAATATCATTTCATACCCTTTTCAAAACTCCACCAATCCTTTTCCACCATAAACAAAAATAATAAATGGGTTACTACTAATGACAAGGTCATAAAAGTTGAGCATCTACCTCTACAACAACTTAAATTTACCTATCAATAAAATAGTATAGATTTAGCCCTTTACAAACTCCAGTATGAAAATAATACTCTAAACAAAATTTTCAAAATAATTATTCAACAAAATCATTTTTCTAATGTGCTTTTCACACTATAAGAACTTAATTAAATAGAATAAAGAACCATACTCACAAAATGAATAGCCTAAAGTCAATTACAAATATAGATACCTATAAAATAAAACACCTTATTTTCAAACCTTACAAGATTTCAAATAAAACCCAACAAGAGAATGATGACTTCATCCAAATAATCAAACTCATCTTTCTAGTCTAAAATCTTTATCCTCAAACACTAACAAAAAGTAATTGATACTCTAAGACAAAACTCATAAATTAAGGCCTCCCATTCTTACTTAAATTGTCTATATAGGCCTAAACCTATATTTTCCCTTACAACTCCCTATTTACATATCAAAAATACACCTAACACAGTATCTTAATACAAATTTAATGTCTCTTTCATTTACAAATATAATATAGATGATATTTTTTAATACAATATCCTTAGTTTTTTTTACAATAAATGACTATGCCGACAAATGCTTATAAAACCCAACATCAAACTTAAAAAAGAACTATTGCTAAACACCTAATTGTTGAATTTTAAAGACAATTAAAAGGATTGTAGGACTAATATTTTACAAATGAACAACATTACAAATCCTAAAATCTATAAAAACCACAAAAGATGATGATTCTATCCTTAATTACTTAGGAAACACAATAAAAGATGTTATAACTTATTCTGACCATCTTTTTATATTTCATAGGAGGTCTATCACACTTTAAGGACCAAAATGTTGAATTATTCAGCAACCTTAGATACAAAAAATTTAGTAACATCCAAAATTATAAGAGCACCTTTCTTACTAAAGTTAAAAAGAATTCAAATCAGCCCTTATAGAAAGCAAAAATTTCTAGTAGGATATCTAATGCTATTAAAAAAAAAGACTAGAAACATCATTAAAACTACCTTTGGAAACCTAATCCTCTGTGATTAGTTAATTTACAAAGAACTGATAAGTTACACCAAAAAGAAGGATTCAAAATCTGCCAAAATCTCAAACTCCAAAAACATCTTAAATAGGCATTAAAACAATCACATTTAGAAATAAGAACTTTTTGCCAATAATTTGATCTAGGTATCCCAAAGCACACAAAACCCAACAATAAAAAAACCAACTTTATAGGAAAAACTATACTAGGTAAACCATCTAAACCAAAAGATTCTACCATTAAAAACAAGCATAAGATATTACTTGCTACAAGTGTGGCAAAAAAAGACATTTCCAAATATTGCAAAATTAATCATAAAATACAAGAACTACAATTGGAAGAAGAAACTATTGCAAAACTAGAAGCTCTTCTTTATGATACTTATAGTTCAGATTTAAATTTCTCTAAGGAGCACTTAGAGGAAGAACCCCTTCAACTCAATAAACTTCAAACTACTTCATCTAAAATTAAGTAATTATTGGGAACCACCAAAAAAATTTTAAGAGGAATAATACCATAAAAGTTGTTTTGAAATTTTGGGAAACTAACAGTCACAAGCACTTATCTAAAACCACTATTTTCTTTTTCTTTCTTTCTTATCTATATATATATAATAAAAAAAATGTGATATGTGATTTGGTGGTTAAAATGAAATCATAAAATTCCTTTTGGATTCCATGTCTTTTTTGAAAAAAATTTGGAAAAACTAGTTTTTTTTACAGTGTTATGTAATGCATAAAAATCATCATACAAAAAATTTTTGTTAGGTTCAAAAACATTTTTAAAAGATTTTTCTTAAATATGCAATTCATTTTAGATATTTTGTGTGATGGTAAAAGGTGTTAGAGAAGTTAGGAGTGATTGTTCTTAGGGGTTTGTATAGATCAAATAAGGAATGTTGAAAGGATCTTTATCATAAAATCCTTGTTCTATGACAAATATATTTTTAAAATAATTTTTGTCAAAATATTTTAAAGAAAATTTTGAAACCTTTTTTGTAAAAGTGAAAGGGATGAAAGGTACTACTTTACCTATAGCTTTTTTGTAGAGGTCTTTTAGAGAAGATAATATTTGAAAAACATCTAGAGATTTGTAGATGTTTTTCATCCAATTTTGGATTTGTAATTCTTTTTCTGAGGTTTCTGAGGATTGAGTTTTTAGGGTTTCAACTGGTTTTGAGGATTGTCTTGTGAATTGGCCAATTGTTCTATCCAAGTTCTTATTAGTAGAGCATATGGATTTGGTTTTGGACTAGGTTGTTTTAGGGAAGAGATTGAGCTCTCCTTTAGATTTTGAATAATATTTTTGCCCTTATTTTTTGATTTCCTAGGCATCATTAGGTATGTTTTAAAGAAATTCTAAGGATAGAAAATCAGGAATAAAGTTTTTATCTCCTCTTATGTACACAATTTGAAAATCAAATATAGAAAGAATGACTTACTAATGTGCAAAAATCTATTTCGATGTAATATTTTAAAGATCTTTTTGTAAAACTTCTTTTACAAATTTACAATCAATTCGTAAAAGGAATTGTTGATTGAGTAAATCACTTTGAAATTTTGTAATACACATGATAATGGATAAAATCTCTTTTTTTATGGTGGAAACAATTATTCCTATATGCAAATGCAAATTATATGATTTGTTCCCTTCCCTTTTTGACTCATTTAAGAATACCTCTATATTTGAGTTAAGAGGCATCAGTCTTAACTATTCTTGGAAGTGAAGGGTGAGAAAGATGGATAAAAGGGATTTTTTTGACCATGGTTTTGATTTGTTGGACAAAAGTAATATGTTAAGGAGTCCAAGGAATGGGAATTTTCTTGAGATGGTCATTGAGGGGTTTTTTGATGAGGTTTATGTTTGAAATGAAACCCAGAACATAATTAAGACTTCCTAAAAATCTCTAGAGTTGGGATTTTTCAATGATTTTGGCAAGGAATTTGTCTGCAAAAGAAAAGGATTTTTCAATGAGAGTAATGATTTCTTGAGAGATGTAATGTCCAAGGAATCTCACACTAGTTTGGAATAGAGATATCTTAGACTGAGATATCACAAGTCCATTGATTTTTACAACATAGAAAAATGTTTTTCAATAGAGTTTGAAAAAATCAAAACATCATCAATACAGACAAGGCAAAATTTTGAATATGGTTTAAAAATGTCATTCATAATTCTTGGAAATTTCGAAGGGGTATTTTTCAAACCAAAGGGCATCACATTTCATTCATATTATCCAATTGGAATGGTGAAGGCTATTTTGTACCTATCTTTTGGATCAATCTAAATTTGCCAAAATCTAGATTTCATGTTGAATTTGGAAAAAAGCTAGGCAAAATGAAATTTTTGCAACAAATCCTTTTTGTTGGGAGTAGGGTATCTTGTCCACTTAAGGGTTTTGTTAAGAGGTTTGTAGCTAATAACTAACCTGGGAGTACTTCTTTCTAGTTCAATTGATTTATTGACATTAAAAGCAGCACATGATTAGGGTGATTTGGATTTGGAAATAAGTTTCTTGGATTTCTTTTCTATAGTAACTTTCTAGTTCTACATTCATTTGGATTGGTCGAGCTTTTATAAGAATTTGATTTTCATTGAAGTTTGATTCATAGGGTAAATCAATTATATGTTGTTTCCTATTCCAAAAGGCCTTTGGAAGATCATAACAAAGTTCTTTTTAAAGGGTTTCTTTGAAATCAGAAATCTTTTGTAAAATAGTAGGGTCTTGTAACTAGTTTTGAATTCTTTAAAGAGAAAAATCCTTTTATAAATAGAGAAGATCTTGTTCTTTTGCTTGAATAAAAGTATGGATTTTGTTTTCATAAATGGAATAGGCCTTGATAAAGTTCATGTTGTTCCCACAGCCTTGTATGGGTTGTAATTGTTGTCAACTAGGGTTAAGTGTGCAAGAAAGTAAAGCCACATGGAAGGGCAAGAAAGTAAAGCCACATGGAAGGGCAAGAAAGTAAATCTGCCGCGTAAGGGCAAGAACGTAAATCTGCCATGTAAGCCCTATTAGGGTTTCATGAAAGAGAGTATATAAAGGCCTTGGAAGACAAAACTAGGGCAGAGGGCCAACACAATTGAATAAACAGCAACCCTACAACAACCGGTCAAAAAGAAGAGAGAGCAGAACGGCAAGAGATCAAAAACAACACCACCAGGAGAGCAAACCAGAACGTGCGACCTCCTGCAAGCAAACCAGCAACGCCTCCTGCAAGCAAACCAGAAACACGTCCTGCAAGCACACCAGAAACACACAACCAGTAAGAGGAGAAATAAGAAACAGACCACCCGGAAAAGAAGACAGCAGACCTGGTATCCGTGAGACCACCCGGAAGAGAAGACAGCAGACTAGAAGCATGAGGCAGGCCGAGAGACATGAACCAGAAAAACCAGTAGCGTGAGGCAGGCCAAGAGACGTGAAACGGCACACCAGAAGCGTGAGACCAGAACGTGCAACAGCGTGACTGATCAGAAGCCTGGGGCAGGCCGTGAGACGTGAAACGGCAGACCAAAATCTTGAGTGCAAGCTGTGAAACCGTGAGACGGTGAAAGCAGGAACTGTGTGAGACAACCTAGAGAAGGAATTTGGCGAAGCATCGGAAAGAACTCAACGTATTTCCAGATTTCTTCAAGAGAGGTTAGAGAGCGTCGCGGTGAACTTCTAAGCGGTAGTGGAGCAGCCTTTTAATTCAACAGAGGCAAGACAAGCTAGAAGAAGGGTAAACACAGTAAGTGACACTCTTTGTATTCTACTTGCTTAGTAATTACAATAGTGAAAGGAGCAAAAGATTAAGACATCCATTGTAACTAGAATTCTCAAGTATAGTGGATAGTCTCGGTAAGGGAGAGTCCCTACCACTGTGGATGTACGTCATGTTGACGGAACCACGTAAATCTCGTGTGTCCTTAATTTGCTTTACGTTCTGTGTTTTGAATTGAGTTGTGAACGCAGCTAAAGTATCAGTCAACCCATAACCTAACGAAGACCTAAACAAGAACATCTGAATTGTCTATTAGGCAAGGTGTCTGAAAGGTAACTTTGGGGACTATTATGATTAGTAGGTAGCAATAGATCTACCTTAGTCGAATCTGAGAAAGAGTTCGCTTTTAAGAAGAGATTGAAGTTGTTCACTTTCCTGCGAATTGCGAATTGTGATGATACTGATTCACCCCCCTCTCAGTATCACAAACTAGTAGATCCTAGGGTGAAGTTGGGAACTTCAATTGGTATCAGAGCACAGGTTCACTAGGATAAAGCTTAACAGCTTGGTGTACTAGTTTGAAGAGCTCCAGAAGTTTTAACTTGTTCAGCATACTGAGAAATGGACGCCGGTACCAGCACCAGCACTACTTACAGCAAGAAGGTTCCAATCTTCAACGGAACCAACTACCATATGTGGAGAGCGAGAATGCATGTGGTATTTGCAACCATGGGCATGAACGTGGTGAAATCTGTACAGGAGGGTTTTAAGCCTCTAGAAGAAGGTAAAGATCCAACCCCAGAGGAATTAAGACAGTTTGAGATAAATGGGAAGGCCTTAAATGTCATCATTTTAGCATTGACAGATGCTGAATATGCTAAAGTTATGGACTGTAAATCTGCCAAGGAGATATGGGACAGATTGCAAAAAGTTTATGAAGGTGGTGGCAGAATAAAGGAGGCCGAGCTTCAAGTTTTCAAGGAGAGATATGAATCTCTCAGAATGTAGAAAAATGAGACAGTCCAAGAGTTCTTCACCAAGGTTATTGATGCTGTAAACGATCTTAGAAGTCATGGGAAGAACAAGAAGGACTCATCTATTGTGAAGAAAATTCTAAGAATTCTGCCTGAGAGGTTTGCCTCAAAGGTGGCAGCCATAAAGGAGAGTAGAGATGTCAATTCTATGTCTCTGCATGATCTCCAGTGCAATCTCATTGCATATGAGATGAGAATAAAGTCAATTGAGAGCTCCTCAACGTCAAAGGTATCAAAGGAGGCAGCTTTCAAAGCTATGAAACACTTGAAGATAAAAGAAGAGGAAGAGGAGGTTGATGAAGAAGAACCAAATCTTGAAGCTGAGTTGGAAGCAGCTTCAAAGGAGATAATCAGAAGGGGCAGAACCATAAGAAGGTTGGAGGCCCACATAAAACAAGTTGAAGCAAAGTCTGAGGAAGCTAAAAGTCAAAAGGATGAAACAAGGACTGAACATATTGACTTGAAGAGAAGATTTGAAGAACAAATCAAAATATGTGAAGACCTTACTATGGAGCTTGGCTCAAGGACTTCAACAATTGAAGAAATGGAGATAGAGTTGCTGAGACTTCAGCAACAACTCAAAAGGAATGAAGAGAAAGTGCAGCAATCTGAGGCTGCATTGCCTAAAGATAATAAGAATGTGCCACAGAAGTTGAAAGAGAAGGTTGTGACTCAGGAGAAGATAGCTGAGAATAAAGAGGATTTGAAGAAGCAACCTAGGGTGGCAAACAAAAATAGAGAAAAGAAGGTCAGCCAGCAAAGGGCTATGGCTGAACAGAAGAAGGAGAAAAAGGTAGCTGAAATGAAAGCCACACAAGCAAAGAAGCCAGCCACATTGCCTACACAGCAAGTAATGAACAAAAGAAAACAAGCTGTGATTAGACCAAAGAAGAGGCAGTTTCAAGGTCACTGTCTTTATTGTGGAGTTTGGGGTCATAAGGCAAGCAACTGCTGGTAGAGAAGGCCAGTATATGTCTCCAACTTGAGAAGATACGATGCTGCATACAGGGGGAGACAATACAAAATTCAGAGGAGAACACCTGTCGTGAGTTCTTGCACATATTGTAAAAAGCAAGGACACACTGACAAGGATTATTGGTGGAAGCCCAAACCAGTGGTTTCAAAGAACAAGTTTGCTATATTGGGAGACTTGGAACAGTGTGGAAGGTGTGGGCAGGATGGCCATAATGCCAAGAGATGCATGACACTTCTCCCTGAGCAAGAGAAGGCACTCAATGGCATAGTGAAAACAAGCAGTGTAGTCAAAGCTGAGAAAAAGGAGAAAGCTATCTTTCAACCAATTCAAAAGTAGGAATATAAAGCTAAAAGGGAGGTGGCTAATATAGCTGAAATTGCACTCAAAGCTGACTACAAGGATAAGCAGTGGATCCTTGATAGTGGATGCACTTCACACATGACGGGAGACAAAAGTGAATTGTCAAAGCTAAACAAGTCAAGAGAAGGCAGAGTCAAGTTTGGCAATGATGATTCACTCAACATCAGTGGTCAAGGGTCAGTAAATATTGGAAAAGGAAAGCTGAAAGATGTTCTGCATGTTGAAGGACTCAGATATAATCTAGCATCTGTCAGCCAACTATGTAATGAAGACCATAAAGTGATATTCACAAAAACAGGTTGCCAAGTAAAGAGTAAAGAAGGCAATACTGTTGCAGCTGGGAAAAGAACAGTTGAAAATTTATATGTAATTGATGAGGACAAGACAAACAGCTGTTTACTTACAAAAGAATAAGAAAATCAACTCTGGCATCGGAGGCTGAGACACTTAACACAGAAGAACATGAGGAAGCTGACCACTACTCATGCAATCAGAGACATTTCAGACCTTAAAAGAGAGAGGGAGTATGTTTGCTCAGCATGCTCTAAAGGAAAACAGGTCAGAAAGCAGTATAAGACCAAAGAGGTCAGTTCTGAAGCAATGCTTGACATTGTGCATACTGATTTATGTGGGCCGATGAGAACAAAAGGGTTGAATGGTGAGAGGTACTTCATCTTGTTTATTGATGATTATTCCAAAAGGACCTGCATCATGCACCTCACACATAAGTCAGAAGTTTTGAAATGCTTCAAGAGATACAGAAGATTGGCTGAAAATAAGAGTGGAAAGAAGATCAAAGTATTGAGGTCAGATCAAGGCACTGAATTCACAAATGGAGCTTTTGAAGATTACCTTGAGAAGCATGGAATTCACCATCAGATGGCAGCAGCAAGAACTCCTCAACAGAATGGGGTGGTAGAGAGGAAAAATAGAGCTGTGGTTGAAATGGCAAGAACTCTACTGCTGGAATCCAAGCTTCACACAAGATTTTGGACAGAAGCAACATTCACAGTCGTGCACCTATTGAACAGAGTTTCACTAAGGCCCAATACTGATAAGACTCCATATGAGCTATGGAGTGGGAAGAAGACAACAGCCAAGTATCTTAGAATCTTTGGCAGCCCATGTTTTGTGAAGAACAAAGAGCAAAACTTGGGAAAATTCCATGCTAGGTCAGATGAAGGCATCTTTGTGGGATACTCAGCAAAGACAAAAGGTTACAGAGTTTTTCTGCATAAACTGGGAAAGGTGGTCACTTCCAGTGATGTGAGAATAGATGAAAATTGGAAAACAATGCATAATGGAGAAGCTGAGGATAGTGAAGAAGATGACTTCAAGATAGATGAAGAATCTGACCAACATGAAGAAGTGGGAAAAGAAGTAAGTTCAGACTCAGAGAAGAGTGAGTCTGAAGACGAAGAAAGAGATCTTCTTGCAACTAAGACTGTGCAAGAAAGAAAGCTAAAGAAAACATGGACCAGTGCTCATCAAGAAAATCAGATCATAAGTGACCCATCATTAAGAGTTACAACAAGAAGAAGAATTGTGGGAGCTACTGCTTTACTCTCACAAGTTAAACCTAAATCTGTTGAAGAGGATACACAAGATCTAACAAAATCTCTGTCCACAGAGCTGTTTGAAAAGCACAGAATGAGTCTGTCTGTGCGAATGCCTCCTCAAGCCTAAAAATCAGGTGAATCCTCCATCTCTACTTTCGAGTTTTTCAGATTTGTAATTGGTTGGCAAAGGGGGAGAGAAGCAACAGTGCAGGGGGAGCTGCTAAGGAAGGGGGAGTGCATATTTAAGGGGAGTTGTAATCCATCTATTTCTGGATTATTACTCTAAGAAGATTATGAAGGACTGCTGTATAATGACTTTTGTTATGAGTGTTGCCAACAATTACAAAGGGGGAGATTGTTGTTCCCACAGCCTTGTATGGGTTATAATTGTTGTCAACTAGGGTTAAGTGTGCAAGAAAGTAAAGCCACATGGAAGGGCAAGAAAGTAAAGCCACATGGAAGGGCAAGAAAGTAAATCTGCCGCGTAAGGGTAAGAACGTAAATCCGCCATGTAAGCCCTATTAGGGTTTCATGAAAGAGAGTATATAAAGGCCTTGGAAGACAAAACTAGGGCAGAGGGCCAACACAATTGAATAAACAGCAACCCTACAGCAACCGGCCAAAAGGAAGAGAGAGCAGAACGGCAAGAGATCAGAAACAACACCACCAGGAGAGCAAACCAGAAACGTCACCACCGGGAGAGCAAACCAGAACGTGCGACCTCCTGCAAGCAAACCAAAAACGCCTCCTGCAAGCAAACCAGAAACACGTCCTGCAAGCAAACCAGAAACGCCTCCTGCAAGCAAACCAGAAACACGTCCTGCAAGCACACCAGAAACACACAACCAGTAAGAGGAGAAATAAGAAACAGACCACCCGGAAGAGAAGACAGCAGACCTGGTATCCGTGAGACCACCCGGAAGAGAAGACAGCAGACTAGAAGCATGAGGCAGGCCGAGAGACATGAACCAGAAAAACCAGTAGCGTGAGGCAGGCCAAGAGACGTGAAACGGCACACCAGAAGCGTGAGACCAGAACGTGCAACAACGTGACTGATCAGAAGCGTGGGGCAGGCCGTGAGACGTGAAACGGCAGACCAAAATCTTGAGTGCAAGCTGTGAAACCGTGAGACGGTGAAAGCAGGAGCTGTGTGAGACAACCTAGAGAAGGGATTTGGCGAAACATCGGAAAGAACTCAACGTATTTCCAGATTTCTTCAAGAGAGGTTAGAGAGCGTTGCGGTGAACTTCTAAGCGGCAGTGGAGCAGCCTTTTAATTCAACAGAGGCAAGATAAGCTAGAAGAAGGGTAGACACAGTAAGTGACACTCTTTGTATTGTACTTGCTTAGTAATTGCAATAGTGAAAGGAGCAGAAGATTAAGACATCCATTGTAACTAGAATTCTCAAGTATAGTGGATTGTCTCGGTAAGGGAGAGTCCCTACCACCGTAGATGTACGTCACGTTGACGGAACCACGTAAATCTCGTGTGTCCTTAATTTGCTTTACGTTCTGTGTTTTGAATTGAGTTGTGAACGCAGCTAAAGTATCAGCCAACCCATAACCTAACGAAGACCTAAACAAGAACATCTGAATTGTCTATTAGGCAAGGTGTCTGAAAGGTGACTTTGGGGACTATTGTGATTAGTAGGTAGTAATAGATCTACCTTAGTCGAATCTAAGAAAGAGTTCGCTTTTAAGAAGAGATTGAAGTTGTTCACTTTCCTATGAATTGCAAATTGTGATGATACTGATTCACCCCCCTGTCAGTATCACAAACTAGTAGATACTAGGGTGAAGTTGGGAACTTCAGTTCATATTCATAGTCTTTTGAGCTTTAAGAAAAGGGAAATAAAGTTTTTGGAATTTTGTTTTGAAAGTTATACCATCATAATTGATAGTATAAAGGGTAATGAGGTTTATAAATGGTGTTCTAAGGATCACCATATAATGCAGATTTTCAGTAAGAACAAAAGTTCTAATTTGAAAATACTAGTTGTGGATAAATGCAGTAGTTTTATTTGTAATGATCATTTTAGAATTATTTGGAACAATTCCTTGTTTTATGCAATTCAAGTTTGCACTTGTGTCAAACAACATTGTTGTATCTAGTTTAAAATCATTTAAAAATACTAAAGAAATTTTGATGAAATATTTTCTGAAAGTAACTTATTCCAGATCAAAAAGAAAATCATTTGGAATTTTTTCAAAATTTTCAAGATTTTAAGCTTCTTGATTCGGTTCAAGATCACTTTATGGGATTTCTTTTATGTGTTCTGAAAGAAGAAGTTAAAGGATTTAGTTATCCTATTTTTAGTTTTGTTTGAGTTCCCTAAATTTTAGGATTTATGTTGTATTTGATGAGTTCTATAAGGATTTGCTGGTATTTTGTAAAGGTATTTACTTCTTTGGATCCTAGTTCGGATTTTGAAGAAGTAAAGTTTGAAGTTCATCAGTTTGAAGAGGTTCTTTATTTAAGTAATCATATGAAGGGTTAGAATTTGAATTGGAAATATTTTGGAGTATAACTTCTAGTTTTGAAATGATTTTGGGTTCTAGGTGAAGCTCTTGGATTTTTTTTGTTAAGTTTGCAGTATTTAGCAATGTGTCCTTTCTTTTTACACTTGTAACAGGTAAGGTTTTTCTATAAGGGCTTCAAACTAAATGGCTTTGATGCTGGTTTGGATTTAGATGCTTTTGTCTTTTTAAGTTTAGAATAATAGTTCTATTTGTTTGTTTGTTTCTAAGGTTTTTTACAAGTATGGTAAGATTTGTTGTAGGGTTTATACACACACACACACACACACATATACTAGTTCCAACAAGTCACTCTTCTCTACCATATATATATATATCTAACAAGTCATTATTCTTTACCTAAGGGTTTCTTGTTTATTCTAAAAATAATTACCAAGCTAGTTATCCATTAGTTAACTAGATTTCTAAAAATGATTTCTCCTTTATTAAATAGTAATTAAGCACTGACATAAATACATCTACATGCGATACACTTAATATATTGTACATATTATAACCACTCATAGATTATGAAGATTGAATCACAAATTTGAATTCCAACAATGATTGTGTGAAATCAGTTAAACCAAATCAATATATGATTTATGATCGACATTAGAATAAAATATAAGAATTAAATGGATTGGAATAACATTAAAAATTGGTCCTTGGATTTTGACCAAATAAATTGAATATCGTGCAAATCTAAAAGCCAAAAATTAAATCATACACATGCCTAGAACTAGCTTATTATCACCTACATTTTGTCCTTAGACCCCTCATTAAAGTCTCACTAGTGTTGTTGTCAATTGTCACCTAAAAATTTCATGGCAATCATTCCCAAAGTTTCAATTGCCAATTTACACATTGCTAGTAGTCACACACCAAGAAGAGGCCAAAAAATGCCTCAATTGACAGAAAAAGTCATTTTTTCACCCCCTCCTAAATGCCACCACACACCATCGTGTAGTGACCACCGCTACATGAGGCCTACATCATTGAACTTATGAAACTCCAATCTATACGATGACACTTTCCATGCGTCATTTTGAAGGTTGGAAAACCAATTGACCATTAGCACCACTGTCTACTTCTTATTGTTAGCTTCCTTCATTGCTCCTTCACTTACATTGCTTTTCCATGTTAATTTTGTCAATTATAAGTATGTGTATGATGTTAAGGAGGAAAAAGAAAATTATTGGTTATGCGGGGGAATGGGAAAAAGAAAAGGAAAAAGAGAGTAATAATGCTGAATTACTCAATAATCTTAGATGCAATAAACTTAGTAACTTTCAAAATTACAAAAACACTTTCCTCACTATAATTATACATAAAGATAATTCAAACCAGCCTTTATAAAAAGAAAAATTTCTAGTAAGACATCTAATGCTCTTAAGGAAAAAAAAAAAACTAGAAACACTCTTAAAACTACCTTTGAAAACCCAATCCCCTATGATTAGTTAACTTACGAAGAATTGATAAGTTACATCAAAAAGAAGGATTCAAAATCTACCAAGATCTCAAACTCTAAATGTTAAATGAGAATTAAAATAGTTCCATTTAGAAGTAGGAACTTTTTACCAACAATTTAATCTAGGTATCCTAAAGCTCACAAAACCCAATAGCAAAAAATATCAACCTTATAGTAAAAACTACACTAATTACAAAAAATCAAATAAATAATCCCATTACAGCAAACCAAAAAAATCTAAACCATTTAAACCAAAAAATTTGAGCACCAAAAAACAACCATAAGATATTACTTACTATAAATGTGGCAAGAAAGGACGCATTTCCAAATATTACAAAATTAACCTAGGATACATGAACTACAATGGGAAAAAGAAACTATTGCAAAACTAAAGGCTCTTCTTTAAGATATGACTAGTTTAAATTTAAATTTCTTTGATGACCACTCAGAGAAAGAACCCTTTCAACTTAATGAACTTCAAATTACTTGATCTAAAATTGAGTTTGAAATCAAGGAAATTAATATACTTAATAAGGATCAAGAATTTCTTATTGATCTCATTAAGTATATTAAAAACCCTACTTTACAAAAAGAATATCTAGAAAAACTTCCCAAAATGTTCCAAGAAATAAAACTAGATAACTCCATAATCCTTCTATTAACAGCCACCACTCCTTATAACCATACTACTATACTAGCCAAACAAACATCAAAAAAATCAAACCCCACTATACAAGAATTTCAGACAAAAATAAAAACTATCAAAATAAAACTTAGGAAACTTAAACAAAAATAACAAAAAGATAAGGAAATCTTATAGCTCCTCACAAAACACTTATAAACAGAAGAAACTGCCAATAGTGACCCAAACCCACAATAACCAAAAGTACAAAAACCTAAAAATTTAGAGAAGGTCTTAACTGACTTCCTTTTTGCTCATGAAAAATTCACTTCTTGAAAATACCTTATCGAGGTCACCCTAGTTTTTTCAAACAATTTCAAAATTGATACTATTACCTTATTTGACATTGAAGCAAATTTGAATTGTATCAAATAAGGAATAGTACCATAAAAATTTCAAGAGGTTACAAATAGAAAACTTGTAACTACTAATAATTTCAAAATGACCATTACTAATATAACCACTACTTTTGTCCAAGATTAAAATTTTCAAATTAGAACCTCTTTCATCCTAGTTGAAAATGTGCATTATATTGTTATTCTAGGAATTCCATTTATAAATCTTATTACTACATATACTGTCAATTATAATCATATTTATTTCAAAACAAAATAAAAAAATTATTTTCCCTTTAATTGAAACCCCAAAAACAAGAATTCTTAATCTCATAAACACTTACTTAATTTATAAGAATAAGATTCACACAATCATGCTTGCCAAACAATATCTTGTTCATTTATAAAAGATGTATCTTTACAAAGAATTCAACAAAAATTACAAAATCTAACAATCATGGGAAAATTTTCCCTTTTCAAACAAAAACTCCAAACTGAGCTTTTTCTCTTACCTCCCAAATGCCTTTTGGAATAGAAAACAACATATTGTTAACCTTCCATATAAATCCATCTTTGAAGAAAAACACATTCCTACGAAAGCTAGACACATCCAAATGAATGTCGAACTAGAAAACTATTGTCGTATGAAAATCCAAGATCTAGAATTCTTAAACCTAATTTCAATATCTAGATCACTCTAATCTTGTGCCATCTTTTATGTAAACAAACAAGTAAAATTAGAATATGGCATACCCTGATTAGTTATCAATCACAAACTTCTAAATAAAACTTTTAAATAGATTAGACACTTTATTCCTAACAAAAAAGACCAATATTCTGCCTTTGTTTTTTTTTTTCAAATTTGACATGAAATCAAAATTTTAGTAAATTCAGATTCACACAAAAAATTGCTATAAAACTACATTTATAGCTCTCTTTAGTGAATATGAATGGAATGTAATGTCATTTGTATTGAAAAATACCCCTTCATAATTTCAAAGAATTATAAATGATATTTTTCAATCATATTCAAAATTTTGTCTCCTTTATATATATAATGTACTTATTTTCTTAAATTTTATTAAACAGTATTTCAAACATTTACAGACATTTTTCTTTGTTACAAAAAAAAATAACTTAGTGATCTCTCAATCAAAAATCTCTCTTTTTGAACTTAAGTTAGATTTTAGGATACTACATTACTTAAGGTACTATCACTCCCATTAAAAGATATCTCACCTTTGTAGAAAAATTTCTTGATAAAATCACTAATAAATCATAACTCCAACAATTCCTAGGAAATCGCAATTACATCTTAGATTTCATTGCAAACATCAATAGAATTGCAAAACTATTACATGACCATCTTAAGAAAAATCCTACTTCTTGGATAGCCCAACACACTAGGAAGAAATAGTCTGATTTTACTCTATACATTGGAATGATTGTCAAAAGAATTATTCCATCGTTGAAAAAGAAGTTTTGTCCATTTTCATGTGTATTAAAAATTTTTAAAGTGATTTATTAAATAAAAAATTCCTCTTTCATATTGATTGTATGTTTGCAAAAGAGGTCTTACAAAAAGATGTTCCAAATATTGCATCAAAATATTTTGTCAAATGGCGACCTATTCTTTCTATTTTTAATTTTGATATTGAAGACATAAAGGGAGAAAAAACTCTATACCTAATTTTTTAACTAGAGAATTTCTCCTAAATGGACCTCAACACGTCACAAAAATCCAAGGATAAAGGAGAAACTTTTATACAAACCCCGCCCCCAAAAAAAAAAATATAACCTCTCTGTTGTTTCCACAGCCTTGTATGGGTTGTAATTGTTGTCAACGAGGGTTAAGTGTGCAAAAGAGTAAAAGTCACATGGAAGGGCAGTAAAGTCACATGGAAGGGCAAGAAAGTAAATCCGCCGCATAAGGGCAAGAACGTAAATCTGTCATGTAAGCCCTATTAGGGTTTCATGGAAGAGAGTATATAAAGGCCTTGGAAGACAAAACTAGGGCAGAGGGCCAACACAATTGAATAAACAGCAACCCAACAGCAACCGGCCAAAAGGAAGAGAGAGCAGAACGACAAGAGATCAGAAACAACACCACCAGGAGAGCAAACCAGAAATGTCACCACCGGGAGAGCAAACCAGAACGTGTGACCTCCTGTAAGCAAACCAGAAATGCCTCCTGCAAGCAAACCAGAAACACATCCTGCAAGCAAACCAGAAACACCTCCTGCAAGCAAACCAGAAACACCTCCTGCAAGCAAACCAGAAACACATCCTGCAAGCAAACCAGAAACGCCTCCTACAAGCAAACCAGAAACACATCCTGCAAGCAAACCAGAAACGCCTCCTACAAGCAAACCAGAAACACATCCTGCAAGCAAACCAGAAACGCACAACCAGCAAGAGGAGAAATAAGAAACAGACCACCCGGAAGAGAAGACAGCAGACTAGAAGTGTGAGGCAAGCCGAGAGACGTGAACCAGAAAAACCAGTAGCGTGAGACAAGCCAAGAGACGTGAAACAGCAGACCAGAAGCGTGAGACCAGAACGTGCAACAGCGTGACTAATCAGAAGCGTGGGGAAGGCCGTGAGACGTGAAACGACAGACCAGAAGCTTGAGTGCAAGCTGTGAAACCGTGAGACGGTGAAAGCAGGAGCTGTGTGAGACAACCTAGAGAAGGAATTTGGCGAAGCATCGGAAAGAACTCAACGTATTTCCAGATTTCTTCAAGAGAGGTTAGAGAGCGTTGCGGTGAACTTCTAAGCGGCAGTGGAGCAGCCTTTTAACTCAACAGAGGCAAGACAAGCTAGAAGAAGGATAGACACAATAAGTGACACTCTTTGTATTGTACTTGCTTAGTAATTGCAATAGTGAAAGGAGTAGAAAATTAAGACATCCATTGTAACTGGAATTCTCAAGTATAGTGGATAGTCTCGGTAAGGGAGAGTCCCTACCACCGTGGATGTATGTCACGTTGACGGAACCACGTAAATCTCGTATGTCCTTAATTTGCTTTACGTTCTGTGTTTGGAATTGAGTTGTGAACGCAGTTAAAGTATCAGCCAACCCATAACCTAACGAAGACCTAAATAAGAACATCCGAATTGTCTATTAGGCAAGGTGTCTGAAAGGTGACTTTGGGGACCATTGTGATTAGTAGGTAGCAATAGATCTACCTTAGTCGAATCTGAGAAAGAGTTCACTTTTAAGAAGAGATTGAAGTTGTTCACTTTCCTGCGAATTGCGAATTGTGGTGATACTGATTCACCCCCCTCTCAGTATCACAAACTAGTAGATCCTAGGGTGAAGTTGGGAACTTCAATTGGTATCAGAGCACAGGTTCACTAGGATAAAGCTTAACAGCTTGGTGTACTAGTTTGAAGAGCTCCAGAAGCTTTAACTTGTTTAGCATACTGAGAAATGGACGTCGGTACCAGCACCAGCACTACTTACAACAAGAAGGTTCCAATCTTCAACGGAACCAACTACCATATGTGGAGAGCGAGAATGCAGGTGGTATTTGCAACCATGGGCATGAACGTGGTGAAAGCTGTACAGAAGGGTTTTGAGCCTCCAGAAGAAGGTAAAAATCCAACCCCAGAGGAATTAAGACAGTTTGAGATAAATAGGAAGGCCTCAAATGTCATCATTTCAGCATTGACAGATGCTGAATATGCTAAAGTTATGGACTGCAAATCTGCCAAGGAGATATGGGACAAATTGCAGAAAGTCTATGAAGGTGACGGCAGAATGAAGGAGGCCAAGCTTCAAGTTTTCAAGGAGAGATATGAATCTCTCAGAATGCAGAAAAATGAGACAGTCCACGAGTTCTTCACCAGGGTTATTGATGCTGTAAACGATCTTAGAAGTCATGGGAAGAACAAGAAAGACTCATCTATTGTGAAGAAAATTCTAAGAATTCTGCCTGAGAGGTTTGCCTCAAAGGTGGCAGCCATAGAGAAGAGTAGAGATCTCAATTCTATGTCTCTACATGATCTCCAGTGCAATCTCATTGCATATGAGATAAGAATAAAGTCAATTGAGAGCTCCTCAACGTCAAAGGTATCAAAGGAGGCAGCTTTCAAAGCTATGAAACACTTGAAGATAAAAGAAGAGGAAGAATCATCTAGTGAGGATGATGATGATGATGAGGAAGAAAGTGAAGGTGAAGTGTTGGCATACTTCACAAGGAAATTCAAAAAGGGGTCTAAGAAAGGAAAAGGACAGTTGTCCTTGAGATGTTATTGTTGTGGACAGACTGGACACTTTGCTTCTCAGTGCAAAGTGAAACTTGATGATGAAGATGAGGATGGCGATGATGAGCAGAATTCAAAATAGAGAAGACCATCATTCAAGTCAAGGAAGTCCAGCAAGAAGACTGCTAGCCCACAGAAGAAGAAGAGACGCTCATTCAAGAGTTATGTAAGCCACACAAGCAAAGAAGCCAGCCACGTTGCCTACACAGCAAGTAATGAACAAAAGAAAACAAGCTGTGATTAGACCCAAAAAGAGGCAGTTTCAAGGTCATTGTTTTTATTGTGGAGTTTGGGGTCATAAGGCAAGTAACTGCTGGTGGAGAAGGCCAGTATATGTCTCCAACTTGAGAAGATACGATGCTGCATACAGGGGGAGACAATACAAAATTCAGAGGAGAACACCTGTCGTGAGTTCTTGCACATATTGTAAAAAGCAAGGACACACTGACAAGGATTGTTGGTGGAAGCCCAAACCAGTGGTTTCAAAGAACAAGTTTGCTATATTGGGAGACTTGGAACAGTGTGAAAGGTGTGGGCAGGATGGCCATAATGCCAAGAGATGCATGACACTTCTCCCTGAGCAAGAGAAGGCACTCAATGGCATAGTGAAAACAAGCGGTGTAGTCAAAGCTGAGAAAAAGGAGAAAGCTATCTTTCAGCCAATTCAAAAGAAGGAATATAAAGCTAAAAGAGAGGTGGCTAATATAGCTGAAATTGCACTCAAAGCTGACTACAAGGATAAGCAGTGGATCCTTGACAGTGGATGCACTTCACATATGATGGGAGATAAGAGTAAATTGTCAAAGCTAAACAAGTCAAGAGAAGGCAGAGTCAAGTTTGGCAATGATGATTCACTCAACATCAGTGGTCAAGGGTCAGTAAATATTGGAAAAGGAAAGCTGAAAGATGTTCTGCATGTTGAAGGACTCAGATATAATCTAGCATCTGTCAGCCAACTATGCAATGAAGACCATAAAGTGATATTCACAAAAACAGGTTGCCAAGTAAAGAGTAAAGAAGGCAATACTGTTGCAGTTGGGAAAAGAACAGCTGGAAATTTATATGTAATTGATGAGGACAAGACAAATAGTTGTTTACTTACAAAAGAAGAAGAAAATCAACTCTGGCATCGGAGGCTGGGACACTTAACACAGAAGAACATGAGGAAGCTGACCACTACTTATGCAATCAGAGACATTCCAGACCTTAAGAGAGAGAGGGAGTATGTCTGCTCAGCATGCTCTAAAGGAAAACAGGTCAGAAAGCAGTATAAGACCAAAGAGGTCAATTCTGAAGCAGTGCTTGACATTGTGCATACTGATTTGTGTGGGCCGATGAGAACAAAAGGGTTAAATGGTGAGAGGTACTTCATCTTGTTTGTTGATGATTATTCCAGAAGGACCTGCATCATGCACCTCACACATAAGTCAGAAGTTTTGAAATGCTTCAAGAGATACAGAAGATTGGCTGAAAATGAGAGTGGAAAGAAGATCAAAGTATTGAGGTCAGATCAAGGCACTGAATTCACAAATAGAGCTTTTGAAGATTACCTTGAGAAGCATAGAATTCACCATCAGATGGCAGCAGCAAGAACTCCTCAACAGAACGGGGTGGTAGAGAGGAAAAATAGAGCTGTGGTTGAAATGGCAAGAACTCTATTGTTAGAATCCAAGCTTCACATAAGATTTTGAACAGAAGCAACATTTACAGTTGTGCACCTATTGAACAGAGTTTCACTAAGGCCCAATATTGATAAGACTCCATATGAGCTATGGAGTGGGAAGAAGACAACAGCCAAGTATCTTAGAATCTTTGGCAGCCCATGTTTTGTAAAGAACAAGGAGCAAAACTTGGGAAAATTCTATGCTAGGTCAGATGAAGGCATCTTTGTGGGATACTCAGCAAAGACAAAAGGTTACAGAGTTTTTCTACATAAACTGGGAAAAGTGGTCACTTCCAGTGATGTGAGAATAGATGAAAACTGGAAAACAACGCATAATGGAGAAGCTGAGGATAGTGAAGAAGATGACTTCAAGATAGATGAAGAATCTGACCAACATGAAGAAGTGGGAAAAGAAGTAAGTTCAGACTCAGAGAAGAGTGAGTCTGAAGATGAAGAAGGAGATTCTTTTGCAACTAAGACTGTGCAAGAAAGAAAGACAAAGAAGATATGGACCAGTGCTCATCAAGGAAATCAGATAATAGGTGACCCATCAGCAGGGGTTACAACAAGAAGAAGAATTGTGGGAGCTACTGCTTTACTCTCACAAGTTGAACCTAAATCTGTTGAAGAGGCTGCACAAGACAAAGCCTGGATTAAAGCTATCAATGAGGTGCTGGATCAAATCGAGAAGAATGAAACATGGGAGCTAGTTCCAAGACCCACTAACAAGAATGTCATAGGAACAAAATGGGTGTTTAAAAATAAACACAATGAGGATGGCAAGGTGGTAAGGAACAAGGCTAAGCTGGTTTGCAAAGGCTACACTCAGATAGAAGGAGTAGATGTTGATGAAACTTTTGCACCAGTAGCAAGGTTGGAAACTATCAGAATGTTCTTAGCTTTGGCAGCACATAAGAGGTATAAAGTTTACCAGATGGATGTGAAATCAGCCTTTCTGAATGGGCTCCTAAAAGAAGAAGTGTATATTGAACAACCTGATGGAGTACAAATCAGTGAGGATGAGACACATGTGTGCAAGCTGAAGAAAGCCTTGTATGGCCTTAAACAAGCCCCAAGAGCATGGTATAGCAGGCTGGATGTGTATTTGAGAAGGTTGAATTTCAGAAGAGGAGTAGTTGATAATAACCTATATGTGTTCAACTCAGAGAAAGGCCAACTGATAACCATAATATATGTAGATGACATCATCTTTGGAGGGGATCACTTTGAGCTATGCCAAGAATTTGCACAGAAGATGAGTGAGGAATTTGAGATGTCATTGATTGGAGAAATGACTTACTTTCTTGGATTACAAATAAAACAATGTGAAGAAGGTATTTTTATTTCTCAGACAAAATATGCCAAAGAGATGCTGAAAAAGTTTGGCATGGAGGATAGTAGACCTGTCAGTACCCCTATGACAGTGGGCTGCAAGTTAACAAAAGATCAGGAAGGAAGGAGTACAAGCCCTACAGAATACAGGAAGATGATAGGGAGCCTTCTGTACCTTACAACATCAAGGTCTGATCTTATGCAAGTTGTGTGCATCGCCAGCAAATTCCAAGCTGATCCTAAGGAATCTCATGTATTGGCAGTGAAAAGAATCCTAAGATACCTCAAGGGGACACTGGAAATGGGCTTGTGGTATCCTGCCATGGATTCTGTAAAACTACGAGCATACACTGATGCAGACTGGGCAGGAAGCACAGATGATAGAAAATCAACCAGTGGCTGCAGCTTCCACTTAGGTTCAAAGTGTGTTGCATGGCTAAGTAGAAAGCAAAACAGTGTTGCTTTGAGCACAACGGAGGCTGAGTATATGGCTGCTTGTGCAGCATGTACTCAAGTGATATGGATGCAAAGACAATTGGCCGATTTAGGTGTTGAAGTGAAGTTACCAGTGAGTGTACTTTGTGATAATCAAAGTGCAACTGATCTTAGCAAGAATCCAGTTCAACATTCAAGGAGCAAGCATATTGACATCCGGTATCACTTTATCAAGGATCAAGTGGAAGAGGGCACAATTCAGTTGGAGTATGTCGGTACTAAAGATCAAATCTCAGATATTCTAACTAAACCTTTGTCCACAGAGTTGTTTGAAAAGCACAGAATGAGTCTGTCTGTGCAAATGCCTCCTCAAGCCTGAAGTTTAGGTGAATCCTCCATCTCTACTTTGCAGGTTTTTCAAATTTGTAATTGGTTGGCAAAGGGGGAGAGAAGCAACAGTGCAGGGGGAGCTGTTAAGGAAAGGGGAGTGCATATTTAGGGGGAGTTGTAATACATCTGCTTTTGGATTATTACTCTAAGAAGATTATGAAAGACTGTTGCATAATGGCTTTTGTTATGAATGTTGCCAACAATTACAAAGGGGGAGATTGTTATTCCCACAGCCTTGTATGGGTTGTAATTGTTGTCAACGAGGGTTAAGTGTGCAAGAGAGTAAAGTCACATGGAAGGGCAGTAAAGTCACATGGAAGGGCAAGAAAGTAAATCCGCCGCATAAGGGCAAGAACGTAAATCCGCCATGTAAGCCCTATTAGGGTTTCATGGAAGAGAGTATATAAAGGCCTTGGAAGACAAAACTAGGGAAGAGGGCCAACACAATTGAATAAACAGCAACCCTACAGCAACCGGCCAAAAGGAAGAGAGAGCAGAACGGCAAGAGATCAGAAACAACACCACCAGGAGAGCAAACCAGAAACATCACCACCGGGAGAGCAAACCAGAACGTGCGACCTCCTACAAGCAAACCAGAAACGCCTCCTGCAAGCAAACCAGAAACACATCCTGCAAGCAAACCAGAAACGCCTCCTGCAAGCAAACCAGAAACACATCCTGCAAGCAAACCAAAAACGCCTCCTGCAAGCAAACCAGAAACACCTCCTGCAAGCAAACCAGAAACACATCCTGCAAGCAAACTAGAAACGCACAACTAGCAAGAGGAGAAATAAGAAACAGACTACCCGGAAGAGAAGATAACAGACCTGGTATCTGTGAGACCACCCGGAAAAGAAGACAGCAGACTAGTAGCGTGAGGCAGGCCGAGAGACGTGAACCAGAAAAACCAGTAGCGTGAGGCAGGCCAAGAGACGTGAAACGGCACACCAGAAGCGTGAGACCAAAACGTGCAACAGCGTGACTGATCAGAAGCGTGGGGCAGGCCGTGAGATGTGAAACGGCAGACCAGAAGCTTGAGTGCAAGCTGTGAAACCGTGAGACGGTGAAAGCAGGAGCTGTGTGAGACAACCTAGAGAAGGAATTTGGAGAAGCATCGGAAAGAACTCAACGTATTTCCAAATTTCTTCAAGAGAGCTTAGAGAGCGTTGCGGTGAACTTCTAAGCGACAGTGGAGCAGCCTTTCAACTCAACAGAGGCAAGACAAGCTAGAAGAAGGGTAGACACAGTAAGTGACACTCTTTGTATTGTACTTGCTTAGTAATTGCAATAGTGAAAGGAGCAGAAGATTAAGACATCCATTGTAACTGGAATTCTCAAATATAGTGGATAGTCTTGGTAAGGGAGAGTCCCTACCATCGTGGATGTACGTCACGTTGACGGAACCACGTAAATCTCGTGTGTCCTTAATTTGCTTTACGTTCTGTGTTTGGAATTGAGTTATGAACGCAGTTAAAGTATCAGCCAACCCATAACCTAACGAAAACCTAAACAAAAACATCTGAATTGTCTATTAGGCAAGGTGTCTGAAAGGTGACTTTGGGGACTATTGTGATTAGTAGGTAGCAATAGATCTACCTTAGTCGAATCTGAGAAAGAGTTCGCTTTTAAAAAGAGATTGAAGTTGTTCACTTTCCTGCGAATTGCGAATTGTGGTGATACTGATTCATCCCCCTCTTAATATCACAAACTAGTAGATCCTAGGGTGAAGTTGGGAACTTCACTCTCCAAAACCTATAAAACCCATTTCTTAAGCCTAACAAATTAAGTCATAGATAAACCAAGTTACAAAAGAAGAAGAAGAAGCCCAATCTTCCCAAAAACAATTACAAATCCAATAGTGAATAAAATCCTTCTCCAAAATTCCTAACCTACTTATGGCATTACAAAGTCTCTTAGAGGGATAAATAGGAAATCTTTAAACTTTAATCTTTAAAAAGAAATAGGATCTTCATCCAAAACCTTATCTTAAACAAAAAAGAAATCCAAAAACACCTTAGCTTTTCTAACTAAAACTCATTTCTAGAACATCTTTATCATGGAAACAAGATTCTATGATAAGGATCCTTTCATAGCAATCTCAAAAATCATCCCTACTGAATGGTACTTTAAACCCCAAGACCTCCTTAAAACATAACCATATTATATGATTGTTCTTGAAATCACAAATTCAACCAAGTTCAAACACTTTTACATTGAAAAATCTCATTTTGATCCTGTATACTTTACCTATAATATATAAAAAATTATCCACCCTAACAATGGGGATAAGACCTTTCCAAACCCACATGCTTTCTAACTTGTCTAAAAACAAAATTAAACCACTGTTTATCTTTTTTCTTATTGGGACTACCAACAGGCATAGTATTATACCTTTCTTATCTAGAATCATAAGGATAGTCATTCTTGGTTATTTTACTTTCACACCAAAATGGACCTTTCAAAAATTCCAAATTAGTTTAAGTAATGGTGGAATTATTTCAAATCTTTTCCTAACATTCTTATTCCTAAAATTCAAGATAGTTATAATCTATTTAAATCACAATATGAACTTACAAATGAAGAAAAGAGATTTCCTCCTCTTTTCCTACTTTCCATAAAATTCTTCTTATCTTGGATATTACATGGTATTTTAAGTATCAAAACCAAGATGATACTCTAATCATTATCAAATGATTCAAGATAAAATGGTGTGACTTATTCAAAATCTCAAAAAAACTTTTAAGGCTTGTTATCCAAAACTTACATTTTTTACCTAAAAGTCATATGTCATGACCCATAACACCACATTTATGACCTAAAACTCATATGTCACAACCCTTTTAGCAATAGTCTAAACTAAAGAGGAATATTTTGCAATAATACAACAATTATTGTAATCCAAAACCTTCTCAACCTATAAATCTTTAGCCCCATCTGATTCAAGTGAGCCCAAAACTAATCTATAGGATAATGAGGATGACTATTTTGGAATCCCCTCTCAAATATTAAAAATAATTAAAAAAAAAGATAGAAAAGCACTCAGCTCCACAAAAGGACAAAACTACTTTCGATGATTGATAGTTCCACTTAGATAACTCATGACTGCTAACTTTACAAAAAAACAAAACTACTTTTGGTGACTAACAGCTCCACTCAAATAGCTCATGACTGCCCACTTGCCAAAAAAACAAAACTACTTTTGATGACTACAACTCCTTTAGCTCATAACTATTATCTCCTTAAAAAGACAAAACTACTTTTAGTAATCTTTCACCAAAGAAGAACCCATTGCTTTAGCTATAAAAGAGGATGATAAGAATCGAAGGGGGTAAGACTTAGATCTCCTAATTCAAAACTAATTTCTCCTTCTCTCTTTGTAATTTGATACTAATATTGGAATGAGAAGAACCAAAGGGGAAAGGACTTGGATCCCCTAATTTAAAATTGATTTCTCCTTCTTTCTCCATATTATAACTTCTTAGTGTTCTTTATTTAATGTCCTTTTCTCAATGTTCTCTTTTGTATTTGTAATTCCCTCACTAGATAATGAAAAAGAGTTTATTGTATAGTGAGGGAATTACAAATACAAAAGAGAACACGAATAAGTTACAATATAGAGAAATAAGAAGAAATTACAAAGAGAGAGGGAGAAATCAATTTTGAATTGGGGGATCCAAGTCTTGCCTCTTTAATTCTTCTTGTTTTCCTTTATGGCCAAAGGAATGGGTTCTTCTTTGGCAAAAGATTATTGAAAGTAGTTTTGTCTTTTTGAGAAATTGGTAGTTATTAGCTAAAAGAATTGTCAATCACCAAAAATAGTTTTGTTCTTTTGCAGAGTTAGTAGTCATGAGCTATTTGAGTGGAGTTGTCGGTCACTAAAAGTAGTTTTGTTCTTTTATAGAGCTAGTAGTCTCGAGTTATCTTAGTGGAACTATTAGTCGCCAAATGTAGTTTTGTCCTCTTATGGAGCTGAGTGCTTTTCTATTCTCTTTTATATTTGAGAAAGGATTCTAAAATAATCATCCTCATTATCTTGGAAGAGATCAGTTTTGTGCTCACTTGAATCAAATAGGGTTGAAGATTCATAGGCTGAGGAGGCTTTAGATTGCAATAATTGTTGCAAAATAGTCCTATTTAATTTGGACTGTTGTTAAAAGGGTAATGATATGTGATTTTTGGGCTAGAAATGTGGTGTTATGGGTTCTAGCTTATAGTGGTTATTAGACTTTTGTTAGGCATTTTTAGGTAGCAACCTTAAAAGTTTTTCTAGGATTTTGAACAAGTTCCACCATTTTACTTTGAATCATCTAGTAATTATTAAAGCATCATCTTAATTTGGATAATCAAAATACCATGTTAATGCTTAAGGTAAAAAGAATGTTGTGAAAAGTAAGAAAAGAGAAGGAAATCTCTTTTCTTAATTTATGAGTTCATATTGTGATTTAAACATATCATAGTATCTCAGATTTTAAGAATAAGAATGTTAAAAGAAGATTTGAAATAGTTCCACCATTACTTAAACTAATTTGGAATTTTTGAAGGGTCTATTTTGGTGTCAAAGTAGAATAACCAAGAATGATTATCCTTATGGTTTTAGAGAAGAAAGGTATTGTACCATGTCTGTTGGTAATCCTAATAGGAAAAGGATAGACAACGGTTTAATTTTGTTTTTAAAGAAGCTGCAAAATATTTGGATTGGGAAAAGTGTTGTCCCCATTGTTAAGGGTGGATAATTTTTTGTAAATGGCAAGTAAAGTATGTAGGATTAGAATGAGATTTTTCCATATAAAATTTTGAAGAGGTATTGGGGTTTAAAGTACGATCCAATGCGGAAGAGTTTTGATATGATTGTGAAAGAATCCTTATTATGGAATCTTATTTCCATGGTAAAGATATTTTGGAAATGAGGTTTAATTAGATAAGCAGAGGTCTTTTTGTTCATTTTTGCTTAAGATAAGGTTTTAGATGAAGATCTTATTTCTTTTTGAAGGTAAGAGTTTATAAATTTACCTATTTGTCCTTTTAAGAGATCTTGTAGTGCCATGAGCAAGTCAGGAGTTTTGGAGAGGGATTCTATCCATTGTTGGACTTGTAATTGTTTTTAGAAAGATTGGACTTATTCTTCTTCTTCTTTTTCTTTTGTAACTTGGTCACTCCATGATTTAATAGGTTGGGTTGAGGAAATGGGTTTTGTAGGTTTTGGAGAGGTTATGATATTTTCTTCTTTGGGATTTTGTATAAGAACTTTTCCTTTATCCTTGGATTTTCGTGACATGTTAAGATCTATTTTGGAGAAATTCTCCAGTTAGGCAATCGAGTATAGAGTTTTTCTCTCCCTTTATGTATCAATATCAAAATCAAAAATAGAAAAAGTAGTTTACCATCTAGTAAAAATATGTATTGGCGCAATGTTTTGAACATGTTTTGGTAAGAACTTTTTTTGAAGACTTGCAATCAATGTGAAGAAGGAATTTTTTGTTTATTAAATTATTTTAAAATTTTGTAATGCACATGACAATGGAAAGAACTTTTTGATGGTGGAATAATTTTTTGGACAATCATTCTAATGTGCAAAAATAAAGTAGACTATTTCTTCTTTATTATTTCTGAGTTGTCTGAGAGTACCTCCATAATATAAATCAAACATATATGTTTCAACAATTTTGGGTGTTAGGGGATTTGCGAGATGAATATAAGGGATTTCTCGCAATTGAGTTTTTATATGTTGAACTAAAGTAGTATGCTAGACTATTCAGTGAGCGGGATTTTTTTTAAGATGGTCATGTAATGGTTTTATAATCTTATTGATGTTTGGGATGAAATCCAATAAGTAATCAAGACTTTTTAGGAATCATTGAAGTTGTGATTTATTAGCAAATCTTTTTGCAAATATGAAAGACTTTCAATGGGAGTGATGGTACCTTGAGTAATGTGGTGTCCTAAAATTTGACTTGAGTTTAGAAGAAAGAGATTTTTGACTAAGAGATCATTAATTCATTTTGTTTTGTGACAGAGAAAAATATTTGTAAATGTTTAATTACTATTTAATAGAATTTGAGAAAATGAGTACATCGTATATATATACAAGACAAAATTTTAAATATAGTTAAAAAATATCATTCATAATTTTTTAAAATTTTGAAAATGCCTTTTCAATCCAAATGGCATTATATTTCATTAATATTGACCAAATGAAAGTACAAATGTAGTTTTGTAGTAGTCTTCTGAGTGAATTTGAATTTGCTAGAATCTTCATTTCATGTCAAATTTTGTAAAAACACATAAAAAATATAGTTTTTGAAATAGGTCTTTTTTATTAGGAATAAGGTACGTAATCCATTTAAGAGTTTTGTTTAAAAATTTATAATTAATAACTAATCTAAGTGTGTCACATTCTAATTCTACTTATTTGTTTACATAAAAAGCACGACAAAACTAAAGTGATTTATATTTTCTTTGTGATTGTTAGATCTTGTAATTCTTTGTAAGGAAACATTCTTTTGAAAATGAAGATGTTGATGTTTGGCAAGCATGATTGTGTGAATCTTGTTCTTATAAATTAAGTGAGGTTTTATGATATTAAAATTTCATATTTTTGAGACTTCAATAAAGGAAAAATAGATTTTTGTAATTTTGTTTTGAAAAAATTATGATCACAATGGACAGTATAGGGAGTAATAAAATTTATAAATGACATTCTTAGAATAATGATATGATTTATGTTTTCATCTAAGACGGAGGTTCTTATTTGGAAATTTTGATTTTGAACAAAAATAGTGGTTTTGTCGATAATGGTCATTTTAAAGTTATTACTAGCTAAAAATTTTCATTTGTAACCTTTTGTAATTTTTGTGGACTATTATTTATTTGATACAATTCAAATCTACTCCAACATCAAATAAGGTTATAGTATTAACTTTGAAATCATTTGAAAAAATTAAGGTGACCTTGATAAACCATTTTGAAGAAGTAACTTGTTCGAGAGTAAAAAGAAAGTCAATTGGGACATTCTCTAAATTTTCAAGTTTTTATGGTTCTAGTTATTATGGTTTTGGGTCACTATTGTTAGTTTCTCCTATTTTTAAGTGTTTTGGGAGAAGGAATTGTAAAATCTCCTCATCTTTTTATTGTTTTTGTTTGAATTCACTATGTTTTGATAATTTTAATTTTTTTTCTGTAATTATATAGTGAGGTTTGAACTTTTTGAAACTTGTGTTGGCTAGTATGGTAATATAGTCATAAGGAGTGGTGATTATGGAGTTATCTAATTTTATTTCTTAAAAGGTTTTGAGAAGTTTTTTCTAAATATTCTTTTTGTAAAGTAAGGTCTTTAATATACTTAATAAGGTCAATGAAAAGTTTATGCTTCTTATTAAGCATATTAATTTCTTGATTTTAAATGAAGTGGTTTAAATTTCATTGAGTTGAAAGGCTTTTTGCTTCAAGCGCTCATTAGAGAAATTTGAATATAAACTAAAAGTATCCTAAAAAAGAGGTTCTAATTTTGCAATAGTTTTTTCCTATAATTGTAATTCTTGTATCCTACGATTGATTTTGTAATAATTGAAGATGTGTTCTTTCTTGTTACACCTGTAACAAGTAATATCTCATAGTTGTTTTTTGGTGGTAGAATTTTTTTGTTTAGATTGTTTAGATTTTTTTGTTTGTTGTAATAAGATTGTTTTTTTTTTTTTTTTTGTAACCAGTATAATTGCTCCTAAAGGGTTGGTATTTTTTGTTGTTGGATTTTATGAGCTTTGGGATACCCAGATCGAATTATCGGCAAAAAGTTCCTACTATTTTAATTCCCATTTGAGATATTTTTGAAGTTTAAGATCTTGTCAAATTTTGAATCCTTATTAAGTGTAGTTTATTAGTTCTTGGTACGTCAACTAATCAGAAGGGATTAAGTTTCTAGAGGTAGTTTTAAGGGTGTTTCTAGTTTTTTCCCCTAAGAGTGTTGGAAGTCCTATTAAAATTTTTTTTTTTCAGAAGGTTTGGTTTGAATCCTCTCTAAACATAACTTTGGTGAGGAAGGTGTTATTGTAATTTTGGAAGTCACTAAATTTTTTTCATCTAAGGTTTCTAAGTAATTCAAAATTTTTTTTCCTTAAGACCGTAATGGATCTCCTATGAAATATAAAGAGATAGTCAGAATAAGACAAATTACAACAAATGCTATTGTGTTTCTTAAGTTATCAAGAATGGAAATATCATCTTCTATGATTTGTATAGATTATAAAATTTGTAATTGTTCATTTGTAAAAATGGTAGTCCTACTATCCTTTTAATTGTCTTGAAAATCAGTAATTAAGAGTTCAACAACAATTTTGTCTAAAATTTGGTGTTATGTTTTATAAGTATTCGTAGGCATAATCATTTGTTATAAAAAACTAATGATATTGTATTTAAATATGTCATTTTTATTCCATTCGTAAATAAGAGAGGCATTAAATTTGTATTGAAATAGTGTGTTGAGTTTATTTTCAATATTTAAATCGGAGTCATATAAGCAAATATGAGTTTAGGCCAAAATATATGATTTAGGTGAGAGTGAGAGGCCTCGATTTCTAACTTTTGTCATAGAGTATTAATTACTTTTTTGTCAGTATTTGAGGATAAAAGTTTAAAACTAGAAAGATGAGTTTTGATTAATTGGATAAAGTTATCAATATTCTATTGAGTTTTATTTGAAATCTAGTAATGTTTGAAAATAGAGTGTTTTATTGTATAAATATCTAGATTTGTAACAAACTTTATGTTATTTGTTTTATAACTATGATTTTCTATTCTATTTAATTGAGTTTCTATATTATGAAAATGAAAATTAGAAAAATTATTTTATTGAATAACCATTTAAAAAAGTTTTTAAGAGTATTATTTTCATGTAAGAGTTTGTAAGAAGTTAAACTTATACTATTTTGTTGATGGGTTAGTTTGAGTTGTCTTAAAGGTAGATTCGTAGCCTCTATGACCTTATCATCAATAGTAACCCATTTTTTAATTTTGTTTTTGGTAGTAATGAAATTTGTATAATTTTGAAAAAGTTAGAAAATGTTATTTTTAGAAACATACAACTCAAACCAGTCAAAAACATAAATGTGCATTTTTTGCTTGAAAATGAAATTAGAAAAGCAATTTTAGATATATTGCCAATCTGATAAAATGTTTTTAAAAAATTATACTTTTTTTTCTTAGAATTATGGAAAAGTAAAAATTATCGTATAAATATTTTTTATCAACCTGAGAATTCTTTTTTAAATCATGTAACTCATTTAAAATGTTTTTTTTTTACTGCTAAAAAAGTATGTAAAGTTAGGGAATTGATTTGTAGAGTTAATAAATATAAGATGAAATATGTTAGTATTATAATTTGCAGTTTGTAAGGATGTGCGTGGAATTTCAAATGGGTAAGCGACGCCATTTAAGCCAGTAGTCTCTAAAACTAACCAAATCGAGTCAAGTGGAGTTTTTATGGGTAAGGGAAGGCAACTACGAGGATTGGAAGAAGAAGAAATAGAAAATGGTAGGACAGAAACTAAAATATTAGAGTTAAGAATCATTAAGATCCAAAAGGCCGTTGCACCTTCTATTGAAACTTTTTTTTTATATAATTTTTTTAGGTTAATATTTTTATTTTTTTATTTTTTTAAAACAATAAACTGTTGCAAAAGTACCTACTTATATTAAAATATAGACAACAATTTTAAATTGCTGCGACACAATGTGTATAATATATGCAATATTTTTATAACTGCTGTTTATATGCATAATAGTTAATAAACGAAACAATTAATCGCTGTTTAAAACCTTATATGATAATAATTATTAATCATCGTATTATAAATCACTACCTAAAAGATATATATATATAACACAATTTTCAAAATCGCATAAAATGTCTATTATAATAAAATGTCAGCAGTTTTAATACAATTTAAAGACAGCTATTTAAAACCATTGTCATAAAATTGCTGACATAGAATCATTTTGATGCAGTGACGACAGATTTAGAAAAACAAAATAGTAAAAATTAGCTAAACTGCGGTGCTGCGGATGGCAAGCTCATTCCTACGTCATTGTGCAACAACTTTTGCGTCTCGGTAGCTGTGACCTTGGCTCCCTCGACTAAACTCATTCACTGCCTTCACCATGTCGGTTTTTGCAGAAATATTCTCAATTAGATATTATATGGGTGTAAAAATTTTAGCTTATAGGCGCAAGTTGTCACGGGGTCATTACCTTCTCCCCAAAAGGCTAACATGTTGGGGTGTGCAGCACCCACGCTTATATGACCCAGGATCCCCCTCTTCCTATCCGATGTGGGAGTCGAGTTGTATCTAACCCGTCCCTGCCCGGACATAACCCGTCCGTGACATTCTCCCTCACCGAATCCATCGACGTCCTCGTCAGAATCGGGGTCTCCCTGCCTACTTCCCGTTGAAGCGCTTGGCGAGAAACATCGGAGTCGGGGTCGGGTCGGCTCTGATACCACTTTGTCACGGGGTCATTACCTTCTCCCCAAAAGGCTAACCTGTTGGGGTGTGCAGCACCCACGCTTATATGACCCAAGATCCCCCTCTTCCTATCCGATGTGGGATGTGGGAGTCGAGTTGTATCTAACCCGTCCCTGCCCAGACATAACCCGTCCGTGACAAAGTGTGCGTGCCATAATTGCATCACACGACTGTTCATCAAGAAGATACCAACCTACTCAAGGCGACAACCGTGCTGCCTGGACAACAAGAGGCACCTCGTCACTTGACTAAACTTTCAAGGTTCAGAGATTCAGCCCAGGGACCACTCTAGGTTTCTAAGCTTCAATCTTTTATCCAATAACATAGGTGACAATTGCCAAAAGCCCTCTCCCACACATCGCTGGAGCATCTCCTCTCTCTCTCTCTCTCTCTCTCTCTCTCTCTCTCTCCCTCTCTCTCTATATATATATTTATTATACCTTTTGAAAAAGTGCATTTTACTTGTATTTTATTTAAAAAATATATATTTTAAATTATGATTTTCTTTTAAAAAATTGAGAATAATTTGTCATCTTAAGAAAATAAAAGGGAGAAAAAAGATTTAAATTATAAATATTTTTTCTTAGTAAAAAAAGATAAATTTAGAAATATTTTTATTTAAAAAATTAAAAGAGAAATTTAGCATTAAATTTTCCTTTAAAAATTTATTTTTCTTTTTTATTTTTTTTTAATTTTGAGTATTTGTGTTGCATTGATTTGAGATATATATGAAGATTTATTAAAATAAATTAGATAAATTGTAACACATGTTAAATTATAATAGAATAAAATAAATAAATTAGATATATGTTAAAAATATTAACTTTATTTAAATATTAAGAAAAATGATAAACTAACTATTGAGTGAATGATAAATTAGATATTAAATCAAATATTTAGATTATTCCTAAATTAAACCAACACTTATCTTTTTTCTCAATTTTAGTAATATATAATTATATTAATATTAAACTCATATGATGAGTGTAGATTTATTATATTTATTAATCAATATATTTTACTTGTATTTTATTTAAATGAGAAAAATATAAAAAAAATTAAATTATGAGTATAATTTCTTTAAAAAATAAAAAATTGAATTTCAGAGTAATTTTTCTTTTTAAGAAAAGGAAAAAAACAAAAGAAAATTATATCATATTTATTGAAACGTGCATTTTGCTTGTTTTTTCTTTAAATGAGAAACATATTAAAAAATTAAATTATGAGGATGTTTTCTTTAAAAAAAATTTTAAAAAATGAATTTGAGAGTAGTTTTTCTTTTTAAGAAAAAAAGAAAAACAAAAAAAGGTAAATTATATAATATTTATTGAAAAGTGCATTATGCTTATCTTTTATTTAAATGAGAAAAATAAAAAAGATTAAATTATGAGTATATTTTCTTTAAAAACATAAAAAAATTGAATTTGGGAGTAGTTTTTCTTTTTAAGAAAAAAAAAGGGAAAAAGAAAAGAAAAGCTTAAATTATAAGTATTTTTTTAAATGATAAATTTGAAAATATTTTTATTTGAAAAAAAAGAATTTAGAATTTTTTTTAGAAAGTGTTCTTTTATTTTTCTTAATTATGAATATAAATTATAATATATATTAAATAGTAAAAAAGTAAATTGAGTGAATTAGATATATATTTAAATCACAATTTTATTAAAGTACTATGAAAAGCTAAACAATGTCAAATTAGAACTCAATCGCATACTTAAATTATTCATAAAATTAAATAAATATTATTATATAAATATTTTATTAATTTTTTTCTTGATTTTGATAATATATACTTATTAATATTAAACCCTGTGATGCTTATTATATTTTTTAAAATATATATTTTACTTGTATTTTATTTAAATAAAAATATATAAAAAATTTAAATTATGATTATCTTTTTAAAAAAATAAAAAATAAATTTGAGAGTAATTTTTCTTTTTAAGAAAATGAAAAGGGAAGAAACATAAATTAAGAATATTTTTTTTTAGAAAAGGATAAATTTGTAAATATTTTTATTTAAAAAATAAAAAAGAATTTAGAATTATTTTTTTCTTATTTTATTTAATTATAATATTTGCATTATACAAATTTCAGGCATATATAAAAAAATTTTAATATAAATTAAATAAATTATAATATATATTAAATTGTAGTAAAATAAATTGAATAGATTAGATATCTAGTAAAATTATAATTTGATTAAAATCCTAAAAAAACTACACAGTAATTATTAAGTAAATTTTAAATTAGAACTCGAATTAAATATTTAAATTATTTATAAAATTAAAGAAATATCATCACATAAATATTTTATTAATTTTCTCTTAATTTCAGTAATATATACTTACATCCAGTTCTCAATAGTTAATAAAAATGCAAACAAAACATCTTTTAAATGCAAAGATTAACCAAAGACAAAATTGATGACTGAATCAAAAAATATATCTGTTAAAACCCAAACAATTTTTATAATAAATAAAAAAAATATCTGTTAAAACACTCGCTAAGTTGCTTTTTCGGATGATGTATCGAGCTCCCGTAGAAAAATGGGGGTTTATAAAATTCATTTATGAAAAATATCACCGAAACAGTCATTTAGTTGTGTTTAGACTCAAATCCGCTCTCATCCAATTCAACGCATGCAGAAACACAATATCAAACATGATTTTAGTTATTTACCTCAACCTTCGGACGATGGACTAAAGAAAATATTTTGCAAGGCCGATAGAGATTATAGTAATTGAAAGAAAGTTCAACGAAGGCATATTCGATAGCCACTCGTCATTATTCCAAAATCCAATCGTTGACCTATGATTGTTCCTCGCACCATCCCTAGTTGCGACAGTTTTGAACACAATAGTAATTCTCTCCTAGTTTATTTTGCTTAGAACATCTAGCCGTCATTTTGATATATACTGCATCCGCATGCATATTTTTTATTGTGGTCAATTTTTCATTCTCTAGTGCTGATGAAATTTTGTACACACACACAAATATATTTGTGTATTGACCATAAGAATGAGTCACTTAGTATGATACCTCGAATTATTCGTCAAAAATCTGATAATTGCTAGCTCGAATTTTAACTGGTTCCACTTAATTTAAAGCTTATATAGAAACTGATCTATCTAATTGATCATCCTCATTCAGCATAGTGGATATATTCAGTTGACATAGGTAGACCGTAATATATGTCTAAAAAAGGATCGAAGGAAGATGGTTATTTTTATAAATTAAATTCTTATGTAAGTTTTTCAAAGATAGTGTTGGGTTACACCGGATGACTTTTATTTGGGGTGCATACTAATTTTACTCCTAAAAAACATGAGTATAATAGACTTTCCTTAAAATGTAAGCCTATTGGAAAAATAAGTAAAATAAATAAAAAAATAATAATTTTGTTCTTATTTTAGTACAAATCAATAAACTTATAACTTTTTTCAGAAATTAGATTGACCTATGTAACATTACTACTCTACTTGTCAAGTAATTATTTAAATAAATTTTAATGTTATTTAAATTTATTCTTTTATATAATTTATGCAATTTAAGTAATCAATTTTTTAAATTTTAAGAAAAAGTAAAATATATTAAATTTGAATAAAAAATTGTTTAATTTGAATAATTACTTACATGAATTTTTATATTATTTAATTTTATAATTTTTTTTTATATAATCGATGTGGTTTAAATAATAAATTACTGAAAATTTAAGAAAATATAAAAATAGATTAGATTTGAATAAAAAATATTTTGTTTGCACAACTATTTAAACGAATTTTATTGCTATTCAAATTTAAAATCTTTTTATGTTATTTTTGTAATTTAAGTAACAAATTATTAAAAATTTAAAAATAAATAAACAAAATTATATTTAAATAAAAAAAGGTTTTATTTGAATAACTATTTAAATAAATTATACTATTATTTAAATTTTAAATTTTGTATATAATTTATATAATTCAATTAACAAGTTACTTTAAAATATAAGAAATAGTAAAAAAAAGTCATATTTAAATAAAAGACATTTGATTTGAGTAATTAATTAAATTTATGGATTAATTTAACTCTTTTTTTAAAAGTTCATATTAAAAATCTCCTTTATTTTAATAGTATTATACATTGAATTTACTGCAGAGGGAAGGTTCACCGGGGGTAACGAAGATCAAGTTTGAGATTGTAATTTGCCAACCAGCTAATAAATATATATTTGAGATACACTAACAGGTTCTAGGACATAGGCGCATGCCCGAGCCACGTTCTTCATTCATTCTCTTTTTAATTGTTTTCACCATAATTTGTGACTGACAATAGGAAGAAAAATACTGACATCTATCGATCGCGTCTAGCATATAAATAGTCAATTGCCCATGTCGAATCCCACTTTTTCAACCTTTCTCATGGTTCAAAAAAAAAAAGAAAGAAAAATAACAATAATGCAAATTCCGTTCACTAATATTATAATGACATGCATAATTTCATAAACGATAATGGTTATGTATGTTAATAAACAAAATATCATCATAAAAAAAAAAAAAGAAAAAAAAGAAAGATTGATCATCGCCTGGCTGGTTCTAGCCCCAACTAGTTAACCCTTTTTTTTTTTTTCTCTCGTCTAGGTACCAACAATATTGCAGCTAGCTCATATTTGATTACCTACGTTCTGCCACCTTACTTCCAACAAAGATATCATTTGGGCTCCTCCTCTGTGTATCCCTTTCTCTCGCAACTTTGCTTTTGTAAATGGCGTCTGGGACAACACCAAGACTCTTCGTCTTCGTTTTATTCTCACTAGTCCCGTACTTGAATTCTTCTGTCCGTGGAGATCCCGATATTCCTTGTTACTTCATTTTTGGAGACTCATTGGTCGATGGTGGCAACAACAACTATCTTAGCACAACTGCTAGGGTTGATTACCTGCCGTACGGGATAGATTTCCCGTATGGTCCGACCGGAAGGTTTTGCGATGGTCGAACAGTGGCTGATATAACTGGTTGACTTCTTTAACAAATCTTCTACATCAATCCATACATAGAAATGCATACACACACACACACACACACACACATATATATATCTTTATTAGATGCATGACCACATGGCGCTCGTTGACATCTGCTAAATTGATCTCTTACCAGAGAAAATCTATTTAATTACCCCTTTCAACTATTGCTGCCCGCTCCTTTCTTTCTTTCGTTATTTGTGTTTTTGATGGCAAAGAAATGATTTTCTAACTCATCGCAGTAGTTTAAACCTTATAGTATCTTATTTTTCCCTGCAAATGAAATTTAAAAGCAAATTTTTCATGTCTCTTAGATGGAAGCGAGCTATATATATATATATAGTGATAGTGATCTGGATAAAATTAATGTTGGTGTTAGCAGGTTTTATCTTCTTTCCATTTTTTTTTTGTCTGGAGTCCATTTATTGGAATAGGAGCTTAAGCAGAAAATGAATTTTAGAAGTCAACCCTAAGACCTCTATTGATAGTAAGTCAGATTTAATTATAAGGACCAGGAAAGAAGTGAAATAGAAGTGGAAGCAATTATTCAGCAGCAACACAAATGGGAGAATCGAATTAGAATAGTCTATATATGCAGCGATTTAATATGGTTTTGGATGTTTTTCAGTTCGAATTTGGCCTGAATCTCGCTAGCGTAAACTGGATCATGTTTTCCAAATATTTTTGGATACCGAGCCTAAATTGGACAGTTCTGGAAAAGAAAAGGATACCTCTACTGTTTATTTCCCAATTTATTTCTTTTCTTTTTTCGTTTTTTTTTTCTTTTTTCGTTTTGGGGGCCTGGGAATCGGGAAATCTTTTTCTTGGAGTTCCACAAACACCTGAGAAAAACTCAGGACGACTCCAAAATACCATAACCAATGTGAACAATGGTTTGACCATTCAAGCCACTATCTATCTACCGCCAATTGGTTCGGTATCTTTGTATTTTGTGTCCTTCAAGCAACCTCAACAGCAAAGTACGAATTGGTTTCCATCTCTATCTGTTTTTTTTTTTTTTTTTTTTTTTTTTGGAGATCCTAATAATACTTTAAAGGGGGGCACTATTAATTTGGTGACCAGCAGTTTGATGGAAAATCTAAACTCATTATTTGTACCTCACAGGTCAACTTTTAGGTTTTGATGATTTCATTCCGCCCTTTCTGCAGACTTCGGGCTCAGAAATACTCAAGGGCGTAAATTATGCATCTGGCTTAGCAGGAATACGTAATGAAACTGGAAAGTTCTTGGTAATTTGACCAAATTAATATCCACGTACATTTATACATACATTTGTACACAAATGAAAATTTTTCCTTATCTATGCATCTCTTTTTTCTTGTAGGCTGTCAATATCGATTTACACAGGCAATTGCAATACCATCAAGTCACCATCTCCCGCATTGTTGAGCTACTAGAAAGCAATGACTCGGCTGTCGATCACTTGAACAAGTGTTTATACTTATTTGTGATCGGCAGCAACGATTACATTAACAACTATTTCTTGCCACAAATTTACAATACAAGTAGGCGATACACTCCTCAACAATATGCCGAAGTTCTTATTGAAGAATACTCTCAAAAAATCATGGTAATTAACAGCTTTACTTATTAAGTTTTCATCTTTGGTTCTTGTTCGCTAGATCATAATAAATTTTTGGCGATTTTATACTAGTCTTAATCACTGCCGAAATGGACAAAAATTTGTTGGGCTTTTAGACATTGTACAATTTTGGAGCAAGGATGGTAGCCTTGACTGGAATCCCACCTATAGGCTGCACACCAAGTGCTATTGCTACCTATGGCACCGGTGGCTCCCTCTGCGTTGACTACATGAACGATGCTGCAAATCTGTTTAATGATCGGCTTAGATCTCTTGTTCATCAGCTTAACAATGATCTAAACGATGTTAAATTGATCTACTTGAATACGTACGGGGGGTTCTTCTCTCAATATTTTTCTTCTCCAGGTAAAATTTATCTATTCATTGTTACATAATTTAAGTGATTTAGTTTTAATTATTTATTTATTTATTTATTGGATTGGTTTGGTTTGGTTTGGTTTGCTGGAAATAAGAGGTAATTAACAACTCCATTACCAGACCCTAAGAATATTTTAAAAATTATTCTAGCAGGTCTGGGGATTAAAATCACTAGTTGCTGTGGAGTAGATGAGTATGGCCTGTGCATTCCTGATGAAGCTCCATGCCAACACAGGGAGCTACGCTTGTTCTGGGATGCATTCCATCCCACCGATGCTGCGAACCAGATTGCGGCACGAACATCCTTTCTAGCTTTGAAGGAAATTTTGCTAGGCTAGAGAATCATCCACACCCAAGCTACCTTCAACCACTGTTGCGGGCTTCAATCTCTCTCTCTCTCTCTGTTTTTTTTTTTTTTTTTTTAAAGAAAGGAAAAGAGAACATGACTTGTTTCATTGTGCGTAGACTCAAAGAACGAAAAATGCACATTGCATTCCAAACCCTTGCTGTAATAATTGGCCGGCAGTTATTTTGAATAAATAATTTGGGGAAATTATTGATGTATAAATGTTTATTTATTAATTTTTATGTAAAATCTTAGTCATATAAAAGGGAAGTCTTCGAGAGTTGCCTCATTCCATCACACAGATAATTCCAATTTTATTAAATGCTATACGTATTAAAGATTCATTGACCCTTTCCTTAAAAAGTACGAATTAGCACTCATTTATGCAAAATAAGGAAAAAGAAAAAAGGAATTAGTTCCCATCGTAGAAAAAAAAAAAAATCAAAATTGAATGGCAGTAGGTGTGCAAGCGTGTCTGTCTGTTTGTGTCGATGTAACATTTGTGTTTAAACCAAAACGTTAGTAGCCATTAGAAATACTCTAAAACCGTAACCCATCCATTAAAAAGCATTAGGTTTTTTTACCAACAAAAGCTGCGGTATCTGCCAAATAATTGGATGGTGCGGCACCATTATCGAAGATAATCCAGTAATGAGAGAAAATATACATGTGCAATCAGGTAAGGATTGAAGTCTAATTTACAAGGAAAGCATTTGGTTTTTTCGTTTTTTTTTTTTTTTTGTCTTGTCAAATTGACTCACCTTTTTCAATTTTCACTGCTACCTTCTTGCAAGACAAATCCATAGACTCCCCCCCCCCCTTTTTTTCTTCTTTCTGTTACATCAGAACGTCAAGTTTATAGGACTTCCAAAGTGCTATTTTATAATTATGTCAACAATTAAATTGTTGATTACATTTAAAGTTTTCTTTTTTGGATTATTAGAAGGTACAATCAGGTAAATTTTTTCTTTCTTATAAACTTCACATCTCTTTTAGGATTAAAATTATATAAGGCTAATTGAATCATTAAATGTAATATGTAGTATGAACATTCAATTTTTCAACTTTCAACTTAAAAGAAATAATTTAGACAGGACCAAAAAAAGAAAGAAAAGAAAAGGAATAATTTACAGCCGAAATTTTTTGGGCCAATTTGTTACCCCAAAATATTAAAGTTTCTAGCTTCAAAGACAAGCATGAAAGCAGGAAGTACCTCCCTGGCATCATCTTTCCTTCACTTTTCGGGTTTTCCTTTTTCTCATTTTATGTTTTTTTATTTTCATTCAATTATTATTAAAATAAAAATGTTGAAAAAGAAAAGAATTTACATTGGCTATGAAATTCCTAATTGCAGGTGGACCTTGCTAATAGAGACAAAATCCACATAAAAAAAAAGAATTATACATGTTTCTCTCTATAAATACATGGGAAAGGGAGGAGATACCAACCTATTGATACACTCACACTAAAAATCATTAAAGAAGTTAAGCAACAAACTGAGATTGATAATTATAGATCAACGGCTCAAAGTTGGGGAAGAAGCAATGGGAAAGAAAAGAAAGGAACGGGAGCAGGAAGAGGAAGAGATGAATGATCAGAAATTGACTCTTAAAGATTTGGAACATTTAGACATCACTTGGATTTATATTGCATATCCTTTTTGCTTTTGAAAAGGGCTATTTTCCATTTAACTTTTATAATATTGCATATTGCATACGGGCATATGTTTATCGTCGACCGTGCAATAATACCCTCATGATGAACCGATTATTTGGTAAGTTAGTTTTATCATGTGACAGTAAGCCAATTTAATAAATATTTCGATTCCTCTCGAGCACAAAAAACAAAGTGTTTGATGCATCAACTATATGCATTCTTTTTTTGTCCATCATTTCAATGTTTAATAGGTAAGTCAAACAATAATTGGTCCCAATTATCATATAAATAGTGTCACTTTCGTTCGCACAAGCAATCCGACTTCAAATTATTATGTGTTCAATATGGGGAAGTTTTGTGATAATTGCATTATCGGTTCTATGCTAGCTATGAATACTATGATTTGAATCTGATTTTAAACTGTTACTAACAACCGCACTATGAGATCTTGTGACCAATCGATTCTTGTTGTGAAATAAATTTTTTGAACGGGATTATGCCTAGTCATCTAAAAGCTTTATTCATTAGACATTGTAAATCAGATCAAGTCTTTGTGTCTTGTTAATGTGGATATTTTTGATATAAATTAGATCCGACTAGAAAGTGTGCAACAAATCCAAACTAAACTAGTCGAATCCACCATAACTATGCTGAATTGATTGAATTGAACATATAGAATGAGTTAGACCATTGAATGTGCAATAATAGTTGTCATTAAGGTACTAAGAATTTAATATCTTACTCTCAATTATTCAATAATAGATAGTGTGAGTAAAAATCAATCTCACAAGAAGTACAATCAATTTACTATTAATTAATCAAAAATTAAAGATATTAATCGGGAGAAAAATTGAATTTTGCTTTTGTCTCAAATAAAACAAATTATAAAAAGATCAAATACTAAAAATCTAGTTTTAAATTTATATACAATTATGATATTTAATAATTTTGATTACTCACAATGTTATCTTAATTCTAATGTAATTATCAATCTTAAATAACAACAAATTATGTTACTCAAAATTTTCCTTAAATTTATTTACTAAATAAAATAGTTTCTTTACTTAGATTCTAACTATTATACCCATATAATAAATTCTCTAAAGTAATATACTGATAGCCTTTAAAGTTAAGAAAATAAATTAATATAAGTAATAATCACATAAATTTAGATCGATTAATTTATATTGAGTTATTCATAACAATAAGATAAAAACTTATTCATAATCTCCTTATTATTTGCTACTTCGTGAAAACTTATTCATATGCTTAAATATGTACTTCAATTTAGATCATAAAACTCAAGTTATACCCATTTAGGTACATAGTATTTAAATAGGAATCCTACTCTAATTAAGGCTGAATTTCAGTTTTTTACTCTATGTTTAAAGTAATATCTCAAGATTCAAATGAATTGAGATTTAGAGCCTCGACCTTAATATGGAAAATTTGACATCTCTAATACAGTTGTACTAAAAACCATTTTTCTAATTTAAATCTCTGAGTCAATGAAAAATCTAAAATAAATAATAAAATTAAAAATGATAAAATAGTAGAATTTTTCCTACTAAAAGCATATATTCTTAAAATTTCTCCAAAACATATTTAAATTATAAAATATATTTTAATCAAATCAAATAGTTATAAAACTTATGTTTAAGTCACTGTTTGGTGTAAGTATTAACACTTTTAGTGAAATACCTTTACCTTTAATTACTAGGCAATTTCAACAATAGAGTAGAATTAAACTTTTTTTTTCAAACTTTTTTTTTCAAACCTTATTTACTTAGGCCCAAGTTTAGGGCTAATTTAAGAAAAATAATTTCAAGACAAATCACACACTTCTCAATTATATTTTGTTATAAAACTCATAAAACTTTTCAAAAAGTATTATTTCAATTGAGTATTAAAATTCAAGCATACTTACCCTTATTTTTTGAGATATTACTAATATTCTAAGCCAAAAGGTATATTATAAAAATAGCACAATTTTGTACTTGGCTTCGCAAAGCACTCTAAAGTATAGCTAATGTAAGATTATTATTTCATGAAAACTAAAAAAAAATTCTGCCTAAACCTCTCCCTTACACTTAAAACCTACATTATCTCCAATGTAAGGTCAAATATAATAACAAGTTATTTGAAATATAAATAAAAGAAAAGGAGTAAATAAATGAAATCTGATTTATTCTTGAGTTGTCTCCTAAATAGTGCCTTTTGTTAATGTCATTAGCACAACGATGTCCTTCCTTAGTCTATATAGATTGGATCTTCTAACTTCATCCTCTCAACATTTTGCACCTAAAAACCTTCATAAAAAATTTGAACCTATGACTATTCATCTTAAACATCTTATTTATCTTTAAGCTTCTTATCTTAATTGCACCATGACCAAAAATATAAGTAATAACAAAAGGATTGACGTACCCAGAGTACAACTTACTTGAAACCAGTTTAAACCTTGAATAGTAAATGAAGACAATTTGTCCAATAATAAAGTTCTTATTTGAAATCTTTTAATCATAAAAGACCTTTGTTTTCTCTGTATAGATTTTACTGCTCTTATATACATTGTTTCTTATCTCTTCAATCTATTACAATTACAACTTCCTTTGTTCCTACCTCATCCATTTTCATGTTGTATTGTTTGATTGTCCAATAAGCTCTATATTCTAAGTGCACTAGAAGATGAAATGACTTACCATACATTGATCAATAAGCTAACATTTTTATAAGTGTTTTGTATGTTGTCCTAAAAGCCCATAGTGCATCATCTAGTTGTAAACTCACATTCTTTTGATTTGGGTTAACTATTTTTTCAAGGATGAATTTGATCTCTTTACGAGACACTTTAGCTTGACCACTTTTTTGGGGATAGTAGGCTAAGGCAATCTTAAGTGTGACTTGATATGTTTATAACATTGCCTCTACCATCTCATTGTAGAAATGCATGCCTCTGTCACTAATTATGACCTTTGGCATTTCAAACCTTGCAAAATGTTAGTTTTTATAAAATTTGCAACAACTTTAGAATCATCAATATTGGTAGCTTTAGCTTCACCCATTTTGAAACATAATTAATAATCGAAAGAACATAAACATTACCAAAAGAAATTAGGAATGGTCGCATAAAACCAATGCCCTAAACATCAAAAGTCTTAACAATCAAAATAAAGGTTTGTGGCATTTGATCTTTATAAGAAATATTACCTATTTGTTGGTAATTCTCATAAGATTTACAAAAAAACATAAGTATCCTTGAATAAAGTCGACTAATAGAGTCCATAATTTAAAATCTTATGAGCTATTCTCTTAGGTCCAAAATGACCTCTACAAGTATAAGAATGACAAAAAGTTAGGATCGATAAAAATTAAATTTTAAGCACACATCTTTTTATTACTTGATAGCATAAAATCTTTACAAATATGAGTCATCCTATATGTAATATTTTGCATTATACTTATTTACCAAGTAAGTAATTAATAATATGTGCATACTAAGGTAAGGCCTTATCAACAAAAAATAATTGCTCATTAGGAAAAGATTCATACAATGGTAATACATCCTCCTTACATACCAGTTTGCTCAAATGAATAGCCATGAAGTTTTCTACTCTTTTCTTATTTCTGATCTCTTAAGTAAACTCCTACAATAATAAAATCTACCTAATATATCACAAATTTGTTTCTTCTAAAGCAAATACTTAAGAGTTGTATAATCAGAATAAATTATCACTTTAGTGGCAAAAAAATAAGACCCAAATTTTTCTAAAGTAAAAATAATAGATAAAAGTTCTTTTTTTATTGTAAAATAATTGATTTAGGTTATATTTAAAATTCTTGAGGTATAGTATATGACGTGAGTGGCTTTGCTAACTTTCTATCCTAAAACAACTCTTACAATATAATTGGTTGCATCTTATATAATCTCAAATAGCAACTCCTAATTTAGTAGTTGTATTACCAATGTTAAGAATAATTACTCCTTTAACTTGTCAAATTCTTCCTTGCATGCATTATCAAAGTCAAAAAATCACATCCTTTTGTAATAATTTGAATAATAACAATGCAATTTTTGAGAAGTTTTTGATAAAATTTCGATAAAAACCTATATGACCAAGAAAAAAATGAACTTTTGTACACCTATGAGATAATGTAAGGATTGAACAAGATCTATCTTAGTTTTTTTAACTTTAATTCCTTGAGATGAAATACTTTCACTAAACTATACCCTATTATACCATAAAGTGACATTTTTCCTAATTTAGAATCAAGTTAGTTTCTAAACATTTTTTCAAGATTAAAGAAAGGTTATCTAGGCATCAATCAAAGGAATTACCATGACCACTAAAGTCACCCATAAATACTTTTATGATATTCTCCATATAATCAGAAAATATACTAATTATAAATCTTTGAAATGTACTAAATGGACATAGGCAAATGTACTAAATGGACACATGAAATTCATTTTCTCCTGATCTTTTAATGCAGTCACGATTTAGTTATAACCTAAAAAACCATTATGGAAGTAATAATGAGTATGACTAGCTAATCTTTCTAACATCTGATTAATAAAAGGAAAAGGGAAATGATCTTTGTGAGTAGCTGAGTTCAATTTCGTGTAATAAATACACACTTTTCACCCTATTTATGCATATGTAGATACCAACTCATTATTATCATTTGGAATTATTATGACATCAAATTTCTTTAGGACCACCTATATTAAAATCACCCACTTCTTATTCAAGATTGGATAACTAATGTTAATATCAAGGAACTTTAGAATCTATTTTTTCATTACCTTCATCATTGGGGTATTCAACTAACATTGAGTTTTCCTAATTGGTTTAGCTCCTTCTCCCAATAAGATTTAGTCCATGCATGTGACATGATTTATCCCCTTAATGTCTATAATTGTCTAACCCATTGCCATCTTATACTTTCTTAGCACATGAATTAACTTTTCTTCTTACACATACGCTAGATACCTTATAGTAAGAAGTGGTAAGTTGTCATCCTCTCTCAAATAGATATACTTTAAATGAGTTAGTAATAGTTTGAATTCTAATACAAGAATCTATAAAATATAAGGTAAAAATTTATTGTGAGAAATAGGTAATTGAATAAAAGAATCCACATACTTATCTGGCATCATTAATAACAAATACAATTTGGCTATAGTCTTCTTTAACTCCTCACCTAACTTAATCTCTTCATTTTCTAACTCAAGATGTTCGACAATGGCCACCTCTAACTCTTCCTTGATTGTCAAATCAAAAACTTCTTGCATTAAAAAATCAATAACATTTGTGGCATAAATTAAGTGAACACCACTAGGGTACCTCATAACCTTATGAATATTAAACTAAATCTGTTCACCATCAAACTCCATTATCAAGGTATCCTAAGTATCATCATCCATATCGATTATATAAAAGTTAGCTAGAAAGACTAGCTTCTATAAATTTTCTATGGTGGTTAGTTAACTCACTTAATTCTCTAAATTTTGTATTGTCACCTTTGTTTTTTGCTAGAATTACTGAGTGTGAGTTAAGATAGTTTTGAACATATCTTTCAACAACATACCAGAAGTAAAAGGAGTTGCTCATTTAGATTGATATGACTATTAAGTTTATTAAAATTCTACCTGTTTATTTCGATATGTATTCTGAATTGGTTGCCTATTTCCCCTATAACTTAAATTAGGACAATCCTTCCATCTTAAATTGTATGTATTATAATAAGTATCATACTTCCTTGACTGCCTTAGAATCCTTTTACAACATTCATTTACTCCTCTGAAGAATTGGACATAAATTCATTAGATGTTTCACTATTGAACATATATCACATGCCTTAGCATGTTGTACATTTCCCACAACCATCTATTAAACAATAAAGGCATGATTAGAAATAAGTTGCTGAAGAAAATATGTATTTACTTCATTCACTTTTCTAATTAGGGTATTTTGTCTCATCCCAAACTATTAATAATTTATTGTTATATTAAAAATAAAATTCCTTATAGCATTTGGCATTTTATCCACTAAAACTCCCTTATTACATCTAACTTGTTTCTATCCAAAGAGAATAAACCTTTATAAAAATATTGAATCAATAACTGGTCATTTATATGATGGTCTAAACAACTTACACATAGCTTCTTAAATCTCTCCTACTACTCGTAAAAGATAGCTTTATTGTACTAATAAATACCACAAATTTCCTTCCTTATATTCATAGCCTTAAAAACCAAAGAATACTTTTCTAAGAATCATCTCTTTATCTAATTCCATGTTGTGATTGATCCTTAACATCATCAGTTAAGGAGAATGGAAAAGCTCCTAGTTTTATTTGCTCCTCTTTCACACTTTTTAGCTTTATGCTTGAATAGACAACATGGAATTCCTTCAAATACTTGTTAGGATCTTCACCTACATGACCATAAAAAGTGGATAACAAATGTGTTAGTCTCAATTTAAACTCAAAAGTTATAGCTAACTCAAGATATTCTATATATAAAGGCTATAAATTAAAGTTAGGAGCAACAAATTCTTTTAAAGTCCAATTATTCTCAGCCATATCTTCAAGCTTTAAATCACTAGATGAATTATTATATATGAAATCAAGGGTTATATTGATGCCAAGTGAGGTAACCATAATATGCTCTTAATTTTGTTGAGCCTTTCCTCTCAACTTATGCAAGATTCTCTCAATTTTTAGATCAAAATTTAGTTCACTAGAGTGAGATGATTAAGTTATAAACTATAAATAAACATAAAATAAAAAGAAACATGCAAAGATAACTAAAATTAATCTATGACCACGAACATAAATTTTTTTTTTTTTCCAAAACCCTATCAAACAACAATTTTAAGGCCTAAAAGGGTAGGGTAAAAGTCAATCTCATGGGGAGTACAATTGATTTATTATTGATTAACTAAAAATTAAAGACAATAATGTAATTAGAAGAAAAGTTGAATTCTACTTTTGTAATTTCTTATATTGGCATTAAAACTAAAATCAAGCTAGATATAGTCAAAATTGAGGTTTGACTTCTCACAAAAGTTGTAGTCCTCCTTTACAACTTAACACCGTGTCAAGTCTTACTTAAGACAAAAGGTCCAAAGATCAAGTTATGAGTTAAAAATTTAGATTGACTTAATCCAGCTCATGACAAAATATTATAGTTCTAAATGTATACTTCAATTTAGGCTCTTGAATCACTTGATTTAAACCCCTAACACCCCATATAAGTAGATAATACTTCAACAAGAATCCAACTTTAATTAAGATTAGATTTTAGTTTTTTACCTTGTTTTTAAAGCAATGTTTCAAGGCCAAAACAAACTCAAATTTGGACTATCGACCATAATTTAGAAAATTTGAGATGTCTACTACAACTTTACTAAAAAATTGCCTTTTCAATTTAAATCTTTAAATTAATGAAAAACCTGAAATAAGTAACAAAAATCAAAATGATAAAATGTTAGAATCTTTTGTACTAAAAGTATATATTTTCAAAATTTCCCCAAAACATACCTAAATCACAAAACATATTCTAATCAACTTAAATAGATATAAAACTCATTAAAAACAATTAGATGTAAAAGAGAATAAAAATAATAAATTCTCACTCATCATGCAATGAAATTAAATTGGTCTTTTCTTCATAATTAGTCACATGCTTGAAATCTTCTATCCACAGAGAGCTACAAGTTACTTGTTATTTCCTTCTGGGGGTTTCGTTGGTCCATAGCAACAATAATAACAACCTTAAAAGAGCTACTAATGAAGTAAGAAGTTGCTTTGAAGGAAATCAATATGGCCATGCTCTGGTTGTCAAGCTGCATGGCCTTTAAGGTATTTGTAGACATTAGGGACAAAAAAGAAGAGTGATTGACAATTGGTTTGAATTTTCAAGTCAATTGTGAATGCTTTAGCCCCATATATAAAGGGAAGTGGAGCCTAACAACCGACAGAATATGATTTTCTTTGAACATTTAGAATAATTTCAATCACATGGGTTGCATGGAGAATGATAGTAGGTGACACAAGGTCATTTCTTGGCCTATAAATCAAGCTTTTGAAAAACAAACCAGACCAGTTGCTTTAACTAGTAAAATTGGGAACCGGTCTAATGTTTGATTTGATTAGGAGATTGAAACTGGAGGAGCTTAGAATTGGATAGAAAAAAGGTGACTTGGACCAGTTGGATTGTAAACCATTAAACTGATCCTAACTTATTCGTTTCAACTAGTAAACTCCTTAGCAGCGTAGAATATCTAGAGAGTGCCAGGTCATCAAATTTATTTATTAATTATTATACTAGCAAATAGATGGTCAAACGCAATTAGCAACAAGTTTTAATGGTAAAGTCATCTGAATTTTTAGTTTCATGTCTAGAGTTCAATTTCTAGTCCCCACAAATTAAAAAAAAAAAAGCTGGTCAAATGTTTAAACTTTAAAGCTTTATACATGTAGACAAATCTAGGTTTCATTGCGTGTATCATTGTTTCTCTCTTTTTTTTTTTCCTAAAAAGTTATCATACAAAATATAGTTATTTACATTTGAGAGGATATATAAAATCATATAGTTGTGGGAAGGTCAATGGGCTACCAGTTTTTGGTGAGGAAGCCTAAACAGTTGTGGAAAACTTCGAGTTACATGGATATCTTTGACTTGGGGGGTGGCTTCTGTTTGGTCAAGTTTCATTTTGATGAAGATATGAATAAAGTGATAAATGGACCATTGATTATCCAAGACCATTACCTTACAATTCGCTGTTGGGACCCTCTGTTTATTCCTTCAGAGACTATTTGGCATGGGTGAGACTCCCAGAGCTCTAAAATGTTATATAACAATGATGATGTCCTTATGACTATTACATCTTGTATCAATAGACCTGTGAAAGTTGAGAAGAATACTAGGTTTGCCACGTGGGGCAGTTTTGCTTAATTATGTATGGAGATTGACTTGGCCTTTGATCTCTCAATTTTGGCTTCATGGGCATTGCCAAAAAGTGGAATATGAGAGTTTGCACACACTGCGCTTTGGCTATAGTAAATTTGGTCATGCTTTTATTAATTGTTCCATATTGTATTATGGTAAATCCACCACTAATCAGAGGCCTACTACGTCTCTGACTTCTATTACTGCTAGCCAAGATGGCCCTTGTGAGCATGGTATCGAGATTCCAACTAAACAAGGCAGAAATCGCACTAGAAATTCAACGAAATATGGTCCCTAAATGGTAGTTGCTAGGAGAGCAAGAATGGGTTACAGGCTCCTACAAAAGGGGAGATTTTGAAATCTAATAGATTTGATTTCCTTGGATTCGTTCTACAACATACTTCTGAACAGTCTCCCGCAATTGTTTCCAAAGATTGCTCCATAATCGTGTCAAATAAGGCAACTAATATTCAACGAGAGAACTTGAAAATGGCTAGATTTGATTTGAGCCTGAATAATGTTAATAGATCTGGTGAGAAGCATGGGCTAGGTTCAGGCCTTGTTAAGAACCCACTTGAGAAGGCTAAAAGTACCTGCAATATTGGAGTACTCGTAAACCCAAGGTGTTTAGTTAGAAGGATTCTGGGCCGTCAACAAGTGGCACTTTGGTCAATAACAATGGGCAACGGACACCTTCTACCTTGACTCCGATGCTAGTCTCGACTCTAACGGATATTTGATCAGAAATTTTAGCTCACAATGGTAGCTTCTGTTTCACAGCAAGACTATTGTTGGAGCCTCAACGAGGTGTTTCCCACTCTGCCTCTTCCCGTTCTTATTTGGATCAGTTTAGTTTGACTCTTCAAGGCAGGCCTCCAGATAACTATGTGGAGAATCCATCTCATGGTATTGATTCTTCAAACAATGGTGCTTTGGAGAGCGCGTTGGACCCCTCGGTCTCGATTGATTCATGGAGGAAGAGCTTTGATGGCATGGTTCCATATTATATAATTCATCCACTTAATATGTAACATTTTTTTCTTATGAAGATGTGTGATAGTAAAAGTAGCCTCAAAATTCTCTCTTGGAATATTAGGGGTGTAGGAAGTGAGGATGCAAAGTGCCACCATGCTGAGCTAGTGAAACGTTATTAGCTGGATGTTATATTTATTGTGGAAACTCATATTCCTTTTGAACGAGCAAGGATAAATGGCACTTTTTTGGGTATGATTCATCTGAAATTGTGGACCAAAATGGCTTTGCGGGGTGGCATTTGGCTTCTTTGGCAATCTTAACACATCGGAATTCATTTTTTTTTAAAAGGTGATCAATATATTCACTTTATGGTTTCACAATCTGGTAGAATGGCTTGGAGAGGGACAACCATTTATGTAAACCCAATTGCTTCCCGACAAGAACTTTTATGGGATAATCTTTGATATTTTACTTCTTAGAACTCTCTCCCTTTGCTCTTAATGGGAGATATTAATGATGTTATGAGTCATTCATAAAAGAGGGGAGATCGATGTCAGTTTAATAGAGTCAGGAAGTTTGCAGATAACATTGATTATAGTGGTCTTTAGGATTTGGGGTATAATGACCCACTTTTCACATGGCAGCATTTTGATCAGGCATTTAGGAACAAAACTTGGTGTGAGATTTTCCTTGAAGCCATGGTCCTCAATTTGGCCAAGACCCTCTCCGACCATCGCCTTATTCTTTTGGTCTTTGGGGAGGAGATTCAACGTACTATTTGGCTTTTTTGGTTTGAGGTCGCTTGGCTGACGTACTCTGATTTTAATGATGTAGTAGGACGTAGTTGGACTGGTTGCACTAGTTTTGTCCCTAAGAGACCTTTTGCTGCTCAACAAGTAGCTATTGAGTTCAACCACACAATCTTAGGCAACATCTTCCGTAGGAAACGACATTTAAAAGCCCTTTTAAATGGGATTCAGATGGCTTTGACAGGTATTCCAGTGCTTTTCTTGTCTCGTTGGAAAAACAGCTACAGTTTGAGTATAATTTAGTCTTTAAACAGGAGGAACTCCATTGGTTCCAAAAGTCTCGTATTCAATATCTTCAATTTGGAGATAGAAGGACAAGGTTCTTTGATGCCTCAACTATTGCCGATGCATGTTTAATAAGATCAAGTGTTTACGACTCGTGGATGAAACTTGGTTTGTTGATAAACAGGCTATTAAACAGGAGATTATGTCCTATTTTCCAGGCTTGTTCTGTTCTACCGAGAATACCTTTCCTCTACCTCTGGTGTCTAAGCTGCAATGCAATTGTCTATAAGCCCTTGTTGCAAAAGAAGAAATTTTTACACTACTTAAATCAATGAATTCTTATGAAGTACCGAGTCTTCATGGTTTTCAACCCATCTTTTTCAAGACTTAATGGCATATTATTGATATTGAAATTATGGCTCTTATTGAGGCTACTTTTGTGAATGGGAGCTTCCCTGACAGTATTTTGAAAACTCTCATCTGCCTTATTCTGAACGGTGATATTGCTGATCAAATTAAAAAATTAAAGCCTATTAGCTTGTGTAAAGTCTTTTTCAAGCTGATCACAACAGTCCTTGTTAACTAGCTCAAGCTGAGTCTAGAATAAGGACGAGGATTATACTGGAAGATTTGATAGAATAAGGATGCTTGAAGATTGGCCTAGAACATCCATTTGGTTACGGCATATCCATTTGATTTCTGCAACTTGAAGCTTATTGAAATAAGTTGTAACATGGCTACAACATTCCTTTGACCAAGTAGCTATGTTCAAAACCAATCTTTAACATTGCTTCTTGGTTTTGCATCATTGGATACCAAGTTTCCTTATTAAAAATTCAAATTTAACCTCAGGCAGTGCCTTAGTAAAGATGTCAATAATTTGAACAGTTGATTCATAATACTCTAATTTTATTTTTCCATTTTCTTACATGTTCTTATGAAATTAGAGTTTTATCTTGAAATACTTAGTTCTCTCAAGTTGTATTGGATTTTTTGATATGGCTATGGCTGCTTAGTTGTCATAGAAGATAGATGTTGGCTGAGCTAGTGTTTGTTATAGGTCTACAAGGACTTTTCTTAACCAAATGGCTTGATTAGCTATAACAGTGACAGCTATATACTTTACCTCTGCAGTCGATTGTTCAACCATTGATTGGTTTTTGGAATTCCAACAAAAGAAACCTCCTTTAAGTGTGAAACAATAATTAGAAGTGTTCTTCATGTCATCTGCAGAACCTCCCTATTCACTGCCAACAAATCCTGATAGCTTAAGCTATTCTAACTTACTAAATATGATGCTAAAATCTTGAGTGCCATCAAGATACTTAAAAATCCTTTTACCTACTCTATAGTGTTTCTTGCTAAAGGAATGCATAAGCCCTAAGAGCAAGTTTATTGCTTGAACAATGTTTAGCCTAGAAATAGTTATATAAAGCAGGCACCCTATGAGGTTTTTAAATAGTCTTTCACTAATCTTTTCTTCTCCATCATCCTCGCTTAACTTCTCATTTGTTGTCATTGGTGTAGAAACAGACTTGCAAGCACTCATATTGAATCTTTTGAGAACTTCATTGATATATTTCCCTTGATAAATAAAAATGTCATGGTTTGATTACTTCATTTGAAGACCTAGGAAAAAGGATATTTCTCTCATATTAGACGTCTTAAATATCATCTTCGTTTCCTTTTTAAATTGCTAGATAGATTCAAAATGGCTCTCAGTTACAAGCAAATCATCAATATAGATTGGTACTATAAAAATTTGACCTTTTGTAACTTTGGTATATAAAGTTACTTTATTTTTACTTTTCTCAAAACCAAGTTATAACAAATGATTGTTGATTCTATTAAACCAGGTCCTTGGTGCTTGCTTAAGGCCATATAAGACCTTTCTCAGTTTGTAGACCTTTTCCTCTTCTCCTTTAATCATATAGCCTTTTGGTTGTTCCACAAAGATATCTTTCTACAAAAAAATCATTTAAGAAGGCGAACTTGACATTAAGATGATATACTTTCCAGCCCTTTTGAGTAGTAAAAACTAGTATGAGTTTGATGTTGTCAAGCCTTGCAATAAGAGCAAATGTGTTTAAGAAGTTAATTTTAGCTTGTTGTGAGTAGTCTTTGGCTACTAATTTGGCCTTCAATTTGTTGATGCTGCCATCTGCATTTAACTTGGTCTTGTAAATCCATTTGACCTTAATTACATTTTTATCTTTAGGTCTTTTTATAAGAAACCAAGTTTGGTTCTTTTGAATTGTATATAATTCATCTTGCATTGCTTTCCTCTAACCTACTGATTTAATAGCTTTATTATGATTTATAGGATTTAAGATAACAACATTGCTTCTATCATAAATGTTAGAGAGAAGCATCATTCCCCTCATAAGTATATTATCATAAGTATATTATCATAAGTATCATCCTCTATATCCTCATCTAAATTGCCATGACGAGGAGTTTCAGGTTGATTTACTTGTTATCCAATTCATCAAATATAGCAATTATTTAGTTATAGCCTTGATCCTTATTGAATTTGACCTCTTTACTAACTATTATCTTCTTAGATTCTACATCATAAACTTTGTAAACCTTTAAAATTATGTTATAGCCAATAAACACAACTACCTTGGCCTTTTAATCAAGTTTCTACTCATTTGATTAAGTATCATGACATAACAAAGGCATCTAAAGACTTTTGGATACTACACAGATGGTTTTGCTCCAAATCAAAGCTTTTAAGGAGTTTTTCCTAGAATGGCTGATGATAAAAGTCTGTTTTAAAGATATACTTAAGTGTTTATAGCTTTAGTCTAGAAGAATTTTGGCATGCCTTTCTCGTAAGGAGTTTTCTCTATGATTGTTCTATTTCTCCATTCATATACTCCATTTTATTAAGAAGTATATGAAGCTATGAATTGATGGCTTATACCAAAGATTTTACAGATTTCTTTAAAGGCAGCTGAGGTAAACTTAGTGCCATTATCAAACTTCAAGTTTTTAATTTTGACTCTTGTTTTAGTTTTAACAAGAGCCTTGGAGGTTTGAAATATAAATGAAACTTATGATTTAGCTTTCATAAAATACACCCAATAAAATCTAGTATAATTATTAATGAATATGATGAAAAACCTACTTCCATTTAATGATATTATAAACATAGGTCCACACGTATCAGAATGGATTAGATTGAGTTTCTCCATAACTCTTCAAGCCTAATTGGCAGGGAAGGGCAGCTTGGTTTGCTTGCTTATTGGTAAGCATTACAAACTCCTCTTGGATTGGATATTTTTGACAAACTAGTCACTAACTAGTTTTTTTTTCCATCTTTTACAGCCCTGCATAGTGAAAATGTCCTAATCTTTTATGCCAAAGATTGGACTTATCACAGGCAGCAGGTAAGATTTTACGTGTACTTTGGTTAAGTTCTAAAGGGAAGCTTTTGGCTTTCATTGGAACATTTATAATCACATCTTTATTTAGATCTAAAATAGTGTAACCATTGCTTCTACATTGCAATGTTTAGTTCTTCTCTAGCAGTTGACCAACAGTAAGTAGGTTTTGATGAATTTTAGGTATAAACAACACATCAGAGATGGACTTTATACTTGAAAGAGTTAAAATAGTCACTGTACCTTTTCTTTATGCTTTAAGCAAGACACCATTTCCAATTTTAACTTTGGTTGCATAAAATTTGTCTAATGTTTTGAGTATTGATGGACAAGAGGACATATAATGTGTGTAGTCACTACCAATAAGCTATGGTTGATTGCTAAAACTTATGTTATAGTTAGCAATAACTTTTGCTTGCTAAGTTTCTTTATCTATAACCTTAGCTTGCTACTTCTTTTGTTGTTGCAAGTATTTCCTTTTTCTTTTGCATATTTTATTGTAAAAGGAATAAAAAATATATGGCTTTCTCCAATAGTCCTTGGAGAGGTATGAAGTTCTACTATAATGTTTACATGGAGCATAAACTTTCTTCCTTTCTGTCTTGTTGGATTTTGTATCTTTTTTCTGTGTTCTTTTAGTTTGAGACCTTTTGCAGGAAAACTTCTCCTTTATAAAAGGCATGTGTAACACCTTTAAAAGTTGTTGACCTTGAAGGCTCTTCTACCGCTTCTCCAAATCTGAAGGTCCTCCTTTGCTCCTAAGCTTGAAGTGCATTGATTAGTTCTATCACTGAGATTTAAGAGATGTCTTTTAAGTCCTCAAAGGAAGAGATTTTAGCTTTCAACCTCTTAAGCACACTAACTGGTACCTTTTTTACAATCCTTTTATCTAGCAAGTCCTTTCCAAGCAACTTGACTTGATTCACTATCCTCATAAGCCTGTCACTGTAATCCTTGACACTCTCTGAGTCCTTTATTTTTAAAACTTCAAACTCCCTTTTTAGATTAAGAATTTGCATGTTTTTAGTTTTAATATTGTCATTGTACTCGTCTCTTAACTTTTCCTAAGCTTCCTTTAGTATCTCACATGTCATAATTCTATTGAATATGACATTAAAGACTGCAGACTAGATATATGACAGAGCCTTATAATATTTAGCTATTTGCTCACTACAGTTTTTTAGTTGAGCAACAGTTGGATTTGCTCAAAGAATTGGTGGATCATCCCCTTTCTCAATGACATCCTAAAGATCATATGCCTTTAGATATGTTTTCATCATAATAGACCATTGCATGTAATTTTCTTTAGAAAATTTAGGTGGAGAGACAGCTATGAAGTTTATAGAAGCCATCTCAATTGCTTAATTGCAGACTTGGTTCAAGATCTTAAGTGTTTCACTCAACCTCTCATGTGTCTCTCTTTCTCTTCACTCACCATAGGTCCTAAAAGACCCTTTAGAAGCTCTAATACCACTCTTAGTTCTACAACAAACCAATAGGCTAACTACAATGCTACAATATTACATCTAATTGATTTATAGCCAATATAGACAACAATAGTAGAAAGAAAATAACGGTCGATATTTTTAGGTATTAAAACCACTTTCAAATTGATGTAATATCATTCAAATATATAGTGTACATAATTAGGTACAAAAAGACAATTATGTCATGCTTATATGCTAGTGATTAAACCACAAACAACCTTAGTCATACTATGATAGGTTGGTCGTCCTTTTATAGAAAAACCATGTTATAGATTGTCTACCACACTTGATTTACTTAAACAACAAAAAAGCATAAATGGGGAATATGTTGAAAGATTTGATAAAATAAGGATGCTAGAAGATTGACCTAGAACATCCACTTGATTACTGCATGTCCACTTGATTCCTATAACTTGAAGCTTATTGCAATAAGTTAGAATATGGTTACAACATTCCCTTGACCAAGTAGCAATGTTCAAAACCAATCTTTAATAGATTGCCTGATTTTAAACCATCCCACAAACTACAATAAAGAGAACTCCTATCCTTGTATTTATTTTTCTTATGCATAAAGCAATTGTCTTTGTATATTCATTTGAAAGTGATTCAAAAAGAATGGCAAGTAGTAAAATGTTCTCATCAAGGCCCATTTTTATCCTATTATTGTTCATAAATGATACTTTGCTTTTTTCTAGAGTTTTTGTTAATCAAGCTAAAGTGGTATAGTCAACTTTAGAGCATTTTTGTTAGGCTTTTAACATCAAAATTAATGAAGCCAAATCCAAGGCCATTATAACTTAGAGTGTTTCAAAAGGAGTTCTTGTCCAAATTTGGCATGTTAGTGATTTTACTTTTACAAATGATTTGAAGAATTATTTAAGTATGCCTCTTATCCATAGATGACTTTCTTAAGTTGCCTATACTTTCCTCTTGGGAAAGTTCAACATCTTCTTTGTTCATGGAAATCTCAATTATTGAACATGGCTGATTAAGTGACACTAGCACAAAATTGTCTTGTATCCATTCCAATATATTCCATACAAACTACTTGCCTTTGCAATTTCATTTGTAAGGAACCTGATAAGGTCATGTAAAGGTTTTTTTAGGCTTTTTACTATGAGAAAAGTGGCATTCATTTAATGAATTGGGATGAGTCCATGTGATCTAAGAAGGAGGGAGGATTATGTCTTTGTCAAGTAAGCTTAAACAACATTGCCATGCTTAGGAAGTTGAGTTAGGAGTTGATCAAGAATAATAATAAACTATGAGTTTAGGTGCTAAGAAGTAAACATCTCTCTTTTCTGAGAGAGGGTCCATAATGCTTATCTTTGGTGTCTTATACGTAGTAAGCAATTTCCAAGCGTTTCAACATGTTAGAAGAAGGATTTGGCTTTAGGATCAAGATAGGTTCTTAAGTCCTTTTATGGTTTAATTGGTTGGCATCCCTTACACCATTATCTTACTTAGTCTCATCTATTCATCTAAGTGAAGTTATCATAAATTATAATGCTCTAGTTTAATAACATGTGTTGGAACCATACTCTGAGTCATTCTCCAAGGTACTTTGCTATTATTTCCATTTTTACTTCCTTTTTGACATTATTTAACCCAAAGGACTTATGTCTTAGGGTTTATTCCTTCAAAATAAGGCAAGATAACCTTAAGTCCCTAACTAGATCAACTATGCTTAACACCTTTTTTCTCATTCACACCATTATTCCCTTCTAAGATATATTCCTTGGGAATTAGTGTGATTCTCATAGAATATCTAACTACTTGACATTTTATTGCATGTTTAACCTTATCTGGTTTTACTACTTCCTAAATAGTGTTCTTTCTAAATTTAGCAATCAAGAACTCTATTAATTGAGAAAATTGAATGTCTTATTGAGAGAATCTCACCTCTTGAACTATTTGTAACTTTATTGTGTAGTTTTCTTGCTCCTTTAGTTAAGCTTGCATAAAAACTATTTACTTTTTGATCCTTCTCAAAATGTCTTCTAACACTATTAAAGAAGTAGCTTCAGTCATCATCACAACCTTCACTTTTCTCACCAAGTTATGCTTGCTAGATAGCCACACAATTGTCCTACTCTAACACCAAACTACTAGGGTTTGATAAATCTCAGAATAATAGGAGATTAAAGAGAAAGTAATTTAAGGAGATTTGAGAGAATCACAAAAGTAAAGAGAGAAAGAGTTGAAGGGAGAAAGTGATTGCATTTTGGTTTTATGCATTTCTTATTCTAATCTAAGAAGTACACTATAAACTATTAACAAACTTATTAGACCCAGTCAATTATTGTCACATGTCATTTAATAGTTTTAACAACCTTTCAAAATAATAATTAAAGTTAAATAATAAAATTAAAGAAATAATTAAGGAAATAGGACTTAAGATCATAACAACATCTACCTTCGTAAGACTAGCCTTGTCTTTAAGGTTGGAATTTTGAAAACTAAGTAGTAATGAAACTATAATTCTTCTAAGTAGCATCTTCAGCAAAAAGATTAGATAATTGAATGAATAGTTGAGTGACAACTTGGTTGTGCCATTATTGGTTCTATAAGAAGTTGACCATTAGCACTAGTCAAATGCAATTAAGGCATTACTCAACCATGAGAACCTATTGCTTGCTTAAGTAAGGAGTCATGGAAGACTAAATGAATGGTAAATCTAATTAGTAAGGCTAATTTATGCACAACAAAGCCCACCTTAGCCAAAATCTTGAAAAGGCCATAAAATTTAAATGTAAGCTTTAAGCTTTTGCAAAAAGCAATTGAAATTTGTTGATAAGGTTGGATTTTCAAATAAATCCATTCCCTAATCCTAAAGCTTTTGTCAAACTTGTTTTTATCTATATAATGCTTCATATGGATCTAGGCTTTATAAAATTGATCTTTTAATAAAGTAGTCATTAGGCGTCTCTCTTGAAGATAAAACTCTACTAAAGACACATGTGACTAATCAACTAGTACTTTAGTTAATTATGGTAGTTTAACTCGAAAAGGGATATACCTAAGACAAAATGATGATAGCTATTATGCCAATAGTTTGCGAGGTGCAACCACTTCGTCCACCTCTGAGACTTTGGAAAAGTTATACACCTCAAATATGTCTCCACCTCTTAGTTTGTCCATTTTGTAGATGAAAAGTTAAACTAAGGTGAAGTTCAATGTCCAACAATTTGAAAAGTTCTTGCCAAAATAAACTGGTAAACACTTCATTTCTGTTAGAAATTAAAGTCTTTAACATGTCATAAACTTTATAAATATTTTCCATAAAACTCTTAATTATGGTGACAATTGTAAAAAAATGGGACATAACTATAAAGTAGTCATATTTGTTAAACCTGTCTATCACCATTATTATAACATCCTTTCCTTTTGATTTTGGTAAGCTTTTTATAAAATCTAAGCTAATATATGTCCAAGCTTAGGATAACAATTTAAGGGGTTGTAAGAGCCTTGAGTACTTAACATTTTTGCTTTTCTATTTCTAGCATACATCATAGGCTTACACTTGCTTCTTGATTACTTACTTAAGTTTAGACTAGAAGAAATATTGCCTCAATTTGCGATAAGTCCTTTGACCCCAAAATGACCTTTAAGAGCAAAGTTATGGAACTCTTGTAAAATTTGACCTTTGAAGTTCCTAATAGGCCCTAAGTAAATCTTCCTTTTATACCTCAAGATCTCATTCTGTAAAGAATAATAAAGTTTGGACACTTAAAATAAAGTTAGGTCGATGATTAGATTGCCAACTTTTATGTCTTAATCATAATTGGCTAGCACTTCTTTGTACCACAGTGGTACTACAATAATAATGGTAGAACAAACTCTTAAGTCACTCTTAAGAATTAAATCTATAGATTTTTCCTTCATCTTGCATAATGTTATAGTCATAATATTATTATCTTCCTTCTTATAATGTATAGAGTAGTCCAAACCCAACAATTTAGTTACTTATTTCAATTGAATAAAAGTATACAACTACTATTGTGTTAGCTACTTCAAATTCTCGTAATTAGTTTTTATCACAAAGGAATGACCCTTTAAATAATACTTTCATTTGTTAACTATCATTAATATAGTCAGTAACTCTTTTTCATAAATAGTTAAGATTTGATATCTTAGAGTTAATTACTTACTAACATTAGCAAGGGCTCTTCCCTTTTACATTAGGATTGGCCCAATACCTTATTCACTAGCATTTATGTCTAAAATGAAAGGTCTAGAGAAATCAAGTAAGGAAAATATTAAGTCTATGGTCATAACCCTTTTTAACTTTTCAAAAGTAGTTTTAGCTTCTAAATTCCAATTGAAGCAGTCTTTTTTAAGCAACTTATTCCAAAGCTTACTTAATTAACCAATTTAACATTGCTTTCATCTTACTAAAATAAATGGAAACCCCATTTTCTGAAATTATGTGCCTTAAAACTCTATTTTGTGCTACCTAAAGGAACACTTTAGATTTCTTGACAAATAATTGATGTTACCTAAGAATCTCTAAAACTTGACTTAAATGTTGAACATAAGTCTTAAGATCTAGACTATAAATCAAAACATCATTAATAACATTAGGATAAACTTCCTAAAATGCTTCTTAAACATATGGTTCATCAATGCCTAGAAAGTGGTAAGAGTATTTGTTGGCTTAAAAGGTAAAACCTTGAACTTATAATAGTCATAGTAAGTTTTAAAAGCAATTTTAAAGATATCTTCTTCTTTTATCCTAATCTCATGGTAGCTAGATCACAAATTTATCTAAAAAAAGATGATAGCACCATAAAGTTCATTTAGGAGGTCATTTATAATAGGTATAGGAAATTTGATTTTGACAGTCAATAAATTCAGTTGCCTATAATCAATACAAAATGTCTAAATCTCTTTTTCTTTTTAACTAGCAAGATAGGTGATGTAAATAGACTAGTACTAGGCTAAATGATAAAAGACTCTAACATCTCTTTAACTAGTCTTTCAATTTCAATTTTTTAATAATAAGGGTGCTTGTGAGGCTTCATATTAATTGGTTAACCTTTTAGTTTTAATGGAATACCATGATCACATAGTTTGGCTAGAAGCAACCATCTTAGGCTCAACAAACACTTCTTGATACTAATTTAGGACTACTTGCAAAATTTATGATAAAGCCAATACTTTACTAATAGCCATTAATGTTAATAAGTGAGCCTGCATACCCTCAGCCTTCTTTTTCAACATAGTTTGTAGTTTAGTTCCTATCATCAATCATAGAGATGTAGCCTGAATAATTCTATGCAATTCCATAAGACTTCTATCTTTAATAAAGGTTAATTTTAGCTTAAAAAAGTCTAGCATCATAGGACCAAACCTTTTAATCCAATCTACCACTAAGACCAAGTCATACATTCCAATTGATATCAATCTTAAGTTAGCCTTAAAGATATGATAATGCATCTTCATTCAAATTAGTAGCACATGTCCTTACTCTTCATTCTTTGACCATTAGCCACTCTTACCAATAATGGTTGAGTCTCCACTAACTCATATTGTAGTTCTTGTACTATATTTGAATTTAGAAAGTTATAAGTAGCACTTATGCCTATAAGAATAATCAAGATCTTTTTCCCTACTTGACTTCTTAATTATAATGTGTTTTCCCTTGCATCATTAGTAATTACATTCACAAATAGTGCCACTATGGTTCACTATACATGTCCTTTACTTTTTTGAAATCCTCTAGTCCTTTATTTGCCTCACTTATGGACTATTCAATTTCACTTTCCAACACAAGCAATGCTTGCCTCTTAACACACTAACATTTAAGGAAATACCTCTCTTTACATCTATAAAAAGGATTAAGTTTCTCGGTCACATAAGCAATAGGTTTCTACTTATTAGCCATAGGGTGCATAGCTACAAGTTTCACCTCAGTCTCATAATATAAGAATTAGTCCTAGGAGCAAAGGAACCAATAAACTAACCTTTAACTATTATTGGTTTATGTTACTTGTTTAATCCATTTATTACCTCTCCCTAGAGCCTTACTAAATGATATAGATGAACTAAGGATTTAAATTGTGACATCCTTATAACTGGTCTTATTGTATCACTTAGACCACTCATAAAGCTCTCCATAAATTATTCTTCAAACAAACTAGGGATATAATGTTTCATCAAAATCTTTAAGTCCTCAAAAATTGCTTGATACTTTAGTATTGATCCAATTTTCATCAACTTATTAAATTCCCCTACAACACTCCTTAACTTGCCTCTACTAAATTTGATCCACAATTCATTACAAAAGTCATCCCAAGTGACAGTGCTCTAATCTAATAACAAATACTAGAACTAGGCTTCAAGTATTTTCTTAAGGTATATTGATATCATTTCCACTTTACTTCCTCTTTGACATTATTCAACATAAAGTACCTATTACATTTAATGATCCATTCCCTAAAATTTGTTCTTTCAAAATAAGGCAAGGTAACATTAGATCCCTAGCTAGATCCATTATCCTTCACCCTTTGTTTTTCATTCACACCATTGTTCCCTTTTAAGATATATTCCTTAATAATCAAGAAGATTCTTGTGGAATCTTTAATTACTCAAGATTCTATTGCATGTCCAACCTTATCTAATTCTACTATTTTTTAAACAATATTCACTCTAAATTTAGCAGTCAATAACCCTATTAATTAAGAAAATCAAGTGTCAAGTTGAGAGAAACTTACCTCCTGAACCGTTTGTAGCTTCATTATGCACTTTTCTTACTCCTTAAGTTAAGTTTGCATTAGAACCTTATACTCTCTGATCATTTGCAAAATGTCTTCTGACCCATTAAAGAAGTAGCTTTAGTTATCGTCACAATTTTCACTTTTCTTATTGGATTATGCTAACTAGACAGCCACATGATCATACTACTCTGATGCCAAACCCATATCAAACTATTAGGGTTTGACAAATTTCAAAATAGCAGGAGATTAAGGAGAAAGAACTTTAGGAAAAATTGAGAGAATCATATAAGTATAGAGAGAAAGAGCTGAAGGAAGAAAGAGACTGTATTTGGGTTTTCTGTATTTCTAATTCTAATTTATAAGAAGTACACTATTAATAAACACATGGTAAATACAATGATATTTATTAGCCTTAACAAGAAATACTATTAGATATACGAATAGACTACTAACAAATTTAATAGATTTAATAGTTTTAACAACCTTTCAAACCAACAATTAAAGCTACAATTAAGGATATAGGACTCAAGATCATAACAGAGAGCTGCCCCCTCATGGTTGTATAAAGAGGAAAACGAGTGGAAATGCTCAGGAAAACCCAGGGAAGGCTGGCTTTCGTTGCCTTTTGCGTGATTCGTTTGGAGTTTGGGAAGGGGGTTTCATGGATTTTGCTGGTTGCAACACGAATGTGGTGGCGGAATTAATGGGAATTAGACGTGCACTTGAGCTCATCGGGGAACTAGAACATTGGAATATTATTCTTGAGACTGATTCCCTTGAAGCGCTGCATTTGATCTCCATCCAGAAGAGCTTGTCTCATCCATTAGATAGGTTACTCAATGATATATGTAGCCTTTGCAATAGATCATGGACAATTACTCCGAAGCATGTGCTGCGGAAAGGCAAATCTTATGCTGATTAACTGCAGAAAGGTTAGAGCGAATAACTGCATACATCTGGTTCGCATCGGGATCGGACAGGAAACAAATTGGAACCGGACCGGGGTCACCCCTAGTGCTTAAGAAGTACTTGGCGCTTAAAAGAAAGCTCCACGATACATGAAAGCAGATTTATGGCAAGGAGAACGAAAATGTCCAAAAGGATAACAATAAATTAGTGGCAAAGGGTCACAGAATCTTAGTGCATGTACTCAACACACAGAATTGAAAATTCTTCTTTCACAAGCACACTGCTAAAGTCTTCAAGTTGCAAATTGATACAGAGCTAGTGGATGGAGGATATCAGAAAACAGGCCCCATTTGGAGCAAATAGCAGACCTGACTTCAGCTTGCTTAGAGTTCTTATGTCCTTTCAGCATACAAATATTTAGCTGCCACTGGTCGAATTCCAGATGCTTTTGCACAAAAAGATAGAAGGACAGGAACTATAGCTGCCCTTGAATCAAATCAACTGCCCAGGAGCACGAATGAATTATGAACTTATTCTTATATAAACAATTGGATCGCAGTACACACGGTAGAAAGAAAAAAATAATTCAAGTCCCTACCATCCTTTGAGAAATAGTTGACGGTCATGAGAAAGGAAGACACTTACACTAATTGAAGGGCCATCTGGTCTTGATGCTGGTAATGATTGGTGGGTTGCAATGCATTGACTTGAAAATAGTTTCTAGAGTCAAATGTCTGCGACTGAATCAGATGATAGCTATCTCCACTTGGCATCAAGTTGATGTTCTGCTGCTTTGTCTCTGTCTCAGCAATCTGCAACATCCGTACGGGAGCAGGTAGTATTACCCAATAATCAACACACAAAAGCCAATAATCACGCAGTTCATGGGAATGGGGGACGAAGGGTAGTTACAGAGAGGCACACCTTAGCTCGGAGAAGCTGGTTGTTGTTGTGCAAGTCAATTTCCTGCAATGTGCAATTGTGCATATTGGCTCCAAAAAGCATCGAATTAAGGCAAGATTAGGTAAATAAGCTAAATACAACAATTCCAAGGCAAAAGCGAGTCAACAAAAATAAAGCATCTGCGGGATCTATTGGAAATGAGGAGCGCAAGCTTGGAGAGCATCAATAACGGACTGGAGCAAGCAACATTTTCATGGGGTTTGACACCACATCTTACCCAACACCATAAGACATTGGATTATGAGTCTTTCTCCACTTGTATATTGCTTGCCCATTTCTCTCTTTTCTAATGTGGAACATTAGCCTCAACGTCACACTTGCAACTTCAATAGGATAGGCTAGGATATTATTTGGTTCCATTATATCACAGAAACATAGATCGCATAATTGATAACTCCTACTGTCAGAACATAAGTTAAATTGAAAAGTTGGACATCTTGAGCCCAGAGGGAGAGTTAGAGTGATACCCTTTTCTGCATATACTCAATTTCTGCAAACAACAGCTCATTCTGGAAAAGATTTCAAAATAACTGGTTAGTGGCAATACAACGGAAATTAAAGAAGGTAAATAAAATAAAAGAATTTAGTTGATCATCATCAATTCTCATGTAGTTACCTTTTTGGACCGGATTCTGCTGATCCCTTTCTCTAATTTATTTTCCAAGTTCTTAAGGTCTTTGGAAGTCAAGGAGTCCAGTGACTCGCCCATATAGTTCCTGAAAATGACTGTTCTCACCTTAAGGTTCCAAGAAGTAAAACTCGTGCGGTGATCAAATGTATGAAAATGTAGGTTTTACTTGTTCTGGTTCTGCAAGTTGGCAATTTGCACGCGCAGTTTTGCAGCTTCTTGCTGATATTGCTGAAAATACAAGTCCCAAATGTCGGGGCATTACATACTCCATTAAGAATCAGTGTCAAAATACAAAACCTTACAAAGTTCCTTTTCTCCGCTCAAAGTCTCAAACATATGATCATCCATCCTCGCTGCAATATGTACTAAGCGATGCAATGTGGTCAAATTTTGTGTATTTTTATTCCATATCATCCTCAGATGGATGGTTACGTAGAATTTTACTTTTAGATCTAAGAGACATGAAAAGAAGAAATGACCTATAAGTTAAAAGTCACCACCAAACTGAGTTTGTCTATTTTGAATTCAAGTTCAATAGCTTTTCTTTCGTGTGTGAAAGTCCAACTACTTACGAACACTAAAGCCGCCAATGCTAAGAAATTCAACGTCCAAACTCCAAAATGTTGTTACTTAAAGAGGGAGTATGGTGCTGGGAGATTAGTTGGGAAAATCTTTACTCATCAAAAGGACGTAGAGTCAAAGACGTATGAGTTATAACGTCACCAAATTAGGCTGATATGCATAGGATGAATGTGTAATAAATAAAAGGCCCCATAAAATGAAGACCATGCCTATCATATATTAATACTCTAAAACCCAACATATTGCTTATTTATAGGTGAGCTATGAATGAAACTTCATTTTGGAATCTGATTCTAGTATAGCTCTTACTTGGCTGAATCAAAAGAAACAATATACCTAAAGATTGGGAGTGGCTTCTAACAAAGCCTCTGAATTCTTTTTCTTTCTTTTTTTTTTTTCTTTTTAGCTCTAGTTGGCATTTTAATCACATTAGCAAGAACTTCAATTTCATTACCAATAGTTAAGCGAAACAGAGTACTACCAGCTAAACAAATCTCATTGCATGACTGTAATGTTCATTTCATCTAGGAACATTTAATGTATTAAGACTTTTACTTTCTTGCTCTTATGTTTTTATTTTTCAAACATATGTAAATATAACAGCGAAGAAAGAGCAAAATGCGAAGCTATGTTAAACTATTTACTATTAAACGTTCATACAATCCTTCCACACACAGCACTAACCATAAGGGGAACTCCACAGATTGTTCCCATTGTGCACAAATACATCAATAAACATACATAAACATACATAAACATGTACACATGCATATAGATATATATATAGACACACACTCACACAAACACATAGAATTTATAAACAACAAATGCTACGAGCATGAGGTATGATATATCTGTATTCGCAAGATTCCTTGGCACGTAAAGTATTTAGGTATGTGTCAATGCATGGATAAGCCCAAACTTGCACTAAATCTCTCATAGGTATATGCCATCTATGAAATGTAAATCATGAAAATATTGTTTCAAGTCTTAAAGACTACTTGATTTACATTTCAAGTCTTAAAGACTACTTGATTTACAAAACTCTACTTTCTAGTTTTTTTTTTTTTTTAATATTCTTAAATAACAAACTGGAGCCGAATTGAAGCAATAAAATTAATTCCAGGCTCATCGATAGATTATTTAAATGGAAAATGAAAATGGAAATAACAAACCCAAGCATTATGCTTCCACTTTTGACTGTTGGATGCAGGAATTATAATTAGATAACAAAATCCAACCTTGTGATTGTGAAGGATCAATTGTACCTGAAGTTAACCTTAGAAAATATCCATGCACAAACTCTCATTCACAGTGACAAACTTCGATCATTTAAGCTGGTAAATTGTACCTGGGCATTAAGTTCAGAAACAGACGCAGAATTGGAAGAATCTGCACATGCCTTCTTGTACCTCTCAATTGTATGCTTAACACTGCAATCAACAATAGGTCCGATACATATATGTCAACAAGTCACCCGATCTGCATCTACTTTTGGAAAGCAGAGAATGGCCAACGTAAAACACCAATAAGCACTAAGCACAATATACCATTTCCTATCTCCACTTAAACAATTTTAGCATCTTTTAAAACAATTCACTTCTCATTTTGAAAACTTAGCACCATCAACTATTATTTGCGTTTATAAAAGTTTATAGTTTAACTCGAAATTTCATTCATTCCTGAAGTCAACAACTTTAGGGTATCATGCATTTTTATGAATCAATGAATGCTTTCATACATACACTAGGATAGGCCTACAAGCAGTAGCCCGTTGAATCAGACCTCCCGGAAGTGGATCTACGTTCAAACTCAAACACAAAGTGTTTAGGAAATCGCTAAAACTCATTGCTTGGTTTTGTGTTGTAATTGACTAATTTTAGAACCTGAGATTGTACTAATCGTCTAATCTGAAAAGAAGGCTTCATGTCTTCATCTTGTGAATATTTTGCTAGCAAATGGCTTAACACAGAGAACCATGGTACTGGCCGGATTTGGAATAGGTGCCGGAACAAAGTACAATGCAATTTTTCCTAATTTTTTGCTATTGGTAGGCCTGACGACCTGAAGGGAAATCAAGAACCAATGTTAGTATGATCAAAATCAGGATGTATAACAATGAAATCTGACCTAAAGGGTTCAATATTTTGTACAAAGTATCTAGAACTCCAAACTGCTTTCGACAGTTTGGAATTGTCCTCCTAATGGACTAGTTTCTACGTTGGATGCTAGAGTCACCCTTTATCATTATTCTTTTTTTCTTTTATGACTACTCCTTCAGTTGTATCTATCTTCTTTCAACCATAAAAAACAAAAAAGGATTCTTCACCGTTGGAACTCGAAGACTTCAAAATGATGTCATCTTTGCTCAAAAAGATGTCACGATAAAATAAGTGCAAATATCATATGAGAATGTTACTCCGAAATTCATTAGTTAGCACTTGCAGGTGAATGCTATCTTACACGTTGTTCATTATAATAATGTTTTTTCTTTTACGAAAATAAAACAAATCATGTAAGCGATTGCCAAAAAGGCCAAGAGATCGACATTGTCATCAGTCAGGCCATCAATTATTGCCGTCTTATATCTTAAACACTGAACACTTGCATTGCAATCATATATGCTCTCTATATATTGTCTGTAGTTGCTCCCTGACATCCAATTTTCTCTCCTCTCATTTTTCATTTTCTAATTCTTTCTAATGTGGACCGGAATATATGTACTGTTGGCAGGTCAGCCACAACAATTTACAATTTCTGTCCTTTGATTTAAAATTAAATACATAGATGGGATACCTAATTACTTCCAATTCTCTATCAATGTTCCACTGTTTTATGCTAAAAAAAGAAAAAAAGAAGAAAAGAAAAACAGGTGGTATACTCTCTCTCTCTTTCTCTCACTCTCTCTCTCCCTCTATATTTATATGCATTCTATCAGCAGGTATCTATATAATTTTTGAGTATTCAAGTGACTCATTTTCATTTTCATGCCAAGTTTTTGGTACATAGTCTGTATTTTTCTGCTTCTTCAAAATTTAAATATTTCTTAAACTAGGAGTAGCAAGATTATAAAAGGGCTCCCCATTGCATTTCCTTGAGAGCACTCTTCTCTCTCACTGTTTCTGTAGTCACTAATGTGAACCCTCCAAAATACACAAAATTATATGCCTAATAGTATAGTTAATAATTTGGTTAGTCATATATTAATTAGATAACTACTCAAAAATACCTCGTAAAATATGCTTTTTTTTTTATTTGCATATGTCATTTTTCCTGCTTCATGATGTTACCCCGTAGAAGCAAAATAGCATTAAGAGATCAACAAGCAATAAAAGTAACACCACTTTTCTTTTCTTTTTTTCTTTTTAATTTTATCTATTAAGAGATTCATTGATTTATAAATTACATAATAAATATAGCCTTCTCCATCCATTTAAATCTCATAATCCTTCTTAAAATTAGAATTCAAGATCTCTAAAATAGAGTTATTGGTTTTTTATCACTGGAATGTCTAAGAAACACACCACTTTTCTATATGATAGGAGCATCTTTTATTCAGAGAATCCTTTTTTTTATATGTATTTTTTATAAAATGAAACTACAATATTAACATTAATTTAATGCCTTAATTTGATTTATCCTTATGTGTCCACATTAATAATATAACAAAGTGAAAAGTCTAAATTGTTAAGAAAATTTATTCATTTTTCAAGGGGTGTAAGAGAAAATCCATTGGTGAAGATTGAAAATATCATGGGGACATGAGATACGGAAATAAAAAATAAAAAAAGGAGAAGATTCCAAGTCAAAGAACAAAAACAATCTTAATAAATGTCTATAACAAAAGGAATATCTCGATTAATAATGAGACCAAGAAAATAGAAAAGAAAACAGAGCAATCCGAAATTTGCTTTGGCTCTAGGGCAATACCATGCAACCTATCGATTATATCTTTCATACTTAACATCTTATGAATCCTTTATTTATTTATTTTTTTCCTTTTATAAATGTGCTCTGACATGTTATGAAATATGAATCTTATAATGTCATTTATACTTGGTCAGCTGGTCTTCGTAAATCAGCACAGCTAAGAAACCACAAAAAATAAATAAATAAATAAAAAGATCAAAATTTTAAAACAGTCAAATCAACCAACTCTTCCGGTTAACTGATTCGAATACGAAACCCTAAAGCAAAACGAATGGAGAAAATAATCCCGCTTTCTTGGGTCATAGTACTGGTTGCTCAGTCCCCTTAATGTGACAACAAGATGTGATAAATCACAAAATACCTAACAGTACAATGTTTGCTTCGTGGGAATACCCACTTTTCGTTTCTTTTTTTTTTTTTTTTTGTGATGATTTGCTGATACCTTAACTTCGTCGAGCAACTGATTGGCTGTCTCTGCCATGCTGGCAATGCATCCTATTACATGATTGGCCAAGCCATATCCACGGCTAGGTTTGACCCACGTGGTACTAAGCCCGTTACTCATTGGATAATCCTACAAACTTCAGGCTATTACCCACCTCGATTGAGTCCACGAATTTATGATGGGGTTGGAACTTAGATATTCTGTTTCAGTAAAGTAAAGCTGACAGTGAAAACAATATAATATGATTTTAATCAGAACTTTTTTATTTTGTCTGAAACTGAGACTCTCTGAGCGGATCTGAGCCGTCCAATGGCAGCGGCTACAGTCGTCTACGCTTCCCATTGCATGGAAGAAGCCAAAATGAGCAGAACTCTCCCATTGGCTCCCAGTTGTCGTACATCTCCCCCCCCCTCTCTCTCTCTCTCTCTCTCCAAGTCCAAGGGAACTTTTGCACGAATTCACCTATGCAAGATCTTGCACAAATGCAATGCACGTTCCAGAATGCCCCCAAGAGTGGCATCAAGATGACCTTAGCTTGAGCCATTCTCATTGGCCCATCTATTTCCTTCACTAGTTAAAAGAATTTAACCAAGAGAGGCAGAATATACCAGGAGATCTAAGAAAAGGAAATGGAGATGGGTATATACATAAGATTATTTCAATATATATATATATATATATATATAAAATTTTTGTACCATTTCAAAAGCCAAAATTAGGATTCAGTTTTGGGAATCATGACATAAAGCCTTTTGTCAGTAGTCAAGAACTGAAAAATCGTGTGTGACGTGACCAAAGATTCTGTTCCTAAGCCAAAACTTCCCAACATCTATCTGATGTTGGTCTGATTTGTTGAACCCTAACTAACCAGTTACCACTTACTAGTTGCTACTCTGTATTATTCATCAACTTTGAAAAGAAAAGTGAAAACCCGCTTGAAAGTTGAAAACTGATGTGGGTTTTGAATTTGATTGGGTCTGAAGCTTTTGAGAAGTCTTCTTAATTACTTGACTCATGGGTTGTCCATTTGAAAGTCTAGGCCTTATTTTGTCATAACTTATGAACCATAATTTAGGTAAAGTTTGACGGTGGAGGAGGTCTCACGTGGGTCCAAATAGAAATCTAAGGAAATTTCGTGTATATTAAGGCAAAACCCTAATTAGGGGTGACCTAACTGGGTTGTGATTGATTTGAAAACCCAGGCTTGACATGTTCCCAAGAGAAAACCCATTTAGGGTTTAAGTTTTGAAACCCTAATGTGCTTGTTTATTAGACTTCATGACTGAATTTGCTTATTTTCTTTTTAAAATTTTCTAATTTGTTTGGACAATGTACTTTTGGCTTTATTGATGCGTAACTGACGTGCTATTAAGGATGTGTCAAGAGATTGGAGTGTTTGAACGAATGAGAGGATGACAGCTTTTGCCAATTGCCATAGGCCTTCTCTTTAGCTCACATATGACATACATCCACGCACCTTCTTACATGTATGCTACGGTGAGAGAGACGGAAGAGAGAGAGAAGAGAGAATCACGGAAGAGGACAGCAAATTTAACAATGGAGGAGGGATTGGAAGCTGATCTCAGTACCTCAGAGGCCTGCATACATATTCCAAAACTTACACTTATTTCGACTAGTAACACACTACTATAACCCTGGCTTCTATCTCTGTCTATTTGCACTAGATCTACGCATCTAAAAACCAAGAACCCAAAATTCCACACAAATCATGAAAAGGGAGAAAAAAAAAATTCCCACAAAGCTTACAAAAGGGCAAAAAGGAACAAGAAAAAAAAAAACAAAACGGAAGGAAGAAAGACAAGTGAATCTTGCTTAGAGAAAAGAAAAAAAAAACTATCTAAAACTGAAACGCAGAAAATGATTATGTTCTTTACTTCAAATCTGCCTAAAGATCTAGCACTGCAGAAGCCAAAAAGGAAAAATCTTTGACACAGCGGGCTTCTATTTTCCCTACTGAAAAAATTTTAAGCCATTTAAAAAAAAAAAGAAAAAACAAAAACAAAAAGGACCTCAAAGGAAACTTTAAAACAAAAGAAGAAAATTTCCCTTAGAATTTCCTTTTTTTTTTTAAAAAAAAAAAAAAAGAACAGCCAGAAAATAGTGATATTTAAAGGTTCGAAACCTTTTGATGAATTAAAATTTGAAGAACAAGAAAGCTAAGAGTAATTGTGTACCTATTGTTAGCATACTCATAAAGGCGGCCACGGCTAGAGAAGACGATGAGAGCAACCTCAGCATCACAAAGAACAGACAATTCATAGGCTTTCTTGAGCAGACCATTGCGCCTTTTGCAGAAGGTGACTTGGCGATTCGTGGTGCTTTCGATCCGCTTGATCTCTATCTTTCCCCTTCCAATCTTCCTCTGTGGAGAGGATTCCCTGGATTCACTTGGATGTGCCATGGCTAGCAGGGAGGACAGAAAAACAAAAAAGAGTAATACATAAGCCAAGAACAAATCTTTGCTGTTAATTAATACATAGAAACCAGAATTATATGGCAATTTGTAACATAGCTATCATATATTCTTTTGATGATCACATAGAAATTGGAAAGAAAATTCATCTTTTAAAATTAAACTATATGTTCCTATATTACAGTGGTTCATTCTTGGGCTTGAAATGGACAATGAAAAAGTAAAACGAAGGGATGATCATGAAACCAAGTGTTCTTGATGAGATTTTAGATTTCATTTCTGCATGGCCTCTCAAAAACCAAAATAGCTTAAAGATTGTTTAACCCAAAAGAAGTGAAGCAAGAGAAGAGATTATGAGATTTGTGTCTCAATTTTTGGATAACTAATTACCTTGGAGTTGAGACCTGGGGGAGGAAATAAGCAAGGATCTAGAGAGAAACAAAGTGTGTTTTTTCTTCTTGCTGCCTTCGGGGTTTCCTCTCTTCTTGGTTTCCACAAATCAGAGTAGGAGAGGTGCTGAAAATGGAAGCAATTTAGTGCTAGGACGTGGGAATTTATAAAGTAAAAAATGACCCTTCATCCAGTGTTATCTATATGATTATGACAACACCTTCTACTTAGTTTGTGGACTGTGATACTAATGTCTTTCAAATCTTTTTTCGGTCTTTCCTCTCTGGCTTTTTTTTTTATTTCTCTGAATTTTCATATTTAATCGTTTTGGTGAGTGGGGTTTAATTAAAGGAGGAGACACCAACAACCATCCATTTTTTTACCTTCTATGTGTGGGAGAGCATTAGAGAGAGAGAGGGAGACAGAGATGGAAAGGGTCTTTATGAAAGGGAATATTATTGGGAGTGAGTGAGACTTTCGGGTTGGGCTATGATGCTTTAGAATTAGGCAACACGAATAATTTGAATAAACTTACTCGAAACCAAACTCTACTTAAATAATATTAATTGAAATGTCAATAACTTATAATTGAAACACTTAAATTGAAATAAAATGAAAGCAAATAAACTCGAAATCAGATTGACTCAAAATTTGATTAGATAAAAATTTAAATAACCCAAATATAAATAACTTGAAATATAAGTAATTCAAAACTGAAAGACCTCATATTAAATAAATTCAAGACTTGATATATGTAAAACACAATAAATCTAAAACTCCATAGACTTGAAATTCCCTAGACACCCAAGACCCAAGTTGGCAGAGACTCGAATCAACTCAGTCTTAATCTAACTTGACTTGCCATTTTGCAAGCTCCATTTAGCCCTCTAGGTTAAATCTTCACACAATATAAAGATGCTTAGAATGGAAGACTGACTATTTCCTACTATAAAGAAGTGCTTGATTTAGCTTCTCATATGATCATTAAGCAAATAAAATCTAAATAAGTGTAGCTAGTCTTTTAGTTTTGCTCTACTTTAGCAAGAAGATAATGACTACTTTTTTATTGGAAGAAAAATTTCATTGCTTCAAAACCATACAACATGACCAATAAAGTCTCTCTCTCTCTTTTAGCAGAGGATGCAACCCTTATTCATTCAAAAACTTATACATATCTTGCTGAAGAAGAAAAAAAAAAAACATGGCCTAAGTTCATGCATTAGAACTTCTTCTACTTCTCACAATGCTACATTTGTTAAACTGTGAGCAATGTCATTAATTTGTTTACCTACATATCAAACAATAAAGCTTGCAAAATTAGACAATAAAACTCTCACATCCTCTGCCAATTACCTAATGTTCTCCTTGTAAAACAATAAACTAACAAGATGAAATTAATTGTCAATTACAAATAAGTATTTTGTATTTTATTGATAAGATTTTGTATATACTTTTAGGCATACATTGATTATATAGTGTGGTGTCTTTTTATAGTGCAAGTTAGGATTATGTCATTAAAATGAGATATAATCATGATATTTTCTCTTTAGAAAAAATTGATCTTGATTGATGAGTAATTGATGAAGAGATTATAGGTGACAAAAATTAAGAAATTGGTAAAGAGATTACAGTTAACAAAAATTAAGTAATTGGTAGTGAGATTGTAATTGAAGAAAATTGAGCAATTGGCAGCGAGATTGTAGTTAAATTAAGACACGTCATTATTTCCTTTGACATCCCTCAACAAGTTGATATGGCAAAACACATAGTAAGTTTAGATTGTAGAAATTGGAAGCAAGTCGTGGACAACCCTTTGGTAAAGATATCAGCAGGTTGATTGGTAGTGGAGATATACTAAATATGCAATTGATTTTTGGCAATCTATTCTTATACAAAATGATAATCAATTTCTACATGTTTTGTTTGAGTATGAAAGATGAGATTTTCCATCAAATAGGTGGCAAAGATGTTGTCACATCAAAGAACTAGAGGATATTGCCAAAAGACACCAAGATCATGTAAAAGAGTCTCAATCCAAATGAGTTCAGCAATTGTGTCAACTAAGTTTTTGAATTCAACTTCTATGTTGGATCGAGTAACTATCCGTTGCTTACGAGAACTCCATGAGATGAGATTGGAGCCAATGAATATGCTAAAGTCACCAACGAATTATCTGGTGTCATGGTCTTTAGCTCAACTTGCATTTAAAAAAACATGGAGATAGAAATTGTTGCTACGGGTAAAGAGAATGCCATGGTGTTGTGTACCGCAAACAAAGTGCAATATATGTTTGACAAATTGTTAATGGACCTCTGTGGGTGCACGTATGAATTGATAAGTAGTGTTAACAATAAAGGCAATGTTGGGTCAAATGAGAGTAAGATACTATAATACTCCCACGGTACTACAATAAAGTGTTAAATTTGAAAACAACTCATTACAATGGATAAATGGAATATCCAAATTGATGACATAGGATGTAGTAATAGGCTTTACATCCTACATTTTTGCATTTGTTGTATATTTTGTCTAGTGAAGAAAAAGATCATTTGGAGTGTCTTATAGTTCAATCCTAAGGAAATAATTGATTTCACCCAAATTTTTTATAACACATTCCTTTTGTAGAGTCTTTAAAAGAGCATATAATGGTACTGTAAGAGATCTTGTAAAAATTATGTTATTGACATAAATGAGTAGAAAGATATTGTATTGTATTGTATGTAGTACAAACAATGATGAGTCAGCTAAAGAAGTTACAAAACCAATGAAAATGAGAAAATTATTGAGATATTGGTGTCAAGTACAGGGTGCTTGTTTTAGGCCATAGAAAGACCATTTTAGATGGCAAACATTATGAGGGTGGTAGGGATCAACAAAACCTGGTAGTTGATCCATAAATATTTTTTCAATTGGATGATTATGGAGAAAGACATTCTTAACATCAAGTTTCCAAAGTTGCCAACCCTTATATAAGGCAATTGTAAGAATTATGTAAACTGTGACATGTTTAACTACTATATTAAAAGTTTTATTAAAGTCAATTCCCTGCTGTTGATGAAAGTTTTTTGTGACTAATCTAACCTTGTATCATTTAAGAGAGTCATCTGCATAAAACTTGATATGAAAGACCCATTTGTAATCAATGGGCTTGTAAACTGGAAGAGATTGTACAAAGTCTCATGTCTAATTTTTCAAAAGTACATTATACTCTTCAACCATAATTGTTTGTCAATTTGAGTCTTGTATTACCTAACTATAACAAGATGGTATAGATGAGATTGCTACTGAAGTCATAAGTGCATAGGTGTGATCCTTTTGTACATGACAGTAAAAAATTATGTCACTATAGGGTGGGCTAATGGTGCTTGTTGTAGAGGTGAGCCTATAACCTGTAGAATGGTGGTCTGTGAGAAGTTTTAGCAGTAAGAGAAGGCACTATAAGTTGCATTTAAAGAGTTATGGAGTGGGAAGTAGTGGGATTACTTTGTAGAGGAGTCAATATGTGGGATGTATTAATCCTTAACTCTTACATATGTGAATTATTATGTTACAAATGTGTTGGTGAAGTAATATAAAGGGGTAACTCCAATGATACTAGTGGAAATACATTTAATGATACGTTAGTGACAAGAGCAACAAATGAAAAAAGAGTTTCATCAAGGATTGCATCTATAACTACATAGAATCATCATTATTGTGAAGAATAGCATCAATAGCCCTTAATACCTTAGGGATATCCTAAGAAAATACACCAATGTGGCTTGGGTTCTAGTTTATACTTGGTATAAGATTATAGGTTTAGGTACACAATATAGCCAAAAACTCAAAGCTGTTTAATAGGTGGTATGGTGGAAAAGAGCACTTCCTATGGGTTATGTTGATGCAGAACTAGAGTAGACAATCGGTTGATAATGTGAATTAAGCATATAAAGTCAGAAAAATTTAGAATAATCATCAATAAAACATACATAATATTTATTATTTTGGTGAAATATTATTAGACTCAGCCCCCAAATATCAAAATGAATTAGTTTTAAGGAAGTCGTGGACATATAAAAAGTGGGAGGATAAGGATGATGATGACTTTTGCTAAATGCATATGCCAAGCGAGTTGGTTGAATACCTAATGACTTATTAAACATGCAAGAAATAATTGAATATGAAATATGACCTAAATGATGGTGCCAGTAAATGAGAGAGCTAGACTAAGATAGGTGATAAGTCTTGGAATGACTCGATAGTTGATAGTCTCTGACTAAGATTTCCTTGGAAGAGAATTTTGTACAATGACACTTCACAGAAAAATAATTGGGTGAGAAAATGAAATCACAATTGTTTTCCTATGAAAATTGATGAACTAAAAGTAATTTTTTCTTTATAAAGGGAACAATTAGGACATTATAGAGACAAAAATTTTAGAAAATAAGAGTACATGTATGAGTTATTGGGAGGTTAGACCCATTACCTATGGTTATCTTTGTAAGACTGAAGAGAGGACAATTGAGATGGATTGTTTATGACGTGGTGTGTGGCACCAAAATCTAGATACCACAATTCCAAAAATACTGATGATAGTGGTGGAATTTCAGCAATGTCAAGTTGTGATGCTAAGCTTAAAGATTGTGACAGAGGTCTACAATCACAACACATATTGGCTTAGAGACCAAAATAATTGTAGAGTTGGCATCAAACACTACCTCTCGTTTGATTTCTGTAGTTGTCTGCATTTGGTGAGTAATTTAAGATTGAATTTCATGGGACAAAGTGTTGTCTAAGCCATGGTAACTTATTTGTGTAAGAAACAAATTGTTATAATGAGCTATCCACTTAATGTATTGTTTGTGTCATGAATGTAATTAGGGTGGAAGATAGGGTGGTGGGTAAATCTAATTGAACTAATAAGATGAAATTAAGTGTCAATTGCTAATAAGTATTTTGTATTTTATTAATAAGACTTTGTATATAGTTTTAGTCATATATCAATTATATAGTGTGGTGTCTTTTTATAGTACAAGTTAAGATTAAATCATTAATGTGAGATATAATTATGATCTTTTCTTTTTAGAAAGAATTAATCTTAATTAATGAGTAATTAGTAGAGAAATTGTAATTGACAAAAATTGAGTAATTGATAAAGAGATTATAAGTGACAAATATTGAGTAATTGGTGCAGAGATTATAACTGATGGAAATTGAGCAATTGATAGTAATATTGTAGTTAACAAAAATTGAGTAATTGATGATAAAATTATAATTAAATCAGGACACATCATCATTTCCTTTAATACTCTCATTGCTTCAATTAAATGGCTCGAGCTATTATATGACTATCAAACTCTACGCATATACAAGGTAAGGACAATTCAATTGCTTTTTGCATAGCCACATGCTCTAAGAGCTCAATAATTTTGACATAGATGGAGCAAGTTGCAACTTTTAAGACAGTGAATACTAGTTGTCCTTTATGATCACAAAAAACAAAAAAAACAAAAAAAACAAAAATCAATCCAATGCCTTCTTTTCCTCGATCAAGTGCTACATGCATATTAATCTTGAATTGGCCTACAAACAGTGGCATCAAATGAGTTTGTTCTTGCCTTGATCGGTTTGAAGGAGATATCTCTGTTGCACACTTGTAGTCGAAGTGTAATTTAAGTGGCATGTCAGCAACCATGTGGGAATTGCTCTGCTTCCCCTCGACCAACAACAAGTTTCGTGTGCGCCACAAGGCCTAAGCTACCATAGAAACCAATTCTGTCACCTCCTGTTCGCACCCATCCAATAGAGACACAAACCAATCAAAGAACTCTCCCTGCACAACATTTCTAACCCGCAAGCCTAGAGAGCTAAGAAGTCAAAATCCCTCTGTCAAAGGACAATTAAACAATGATACATTGTCTCAATGTCCCCTCTTCATTTGACACAGCCCCGGTCAATCAGCATTCCTTCGGTAGTCAGATTATCATTTGTTAGTAAATAAACTTTGCATACTTTCCATCTAAAGTGTTATACCTTGGCAGGAACTCATAGCTGTCATAGTTTTTACCATCTGCCAATAAAGTCTTTCTCTAAGAAAATGAAAATTTGATATAAGAAGATGCCTTAATTCAGAAAAAATTTAATCAGCTTATAATAAAGTATAAACTAGCATGTAGAAATTCCCACAACTTGGAATGTTAAAAATTGACTATTCAATCTAAATATTTTTTATAAATTTGAATTTCACTAACTTAAAACCCTAATAATAATAATAATATCTCTTCAAGTGGTCTATATGTTTGTAGCATTAGTATCACGATCCATCTTTGAGGACTTCACATTTTTCTTTTTCTTGAGAATCTCTTGAAATTAATCATCATTTGATGTATCGGTTCAAACCTAAGAAACAATAATAAGCAACATGAGTTACTACTTGTATTGGTTACGCTAACAAATTAGTATTTTTATTTTTGATCTCTATTTATTTGTTGTCAATCTTATCATGTTTTTTATCCATTCAAATTTCATTTTTGTTCTAGTTAATGATAGTGATTAGACGAGAAGGTCTGACATGCATGTAATTTTGTGATTAAATACAAAAAAAATAGGAAACCCAAGGTAGAAAGAAAAAGATAATGTAAAGAGAGGAAGACAAAGTGGATAGAGAAATACACCGTATAGAGAAAAAATGTAAAGAAAAGATGAAAGATAAGGAAAATGAGACATTAGAGGAGGGCAGGCTAAGATCTGGTTTGGCTAAGTTGTTATTTTTTGTTGTATTTTACTTTTCGTTGTTTTATTTTGTTTTTGGTTGTCAAGTTCGTAATTCGCCAACAATGCTTTTTTTTTTTTTTAACAATTGTTATAGTATTTTTTGTATATAGAAAGAACCTTTAAAGATGAAAAATGCGCAATAAGAAAAAAGGTGAGTGAGAAGAGAGTTGAGAAAGAATATAGAGAGAAAAAATCTGACAAAGAACCTATGCAGAGAGATCAAAATATAAAGAAAATGTAGAGAGAGAAGAGAGAAAAAATACAATTGAAGGATATAGAGAATGTATAGAAAATATTTAAAGAGAAAAATAAAGAAAGAGAAAAATAAGAAAAAAATCAAGAAAACAGATGAGAAAGAATGCAACGAGGGAAAGTATAGAATGAGAAAGAAGAGAGACCAGTGAGAAAATTATACAGAGAGCGAGAAAAGAGTGTGAGGAGGGCAGGGAAAGAGTAAAGAGAGTAATGCAAGAAAAAATTTAAAGAAAGAGTAGAAAGTGTATGAAAAGAGAAAAAAAAAAAAGTGTAGGGAGAGATGTAAAGAAGAGTGCACAGAGATTATAGAGAAAGAAAGTATCGAGGAAGAAGCGTAAAGAGAGAGTGTAGAGAGTGTGGAGAGAGTAGAGAGGAGTGTGAAGAAAGGCTAGAGATATGAAGAGAGAGAAAATTAAAAAAAAAAACATGTGTTGGGAAAAAGAAATATGAGTGTGTGAAGAAATAGGATAAATAATAGACAAAAAAAAAAAAGAAAGAAGGATAAGAGAGACTTTAGACAGAGAAAATACAAAGAATTATAAAGAGAGAAAAAAAATTAAAAAAAAAAAGAGGAGAGAGTATATAGAATAGTGACATAACTAAAAAACAATTTTTTTTTTTTTGTATCCGATAAAAAACAAAAATAAAAAAGGCTGTAAATTTTTTCAATCGGTGGCCCAAGTCCACTGGTTTCGCGGTTGAGAATGTGACATTTTACTAGCTAGTAGAATACCTCCATTAATGAAATAGATTAATAATGGCATTAAACATTACTATATAGATCCCACAGCCCATTTGAATATCAAAACCAAATTTAATTCTTCGAAAATCCTTTTTCATCTCTGATCCCTCTATGATTTTCTTTTTCTAGTTAAAAATAGTTAAACTAAATAAAGAAATACGATATGCAATGATACTAGAATTAATGTAATAATAGCATGGCAAATGAAAATGAGGGAAATTTTTAGTGGGGAGAAAAAATTATAGAGAAATGTCATGAAGCCAACAATTTTTTTTTTATTTTTTATTTTTCTAGATAAGTCAATCTTGGTATTTATATTAAAAAAAAGGAGAGCTGCGAAGTACAGAAGAGAGCATATAATAAGCTGTTTATAGACTACTCATGACAATACAAGATATACAGAGAAAATACTCAAATTCAACAATTAAAATGCTCAAATTACGGCACCGTTGGCCTACCTTTTTCTTTGTTTTTTTTTTTTTTCTTTTGAATGGCAATGGAGTCTTTATTAAATAATTTCAAATTTCGGTACAAACACACTCCAAAGCAAGCTTGGCTGTGTCCACAATTCTACAGCTACCATTTTATGCAAAACCAAACCCTCTTGCCCTACTTCTATGAGATTTCGTACTTGACCCGCAGACAAGAGTTACTTTTTTTGTCTGCCATTTCCTTGGCTATCGTTTTTTCATTCAAAAACAACTTTCTATTTTTCACTTATCATTTTTTTCTTTCAAGCTGACCGAAGTCAACTAATGTTTTTCTAGCCCATCAGTCATTTTTCTAACTCATGGCGGAAATTATTAACCAAATTTTGCTTGGTCTTTGAATTTTTTAGAAAACTTTTGACATATAACCTTTTTTAATAATAAGATATGAGATTTCATTTTTTCCAATAATTTATAATAAAGTACTATTATATAAATAATCATTTTAATTTTTTATCTAAATAATAAAATTAAATTGAATTACCTTTAACTCTTATTTTAATAAATTTTTAATTATTAACTTCCTTTTTACTATTAATTTAACAGTTCATTATATTCGAACTTATACCTAAGCTTTCTCTAGCTTCCAACTCAACAATCCATATATACAAGCTTTATATCCAAACTTTCGTAGCTTTTGGTAACTCAACATCTCCTTAGCTATTTATGAAAATCAACTTAGCTATTTATGAGTTTAGATTTTAATTCAACTCATGAATTTCTTTGCAAGTCTAGGTCTCCTTTCCCTTGTTGACTTCTTTATTGCTCTATCTTATTTATTGGCCCTCTGTCTTTGTTTGCTTTTTTACTTTTCTCTCTTTTTTTTTTTTTTTATAATTTGCATACTCATAAATATCATATTAATAAATCTCATTTTGCCTTTTTTTTTTTCACTTATGCCCCCAACTTTTTTTTCTTCCTTTTTTTTTTCTTCTCTCTTTTCCCCCCTTCCTTTCTCTGCTTCTCTACCTAGCTCATAGCTTCTGTCGAAAAGGCCCTCCAGTTGAAGAACAAGATCTGGACCAGCAGCTATCGGTCAAGGGGAAGTGTTGTCGGCGTCGAAAGGGGACGATGGGACGTGCAATGCCTCCTAGAGCGGCTGACGAACCGAACGACGACGAAAGAGCATGGTTGTAGTAGGAACGACAAGAGCGGAGCTGGCCTTTTTTTTTTTTTTTACTGTTTTCCGGTGAGATTCATGCCCTTTGGCTGCAACGACGAGACTCGGCAACGTGAGACGTGGGGGGAGGTGGTTTCATGCTGCAATGATACCTAGAGAGGGCACTTGGTGGCAGCTCCTCCGCCTTTTCTTTGGCTCTCGGATCAACCTGCTTTTATGTGATTTTCGGATCTTGCGATTATAACTCAATTAATTTTAATATTAAAATTAAAATTTAATAACTTTTGATACTGCTATTAATTAATTATATGGAAACTCTAAATTTTATTAATCTCCAAAACTACACAACAATTAATTAAAAAACACACATATCATATAAATATCAAATTACACTAATAATTTTAATTATATAATTATACTCAACTCTTATATATTAGGTATTAATAATATTTATTCTTAATCTGATACTAAAATTATAATAAATATTAATCAATTATTTAATTTTTACTCAATTAGTAATATTTAATTTATAATAAATTTGAATTAATTATTACATTCTCTTGGCTAAAACACAAATAAAATTTCAAACCTCATCCAGTTCTATATTTACATCATATGTTTAGCATCCAAACCTCGAATCACATGATTTGTAGTGAGAAAGTAGAGAGCGAAAGGGACATTGTAGTGGTTGAAAACTCGAACTTTCAAAATGAAGTTCTCAGGATCAACCCACGAGATTTATATAAGCAACCTCAATCCATTTTGGGATTCAGGTGTCAAATTGAGGTATGATATTAGGTAATCTATATCTATCAAGGGGTTACATGTATGCATTAGCACAAAACCCCCGGACACTACATACATGTTCGAGGTCTCCATCTCGCCCTATGTGTTGCTTTTCAATCGCAAAACGATCTGTCACTTCTGTGTGCTCAACATGGCATTAGATGTCAAACATTGTCATGATAGGTCATTTTCTTTGAGCTTGTAAATTGATCGGTGTCTCCAATTGGTTATTAGGCGACAGGATCCATGTTCTCTTGCTGGTACATATATAATGTCACCGTTTGGCTCTTTGGCTCTTTGGTTCTTTGATGAGTATACCAAGACAGCTCAAGGAAAAGCAATGTGACTTGCTAGCATAATCCAATTGATCGATGTTTGTTCATTCATCATCGTGTTCTTCGATGCACATTTTATCATCTCTCACGATTGAAAAGGGCTCCATAAAACGACAGTTATTTACATCTTGAAAGTCTTTATGCTATAGAATATACTGATTATTATTCATGCGTCAAAAGGTCCTTTATTTTTCCAATCGCTGATTAAATGTGAAACAACAAGAAACAATCACACACAAGTTCGGGGAAGTGGTTGATGGCCTAAAAATAAAAAAATAAAAGAAAATTGGTTTTTGCATGCTCGAACCCAAAAAAAAGTAGAAAAATTGCCAAGTGAAAAATAAGAATTGATTGAATAGGCAAAAGAACGAGGAGAAAAAAGAAAAAAAAAAAAAACAGAAGAGTACTAAAGTACAGAGAGGGACAAAGTAGATGATTCTTTATGCATAAAAATGTACCAAATTCTCTCAAATTTGGATGGTCAAATGTCATATGTGGGCACCTGCTGTTAAATTTGAATGAGATTAGCACAACTATTGGAATTTGGATCTGCTTGATCGAAAGTTTAAGACAGAATTCAAGAACTTCAAAATGTGAAGGACATAATAGGTTGAAAGACCATGTACTCTCTGCGGACTATGCCGGGTTGATCCCTGAAATTTGACTCGATGGGATCACGCTGCGATTATTATGATTCAAACCCTAAGTGAGGAAGTCGGGGTCGATTCTCTCAGTCCCATTCAATCTTAGTCAGGTGCCTGGTTCGGTTTTCGTTTCGATTGAAACCAAAAGAGGGGTCGTGCCCACCTGCAACACACGTCGTCGTGAGAGTGGAAATTTCAATCCTAGTCCGTAGGAACGATAGGGCGCACCCGACTGGGTCGAATTATATTTGCACAATTAGGTCCAACCCTTGGATACGTAATTAGGCATAATTGTGGAGCCTATCACAGCATAAGCTTCGGGCGGTGGAAGGTCCGGAGCCTCCGGAGCCGGAGCAGCAGCCTCCCAATGTCCTGCCAAAAGAGGAAATTGGTTCCTTTTAACTCATTCAATTTGACTTGCTCTATTATCACCTTATACGGATTTATTTATTTATTTATTTTCAAGTTTACTTGGTGCCAGTTTGAGACTCCCACTCGACACCTTCAGCCCCGGAGATGATTTCAGTACCATTAAGCTAAGAAAAATTATTAAAAAAAAAAACTCAATACCTTATATATGAATTTGACCCGAAACCCTGAGACCCAGACTGTATTAACCCGGCAGGGTTGTTGTTCAGGCCAAAAATCAAGCAAAGTTGCGTGTAACTCTGATTTTATGGGGCCAAATTTGAGGTGGATTTGTGTGTGTTTTTTTCTTTTTGATGTCATCGAAGGGATTAACAATTAATTTTCTTATGTGAATATTTAGATGTCACATAAGAGCAACGAAATATGTGGACTAATTTTTTTTTTTATTTAGTTATACAAATAAATGACACTCAATGCACTCAACTCCCTCTTATGATCACCATTGTTGCATGGTGTTGCTAATTTACCATACCGATATTGTTTCTCAAATTGGTTTTCAATTAAAATAAATTTCTTACTCTTTCGATGTCTTTAATCGTATTATAGGTCAAGAATGAAATTGTTGAGTTCTTTGTGATTGGCTTATTATGGAAACATAGTTTTTACAAGTTTTGCCTTAGGTAAGTCCGAGCATTGTGCTTTTATGTGATAAATCAGAATCCATGCAAGTATTTTTAGTTTCTCGCCATTTTATGAAACTATTAATTCTCACTATTTTGGATAATTCTTGATCGTGCATGTATGTTGAGTGGCGACTGATCTGAATTTTTAATATTTTATAAATTCTATTATTATTTATATATTTTTTAATTAAATTTGTGGTTTGAATAGTTACGCGACTATTGAAACAGTGACATGATAACTCTTGAAGTTGCTAGTATAGCTTTTATTTCTACGGCTTCTACTTAAAATATAAAATACATCTACAATGATTTGAACTTAAAATTGTATACCTAACTTACAAAATTCTGAAATTTTGGCTTTTACCGCTAAACTAACCATAAGTAATATTTATTGCAAGAATTAGATTATGCTCAATTAATCCAGGGATTTCAGAAGCCAACGCGTATCCCAAAGTCCAGGAATGATAGCCCTCCCAAAAGAGACCACAAAAACAAAGGAATAAGATTTTCTTAGCGGACCCTTCAAAATGATGGTGAAATTTACGGGACTTGAAGGCAGGACCTAATTCAATAAATGCATCGTAGAAGGTCACAATCTGGTCTTCCTCTCTGTAAGTTACCCCACCTACACATGGGTGTAAAAATCACAGGACAGCGGTTGCATTAGAACGGCTTCTTTGTTAAAAGGAATTCCGGGTTTTAAATTTAACATTGGAGGATATTTCGAGTGGTCAGAGGGATCGGTCCTCCATATTGATGACTTTAGTTCAAATGATGCATCAGGCTTGCCAATTTAATTCCTTTATAATCTTCTAGTCATGTTATGAAGTGTTCGTCATTGACCAAAATAAGGAAAGTGAACTAGTGCTGGCCCGAACTACGCTTAACTGTAAAATTGAGAAAAAAAAAAAAAAAAGCAAACAAAAAGGTTAATGTGCTAGGCTTTCATTTGCTTTTTTTTTTCCCTTGCTTCAATGGATATCACTTAATTGTTGGTTAGACAGTAATTGTTGTTCATAATCCTCCTCGAAGTAAGCATTATATCAAGGACGGATTATATCATACGTGGTGACAAGTTATGTAATTAACGAGTTAAGTACAATTTAATTTTTACATCAGATAGAAAAAAGAGATGTTAGGTCATATAAGTGTAGGTACCATATACCCCAACAAGTTATTTTTTGGGAGGAAAGTAATAATTTCATGACAGATATTAGCAAAACTGAACTGACCCCGACTCTAACTCTGACTTCAGTATCTCCTGCCAAGTATTTCACGCGGAAAAAATAGACAAAAGAACCCCGATTCCCGACGAAAATATTGATCAACTCAGTGGAAAAAAATGTCATAGGTAAATTATATTACAGATAATGACGGGTAAGTGTAGAGAGAGAATATCACAGGTAGGTTATATTACGAGCGGTGACAGGTAATTATACACCCCATGGTTGTTTTTTGGAAAGAAAATAATGACTTGTGACAATTAGGTAATACATGGTTGTGTCCTTATTCTTCTTCTGTACATCAGCTTAAATAATTACATCAACTTAAGTGGTACAGCAAGCTGGCGTTCCAATTTAAGGACTTACTGTTCCAAATTGGAAGACGTGAATTTAAGTAGTACTGATTCAATGCCCAATATTACTAGATATCAAACCCAGCACCGGACAAAATATTTCCTGAATAACCTCATCAAACAAGTGGGTTTGGTCTGGGTATATATATATTATTATTATTATTATTATTATTATTATTATTTATTTTTGACCTCCAGATACAATTTTAGAGGTAGAACAAAATATTACTAAATTTTCTTCTGCTCTCAATCATCATAATGTCTATGCCAGAGTCAACTAAATTGCGAACAACATGATAAATTAATTATTAGTTAAATAATGTGCATGAATTGAACGCAAACTTATATCTAGGTTTTGCAGGGTGGGGGGGGGAGGAATTGCTTCTCTATTTTTAGATGGTTTTGGAGTAGACCATTTTGACATTTTAAGTTCATATAGAAGGTGCCTCTACCTGCCATAACAAATGTGTGAATGTTATTAGCGAATTGGAGTTGCTCGTAAAAGTGTAAAGTTGGTGATTGTCTTCCTGATTAACACAAACCCATTTTTAATGGCTAAAAAAACACTCGTTATTAAGCAAGTTTCACACGCTATGCCACCTGATAAGTACCACCTGATAAGTATAACTTGAATTCTTTCCGGCGCTCTGCTAATTTGTTGCTCATGGCCTATTAGGCGGCCAATTTTGGTCGGCCGCCATCTCATCTCCCATGCTAATTTGTTGCTTTGTTTTCAAATCCTTTCAACCCTCCAAAATAGAAAACCTTCAGAAACCTATTGATCCCTTTGTTCAGGAGATCAAAGCAAAACCAACCACCTTAGAACCATCTTGGTCTTCTACAAAAAAAAAGCAAGTCAACACTTTAAGAAATAAATGCTAAACAAATTCTTCTAAATTTGAAAATTGTGCTTCTTTTCCTTTACAAATTTATGAATCCTATAATAACCAAATATTGTGGAAAAAACTCATAATAACCTTGTCTACTCAACCTATTACATCCAAAAAATTATTCATTTTTAGCCCCAGTTCTGAATTTGACTCTTCTTTTGATGATTCAAATGAAAAACCTTTCTAAACTAATAAAACTGTCTCAAAACTAGAACAAGCTATTCCCAAACCTTTTCATAGTAGGACTACAAGCCTAATATAATACCTTCCTTATGTTGGAGCACAAATGTAATCATCCATGATTACTCTAATCCCACAAAAAATTAACCCTACTTGAACACTAGTTACAAATCCCTAAGATTCAAATTAACCATATATTATGGTCCTGCATTTATCCAAAATCTATTTTTGGATATGTAAACCTTGATCCTTCAACAGCAAAGGAACCCTTTCTATCAAAGAAGGATACTACAAAAAGAAAATTTTCTTGGTTACAAAAAAAAATGTTTTAAAGTTGTAACCAATTACAAAAATTTTTATCCAAAAAATTTATTATTTCTTTTATTAACAAAATCTGATTTATTTTGTAGGGATATAGAAAACTTCATAGACATTGAAGGATTCCATCTAAAAACATTTTCTTCAAAAACCAATTTTTCATTTAGACATGTGTAAAATCAATAATTAGAATTTAATCAATAATGCCTTCTTGATAATTTTTAGATATCAAGAAGAAAAACTTTTAATTTTTTGCATGTTATAAATGCATTAGCAAAATAATTCGTTACAAAATCTCAAAATTCCCACTACAAATACTATTGCATTTGTAAGGGTGCATTGCTAGGAATTGTCACTGAATTTTCCAAAGTTCAAGAACAAATTTCTTTGCATCCTGATGTCTAATACAAAGGATATCATGATCTACAAAAAACTTTAGGTACATGTAGAAAAATACATAGAATCCACATTTTTTGTAGACACTCTAATTTGTCAGATACTAACTGGCATGTCTATTGCATAAAACTCAATAGTAATGGATACATTTCAAAACCCCATAACTATTAAAGATACTTCTAAAATCTCATCAACACTATCTTCTAGTTTTCGTTTGAAATAAGAAGATGAAAATAACTTTTCTTCAAAACTATAAGACTATTTTAATGATGTTCATAGCCTCATCAATCAGCTTAGATTGCTCCAAGAGATAACAACATCAGAACCTATGAACTTGAGTGAAACTCGAAGTACAAAAAAGGTGAGTTAGCTTTGCAATATTCAAAGTTAATGAGCACATCTATGAGTGAAACCCAACATTTATTTTCCATTGAGATAAATGAAATAAACCACAACTGATTCTTCTTCTTTCTTGATACTTTTTATCATTATTTTCAAAACTATGAAGACATAATCCTTCTTATCAATCAAAAGAGACAAAACATCTTTAAAAAACTTTATTACAATACAAAATTTCCTCAAAATAGTTGGAGTCTCTCCACAATAGTTTCAAGGTGTTATGACATACTATGAAACAAGTTATTTTTCCCAAGAGAAGGACTAAGCTATTAGTAACAACTTCAAACATGTATACAGTTCCACTGAAGAGAATGACATATTCTTGCCAATTGGATTTCTTAATCTACAAAGCCAGCATTGATTTAGAGTTCTACAAATCTTACAAATTTGAAAACATGAAAATGACTCACTAGCTACTTATGTTCTATGGAATGCTTCTCAGTATTCTCTTCAATGATCCAAATCAGTTTGATCAAATTGGCAGTGAATAGTGTCCCTTAGTCTACAATTGATAGCCAATGAAAATTGTTATGTTCTTTTATGAATGGAATCTTCGCCACCAAAATACATTAATGGGATTGAACCAGTAAAACAAATGATTATCATGCAAGGAGAATCTTACTTCAAACCCAATCTTCCAAGACAAGGTGTTTGGGATTACTTAATTTTATTAATTCAACATATACAAAATTGGAGGTCCATAACATTGGTCAGTAAATGGTATATTAGGTACCAAAAAAAGGCACTCGCATTGGTTAGAGAAGTTCCATTCAAAAATTCTTCATGGAAAGGTATTCCAGGTATCGGGTAGATTCCAACATTAATACTCAATATGGCAAAATGGTCCAATACTACAGTAATCATCACAAAGAACCCCTTAACGATGACCTACTAGATTATCTAAATGAACCAGAAGATTATGATGATTTAATAAACATTAATGATCTAGAGAATCTAGTCAGTGATAAAGGATGAGCTAACCTGGAAAACACCATGAAAGGATGACATCTATAAAAATCCAAAACAATATTTGGTGGCACTAAAAGAATATATTTTAGGCTACCACATTTACAAAATAACCTTACAAAAGTAAAGTTCATAGTTTCAAGACAAAACTTGTGACTACCAGCTTTGCAAAATGACAAAACTACATTCAGTGGAAAGTAGAGACAAAGTGCTTGCTTTTACAAAAGTTAAAGTATCTTTGAAAAAGTAAAGGTTGCTTATATATATAAAAGAAAAATAAATAAAGTACTAGCAAATAAAAGTAAGTGAACAGTAGTACCGTCACTTGGGATGAATGTTTAAGTTGACTACAACCTTTAATAAATGTAGTTGTACTCCCAAACTCTGAACAACCTTAGTAAAGCAAAACAAGTCATGGTGTTCTAATCGCATTTAAACTAATTAGTGGCAACTTCAAAGTCAACATATGCACATTACAACACACCTTAGCTCTCCTTTAATAAACTACTACCACAAAAGACAATGCACACCCACCCCTCACACTTTTGTGTCTACTAAGCCTTTCCCTTTGCCAAAAGGTCTATTACGATAACTTGGCAACTATACTAGTAATTTTTGAGAGATAAATTGCTTTGACATGTTTTTATTTTTATACTTTTGTTTATTTTCTACTTAATATTTTATATATTTCTCTTATTTTAATATTTATAATTGTCATTTGCATCATAACTTCAACTGTACACACTTACAAAACCTGAAACTTAGCTTATACCATTTCTAACTTAGATTAGAGAAAGTATAGGTCATTTATGAAACTTATGATTTTTATATAAGACAGTCCTGAAATCTCTTACCCAAACTAATAACTCTTACTTAAGCCTTAAATGATGAAGGAGAGAAACCTTTAGGGACTTTTGACTTAGTTTAGATTCATTTAACCATACGCCTATTGTTACACCAATAAAGTCATTCATTTATTAGATTTATCCCTTATAGAACAAAGAATCTAAGATATCCCTACCCTAATCATCACATCATACATTCTTTTATTTTTATTTTTTATTGAATTATTTTATAATTTATGACTTACCTTAATTTTGCTTGTATTAATACATTTCCTTTTGTTTTGTTACTTTTCCCATGACATCCATTTTTTTTCCATTTTGAACAAAGTTATAATGAAGTGAACAATAAGGAGCCCATAGCTAGTAAGACATACAATCCTAACTCGATTATGTACAAAAAGAATGAAGGACAAAGTTGAAAGACTAATTAATCACATGGAAGATATTCATGTCTCAATCAAGAAATTGAAGAAGCAAATGTAGCAGATAGTCCAAGTGTTTGCTAAAGGAAATACATTTATAGGGGATGTAATTCCTTTGAAGAGACTTTCAAGTAATATGTACAATGATGGCACAACACAACTGTCCAAATTCAACTTTTGTTACTAGAAAGGAAATTGGCTTCTACCCTCCTTAACACGTTGCAAGCCCCTTATTATGATAGGATAATGGGAAATGCGTTAAGAAATTTCATCCCCCTGGTTATTATAGAAGAAAGAATTGGTAAGGGTATCCAAAAGGGTAAAATTATTGATATTACTATTAACACGATAACTTATAAAAAGACTGATATGATAAAAAATAATAATAAAAAAAAGATAAGGTTTAAGTAACTGAATAACATAATTGTTTAGGACTATGCCCCATTTACTAGTCATTTAGCAACCTCTCTTCCTATTTAAGTCATTTTGAGTCTTTTCTTTAATTGAAACTCAATGATTTTTCTTATTTTTCTTTATTATTAATTTTCAATTCCACTCATCATTTATTTAATATGCAACTTTTGCTCTTTCTAATAATTAATGGACCTTTTAATTACCTTAATTTCTTTGTTTTAACATAGACGGATGAATTGCTAGGAAAATGATAAAACTTTCAACTCTTGATTTCGAGTAACTTACGAATTAATATGACATTACTAAGATTTAATATGAATTTAATATTTAATTAAAGATGGAAAGAATAATCAATATACCCATAGTAAATGTCTTCTCATATCTCTCCCAAATCTTAGCTCCCAAATTTCTCTCTTATATTTGTTCTCTTGCTTTAGCTCTTGAAACTGAAAACTCTCATGCTTTCCTTAAAAATCAAGCCAACCTAAACCTCCATTTTGTACAAAGTTTTCTATTTTATTCCCGTATTAATGAGCTTTTGCAAATAATTGACGTTTAATGAAATCTTTTCTTTTTTTATTGACATAGGCAAGGATATCAATTTTCTAATTTCTTTGTTAAGAAGATTAAAGCCTATAATGTCAGGTAAAATATCTCACTACAAATTTTTATTTTATAAAGATTTACTTTTTCATTGATATTACTACTCCTCAATGTTTACTTATTTGTCAATAACTATTGTGTTAGTATTAAACAATTTTTGAATTAAATATATTGATAAATATATATTAACTAATGACTATATATCTTGAGATTATAAAATATTTTATAAATTTTTATTGCAATATTTGTATTACATTTTAATATATTTTAATACATTTAAAATTTCACAACAAAATAAATATCTTTAATATTTCCCTACTTCGCATAAGAGAATAAGCTAATTAGCTTTAATTTATCTAGTTGGCAAAAGCAAATATTATTCCAAGAACACTATGAACTCAGGTAAAAAAATAAAACCTAATCACTTAAGAATCCTTTAAATGGATAACCTATTTGACTGACTAGTTAGTATATCTAATACATTGTACAAATTTTGCCCTATGATACTTCTTACCTTTAAAGTGGAAGAACAAGAAATGAATAAAATTTTCATTTTTAAGTGTCTCATGCATATATTACAGCTATGGAGTTCACCTACATTGTACACATTGATGACAACTAGCATTACAAATGAGTCAATATATTTGTTAAAAGTTAAGTGGTTTGCCAAAGAAGAATTCACTCGAGTTTGTTTTTTTATTTAAAATGACTGATACCCAAATCCAATTTTAAGAGTAATTTGATAAACAAGATAAATTTAAATAAGAATAGACTTGATTCATTTAAATTTGTAAATAATTTGTTTAAAAGTTTATTTATATAGTTATTCAAAAATTTTATTTATTTGTATCATAAAAGTAATTTTTGTTAGACTCATTTTCAAAACTATATATTATATATATTTACATTTGTATATTAAAATTAAATATTTATTTTTAATTGATTAGTTTTATTAAATTATACAACTATTCATTTTAATATATTTATAAATATAAATTTTTGTATTTTTAATCATTCTATTAATATTATAAAATTAATCAAGTTTTTCATTAAAGGTTAAACTCAGCTTGATAACAGCATGCTTTACTCGAAATTGGCTCGTTACTAAATAACACTTGTACCAAACTTCATTTTTAGATTGGTTTATTAAACAAACTAAATTTAAGTATAACAGACCTCAACTCCGCTCATTTGCACCCTATAAACAACAATGGATAAAGCCCTTGTTATGGAAATTGGTATCTTTCTTGATCAATAATGGAATTGATTTCCCCAAGTTTTTATTGTAATATTAGCCTATCACATATGACCTCTATCATACAATGATGTGCTCTTGACTTTCTTTCAAGTATGAATTCGCACCATTTAGAGATTGGTTGGCCTAAATGTCCTTAATCAGGCAATTTAGTACTTATTTCATCTTTTTCATTCTACTTCATGTTATTGGGTTTTCTAGAATATGTAATGAACCTCTTGCATCCTTTGAAATATTCCACCCATCATCTCTAAAGTTCTCATCATTCCCTCTCTTCTCAAAAGGATTCGGCCTCAAATCATCATTTACATCAAATGGGGAAATATTAGAAATATTAAATGTTACACTCACATTATGCTCACCGGAAAGGTCCAACTTATCAATATTGTTTTTAATTTGTGCTACAACTTGAAATGAACCATCTCCTCTAAGCTATAGTTATGAACACCTCTGAGCTAGGAATCATTCCTTACTCATATACACCTAAACCCAATCACTAGGTTCAAACACCACCTTTTTTTCACCTTTTGTTGACATAAGATGCATATTACTCAATTCATTTTTCAATATGTTGTTGCACCTTTTCATACAATATTTTCACCATGTCAACCTTGCATTTACCATTTAAGCCAGCATACTCATCAATAGGTATAGGTACCAAATTCAAAAAAGTCCACGAATTAAAATTATATATAATTTCAAATTGAGAATAACTAATAGCAGAATGAATACTCCTATTATATGCAAACTCAACATGCGATAAACAATCTTCTTATGTTTTCAAATTTATTTGAATAATAGCATGCAAAAGAGTAGAAAGAGTTTGATTAACCACTCTAGTCTACACATCAATTTATGGATGACAAGTACTTAAAAACAATAACTTAGTACCTAACTTAGCCCACAAAGTTTTTCAAAAGTCCCCACAAAGTTTTCCAAAAGTAACTTAAGAACTTTGTATCCTAATCTGAAATAATGCTCCACAACATGTCATGCAAAAGTACTACTTCTCTAAAAAATAAGTCAACCGCATTACTTGCATCATCAGTTTTATGGCATAGAATGAAGTGTGTTGAAGTTCCTAACTTCACCCTAGGATCTACTAGTTTGTGATACTAAGAGGGGGGTGAATCAGTATCACCACAATTCACAATTCGTAGGAAAGTGAACAACTTCAATCTCTTCTTAAAAGTGAACTCTTTCTCAGATTCGACTAAAGTATATCTATTGCTACCTACTAATCACAATAGTCCCCAAAGTCACCTTTCAGACACCTTGCCTAATAGACAATTCGGATATTCTTATTTAGGTCTTCGTTAGGTTATGGGTTGGCTGATACTTTAGCTGCGTTCACAACTCTCAAAACACAGAACGTAAAGCAAATTAAGGACACATGAGATTTACGTGGTTCCGTCAACGTGACGTACATCCACGGTGGTAGGGACTCTCCCTTACCGAGACTATCCACTATAATTGAGAATTCTAGTTACAATAGATGTCTTAATCTTCTGCTCCTTTCACTATTACAATTACTAAGCAAGTACAATACAAAGAGTGTCGCTTACTGTGTCTACCCTTCTTCTAGCTTGTCTTGCCTCTGTTGAATTGAAAGGCTACTCCACTGCCGCTTAGAAGTTCACCGCAACGCTCTCTAACCTCTCTTGAAGAAATCTGGAAATACGTTGAGTTCTTTCCGATGCTTCGCCGAATTCCTTCTCTAGGTTGTTTCACACAACTCCTGCTTTCACCGTCTCACGGTTTCACAGCTTGCACTCAAGTTTCTGGTCTGCCGTTTCACGTCTCACAGCCTGCCCCACGCTTCTGATCAGTCACGCCGTTGCACGTTCTGGTCTCACGCTTCTGATCAGTCACGTCGTTGCACGTTCTGGTCTCACGCTTCTGGTCTGCTGTTTCACGTCTCTTAGCCTGCCTCACACTACTGGTTTTTTTGGTTCACGTCTCTCAGCCTGCCTCACGCTTCTAGTCTGCTGTCTTCTCTTTCAGGTGGTCTCACGGATACCAAGACTGTTGTCTTCTCTTCCGGGTGGTCTGTTTCTTATTTCTCCTCTTGCTAGTTATGCGTTTCTGGTTTGCTTGCAAGACGTGTTTCTGGTTTGCTTTCCCGGTGGTGATGTTTCTGGTTTCTTGTCATTCTGCTCTCTCTTCCTTTTTGGCTGGTGGTTATAGGGTTGCTGTTTTTCAATTGTGTTGGCCCTATACCTTAGTTTTGTCTTCCAAGGCCTTTATATACTCTCTTCCATGAAACCCTAATAGGGCTTACATACATGGCAGATTTACGTTCTTGCCCTTACACGGCAGATTTACGTTCTTGCCCTTACACGGCAGATTTACTTTCTTGTCCTTCTATGTGACTTTACTACCCTTCCATGTCACTTTACTCTCTTGCACACTTAATTCTAGTTGACAACAATTACAACCCATACAAGGCTGTGGGAACAACATATGTCATCTTTAAAAATCTATCAATAATAACAAGTACATAATCCTTACCCTTTTTTGATTATGACAACCTTAGTACAAAGTCCATAAATAAGTCAACCCAGGGATGGCTAGGTATGGGTAAGAGAGTATACAAGTCATAAGGTAAAACTCTACATTTAGTTTGTTTGCATGTTATACATTTCTCATATACCCTCTTAACATCTAGTTTCATGTATGACCTAAAGAAATGTTTAGTTAGGACATCTAAGGTTTTTCTAACTCTGAAATGAGCCATTAGACCACCCTTATAAACTTTTCTCACAACCAACTCCCTCAAAGAACTTTGAGGTATGCATAAATGATTTTCCTTAAATAAGAAACCTTCATGCCTATAAAACTTCTTAAAAGCTGACTTCTCACATGCTCTATACACATTAGCAAAGTCAAGATCTTTCACATATAAATCTTTAATATATTTAAATCCTAATAATTTTGCGCAGTAAATGTATAAATAAGGGCATACTTGCAAGATAATGCATCAGTTACCTAATTTTCCTTACCTTGTTTATATGTGATGATTTAGGGAAAGATCTCAATGAATTCATTCCACTTGGTATGTCTTTTGTTCAACTTTCTTTATCCCTTTAAGTGCTTTAAGGATTCATGGTCGGTATGGATAACAAACTCCTTGGGCCAAAGGTAATGTCGTTATGTCTCCAAAGCTTGTATCAATGCATACATCTCTTTATCATAAGTAGGATAATTAAGACTTACTCCACTTAACTTTTCGCTAAAGTAGGCAATTAGGTACCTTTCCTGCATCAAAACAACTCCAATGCCAATACTTGAAGTATCACACTCAATCTCAAAAGTTTTTGCAAAGTTAAGTAAAGTAAGTAAGGGTACAGAACTTAATTTTTCCTTGATGCAATTAAAAGTCTTGTCTTGATCACTAGCCCACTTAAAACTCATATTCTTTTTTATAACCTTTATTAGTGATATAGCAATGGTGTTAAAGTCTCTAACAAAGCATTAATTAAACTAGCTATACCACAAAAGCTACACACATCACTAATTGATTTAAGTGTAGGCTAATCACAACTTGCCCTAACTCTTTCCTTATCCACCTCAATACCTTTAACACTAACAACATAGCCAAGAAATGTAATCTAACTAGTACAAAAGAAACATTTCTTGAAATTAACATTCAATTTCTCAAAATGCAAAATAATTAAAATAGAACATAAATAATTAAAATGTTATTCTAGGCTTTTGTTATAAACCAAAATATCATCAAAATATACAACCACAAATTTACCAATAAATGGACGTAAAACATGATTTATTAATCACATAAAAGTGCTTGGTGCATTAGTAAAACAAAATGGTATAACAAGTCATTCATACAAACCATACTTAGTTTTGAAAGCTATTTTCCACTCATTTCCTTCTCTTGTCTTAATCTAGTATATCCAATTTTCAAATTAATTTTAGAAAAGACATATAAACCATATAATTTATCCAACATGTCATTTAACCTAGGTATGGGGTAATGATATTTTACAGTGATTTTATTGATTACTTGACAATCAACACATATCCTTCAAGTCTCATCTTTCTTGGGTATAAGTAAGACAAAAACTATACAAGGACTCATACTTTCCCTCACATATCCTTTCAAAATAAGGTTTTCAACCTACTTTTAAAGTTCCTTTGTCTCTTCAGAATTACTCTTATATGTCAGTCGATTTAAGATGGATGCACTAAAGATAAAATCAATTTAATATTCAATTCCTTTTTTAGGTGGCAATCCATTTAGGACATTATTAAGGAATACATCTTTAAATTCTTGCAAAAGAGAAATAACCACAATAGGCAAAGACAAGTCAAACTTATTAGTGTTAAAATAAGCCTCTTTGTACAAAAGTATAATCATAAGCTGTTTGACATAAAATGCTGTTTGACATAAAATGCTCTTTGACATCACTTTCTTTTACATAGAACTTTCTATTTTCTTCTCTCTCTCTCTTGTGTCCTTATATTTTCTCCTCTCTTTTTTGTTTTGATTATCCCTCTTTTTCTAATCTCTCTTTTTTGTTCACTTTAATTTTTAATCCTTAACTAATTCTCATAAACTTGTTGAGGTGATAATGGTACAAGAATGATGGGTTTTTCATTCATTACAAAGAAATATCAATTCTTGAAGCCATCATACATAACTCGCTTATCAAACTGTCATGACCTTCTTAATAAGATATGGCCCACATGTATGGGTACAACATCACATAAAACTTCATCATGGTACCTTCCAATAGAAAATGACACAAGCACTTATTTATTTATCTTGACTTCACCACTCTTATTCAACCATTGCAACTTATATGGTCTAGGATGCTTCATAATTGATAAATTCAATTTTGCAACCATAATTGTGCTAACCACATTAGTGCAACTACCACTATCAATAATCATACCATATACCTTATCTTTGATGAGACACCTCGTATGAAACATGTTATCACATTACACCTTAGTTTCTTCTTTCACTTGCACATTCAAGAGTTACTTCATTAACTGAATACTCTTTTCCATCACTTTCACCCTCTAAAAATGGCATAAAATCATCATGTGATTCACTTGTAGTTTCAACATCACCATTACCTCCTAAGATCATTACACACTTATTTGGACATTGAGATGCAAAGTGACCCCTTCCAAAACATTTAAAACATTTAACATCTCTATTTCTATTTGGTTAAGGATCGGAATTACCTGTCTCCTTACTAAAACTCATATTCTTGCTCTTAGATAGCTTAGCATTAGATTTGTGATTGGCCTTCTCATCCCTTTTACTCCAATTCGGCTTTCAAGATGAGATAGAACCCAACTTTTGCCCAAATTGTGTGGGACCCTTTCATTTAAGTTATCTTTCAACTTTTATTGTCATGTGCACCACGTCTTTTAATTCCACCTATTGTTGCAACTCAACCACATTGGCTATGTCTCTATTTAGCCCTTGCAGAAATCAAGTCATGGTTATATCTTTATCTTCTTCTACATTCACCCTAATCATGGTAATCTTCATCTCCTTATGGTAGTCCTCCACACTTTTGGTACCTTGAGTAAGCTCTTGTAGCCTTTGGTACAACTCCCTGCAATAGTGATTAAGGACAAACCTCCTCCTCATAATAGCCTTCATCTCTTCCCATGTATTAATAAGCCATTCAAGATTCTTTCTCCTAGTCAAAATAAGTTAATCTTACCAAATAATAGTATAATCAGTAAATTTAACAGTAGTAAGTTGTACCTTTTTCTCATCAAAATAGTTGCGGCAATTAAAAACTAATTCAACCTTCTTCTCCTAGTCTAGGTATGCATCAAGATCATTCTTCCCTTGGAACAGAGGAATTTTCATTTTAATATTGCCTAAATCATAGTCATATGTGTCTTGCCTCCCAAAATCTCTCTGATCCCTTCTATTATTGGTAATTCTAACCACAACAATTTGATCATCAAATTCATCATCTTCTATGTCATCTTCATGTTCATAGGCTTGTCTCAACTGCTTTTTTACTTTAAGAGCCTTATAGTCCCCATGCCTCCTTTGCAACTTTGCTATTATATTAGTTTGTTCCTTCATCCTCTCCCTTATATCATCAAATCTGGTATTCATATACTCAAATTATTATTGCATAACTTTAATCATGAATGATATATCACTAGCTCCCTCCTAAACTGCACCTTCGTTTATAGAAGTCATAGTATTACTTTTACACAAAATGATTAGGATACCTCATATAACACTCCCTTATATGTTTCACTATAAAGAAAAGGTGTTACATTCCCTTATGTTTACACTTTTTATGGTTTTTTCTTAATATGAACTTACACTCGTGTCTTTTACCACTTAAATTTTCCCTTTTAACTTTTTAAAGAAATAAACAAGCTAAATCAAAAGGATTGATTTTGAACAAAATAAGATAAATGACATAGAATTAAACTAATTAGAGAATAAGGAATCAAAAAAAAAAAAACAAAAAAGGATATCAAGGTAAACGAATTTAATGAATTAAATTCACAAAAATCAGGATATGAGGTTAAACTTAGATGACATAATAAGAAAATAGATGGTAGAATTGAAATTGAAAGAAAACTACATTATTATTATTATGGCTAATATGACCAAACTATTTAACTTTTATCGATAACTTGAATTTGATATCTTTTTTTTATGCTCTTTTTTTTTTCGCTCCTTTTTTTTTCTTTTTCTTTTTTTTTTTTTTTGCTCAATACAAAACAATAGTAGAATAATTAAAGACAATAATTGGAATTGAAATTAGCACATCTTTTGATAGTTATGATCTCAAACAAATGAGCAAAGTGAGAAGGGTTATAAACGAATAAATTAGCACATTTGAATGGTAATACACTTAAGAGACAAATTAAATAGAAATAAATAAATTACAAGGTAAGAAATTGAAGAATTAGTTGATCCAACCTGATTTAGAACCTAGCTCCAATACCAACTGATGTGGAAAACCCAAAAGGACGTGGCTTATGAACCTAATGTACACAATGAGTCAAAGAATATACAAGAAAGTTAAATCAGACTTTAATTACACAAACCCTAAGCCCAACACAAACCCTGGGCCCAACATTCAAAGGAATACGAACTTAAGGTATTCAAGAAAGATATGGACACCACACTCAAAAAAAAAAAAGGAATTAGGAATGATAAGTTAGTTGAACGCGACAATAAAATATACCTCTTGATAAGTTCTTAAAAGAACCAAAAGAGATAATTCTTGCTTTTTATTTCTCTCAAAGTTGTCTGATATTTCAAAGTTTACAAGGAAGTGCCTATTTATAAGTTAAGATAACAATTTTAAAAAGATATAAATTCTTATTTATGACAAATTTTTATTTAGGAGGAACTCCTATCTATGACAAATTCTTATACAAAAAACTTTCCTTTTTATACAATCACTTATTTAGGATAAACTTCTATTTAGAAGTAAATACTATTACTTAGTTTTATCCCATTAAGTACTTAATAAGGTCTTAACTCTCTTTCGAATTTGAATTCACACCATTTAAAGTTAAGTTGGCCTAAATGTTTTTAATCAGCCCATTTAGAACTTCTTTCATCTTTTTGGTTCTAACTCATGTTATTAGGTCTTCTATAATGTGTAATGGACCTCTTACATCCTTTGAAGTCTTCCATCCATCATCTCTAAAGTTCTCATCACACAAACTAACAAGCAGCAAAATTTTCCACAGCACATTAGGAACTTTCTAGTTGTAGCAAATTACTTTTTACTAATTTTGGTCAAATAAGGAACTCATTTAAACATTATTCTCTTTTGATGCATCATCCATTTAGTCACCAGACAGGTAATTTTGATTTTTAATAATATTCCTCTCTTTTTGTATTTTCTTTTGCTTTTCTTCAGCTCGAAATTATTTCATACCCATATGTTATTCCCCGCGAAATACTATCCACGTGATATTTATATACTTCAATTTTGTTTAATCACTAATTGTTAATTATTAGCTATCAGCTTATCAAAACGAACCGCGTACCAAAAACCTATTATGCAATACCACTTGATTGTACTTCATTTGCGAGAATTTATGAGTATGAAAGTTTAAATTATCCAGACCATAAGTCAATTTTTCCATGTACTAACATGTTGTTCTGTTTCCAATATATGGAGGAAACAGATTTTCCACAACACAACTCTACTACTTAGTTTATTGTTATCGATCTTAACCCAGTTTACTATCGCGTGGATGAATCAACCAAACAACAAATCTTGGTAATATACGGTAATTTTCAATGACATTAGTAATCTGAGTAAAAGTGAAAATGTGTTTGCATATAGGCCCAGAGAGATTGTGAATCAGATGATTCTGTTGATTTTTCTTATGCTTCTTGTCCTGTTTTATAAACCGTTGGGTTTGGATTGTTGCAGAAGGGGGTCGCAGTCATATATATGGAATGAAATGAATTACGCTTTGGTTTTTGGAATGCAATGATGCAGTTATTTGAAAAAAAAAAAGTGTGTGTCCATGACCGACCGTAGAACTAGACCCGACTAATTAAGAGCCCAGAAGCAACTAATTCTGGTCCCTGGTGAATCAGATAATGGTCCAAGGCTAACTCGAAGGAAGTTCTAATCGAGAAAATAGTATCCCAAGTTCCCAAGATCTTTGTCTTGGCTGTACCTGAAATGGATAAAGGGCAAGGTGGTCCTGCAGCAAATCAAAGCAACTTTGTCGTACAGATAACTTCCCATCATGCCAGCCTATGCCTGGCAGCCTGGTCCAACGTACAAATATTAGCTTGTAATCTTCAATTGGCTGCTGCCATACGGTTGGCCCTGCACTTTCACATTAATGAAGTAGCCACGCATTCTGTTGAGAACATGTTGTGGGGGCTTGTATACTCAAGTGTCGTGAATCTGGGGCTGTAATCTTGTAATTGCAAATTTGGTGTCACCGATCCATTGATTATCTACTTTTCTAATCACATAATTCGTAGCAATGATTAGAGAATGTTTCGAGGGTCATCACTGACTTCGGTAATCAAGAAAGAACCCTGAAATATTCTGTTGAGGGGGGATATTCTTATTATTATTAGGATATGCAATCCACAGGAAAAAAATACAAGATGACAAAATGAAAATGACAAATTGAGACACAATTTTATGTGGTTCAACTTTTAATCTACGTTTATGAGTGAAGAGGATCTGGGAGTATTATTAACAAGCAACTAAGAGATACTATAGTGCTACCTTAACCGAAAGCTCAGTGCACTCGAATTATCACACTTCTCATTGATTGTACAGTCTCATACAAAAAGTTTACAAATTTACACTCACTCTATTTGCAGAATTCACAAATCTCACACAACATGCAACACACCCTCTAAAAGCCACACAAAAGCTTACAATCTCACCTTATACTCACTGAAAGATAAAAACTAAGTGTGGTTATATGGTATTGGCCAACACAATCTAAAAAATTGTATACTCTTTTAGACCTGTTCTTATTTTGGTCATATATACAATACTCTATCAAGATTACTACACCCTAAATAGAAAAAAATATTTTGAACAATTAAAGACACAATCCCAATAGTCTTCACCTTGGCTAACAAAATAAAGATGAAAAGAAACTAATAAATTGAGACACAAATTTCCGTGGTTCAACTTTTAATCTACATCAACTGGCAAAGATTACCTAGGAATATTATTACCAAGTAACCAATAGATATTACAGTTTACTCAACTCAATATCCGACACACCTGTATTGACACATACTCCTCATGGGTAATAAAGTGTCATATAAAAGGCTCACAAATTGACACTAACTCTTTTTATAGAATTCCTAAGCTTCACACAATGCACTCTCTAAAAGCCACAAATTTTGCATACAAGTCTCACTCTAAACTTATTGAAAAGTAAAATCTAAGTGTTGTTATATAGTATTGGCCAATATAATTTAAAACATTGCATACTCTTTTAGACCTTTTTTTTTTTAATTTGGGCAGATATGTAATATTCTATTAAAAATGCTACACTCTAAATAGAAAAATATATTTTGGCCAATTCAAAACACAATCCCTACGGACATCTCATGAACATGTTTATTTAAACATAGTTATGACAAAAGTGAAATTGTTAGTTGCAGTTTCCTGTTTCATGCAATTCTTTGTTTCAAAGTTAATGTCAACCTCAATTTCTCCCTCCTTATAACAAATCTCCTTATCAAAATCGGGTTCATAATGCACCTACTTTTTTTCACTGGTTAATTAGCATATAAAATGGCAGAAATTATTTTTATAAATTCTTCTCTTTTGGCCAATTTGAACATGTAGACTTTGTGACAGAAAGTCTAAGTTTTTGATAAAATTAATATGAAAATTGAAAAGACAACTACTTACTGAGAGTTATAATCCGATGATACCAAAATAACTAAAAAAAAAAAAAAAAGGTAGAAAGAGAACAAAAGAAGGGCCATGCGGTCCTCGCATCTTAATGATTTTAGAAATTAAGTATATTGTTAAATATTGATTGCTGAGAGTTGAAATTCATTGATAATAAAAAAAAAAAAGAAAGAAAAAGGATAGAGGGAGAATAAAAGAAGGGCCTTGTGGTCGTTGCATCTTGAAGGTTTTGGAAAATAAGTATATTTCAAAAAATTTCTTATCTTTTGGCCAATATGAACATGGAGAGCTTGTGACAGAAAGTTTAAGTTTTCTATAGGATTAATATGAAAATTGAAAAGATAACTAATTACTGTGAGTTGAAATCCATTGATACTAAGAAAGAAAAAAAAAGTATAGAGAGAGAACAAAAAAAGAGGCTATATGGTCCTTGCATCTTGATGGTTTTGGAAAATAAGTGTAGTTTGAAAATTTCTTCTTTTTGGCCAATTTGAAAATGTATAGCTTGTGATAGAAAATTTTTGATAGGGTTAATATGAAACTTGAAAAGATAACTAATTAGTGAGAGTTGAAATCCATTGATGCCAAAAAAAGAAAAAAAAAAGATAGAGAGAGAACAAAAGAAGGGTCACATGGTTCTTGCATCTTGATGATTTTGGAAAATAAATATATTTTAAAAATTTTGTACCCCATATAAGAAATGGAAGGCCTTGTTAATATACTTATTTATAAGAAAATATTTATCTTATACCTTACAAATTAAAAAGGATGCAATGAATGCCTCACACATAAGAGAATGACTAAAACCTAAGTTTGATATAGAGGTTTAATGTGACCCCACGTAGTGGATTGGTCCATCATAAATTTAAAATTTTAAGATTTTTGGATTATATTGGTCAAACTAATTGTTTTTTATAGTTATTTTTTACTATTGAAAATTACCCGTCATTATTTTTATACTTAATATATATTTTTATAAAGTATCAAACTAGGAGCTAAATGAACCTCTTTTTCTCCATTCGTAGGCACTTAACAAAGCATTTTTTCTTACTCTTTCCCTTTATTTACTAAAACTTATTAAGTTAATCAAATTAGTATTGTTTTTGTTACCTCATTATTTGAAGTACACATTAGTGAAAAGGTTTATTGTATCTTATGTGGATAATTGTTGTAATATATTGTAGTAAAATGTTGTCTATAAGGTGAAAACTATTTTTAAGGATAGTGTCAAGTACACCTTAGATTTTATATATTTTCTAATTAATTTAATTTCCTTTTTATCTATATTTTTTATATTTCTATATTTTATAACAATCTTAAGATTAGTCTTTCTTGTTTTACTCTTATGGATGCAACTACTAATCAAATAGTTTCTACCAATAATCAATATATTCTTATTTCTTTTTAAACTCAGTTAATTCTTATTATTTTTAAATTTTTTTCAAATATCTCTAAAATTGAAATTTTTACTAGTTCACACTTTAAATATTGATAAGAACATGTTTTTTTTATTCTAGATATTTTTTGAATTATTTTTACTCTTACTAAACCAAAACAAAAATCTAGTTCTAAATATTATGACAAAACACTTCTTGCTTGGAAATAAGCCTATAAAGTTTTTTATTACGCTATTTTCAATACACTTCTAAATGACTATTTTGATGTTTATTGCTCTTCAAAGGAAGCTAAAGAAATATGAGCAAAGATGAATAAAAAATATATGGTTGAGCATGCAAATACATAAGAGTTTGCTTCTACTAACCATTTGCATTTTCAAATGATGGATTTTGGGATCAAATCAATGAGTATAATAAGTTGTTGGACTTCTTGAAAAATGAGAACATCAAACTACCATAAGAGTATATAGTAGACTTTCTCATTGAAAAGTTTTTACAATCTTAGAATAATTATATATCAATTTAAACAAAAGAGAAAGCATATATCATTGAAGGATGTTATTGTGCATGACTTGATCGAAGACAAGAATAAAACTTGATCAAAGGAAACAAAGGTGAAGAAGATGACATTAAAAACAAATGTTGTTGTACACAAAAAAAAAAAAAATAGGTGAAAAGGGAGAAAAAAAAAACCACTATAGGGATCATTACCATTATGGTAGGAAGCAATATGATAATAAGTTCCAAAGGTATAATAAGTATAAGAATAATAATTCAACTTGTAAGAAAATAGGCATCGACTATATGTGTGGAAAACACGAGTATCATACTTTTTAGTGCAAGTACAAAAAAAGGAATAACATGTTTGCCAAAATAAATGCTAATTTGGTGGATGCAAATGTTATTAGTGTTATTATTTCTCAAGTCAACATTACCACTAACTTGAAAGAGTAGACAATAAATTCTAGTGCTACAAGGTATATTTGCAAGAACAAAAGTGCATTTACCTCCTATAGACTAGTAAAGGATAAAGAAGACAATGTCTTCATGGAAGATTCAATAACAGTACTTGCTCGAGATAAAGGAAAAATTCTTATGCTTACTTTAGGAAAAGCGTTGTTCTTGAATGATGTGCTTCATGTCCTAAAAAATTGCATTAATCCAATTTCTATGTCCTTGTTGGAAAAGGTTAAGTAAAGGTTTCCTTTGAGTTTGAAAAAGTTTTCATGACTAAAAATAATTATCTGTGAAAAAGGGCCATTGTAAATAGAAACTTTTCATTGTGAATGTACTTAGTGTTATTAATAAGGAAAATGCATCTACATTTTTTGCTTATATTATTGACTCTTATAATTTATAATATGCTAGATTAGATCATATAAGTGATATTTATATTTAGAAGTTGAAATAATTTGGTTTGATTGAAAATATATATGGTGATATGGGTAAATATGAGGTTTGTGTAAAAGTCAAATTAGCTAAAAAGAGCTATAAATTAGTTCAACAAAAAAAATTAAATTACTTGGTTTAATCCATTATGTTTCAAGAGATATAAAGAGTACTATGACTAAAGGTAAACGATTTTATATGACTTTCTTAAATGCTTATTCTAGATATATCAAAATTTTCTTATTGAGAGAGAAAGATAAAGTGTGTGATATGTTTATCAAGCATAAAGGTGAAGTAGAAAACCAATTAGATAAAAAAAAATTAAGAAACTTAATTCAGATAGGAAAGAGAGCATAATTCATAACTATTATCAGATTTCTATGAAAAATAAAGTATTATTCATGAGGTTACACCTCCTTACTCATTATAGTCAAATAAGATAGTAAAGAGGAAAAGTATAATTTTGAAAGAAATAATCAATGTTATGCTACTTAGTTTTGAAGTTCTTAATAATTTATGAGCGATAATACTTTTTGCATGTTATTTGTCGAATATAATTTTATATAAGAAAACTAGGAAGACTTTATATAAATTGTAGAAGAAATACTCTATTAATTTGAATTATCTAAAAATGTAAGGGTGTTTTGCTAAGATACTTTTAGTCAAACCAAAAAAGGGAAAAATATGTTCCAAGATCTCAAATTGCATGCTTGATAGGTTATACAGATCAAAGTACCACTTATCATTTTCTTGTTATTAAGAGTGATGTTCTTGATGTTAACACTTTTTAAAATAAAGAATGTAGCGTTTTTTGATCATGCATTTCCTATCATAAAGGAATTAGTATAGTCACTTGCTCCTATAGTTAAGTTAGAGAGAGAATTTTCTATTACATATTTTGAACCAAAGTTAAGGAGGAGTAAGTGACAAAGAATAGAAAAGGACTTTGGTGACAAGTTTTACATTTTAATAATGAACAATGATCTTTTGACTTATTTTGAAGCAATGCCCTCTAGTGATGCTAGTTTCTGTGTGAAAGTTACAAAATAAAATTGATTCTTGGAATCAAAATAACACATGAAAACTAGTAAATTTACTTGTAAGCATCAAACCCATAGATAACAAGTGGATTTTTAAGAAAAAAAAATAGATTAGATAAATTCATTGATAAGTACAAGACTAAATTTATACACAAAAGAATGATACATAAAAGAAGAATATTAATTATTTTGATATATTTGGTTCTTTTGCCAAATTGTATATATTAGACTATTTATTGTATTAACATCTATTAACAAGCTTATTGTTCATTAAATCTATGTAAAAACTACTTTCTTATTTGGTGATCTTAATAAATAAATTTACATGTTGTAAAATAAAAATTGTGAAGTTCCTAACCAAGAGAAGAAAGTTTATATGCTTGTTAAATCTTTATATGGATTGAAATAGGCACTTAAATAATGACATAAGAAGTTTGATAATATTTTAATCTTTAATAGTTTTTCTACTATTAGTGTTAATAAATGTATTTATAAGAAAAATTGAGAATAACACTTATGTTATCATATCATTGTATATTGATGTTATGTTCGTCTTTAGCTCCAGTTTAGAAGTGATAAGTAGTACAAAATCACTACTTGCATCACATTTTCGTATGAAGGATTTAGGATAAGTAAATGTCATTTTTTAAGCAAAGATAACTAAAACTCTTAATAGTATATTTCTATCATAAGAGTATTATGTAGGGAAAATTTTTAAGAAATATAAATGTTTTAATAAGAACCAGTTTTTACTCATTTTGATGCATATGTGCATTTACTAAAGTATTATAGTGATTGTGTATTTTAATTTAAATATGCTTAAGTAATTGGTAGTTTAATACATATAATGAATTTCGCATGTTCTAATATGACATGTGTTATATATATATATATATATATATATTTCAAATTATAATTATTGAAATGATTTGATAATAATTTTGAGATATTTAAAAATTACCATAATTTATGGTATATTCTATAGTAAATTTCTTATTGTACTAAAAGAATATAAGAATGCTAATTAGATCTCTGATTTGTATGAGATAAAAAACCAGAGGTGGCAAAGGATAAATTTGTAGGCTAGATAAATTCATTGGCAAGTACAAGACTAGATTTGTAGGCAAAGGATATACACAAAAGAATGATACATAAAAGAAGGATATTAATTATTTTGATATGTTTAGTTCTCTTGTCAGAATTACATATATTAGACTGTTTATTGTATTGACATCTATTAACAAGCTTATTATTCATTAAATCTATGTAAAAACTACTTTCTTGTTTGGTGATCTTAATAAATAAATTTACATGTTGTAAAATAAAAACTATGAAGTTCCTAACCAAGAGAAGAAAGTTTATATACTTGTTAAATCTTTATATGAATTGAAATAGACACTTAAATAATGATATCAGAAGTTTGATAATATTTTAATCTCTAATAGTTTTTGTACTGTTAATGTTAATAAATGTATTTATAAAAAAATTGAGAATGACACTTGTGTTATCATATCTTTGTATATTGATGTTATGTTCATCTTTAGCTCCAATTTAGAAGTGATAAGTAGTACAAAATCACTACTTGCATCACATTTTGGTATGAAGGATTTAGGATAAGTAAATGTCATTTGTAAAGCAAAGATAACTAGAACTCTTAATTGTATATTTCTATCATAAGAGTATTATGTAAGGAAAATTCTTAAGAAATATAAATGTTTTAATATGAACCAATTTTTACTCATTTTGATACATATGTGCATTTACTAAAGTATTATGGTGATTGTGTATTTTAATTTAAATATACTTAAGTAATTGGTAGTTTAATACATCTAATAAATTTTGCATGTTCTAATATGACATGTGTTGTATGTAGACTGAGTAGATATATATATAATTCAAATTATAATCATTTGAATGCTTTGATAATAATTTTGAGATATTTAAGAATTACCATAATCTATGGTATATTCTATAGTAGATTTCTTACTATACTAAAAGAATATAACAATGCTAATTGGATTTGTAATTCGTATAAGATAAAAGTCCACAAGTGGCTATATATTTACCTTTAAAGGTGAGACAATGACTCAAAAATTTGTTAAGCAAACAATAATTACTCAGTTTACCATAGAATCCAAGTTTATAACCTTAAAGATGACTAGTGTGTAAGCAGATTGATTAAGAAATTTTTTGATAAATATTTCATTGTGGGTGAAGTTAATGTCATCAATGTTAATGTATTTTGATAGTGCAAAGATTCTAGTGATTAACATTGAGTAATACTCTTAATAAATTTTATATCTCTTATAAATGGTGTGTTGGCTTTAATGCATACTTAAATAAATTTAATTATATGAGAATGGAGTAAGGTTTCTATTATGAAATTCTAGTTAAAATCTTTAAAGTTTTCATGAAAATAAATTAGATGAGTATAAAGTCTAATAGTGTTAAATCATGTCCAACAGTACAATCTTATAAAATATAATATGAAAATAAATTTACTATTATTTATTAAAAAGTTATAGTTTATAAAAAAAAATTTTCATTTCACCATTCTTTTCAATATTAAAAATTTTACATTATAATTCTTGGTTCATAACTTAAAAGGAATTAAAGATAATATATTATATTCTCATTAATTAATTTTAAAAAATTCAATCTTTTAAAGCCTATGAGAGAATATTAAAAAATAAGTATATTTTAAAAAATTTATATTTCATATTAAAAATAAAAAAATTTGTTATACTTATTTAAAAGATAATATTTATTTTATATTTTACAAACTAAAAGGGACCTAATGAAAGTTTGACATATATAAGAATGGCCTAAACCTAAGTTTAATATGGTAAACTTGATACGAGCCCACATAAACCACCCAAGTTCAAACTTTTAAAATTTTTTAAATTATATTAATCAAATTAGTTATTTTTTACTAATAAAAAATTAACTATTATAATAATAAAATCACCAATCATTATAACTAATTATTATTTTAATCTTTAATATTTACTTTTATAAGACATTGAACCAAAAATAATATAAAAGAAATTTTTCTTTTTTGAAAAAACATTATTTCTTACCCTTTTCTTTTCTTTTTTCACTAAAAACTGTTAAATTAACTAAATTAGTATTATTTATAGTCTCACTATTTAAAATTCATATTAGTAGAAAAATTTTTTATATTTTGAAAAGATAATCAGTATAATTTACTATATTAACATATTATCACAAAAATAAAAATTATCCTTAAAAATAATGTCAAATACATTTTATATCCTTTTTATTTAGTTATATATTTTTTGTATTTTTATATTTTTTAAAGATGATGCGTCATAATGACATTGTTGGGTAAATAAGTTGAAAATTGAAATTTATGAGAGGTCCACCCTGGAGATTGGCTGTCGAGGGTGAAAGACACGTGCTTGGATTTCATTTTACTGGTGCCATGGTACCAGAACTTAGACTTGAATCGCTGGATTTCTCATGAATGAATGACTTCAGGGGTCATGATATATTATGGCCAAGTTCAGAGGACCCAGCATTTGCTTCAAAAAGAGATACGAGTGCTTCACATTTTGATCCACCAAACATAAAGTCATTAGTTTTTTTCTAAAAGGTAGTATGTTAGAGCGTAGAATTGGGTCATACTTAATACATCCCTAATATTTTTTTTCTATCAAATTTATCGATGTTTTTGTTGAAAATCAGGACTCCCCCTACTTACTTCTTGTATGTGAAGTACTTGCGGGAGATATCAAAATCGAGATTAAGTTGACTTTGATATTACCTATCATAAGATTATTATTTTTTTTTTAAAAACAGCTTGTTAAAGTATATAATATCCATATTTATATGATCTAATATCCTTCTCTTTCTATTTAATGTAAGATGTAAAAGTCGAATTATACTTAATCTGTCCGTACAAATGACATAAAGCTAATAACTTTATTAGATGAAGCAATGGTTAAGTAAGATCGCTTGATATTGTTTCGCTGATACTACCATACCCAAGAGAGGAAGCTCATGATAAGCGGGAGGGCCAGCCCACAGACTCACGGATACTAGCACCCAGAACAGGAAGATAAAAAGGTGAACACGCTAGACTCGCTTCATCAAAAAGGTTTTGCAGTGATCTTGAGAGTTTCTTCTTCTTCTTCCCTTTTTCTTTTTTTTTTTTTTTTTAATATAAACATAATTATCAATTAATTAATGATGAAAACATATGTCTGGTCAATTCCTTGAATTTAGAAATAACCATAATAATGCAACTACTTGCCAACTCGGTTGTTTATGGACAAGACAGCAGCATACTAGACCACGCAATCCTGAGCTTCCATCGCTTCATATATCCAGTCTTAAGTGCAAAACTTAAAATCATCCACACAGCATCAACATCCCAGCTAAATACAATTCATGGAAATAAAGATTCTTATTACACGTGTCATGTACCCACAATGCTGTTAAGAAGATAAATAACTCAAGAATCTCAGCATGTATATTCATGGGAGATACGACACTTGTTAAAGCACTTGAACTCAATATGGTGAGGAATTACACATTTAGGAAAGCCATGCTCATGAAAATCCATATACAGAACTCAACATAGGTGCATTTTCACATATTGCTAGTAGAGCGCGAAGAACGACTGCGGCTGCTTAGACTAAGATCTCTCTTCACCATGGCCTCCAGATTCTGGAAGCACTTCAATGGTCGAACCTGCCAAGGTTAAAATGCCCATAGAAGATAATAATGAGCTTTAATGTCTATAAATCACAAGAAGATAATAAACAACTTTTAACTCCAAAAACAAGCAAAATGCAAATCATCAACTACAGCTAATTTATGCAGTTCATGAAAGACGTGGTCTTCTTGCACCAACAAATTCCAAGCTACTCAGGTTGCCATTATCTTGACAAACATGGATAAGTGTGCTCCAAGTTGTTTTGGACGTAGAACAAATTCATTACTCATTCAGTAAAGAAGAATACTGACATACTTTGAAAGCATGAATGTCAGAGAGAGAGAGAGAGAGAGAGAGAGAGAGAACCTTCCAACGCTTCTTTTGACCAATTTTGTTATAAATGGACTCCAGTCTTACTATTAGTTTCCTGAATGTTGGTCTCTTCACTGGGTTATCATTCCAGCACTCTTCAATCAACCTGTGCCCACAATGTTGTAGTTTTCTCAATATAGATATATTTTAGGCCAATGACCTTAACACTAGGTATTATTGAGTAACTGGATTTCCCAAGGCCTAGCTAGAAAACCAGGCACCGGGTGAAGTAGTAAGAATTGAAGAGTTTGATATTATAGACCAAAATCCTATGGCTTAGAATTCAGAAGAAAGGCACTGTGTCCGGAAGTTGCAAGCTTCACTTTACTCAATATTTTGTGGCCTAGTGTGCCATAAGAGCCACTATGCGAGATAGAGGGACAGGCCAGGGTAGTGGAATTAAAAGAGAAGAGGACCTGTACCACTACAGTTACATAGACAGACTGATTTAGTGGTCATCATTACTGATAAAGGTACTTGGGCAGTGTCTAAAACAGTCTAGAAATTTCAAAATAAGATTTTAATTATCCAAAATTATTTTATTTTCAATTTGAGAAAAAAAACAAAGTCCTAATTTTAATTAAATTCAAGTTAGAAAAGAGGGAATCATACTCTCTAAGTCCATGTGAATATCGCTTTGCTGGAGCTCTGAAAGGTGGCCGCTGTCTTGCTGCATATGCCATAGGAGCCTCATGCTCTTCCTTTGCAGAAAATGGTGGGCAGCCTTCAATCATCTGGAGTGTAAATACATACATAAATCATTTGATAAATCAGGCTGCATGAGGACATATAGAAATATACCCATATGTAAAGATAGATAGCCAGATACATAGACAGAAGATAAATATATGTTGCCCCCAAATGCTTTAAAAAGGCACATTGCTTTCCATAAAAGGAAATAAAAAAAAAAAGCAGACAACCATCTAGATGTTGCCAAATCCATAAAATACCACTGAATAGCTACCATTGAGAAACTATTCTTGGTCAGAAGGAATAAGAAACCATACCTCTTGCAGAATTAAAGCAAAGGAAAATACATCCACTTTGGTATCATATTCTTCCATCGTGAAAACCTCTGGTGCTACGTATCGGCCTGTTGACAAATAGAAAGTTGTCACATATCCATGTGGTCATTGGATCATCCATTGGCTACTACAGACTGAAGGACAATATTCATGGTGCTAGGCATGCTCACAAGAAGTTTCTGTGCAAGTCAGGGGCCTATCTTCTTTAACTGTAAGCAATTTGCTAACTCCAAAGTCTGCAACTTTCAGATGCCCAGAATCATCCCGCAATATATTTCTGTTATCTTGCTCACAAGCAACATAAAAAGATGCTGACAAATTCAGAAAATTGAGAAAGCCTATGAATTCATGCAGAAAACTTATTAATATTATTAGCCTCAGTATGCTTAGACACATGGCCAAAAAAGGCAGGTTAAAGCAGAAAACTTACGAAGGCTCAAGATCGCGGTGAATTATTGGTGCTGGTTTATTCTCATGCAAATAACTCATTCCCCTGCACAGTATTCAGGCCTATCAATCTTTCAAGTTCATCTGAGAAACAAGCAAACAAAAAAGATAACACTATTTTTGCTTATCAATCACAGTGCTCATCCAGTCCTGATGGTTATATCAGATTGTGTTTTGCAGTAAATCAATTTTATTGTAATGATCCAGGGAAGTTTGGACTATGTATTGACGTCTATAACATCTGTCCCTACAAACCCTACACGCCCTGCCCCAAAAAAGCCAACTTGAAACTCCAAAGCCCTTAGTGCTCATCACAAGATCCAGTGAATGTATAGACACAAATACAATCTTCAGAAGCATCAAAGGCCCACAAGAAAAATATATGAGGAAAAAAAACAAAGATTACAGAACAACATTTGAAAAGTAGAAGCTTTAATGCCAATGGAACTTCAACACCATGATTTCTGCACCATGAAGCTTTAATGCCAAGCAGAAGCCAGTTTTGGAACTGAATGACAATTAGAGAAGCATAGATATAATCACAATTTCATCCATATGCACAACTTGCAACCAATCCTTCATTTCTTAGAATCCATCCATTAAACAGTAGACCCCTAGTACCCTTATCTGAAATTTTTACATCCTTTGCAGCATAGGTTCAATTGATCCTTTCTTATTTTGAACCAAAAAGTACATTTAGGTCAGTAAATAGAAATTTATTCACACCTACGCATCCAATCAAACAGCAAAAACAGATATTGCAACCTATACAAAGGCGTCTCAGTCAATGACAGAGTCCAATCCAAAACATAAAACAATACGCATCTTTTTGTGTTGGGTCATATAAATCAAAAACAGACCTTGCAATATCGAGGGCAAACTTGACAGCTACGACTGGCCTTAATGCTCCTTTTCTTTTCAAGAAGGCCCAAAGGTCTCCCTGCAACATGAGTAGGAGGTGAAAATTTTTAAAGCTGAAGTTCATTTACGAGAGCTTTAGGCTTTAGCTAAATTCTATAAAATATTTTTATCTCCAACTTTTCTGTCAGTATTAATAATATGAAAGAAGCCAACAAAGAGACTAGGGATTGACTGCCATAATTTTACAGTTTTTTACTCACTCTGCAATAAGTAACTGAACATATTACACACCAAAGTTTTGAAGTATATATTACAAACTCTTTGAGTGCGTCAATAGGACTAGAATAAATAAAACAAAAAAGACATGGACATAAGCACATTATGCAAAAAGAAGTGAGGGTGACAAGGGTTTTTGTTTTGTTACACATAAGCAGGCTCATTGAATGAATCTTTGACAACACAAGAAATAAAAGGTTTAATCACTTGAGTCCATTTAAGAGGAAGATATTGGGAAAAAATGAAAAAAGAAATCTTCAATATCAGGCATCCATCTATGTGAAAGAAGATAATAAAAGAAACTTTCACTGAAGGAAGATATTTAGGGGATTATAGCTATATTCATCACCTTCAAAAATAGTCAAACTTCCATTATTAATAGTTGAGACCAGAAGAATGAATAAATAAAATAAACAAAACCTCATTAAAAGCACTGAAAATACAAATAATTGCCAACAGGAAGCATCATGTGCGAGGACCTATCAGTGGGAACTGAAAACCCCAAACATCCCACAATAACAAATAATCAAGAGATATGATTGATAATCTTAATCCAGATCAGTGACTTAAGAGATGGAAGAGATTACCTTTGGTAAATATTCGGTCACGATCATCATTGGACTACTTTGTGTAACAGCACCTAGAAATTGGACCACATTTGGATGTCGTATCTTCTGAAGCAATGCGAGCTCATCTCTAAATGCTCTCCTGTACAAACCCATCTATTTTAAGATGGCAACTGAAGAAAGGATTAATTATAAATAACACAAATTTTTATGAAAAGCGTACACTTTATCCTCATCAGAAAGAACTTCCTCCCCAAGCTTTTTAACAGCAACTTGAATTCCACGCCATGATGCAGTACAGAAGGTCCCCTGACATTTCAAGCATCCCACTTAAGAATTCAACAACTCAATATGTCCACTCGCCTTTTATATAAAGTAGGAAAAATATAAACAAGACAAGCAAGAAAACAAATAAAAGCATCAGTCCAGAGAACCAAAAACATCAAATGGCATACATTTTCCTAGTTCCAAAATTCCCTAAACACCAATCTTAATCTTTGTGAGAGACTCTTTGTCTCTTAGGCCTTTTCTTGGCCAGTCCTTGTTGATCGTCATTCCTTCCTACTAACTCAAGTATAATGTTTGTCTGCATAAATGCATCAATATATTGAAGATATGGATTGACTCAAACTGATCGGCTAAGGTGAACTTCTTGAATTTCAGCATCATTGGAATGTTCAACCTAATCTACTAGGGTGAAATTTTAAAATTTCTTTATCAAACACAACAAATCATGATGTAAAAAAACCAGACTTGTTTCTTATATGAGATTGCTCAAAGAATGAAGAATATCAAGCTTTGATGATGAGAAACCTCATCATGTCTAAGACCAAAATTTCCCTAGGTTTCCAAGCTTATCACGTCCCTGAGCCACTCCAGTCAAAAATTAACCTCCTGACTCTTTGTCAAACAGTCATCTGCATATATTGCAGCAATCTCTTGCTCCATTTGGAGGAGACAGAAATTCTTCATGCCAAGCATGCAAGTATTGCCAATTTTACATTGTCCATCCAAAGTGATCATTACCAAAAGGGAACATGAAAGCCTAGCATACAAGAAAAACACCACACTGTTTGTTCATCCTCATAGGTTCTGAGTGTCATTGATGATATGCAACCAAACAGAATCATTGGCATTGGCATCAGTTCGGTTCTTTAAGTATCATTATGGATTAAAAAAAAAAAAAACAATGGTTCTTTCCATCATTCAGAGACCAGTAAAATCAGAAAGAAAATAGGTCACCATTCCAAGCAGATCATTGGTTCACATAAATACAAAGTCAATCAAAAAGAAATTTTTCTTTTTTTTTTTACTAATCAATGCAAGAATCTTCTATTTGAAAAAATTTAAATTCAAAAAATATTTGCAAACATATAATTCAAATATTTGATAAAGAAGCTTCACTTCAATATGGAACACAGAAAAGATACAATTATTAGAGAAACATCGACTAAACAAGGTACAAGTGTGTACATATATAGGGCATCAATTACAATTACAATTATAGTAAATGTTTTGAAACAAGCCAATTACAATTTCAAGAGATCAAGCAATGAACTTAGTTTGACAAAATGTGTTCATTACCTTACTCCTTTATGATCTTTTTTCGTGTCCTAATGGAAATCTTATTTTAATGGTTTAGCATACTAGAAATCAAAACAAATGGCCATTGTAAGAAAGCAAATTAGGAAATCATTCACATAATCCCAATGCAAACTGATCATTCCCAACTAAAACTGTATGTGAAAAAACTGGCAACAGTCTTTCTGAGACATATCATTCCAGGATGATCATAAACTATACAATTAAAACAAAGAAAAAAACTCACACTTTTAGCTACTAAAAGAACATACAGAAGCTTACCTTGGTAATTTCCACACTGTTTTTAAAATCAAGCTCTTTTGGATTGATTTCATATTCTGGGACTTCACGTGCATGATTGACGTGCATAGGTGCCATCTAAGTGGAAGATCACATTTAATAAAACAGTAAATACACAGCAGGAAGAAAAAAGGAGAGGCCATAAGCATATTAATGCAGGCACAAAGGGAAAAAGGAGAGGCCATAAGCATATTAATGCAGGCACAAAGGGAACCAATTGTCACCACATACCAAAGGCTTCGCACCACGCTTCTCCAAAAGTTTGATCACTTCATGATTTTTATAATATATAGCATCCGCAAGAGGCTGTTTAATGGACATTAGAATACAATGAAAACAAATGAAACTGTGACGGCAGAATATAAGAAAATAGATTCTACTAAAATCAAAACTCTGAATTTCACACAACAGAGAGAAAGAAGAGGTGGTCGGGGGAACAACAAACATGAAAGGACAAGAAAAGAAAGACAAAACAAATATCTCACAATGCACGGTTATTATCACAAGCAGCGCAGACACTTTTCTCAAAATTGATCTCTCCATCTTCTCCCCTCCCCTCCCCTCCCCTCCCCTCCCAAGAAGATGCCCCACCAACACAAAAGCTCCTCTGAAACCATGAAAGCTATGCCACCAATTGCAAATAAATAGACATAACCATTTACAGCCCACAAACAATTTCAGCACCCACAATCACTGAAAAATTAAAACTAACATAATCCACTGCACAAAAAGAAGGATACTCAGTCCTTACAGTGCTTCCCCACTGATCTTTGGGATCAACTTTGGCGCCTTTATCAAGTAATAGAGCAACCACGTCAGTCAGACCCTGGCAAGCAGCAATATGAAGCGCAGTACGGCCATCAAGATTACGGAAATTGACATCAACACCCGAATCCAAGAGCTCCAGGATCCCATCCAAATTCCCTTCATTAGCCGAGTACATTAAGCGCAGCCCCATATCAATATCCCCCAGTTCATCCTGGTCCAGTCCCAAATCCTCCTGGAGCCTCTCTGGTGCTAAAGAGGATTGCTTCCATAGAGTGAGCCTCACTGGGCCCTTCCCTTCCATTTCAGCAAAAAGGAAAGGAAAAGAAAAAAAAAAAAAAAACCAACAACAACAACAACAACAACAACAACAAAAAATTCAAACTTTACACAAAATGCAAACTTTTTTCTCCGACTAATTCTATCTGTTCTGTACAAACTTGTTGGAAATGGAGAAATACTCAATAAGCAATAATCAGTAATAAAAAATCAAGAGTGTTTCCTTCAGCTATATTTTCTCAGTCCCAAACAAGAAATCGACAATACCCATTAAGCTTAAAAGGGGAAACCCATAACCGCCCCCCCAACCCAAAAACACCCAAGAAAAGACTGGGAACTCGGAACCTAAAACCCGCTGGAAATTCAGAATAATTGCACAAAATGACTGACTGAGTTCTTTTTTAGCAAAGAAGGAGGAAACACAACGACAAACAATTCTACCAGACCGACTCTACACGACACAACCCTCTTGTACTAGTCGTCGTAGTTCCTCAGAGCGGGTCAAGGCCGGCAGGTGGAACCGACGTCGACCAAACATGCATTTTCAACGAAATTGAAGGGCGTGTGAACCTCACGCCTTTTCTTGGTGGGGCGGGGGCGGGGGGGGGGAGATGGCGTGGAAGGCCGGATCATTTTTTATGCAATTGAGCGAACGCAGAATGGGGACCACACGCGCCATGGCGTCACCATTTTCTCTCTTTATTTATTTATTTTATTTTATTTTTTATTTTTTGATATAGATTGCCATCGTCATGTGCCATCTCAAGTCAACTGTTACCTCTTCAACCTATTGATATTCAGTTCTTTTTCTTTTTTATTATTTGTAGAAGTCTATATGATGGCCAGGTTAATTCGTCAAAGTTACAATAGCGCCGACCCAATGAGCTCATCGTCCCCACGTTATCCCATTTCATAACGAATTTACATTAAATTATTACTATATTAAGTATGTATTTATAATCCTATTATTAATTATAATTATACATTAAGTTACTAAAAATATGAAATAAACCACCATTATAATCTCATGTAGTGCATTTATAAACCTTGTTTGAAAAGAAGAAAACATCTTTTTTTTTTTTTGTTTTGTGATTTTATTTTCTCTGTTTTTCTTGTAAGTAAATTACAAATAATACATATTAATTTTTAATTTGGATCTTATGTTTCTCTTCGTCTAAAAAATTTAAATTTTAACCCATAAATCTAATTTACATAATAATTATTATTTCTTTTAATGAAACACGTTAATCAAAACATGTTAATATTAAAATATGTAATTAACTATTATAACAATAATCCAATAAGATGCGTCTATATAACTTACTTGAAAAGAAAAAAATACCCCTTTTTGGGATTTCACTTTCTCTGTTTTTCTCGTGAGTAAAATTATAAATAACGTGTATTGGATTTTAATTTTGGATCTTATGTTTGTCCTGGTCTAAGCAACTTAAATTTTAACCCATAAATACAAGTCACGGCTTTTAAATTTGTTTTTATTTGTCCTTTTGGTTAGAAAATATAGTCCACTGTCCACACACACACACACACACACACACATACATACACGTTCAATTTTAATTTCTCAATGCTAGGTCATGCTTATTGATAACGAGAGCTCAAGATCCTTTTCACTTATCCAAGATCGTGTCTTTTAGTTCTTTTGGTAAACAGAATATTTCACTAAGTTTGTCTTGAATATGCCTTATGCTGAAGGTTTCATGAATATAATACTCTGAGTTAGAATAATGTCGACATTTGTTTTTTTTTTTTTCGGGGTCAAATATCTCAAGAGAATTTTGATAGAAATGAGAGAGTGTGAATGTTCCCATTTGGACTGGAGCGGATCACGACTAGGTAAAATTTGGCAACACATGGAGTTGGCAGCTCATCACAGTTATCCTCATGGGTCGATTTGGAACTGCTTGACCACTTAAAAATGGCTCCACCGTCGACCTGTGGCCAATAAGATCACATGCATGCTCCTTGACAAAGGGTGTTCACGAAAGAGGACACGTAATAGGATTAAGCTTTAAGGAATGGCAGCCCGCGAGTCTCCACAGTTTCACGGCATTGTGCCTTTCAGCCTTTCTAAAACTTCAAGAGTAACCCCCCCTCCTCCCCCACACCTATGCAAAAGAGATGTAGAATATGCCTAATGAAAATAAAATCATCCCAATTATTCTTCACCTTATTTAGGAAGTAATAGGTCTTTCCGATTAGTTTTCATCTTATTTGGAAAGTCATAAGGATTCTTGCAGTTAAAAATAAAAAAATAAAAAAAAGAGCACCAATAGATAGCCCCTTCTCTTTCTTCCAATTTAGTAGGTGAATTTGGTGGGCTTGACTTTTCAGGTTGGCCTTCTCACAATTTAGGACCAGTTCCAAGTGGGGTACACAACATCAAGCTCCGAAAGTCCAATATAAAGTTGCTCAAAGCAAGTTTGCACTTCTACTAGAATGAATCCGTGACTTGCAAATTAATTTTCACCTTGAAGACAATCAAAGGAGGTAGATTGTTCAGCATATGAATTTGAGCTCTATCTTATAGCTTTCCATAACTTCAAGAATCACCTCAATTTGATATCCACTGAGAGAGAGAGAGAGAGGGGGGGGGGAGGGAGAGAGAGAGAGAGAGAGGGGGGGAGGGAGAGATATGACCAAAATACCACTGCATGCTCACGCTGCCAAATCTGAACGCGTCTTGAAGACAGGACTTTACCATTGCTCACTAAAACAAACATAACTCTTTGTAGAGAACTCATATTGATGCACTGTTTGTTGCATATGAAACTAGACATCCATAGCTATCTGTGTATATGTGACTCTCCAATTTTCCACAACTAGAAAGTGATTTTAGCCTCTTCAAAATCTTGCCAACGAATTTGTTAAAGCACTTTCACCACAACTAAAGCAAATTACTCCTTATTATCTCCAAGAGGATCAACATCAATAGAACAAGAAAAAACCATTAAAAGTAACCAAATTTGAACCTAAAAGAAGCAAGAAAATCCTTAAGAACTAGGCAGAAAACTAGCTCAATATTTAATTCATCAAATACCCCCACACCTAACTTTTTCTAGTCCTTGAGCAAAAGAGAGACAATATATGAAAAGCAATAAATAGAAAAGGATTTTATATCCTTGTCCACTATTGTAGACAATCACAACATCAAAGATCAAAAGGAGTTTATAAAATTTGTAATGTTAGGCTACGGTAATGGTTAATAGAAGGAAAGGATAGGATAAAAATCAAAGTAAGAAAATATAAAAATTAAAAATTTACTCTTCCTTCTTTTTCTATTTTTTCATCTTCTTCCTTTTTCTTTTTGAAAGAACCAATCCTAATATGAACTAAATATAGAAATTTTTAATTATGAAGTATTTATTGATCACAAAATTTAGTCTAATTGGCCAATTAAAAATTTTTATAAAAAATTTGATACAAAAACTTTTTTATTCATCTAGTCAACCATATTAATAGGTTTAGTCATCCATAGTAATTGATTCTGGGCAAAATATTTCGCTCAAAGTACATCTTTTTTAAGTTTATAGTTTTTTTTTTTATCTATATGATCGACCATAGTAATAAGGTCAATCAACTTATGAAAACCTTTTATAACTTTTTAACTTTCCATCTATTTTTTTCATGGTGTACGATTGATAAGTTAGGTTGATCAATTGAAAATTTCTGGTAACACTAAGAACAAACTATTCTTTTCCTTCTTCTTTTTTTCACATATCACTTTTTTTCCTTTTATTTTTAGAATGATTTTTTCCCCTAATTCTCTTGAATGGTGCTCATAGTTTTTTAGGCTAAAAGGGTAATAGAATTGTTGGGTTATACTAAGAGACATAAGGAAAAGAAAACTTCTAAGGCTCAAAGGAGTAAGTAGGGATAAAACATAAATAAAGTTGGCTTAAAAGGCTAAATAAAGCAAAGATGGCCAAATCATCTCTCTAGCAATGCAACTGTTTAGAATTTCACCCTAAAGAATAATTAAACAAGTTTTAGAGATCACATTTGAGATCAATAAAGTTAGGTGTGGGGGTTGGCTAGGTCTTGTTAAGGAATAAAAATAAAATTTCATATTGACATTTTTGTGTAGAGTTGTTGTTTGCAGGATAAGAGAGAGCCTTTAAGGCTTATTAAATGGGGTTTGTTTAAGTCTTAGGTCTAACTTGTTAGGTCTATAGCCACTACAAATTTAAGGCTTGGTATAAGGGTCTACTCTCGAATTTAAAGGGCTTATAGGCCAATCTTTTAGCCAATATTTGTCTCTTTCTTAATTAAAGGTCTTGTGCTATAATGTTAAGCCCTTTTACGCATTTAAAGTTTCATTATATCAAACTCATTTGTTTTTTAAATAGAAAAAGGAAAAAAAATCAAAAGTAATTTCCTAAAAGTTTAAACTCTCTATTTCAAATAAAATGCCTAAATTTTCAAAAAAGAAAAAAAAATTCTCCTTTTTTTTCCAAAACTTAGAAAAATAATCATAGTTCAAAAAATCAAAAATTTTTTTTCTTGATGCAAAGGGTTATTGTAAAAAACATCCAAATTCCTTTTAAAATTCCCTGAACATCTTTAAAATCTTCCAATGTGAATAATCACTATAAAAATTATTTAACCATTTTCTAAAATTCTTTTAATATAAGGGATCAACATAAAAGTATCACAATTCTTTCCAAAATTTTTCTCCAAAGTAAGAGATCATTGTAAAAAATATTCTAACACTTTTCCAAAATTAAATTAAAGTATGAAAGTTTTGTTAAAAGTATCTCATAACCTTAACACACTTTCGATTGGAACACAGGGCCTTTATAAAAGGCAATTTTCAAATTTTCTTAAACTTTAACTTCATTCCATATCCATCAACATTTTCAAAATTCTAACATGTGCCCATCATAAAATTTTCCTAAGCTACATGGAATTAAGAAAAATAAACTAATAAAATATTAAAATATAAAGAAGTATAAAAATAAAATCAATATTAAAGTCATAGTATCGTTGTTTGTGACAGGAGTTTAGGTGGTTGCAAGCTTTGCCAAGGGTAGCCATATTTCTGAACCCTAAAGAATCTTACTAATGAAGAAAATGCCATTAGTTTAGAGAACAAAGTGGTTTTTTGAATCAGTAGTTAAAGTTCTCCAACGACACTTTAAATGTTTGGTGGCAACTTCAATATATAAGGATAAATTCAATATGGTGACATCTTGAACCAATCCAAGCATTGCACGAGTCAAGTGAGTGGTGAGGGTGAATTAAGTAAAGCACTTTACGAGCATAATTTTCCTTAATTATTAGTAATTCATCATGGTGACATTGCCCTAATTATTGATGGCTTATCTCACCTCATTTAATGATAGGGCTTAGCCTTAAGCCCCTTCTACGTTAAGTCACACTATCTCTTAAGCAAAATATTTTGATATGAAACTGTTAACTAAGTATATGAATTTTTAAAGTCTTGTGCACTAAGACTTTTTTTTTTCAATTTTATAATTTGAAAAACACCATATACAATTAACTAAAATGCACATATAGTAATATAGATATCACATCATTATATAATAGAATACATCTAGTTTTACTTAACCATTAAAACTATATTAAACTAGACTTAATTGATTTAACTTTTACTAAAATAATAGCTAACTAGTAATTTGATTTAACTTTAATATCCCTCTTAATCATGATGTGGTGATGCTCTTATTCTTAGCATCTACTTTAACTTTATAAACACTTCATAGATCAACAATTTCGTGAGAATATTTTTCACTTGATTTTCAAATTTACAATATGCTAACTCAATCTCTTTTTTATTAACTTGATCTTTCACAAAATAAAAATGAGTATGAATATGTTTGTTCTTTTTATGTGTTATTGGATTCTTGACCAAGTTAATAGCAAAAATATGATCAAAAAAAATCCTTATAGGACATTTAACCATAACATAAATCTCACTCATCAAATTACACACTTAAATCACTTGACATGTACTTAAAGTTTTAGATACATACTTTACTTCACACGTTGAAAGTGAAATAATAAATTATTTATTGGATGACCAAAAAAAGCAATGGTTTCAAAGTTGAAATAGTAATTATAAGTACTTTTATAGTCATTTACATATCTACCTTAAGTAGTACCAAAATAGCCTACAAAAATACTATTTTTAGATGAAGAATAAAAGTAAACCATGATCATTGATCCTTTTTATGTATTACATAATCATCTTAACAACTTGTATATAAGATTACTGGGAAGACGTCAAAAACTTCCTAATCAAATAGACTTCATTAGATATGTTAGACCTTGTGCATTTAAGATATCTCAAACTTACAACAATTGACTTGAAATCAATAAGTACTTTCTTATCTTTCTTAAACAATTTAGTGTCAACCTTTACAAAAGTTCTTGCAACATTACAATCATGCATTTAGAACTTTTTTAAAAGCTTAGTAAAATATCTCCTTAAATAGATAAAAATTTCATCTTCTCCTTAAATCACTTTTATGCCAACAAAATATGACTTTAAGCCCAAATTTTTTTTATCTTAATTCACTTATCGTAGACTTTTTAAAGTGTTCGATCATTTTAAGATTTTCATTTATAAATATCAAATCATCAACATATAGATACACAAATAAGATATCATCAAAATCATTAATTTCAAAATATAAGACATGCTTAGAAAGATACCTTCGGAAGTTAGTTTCCTAGAAGAAAGAATCAATACACTTTTTCTATGCTTTAGACACTTATTTCAAGCCATAAAATGCCTTCTTCAACTTATACACTTTATCTTTATTATCTTTCGTTACAACACTCATTAGCTATTTGACAAAAACTTTCTCTTTAAGTGGACTGTTGAGAAAAGCTAACTTTGATCCATTTGATGGATTTTCTAATGATTTTGTGTCGTAAAAGCAATTATAAGTTTAATAGTTGTCATTTAAGCAATAAGGGAAAATATTTCATAACCAAGTTAATTTTCAAATCCTTTTGTGACTAATCTTGATTCATTTCTCTTTTTTACTTCATTTGACTTATTTTAGTATTAAAGACCCACTTCACATGATAACTTTGTGACCTCATGAGATATTTGTTAGTTTCCAATTATCATTCTTTTTAATTGCCTTAATTTTTTCATTTATAGTATTCACCCACTTTGTATCTTAAATTACTTCTTCAAATGACATTGGTTCACAAATTTTTGCATTATCATCAATAAGAATATTAGGAGTTTCTTTGACAATTTTTCCTTAACTTTCTTAGTTAATTTCAATTTGACCTTTGAATTTTCAAAAGAACTTGTACCATTTAACTTTAAATAATAAGGTCTAGGACTTCATTTACTACAACACTCTATAATATGTGGTATTCATAAAATACTATTATATAAATACTATGCCTTTTATATGTCTATCCGAATAGAAAGATTAAATTAAACTAATTTTTTTTTCTCAACTCAACAAGCCCTTAACTCTGCACTTTGTTTTAACTCTTAATTTCATAAGTCTTTATATCTAAAATTTTATTTACACTTAACTAAATAATCCTCATATCTGAGTTTTTATAGTTTTTACCAACTCAACATATCCTTGTATCCAAGTTTTTATACCTTTTGCTAACTCAACATTTCCTTATATTCAAATCAACAGATCTACTTATCATTTTAAATCTTAATTCAACTCTTACATTTCTTTATAACTCTAAATCTTCGTTCTTTTATTGAATGTTTTACTATTATCCCATATAAATTAGATCAATTTGCTCTTTTTTTTCTCCTTTTTCTTTTTCTTTTTCCCTGTACTCATAATTATTAAATCAATAAATTTCATCCTATTTTTTCTTTTCTTTTTTTTTCATATCCATTAACCAAACTTTTCCTTTAATTTTCTTTATTGTCCTTTAACTTTTTATTTTGAACCCTTTTCTTTTCTCTTTTTTTTTCTTTTCACTTGTACCCCTAATTTCTTGTTGTCTTTTTATTTCTCTTAGCCTTTGTCATTTTTTATTTCTATCCAAATAACCAAACTTTGAAACAAATGAGGATAACCTTTGTGTGTTTGTTAGTGATAGAGAAGATTAAGGGATGTTTAGCTTTCTCATGATACAGTCAGTGATATGAATAAAAGATGAAGGAGCATCCCAACATTAACAAAATGGTGCATGAGGTATGACTAGCATTTACAACTAAATTCTAACAAGTTTTTGGTGCATCATTGGTGGAAATGAGTAGTTTGACTACCTTTAAGTGGAAATTGTTGATTTTTGAGTGATGATGAAGACTGGTGACAATGCTATTGGAGTTGGAGAGTGGTGGTGGAACCTTTGGTCTTTCAGTTTCCTTTAGGCGTATGATGGATATAATTAGTCTTTATTAGTGTTTAGTGGTGCAAAAAACAACATTTGGTGATAGAATGGCAACTTATGACAATCCATATGGCAACATGTTGTGGCCAACGGTGACACTCCGACAATGTGAGAAGTGATCTCATGGCATTTATGGCAACTTTGGCAGACTTATATGCTGCCTATTTACCTAGATTAGATACTTGCTCTGATAATTCTTATTGGTGGCTAATGGCACTTCCTCTATTTTAATTCCTAAATTGAGCATTAGCCTTCTTGAAATCTCAAATTTTTCATCATCAGTCCTATTCTTTTAACTTATGTATAAGAAATCATTTTTTAACATCAATCTTAAGATCTCTTAGTCTCATATCTTACTTATTGTGATGAGATCGAAATTTCACTTTTTTAAGCATAAGTCTCTCTTTTTAGGATAGGGGTCTCACTTTTTTTAAATCTCAATTTTCTTACCATGATTCCACTGTTTTTCATCTCGCACATTAGGAATCATTTTTTTAAGCTCAATTCTAAGTTTTCTTAGGCTCAAGTCTCAATTTTTGTGTATGGGATTAGATCTTCAACATTTTGAAATGGAGTTTCACTTTTTTGAATTAGGGTCTCACCTTTTTGACATCTCAAATTTTTTATCACTAGTTAATTTTTTCTTTTTTAACTCATGCATAGGCAATTGCTTTTTTCAATTCAATCTTAAGTTCTCTTAGTTTCAGGGTTCTCACTTCTTATCCATGGTATTGGGGTTTCACTTTTTTAAATCTCAAATTCTTTACCACCAATTCCATTTTTTTAACTTATGCATAGGAAATCATATTTGTAAACTTGATCTTATGTTCTTTTAGTCTTAGGTCTCACTTCTTGTGCATGAGATCAAGGTCTCACTCTTTTAAAATCTCAATTTTTTTTATCAACAATCTCACTTTTTTAAATAAGGTCTCACATTCTTGAAATCTAAAATATTTTATCATATAGTGCATTTTTTAGCTTACATGTAAGGAATAACTTTTTTTAACCTTGATCTTAAGTATTTTTAATCATAGGTCCTACTTTTTTTCTATATAGCTTAGGGTCTCACCTTTTTAAATAAGCTTCTCACTTTTTGTAATCACAATTTTCTTATCATTGGTCTCATTCTTTCAACTTGCGTGTTAAGAATCATCTTTTTAAGCTTGATTTTAAGTTATTTTAATGTATGGTTTATGCAAAGAAATTAAAGTTATTTAAATGGTTCAAAATTTAGAATTAACTAGTCTTAAACTTATATAATGTGTAGGTTTATTATATTTATTTAAAATTTCATTCTTTTTTTATTTTATTTCAATGAAAAGACAAAAAAGAAACTTGAATTATAAATATTTTTTTAAAAAATGAATTTAAGAGATTTTTTTAAGAAAATAAAAAAAACTTAAATTATGAGTATTCCAATAAAGAAAAAAAATTAATAGAAATACTTTTTTCTTTATAAAAAAATAAATTTATGATTTTTTAGAAATTATTTTAAATTTTTTTTAATTGAGTACTTGTATTGTATAAATTTTAAATATAAGAAAAAAATTATTGATATGATTTAAGTAAATTATAATATATGATAAATTATAATTGATCAAATTAAATATATATTAAAATTTTACTTTTATTATAATAATAAAAAATATTATTAAATTAATTTTAAATATTACAAATAATAAAGTTCATTAAAAATTAAAAATTAAATATTATCATAATTAAATAAATATTATTATATAAGTATTTTATTGATTTTTTCTCTTTATTTTTCTAATACTATATATATATATATATATTAACCTTTGAAATTCCAAACTTAATAAGGAACTTTTTTTTTTTTTTTTAGTCTTTCTGGAGCTCTAACCCATTTCTTCGATGATTTTCAAAGACTTTGGATCACAAGCAATGTCTATATCACGTCGAGCCCTCTATAGCGTTAACTGCTCCCATAACTCCTTTTGCCAAGTTGCAAATATCTGTTGTCGAGTTCTATAAAAGCATTTTGCTATCCAAACCAAGTAGATTCTAGTTTCAAATCGCAGGAAGTAGGACATCGGTTCTTTTTTATAATATCAATCATAGGTTTCCAAGAATCCTTGTTACTCTAACATCCTTGTTATGTAATACTGTCCATGGGGTTCAAAAAATTGCAAGCTTCTATATGTTTAGCCGGTATTGTGATTGCCTGGTGGAGTACGAAAGAGAGAGAGAGAGAGAGAGAGGGGTGATAGAGATGGGGGAGAGAAATAAAATGTAGACTAGAGAGCTGGAGGGAGGGAAAAACGGAGAGAGATGGACATCTAGAGAGACAGGCGGAGAGAGACACAGAGGTGGGAAAGAGTGTTTTAATCTTATAGACGAAAGATATTAACTTTCTTGTTAAATTGAATTTCTTTACATATGAATTTATATTGTTTTCTTATTTATATGTATTTATATTTATATTTATTTTATATTAATATTATCAAAATTGAGAAAATTTAATAAAATATTTGATACGGTGATATTTATTTAATTTTAAAATACTTTAATATTTGATTTAAATTTTAATTTTTTAAATTATTTTCATAATTTATAAAATTTAATATTAATTCAATAATTAGTTTGGAGTCCTTATTTCTATTTTAATAAAATTAGAATTTTGATATGAATTTAATTTATTCAATTATACTCTAATATATATTATAATTTATTTAATTTATAATAACACTTTTTTTTACATATATTTAAAATTTGGACAACAAATATACTTATAATTAAGAAAAATAAAAAGAAAATTTCTAAGAAAAAAAACTAATCCTAAATTTTTTTAACAAGAAAAAAAATATTAAATCTTCCTGTTAACATTGTAAAATCAAACATGTTTAGTTTAAGTTATTATTCTTTTTATTATTTAAAAAAATACTTTTAAATTTCTCTTTTTTAAAAAGAACAGAAAAAAATTCTCTTAAATTTAACTTTTTTACTTAAAAAGAAAAGTAGAAATAAAATACTCCTAAATACTTTTTTAAAAAAAAAACTATTCATAAATACCTTTTTATTTTCTTAAAAAGAATTTAAATAAAAAATTATTTATAATTTAAATTATTTATCATTACATAATTGTTATATTATTTGCAGTAATATCGTAATATAGTAAAAAATTAACTACATAACATTGTTTACTTAAATTTTAGATTTGTTCAAGAAAATTTTTTATAATTTATAGTATTTAATATTACTTAGTAATTAATTTGAAGGTGTTTTTTAGTATTTTAAGAAGGTATTCATTTTAAGGTATAAAATGGGAATGGGATATTCTCATTTCCATCGTTTGTATTATGTTGAAAGAATTCCTGTTAAGGCGGAACGGATGGAAGACGGTGACCGTTGAGCTCTCATTCGTCTGCGCTCCTTGCGATTTCGCTGTCTGATAATTTCTCCTCCGTCGCCCTTAGGTTTATGACTTTTCTTAATCTTTAATCTCCGGTATGGGAATTCTTGGGTTTCTTATTTGTTTGTTTCGTTGAAATCCTCCTTCGATTTCGCTGTCTGATAATTTCGTTGAAACCATACCCCATTTGACAAAAGAATTAACAATTGCTTAGTCGCTAGATTATAGAATCATAATTGTTATTGTTGAATTCATGCGCTGCTATGTTCATTCAATTTCATGTGGCTGCTCAGTCTTCCTGCTGATTGAGTTCTTAGATCTTTTATCATTAAATAATTTTGTGAGTTCATCGGTTGCAAAATCAACTCTCTGGAAAGAATGGTATATTGCTGCTCATCCCACATGTTTTCCTGCTCTTTCTGGATCTAATGCAATAAGAATCCTGCTAGAAAGAACTTTCTCTGCTCCCATTTTTCTTTTTATCTTTTTGATGAATACAACACTCAGATTTTAATGAAGAATATTACCAGTGTATGCATGCATAACGAATTCACATGGAATAAAATTCGGTCATTAGTTGATTACAAGTATGCTTTCGGCATTATCAATATTAATAGTCCTTTTCAAACTATCTACATTTTGATCTTTAAGAATATAGCTTATCTTTATTTTCTTAATGACTCGTAAAAGTTTGAATTGGTTTTCCGTGGTGCAGAAGCCAATCATTCATGATGGGAGAAGGGAGGTGCAGTAGAGTATAAATAACCCCAAAAAAAACTTCTCCCGCTTTCTTGAACTTGTGAGGAGATGATTGAATAGTAAAAATGACAATACAAATAAATTACGCAAGAGAACACACCAATTTTACGTGAAAAATCCCTTCAAATCAAAAAGGAAAAAAATTACGGACACTCTAAACCAAAGGTCAGCTCCACTATAATCAAGTGAGTACAATAGAGGTACACAATCTCAATTACATCAAACAAATTGTACAAAATTCAATTTGAATTAAATAAGAGACTAATGAGTCAAGTAAGACAGGCCAACTACGTTCTGTCAACTACAACTTAACAAGTAGACCTCAAAGCAGTAATCCAACCGTTCAGGTTGAACCTCCAGATGTTCCCTACCAGCTGTCCAAATTTCAGTTCAATCGGACTATAGATCAATAATCATCCACACGGTTTACCAATTCTGCCACAGATGAGAAAATAGAGAGTTACCAGAATTGAAAGGCTTCGGTTCGAATGAAGAACCTGCCCTTGTAGTTCACAGAAACCCAATCCAACTGTTCACAAATATGTGTCCTCCAACTACTGACCAAACAACAGCTCGATCTGACCACAAAAAATCTTTCAATTATACAGTTGACCAATTCTGCCACAGATGAGAGAACAGAAAATTACCAGAATTGAGAGGTTTTGGTTTGAATGGAAAACCTGCCCTTGCAGTTCACAGAAACTAAATCCAACCATTCACAAATAAGATCTATGTGTCCTCCAACTACTGACCAAAAAGCAGCTAGATCGGACCACAAACAGTCTTTTAATTACACGGTTGATCAAAACTGCACACAAAAAATTGCCTAGAGTATAGACCTACGAAAACTGAAGAGAAGAAGGACTTACAGTACTTGAAATCCAATCTCCACCGTCAGAAATAAGAACCAAATGCTCTCTATCAACCATCCAAGTTTCAAGCTGATCAGACACCGATATTCCTTCTAAACGTAATATCAAAAACCTGCCTCTTTTTTTTTTCTTTTCTTCCTTTCAGCAGCCCTCCTTTTTTACCAGAATTGAGAGGCTTCGGTTTGAATGGAAAACCTGCCCTTACAGTTCATAGAAACCAAATCCAACTGTTCAAAAACAAGATCTATGTGTCCTCCAACTACTGACCAAAAATCAGCTAGATCGGACCACAAACAATCTTTTAATTACACAGTTGATCAAAATTGCACACAGAAAATTGCCCAGAATATAGACTTACGAAAATTGAAGAGAATTAGGACTTACAGTGCTTGAAATCCAATCTCCACCATTCAGAAATAAGAACCAAACACTCTCTATCAATCATCCAAGTTTCAAGTTGATCGGACACTGATATCCCTTCCAAACGTAAGATCAAAGAACTTACCTCTTTTTTTTTTCTTCTCTTCCTTTCAACAACCCTTTTTTTTTTTCCTTTTTTCTTTTCCCTCGGCCGACGGCTCTCTCTTTTTAGGTTTTCTGACTTTTCTTTTCTTTTTATTCTCACAGTCGACAACTCTCTCCTCTCTTTCTTTTAGATTTATTTTATTTTATTTTTTTTTATTTTTCAGCCAAAGGGGTATTTATACTCACTTTAATTATTTTGGGTTATTAATCCACATAGAAAGGGACCAATAAACCCAACAATTCTCCCCCTCCCGACTATGTGGAAATATTGGCCATCCCAGCCAATATACAATACAACTCAAATTTTCATCTTGATAATGCTTTTGTCATCATATCAGTAATATTATTATCTGTATGAATCTTTTTAAGTGCCAATTGTTTAGAATCAAAAACTTCCCGTATCTAATGATACCGCACGTCAATATGTTTTGACTTAGTATGAAAAGTTGGATTCTTACCAAGATGGATGACATTCTAGCTATCACAATACAACACATAATTTGATTGTTGAAAACCAAGTTTCTTTATAAACCTTTTCATCCAAAGCAACTCTTTAGATGTTTCAGTTATTGCAATAAACTCTGCCTCTGTAGTGGACAATGCAACACACTTCTGCAATCGAGATTGTCAACTTACTGCTCCCCCTGCAAGAGTAATCACATAACCTAAAGTAGACTTTCTGGAGTTAATGTTACCTGCCATATATGAATCTATGAATCTAGTAAGGATAGACTTATCACTCCAAAAACAAAGTCTCAAATCAGTGGAGCCTCGTAAATATCTCATTATCCACTTCACTGCATCTTAATGCTTTTTACCAGGATTTAAAAGGAACCGACTAACTGTGCCAACTGCATGAGCTATATCAGATCTCATATATACCATTGTATACATCAAACTACCCACGGCTGATGCAAATGGAACTCTTTGCATCCCTTCCTTCTCTTTCTCTGTGGAAGGACATTGATTAATGGATAATTTAAAGTGTGTAGCAAGAGGAATACCTACCACTTTAGCCTTATCCATGTTAAATCTCTGAAGTACCTTTTCAATGTACTACTTCTGAGACAGGTATAACCTTTTCTTTTTCATATCCCGAGTGATTGACATGCCGAGGATCTTCTTTGCTGGTCCCAAGTCCTTCATGGCAAAGGATTTGCTCAATTCTTACTTTAACTTGTTAATTCTAGCAGCATTACGACCAACAATAAGTATATCATTAACATAAAGTAGTAAAATGATAAAATCATCATCAGTAAATCTCTGAACAAAAACATAATGATCATAGTCTTTTTATAGCCTTACTCCCCTATAACAGACTCAAACTTCTTATACCATTGTCTTGGAGCTTGTTTTAAGCCATACAAGCTTTTCTTCAACTTGCACACATAATCCTCTTTTCCTTCCACCTCAAATCCCTGTGGTTGTTCTATATAAATTTCTTCTTCCAAGTTACCATGGAGAAAAGCTATTTTCACATCCATCTGCTCAATCTCTAAGTCATGGCTAGCAGCTAAACTCAACATATCTCAAATGGAAGACATTTTCACCACCGGTGAGAAGATCTCTTCAAAATAGATACCTTGTTTCTGACTGAATCCTTTGACAACTAATCTGGCTTTATATCGTGGATGTGAAGTATTTTCTTCTTGCTTTATTTTGTAAATCCACCGATTCTTCAAAGCCCTCTTACTTTTAGGTAACTTTACTAACTCATAAGTGGAGTTATCATATAAGGATTTCATCTCATCTGTCATGGCATCGATCCAGTGCTGCCCGTGCTCACTTTCAATTGCTTCTGTATAGCACTCAGGTTCTCCCCCATCAGTTAACATCACAAACTCATCAGGAGAGTACCGAGTAGAAGGCACTGAAATTCTATTGGACCTCCGTGGCTGAAATGGAGGTGAAGGTATGTGCGGATGATCTTCTATTGGAGCATCAATATCACTTGCACCCTGCATATTATGATCCTGTTGAACATTCTCATCACGTTCTTAAATATCACCATGAACATCAACTGGATCATTCAGAGATATCTGAGGAAATGGAACAATATCAGCAGGATTATCATTAACTTGAGGAATTGATTTCTCAATGTGTTCAATGTTTTGATCCTCAACGAACACAACATCTTTACTCCTTACAAGCCTTTTCTCAACCAGATCATATAAATGGTACCCGAAGTCATCTTTACCATAACCAAGAAAGATACATTGCTGAGTCTTCACATCTAACTTCCCTCTTTCATCTTTAGGGACATGAACAAAAGCCTTACAACTAAAGCCTCGTAAATAGTCATAAAAGACTTCCTTACCAAACCAAACTTTGTCCGGAACATCACCTTGTAGCAGAGCACTAGGAGACAGATTAATTACATGTGTCACTGTATTCAAGGCTTCACCCCAAAAGGATTTAGGTAATTTTGCATCTGAAAGAAGACATCTGACCCTCTCAATCAATGTTCTATTCATCCTTTCTGCTAAACCATTTAACTGTGGTGTCTTGGGAGGTGTCTTCTAGTGTCTGATCTCATACTTTCTGCAGTATTCATCAAATGGACCACTATACTCACCACCATTATCAGTGTGGACACATTTTAGCTTCTTACCAGTATGTCTCTTAATAAAGGCATGAAATTGTTTAAATACATCAAAGACTTAATCTTTAGTCTTCAATGCATAAACCCAAAGCTTCCTTGAGTGATCATCAATAAAAGTCACAAAATAAAGAGCACCACCAAATGAGCGTACCTTCAAAGGACCACATACATCAGAATGCACCAGTTCAAGCAACTCTGATTTCCTTAAAGGCGAGTGACTCTTAAATGTAACTCTATTTTGTTTCCCAGCAAAACAATGAGGACATTTCTTTAAAACTGCACTATTTATATATAGAAGTTGGTTCTTTCTTACCAAACAATCCATCCCCTTTTCACTCATGTAACTGAGCTGCTTATGTCATAATTCAATTGAATTATCATTCTCTGCTGCATTTACAATATCTTTAAAGATAACAGCTTGCATGAAATATCAACTGGAGCATTTCCTACCTTGTGCCATAATTAAGGAGCCTCTGGTAAGCTTCCACTGGCCATCATTGAAAGTACTGCAAAAACCTTCATCATCTAGTTTTCCCGTTGAAATCAAATTCAAATGGATATCAGGGACATGTCTAACATCCCTTAATGTCAGCTGTTCTCCATTTCCAGTCTTTAAGCAAATATCACTAATGCCAATGACCTTTGCTAAGCCGTTATTACCTATCTTCAAAACTCCAAAATCACCAGGAGTATATGTTGTGAAAAACTCCATTCTTGAAGTAACATGAAGAGAAGCACCACTATCTATGACCCAATTAGTCTCATGAAATGTCAAATTAATCACATCCTCATCACAAACAATAATGAGGTCACTAGAACCAGAAGTGGATGCAGTACCAATACGATCATTACTCACATTTTTGTTCTCGTGCCTATCACTGCCATCTTTATTTTCTCTCTTCCACTTGTAACACTTTTTCTGAATGTGACCCATCTTCCCACAATAATGACACTGGACATTCTTGTACTTAGATCGTGACTTGTTTCGGCTCTTACTTCTACCATTTTTACCATTTCCTTTTCCTTGACTTTTTCCCCTATTTTCAGTAATTAAAACCTCTGATTTGGATGATGATGAACCCTGAGATTTCCTTCTCATCTTCTCATTCAACACACCACCCTTTACAAGTTCCACTGATAAAATACCACCGGAGGCAGAATTAGTGAGAGACATTCGAAAAGTCTCCCAAGAATTAGGTAAGGTCTTCGTCATCAAACTTAATGCCCATGCCTGATAGCTGATCAATGAGACCCTGAAACTCATTTAAGTGGTCAGTAACATAACTCCCTTCATTATATCTCAACTACATCATTTTCTTTAACAAGAACAACTTGTTATTACTAGACTTTGAAGCATACAAAGTCTCAAGTTTGCTCCACAAAGTTCGTGCATGTGTGTCTTATTGAAAATGTGATTATAAACATTATCATCAACAAATTGTCGTATAAAACTACAAACCTATTCGTGCTCAAACTCCCATTCTTCATCAGTTTTAGACTCAGGTTTCGTAATAACAAATACTGGCAAATGCAATTTCTTGACAAATAGGAGATCCTTCATTTTACTCCTCCATATATGATAGTTCGTGTCATTCAAACAAATCAATTTATTCATATTCAACTCCATCATTCAAACAAGCCAAATACACCAATCAGACTCTGATACCACTCTGATAGGAGAAAGGAGGCGCAACAGAGTATAAATAGCCCCAAAAAAACTTCTCCTGCTTGCTTGAACCTGTGAGGAGATGATTGAATAACAAAAATGGCAATGCAAATAAACCACGCAAGAGAACACACCAATTTTACGTGGAAAACCTCTTCAAATCAAAAAGGGAAAAAACCACGGACACTCTGAACCAGAGGTCAGCTCCACTATAATCAAGTGAGTACAATAGAGGTACACAACCTCAATTACATTAAACAAATTGAACACAATTCAATTTGAATTAAAAGAGAGACTAATTAGTCAAGCAAGACAGGCCAACTACGTGCTGTCAATTACAACTCAACAAGTAGACCTCAAGGTAGTAATCTAACCGTTCAAGATGAACCTCTAAATGTCCCCTACCAGCTGTCCAAATTTCAGCTCAATTGGACCACGGATCAATAATCATCCACATGGTTTACCAATTCTGCTACAGATGAGAGAACAGAGAGTTACCAGAATTGAAAGGTTTCGGTTTGAATGAAGAACCTGCCCTTGTAGTTCACAGAAACTCAATCCAACCGTTCACAGACAAGATCTATGTGTCCTCCAATTACTGACCAAAAAACAGTTCGATCGGACCACAAACAATCTTTCAATTATACGGTTGACCAATTCTGCCACAGATGAGAGAACAGAGAATTACCAGAATTGAGAGGTTTCGGTTTAAATGGAAAACCTGCCCTTGCAGTTCACAGAAACCAAATCTAACCGTTCACAAATAAGAACCAAACGCTCTCTATCAACCATTTAAGTTTCAAGCTGATCAGACACTAATATCCCTTTCAAACGTAAGATCAAAGAACCTGCCTCTTTTTTTTTTCTTTTCTTCTTTTCAGCAGCCCTCTTTTTTTTTTTTCCTTTTTTCTTTTCCCTCGGCCGAAGTCTCTCTCCTTTTAGATTTTATGACTTTTCTTTTCTTTTTGTTCTCTCTTTCTTTTAGATTTTTTATTTTATTTTTTTGTTTTTCAATTAAAGGGATATTTATATCCACTTTAATTATTTTGGGTTATTAATCTACGGACTAATAAACCCAACAATTCATACTGACTTGCACGGAGAACTTCGGACTTTGTAGGATTGTCAAGTTATTCTAAAGAGGTATGCTAAATTTTCAAGCATAACTTGTCTTTGCCCGTAAGTGTTATTATTACGTTGGTTAGCTTCTTTTGTGATCTGAAGTAGCAGTTTGTAACTCTTAGTTCATCCTAATTTTCCTTCCATTGTAGTCATTTATGTCCACTTTTACATTAAACAAGTATTTCCGTAAAATTTCCTTCGAGTAGCAGCAAGCAGCGACATTTAAAAGATGACGAGTATCCCAGAAAGAAAATAGAGAAGACAGAGAGGCAACAACTTTACCGGTACTGCTTATGTGGATGATAAACATAGGTTGCCATTTATTGTTTGCAAGCACTGGCACTATGCCTCTAAATTCTAACCCACAAAGGAATTGCAAGGTGCCATTGCAGATCAATGTGGTTGATGAGGATTTATTACGGGGGAAAATGATGGAGAGATGCGCAACTCACAAACTTGTCCACTGGAAAGAAATATTTCGTGGGATCTCCATTTGTCCACAGTGCTCCAGTGCTACTGCCAACATGGTCCTTTGCTCAGAAAAACGATGAAAGAAATATTTGGGTTTGCTTTACCCAAACCCGAAAAAATCGCAACCGGGCAAGGCCAATCTCGCCAATGTTCCTGATGATGTGGTGCGCTTACTTCATTTTAGGGATTTTTTAATATTTTTCCCTTTATTTCTTATTAAAGAAAACAAAAAATGGAACTTAAGAGAGTTAAAAGAGAATAATAAGTAAATTCTTACTTAATAGTGTAATAAATAAATTTTTTTCTTTCTTTTTTTATTTTTTTTATTAGTAGGAATTTAGAAGAAATTGAAACATGATTGATGGAAAATGAACAAGTTTTCTTTCAACTTCAATAATATACACATAAATATAGATATATGCATATAGATTATTTATGTATTGATTATTCCATCAATCTTTATAGTTTTGTTAATTTTTTTTTTCTTTGTGAAAACTATACAGAAATGGCTAGTACAAGAGGAAGGAAAGAATTCATATAGGGACAACTAATAAATGCCATTATCACACAAATTTACGTGATGCAATTGTTTCTTATTTGTAATTCTATATGAATATAAAAATTTCATGTGTATTATTTTTCTTGTATGGTAATGAAATTGGTCTATGTACTATAATGGATGCTTTATTTATATTAAAAGGTGTGATAATTTTGTTTCAATCTTGATATGATGGATTCGTTTGATAGTATACTTGGAGTTCGGTGAAAGATTATATCTTAATTGAAACTTTACATGAGGTGGCTAAATTAAGGTAGAAAAGTAAAGTTGGCTAGAGGAATGACTATTGAATTTTATTTTTTAGGAAAAAATTATTAATTATATTTTATTTATTAGATTTTAATTTTAACAAAAAACCAAACATTGTCACATTCTAGTTTTAATTTTAAGATGAATCAAAATATTACAAAAGAAAATTTGATTTTGATTTTGAGCTAAACTAAATAGATATAAATGGAACCTAATTCTAATTTTGACACAAATAGATATATTATAAAATTAGTTATTCTATTTTGATTTTATTGGATTTTGATTCTACTTGTAGACTATTGACTAAATAAGCTTAAATAGAATTACAATTTTAATTTACAATTAATCATCTTTTTAATACTATAAAATTATGTATATTTTATTTATATTATTATTTATTTATTTTCTTTCAACCAAATTACTCAATTTTAAATATTTATGTTTTTACTTAAATAATTTTAATTCAAAGTTGGTACATATAGATAATTATAATAATATTATTGATTAAAATTTTAATTATGAATTTAATAATAATTGACATGTAACAATGAATTTTACTTTACCTTTTAGTTAATCATTCATTTTTAATTTTATTCAATCTCTTCAACATACGTTGAAACTTAAGATCTTTTAAATTAACTAAATACTAATCATAGTTAATAATTAAATTAATTTCATTTTTACTTAGATGTTTTCTCCAAATCTAAATTAAAAACAAATTAGATTAATTGATTGATATTAGAAGTATAATTTGAATGTTTTAGTTAAAATTGAGGGAAAATCAATGAAACATTTATTTAATAGCATTAGCTTAATTTTAAGTTTTTTTTTTATAGACTTGTACAATTTATATAGTACTTAATATGAGTTTAATGGTTGATTTGTAATTTTTATAATATTTTAATATAATTATAATTTTAATGTACCTTCAATTCTCTTTTTTATATTATAGAATTACAAGTATGCTTATGTTATTATTCTCTTATTTTTGCTAAACGAGATTTCTTAATTTCAGATATTAATATTTTTGCTTGAGCAATTTTCTTTTAAAGTTAATACTTATAGTTAATAATAATATTATTATTAATTAATATTTTGACTATAAATTTAGTTATGATTGGAATATTACAATGAAATTTACTTTATTTTTCAGTCAATCACTTAGTTTTAATTTCATTTACTACCTTCAACACAAAGTCTAAATTTTAAAACTCTTAAATTAATTTTTATATTAATCATAGTTAATAATCAAATCAATTTTAATTTTACTTAACTAATTTTTTCAAATCTAAATTAAAAACACATTAACTTAATTGATTGTTATTGAAAATATAATCTGAATTTTTTTTTATATTTCTTATTAGATATCTAAAGCTTGCATAATATAGAAACTTAAACCTAGTATAAATATATATTGTTGAGATTAAGAGAAAACTCAACATTCTCCTTTTTCAATATCATTAATTTTGCTTATATAGTGATATTTACTTAATTTTAGAATTTTCTTAGTAAACTTCTATAACTTTTAATATTTGATATTAACTTAATACTTGATATTAACTTAATACTTGATTTGTAATTTTTTCTTAGTATTAGTATTTAAGTATAATTAGAATTTTAACTACATTCATTATTTTTTTTTACAATATAAAATTAAATATGATTGACTTATATAGTTATTCTTTTTATTCTATAAAAAGGGAAAAGAATTTCTCCCAAATACCTTTTTTCTAAAAAAAAGTAATAAAGTGAAAAACATAAAACTCTCGAATACCTATGTTTTTAAGTAAAGGAGAAAAAGTCCTAAATCCTTTTTATTTTCCTAAAAATGAAAAAAAATACTTATAATTTAAATTATTTTTATTACTTAGTTGCTATTTTATTTGCAGTAGCACATTAATTAAAGTTTATCTCAATATTCAATATATTTCATATTAGCACATTTTAACAAATATTATAAATATGTGCATTACTCAAGCTTAACACCACATATTGTTATTATCAAAACAAAGAGAAAATTAGTAAATTTTATCAATTTTTTGAGTTAAAAATGCTTATTTTGCAATGTTTCTTTAATTTTAGAAATATCTAAATATTTAATTTAAATTTAAATTTTCTTAATAAACTCATATTTTTTGTAAAGTTTGATATTAATATAATAGTTTATTTATAATTTTAATTATATCTAATTTACTTAACTCAATTATGATATAAAACTCATTGTAATTTACTCAATTTATAGTAATAATTATTTACATACTTTTAAAATTTATACAAAGAAAATACGTATAATTAAAGAAAATAAAAAATACTCTTAATTTTTTTCTTAGAGTGAAAAGAATATCCTTTTTTCTAAATAAAAAGATACTCACAATTGAAATTTTGTTCTCTTATCTTTTAAATAAAACATTGGTAAAAATATATTTTTAAATAAATATAATAAACTTGTATATGATGTAGATTAAATATTAGTGTATCTATATACTACTAAAATTAACAGAAAATCTTAATTCACTCATATGATGACTTCTTGCAAATTTAAAAATTAAGAAAAGGAAAAAAAAAGAAAAACATACTCATTAATTTTCCTTTTAGAACGTAAAAAACAATAAAAAGATCATAAATTCACCTATTTTTCATAAAAAGGAAAAAAAATTATTTCCAAGTTACCTTTTATGTTTTCTAAAAATGAAAAAAAAAATTATGCCTAAATTCTCCTTTTGTTTTCTTTTAAAAAACATAATTTAAGTCTTTTTTTTTTTCCTTTTGTTTTCTTAAAAAAGAAAAATAAAAAGAAATTTAAATTATGATTCTTCTCCTTAAAAGAAAACAAAATTCTTTCAAAATTTCATTTTTTAAGGGAAGAAAATAAAGAATTTTCCTAAAATTAATTTAATTTCACTATTTCTTTTTCCTAATCTAAATTAAATATAAAATAAATTTAAGTGAAACTAAATTCAATTAATATTAAAATTTCAAATTTTATCATTTTAATATTTCTTATCAGATATTTAAAACTCATAGAACATGTAGGCCAAATCTAACATATTAATATTGTTGAGATTGTGAAAATTTTGGTAATTTTAAGTAATTTTTTTAACAAAAAATATTTACATAATATTTTAATAAAATTAGAATTTCAATATACAACTAAGTTTTTTCCATACAATAAAATCCATTATACTTCATTTACATTATTATTTTTTTTATTTTCTTTCAATCAAATTTCTCAATTTCAATTATTAATATTTTTATTCAAGCAATTTTTCTGCAAGGTTAATGATTTTAGTATAATATTGTTATTAGTTAAAGTTTTAATTATTAATTTATTTATAATTAACATACAATAATAAAATTTATTTTCTTTTTTAATCAATTACTCAGTTTTAATTTTATTTAATCCTTCCAATATAAATTTAAATTTAAAACCTCTTAAATTAACTATAATACTATTTATGGTAAAAAACTAAATTAATTTTTATTTTACTTATAGGGTTTTTTAAAATTTAAATTAAAATAAACTATTTCTAGGTAAGTTACGATCTCGGTGGCTCAACCATTTGTAATTACTGATATTTTTAGTCATTGAATAATTGAGATAAGTTTACAAATGGATAAGGTATTCAAAGTGAATACTCATAAGATTAAATCTTTTTATGAAAATTTTCAACTATAGAATATTAAGGTGATGAAGTTAAAGGATCTCATTTATACTTATTAAGAAAGCATGTTGTTGGACTAATAATATTAAACAAAGGCGAATTTAAAAGGTTAGTAATGTTTTGTAAAATAGTATGAAGTGTATTTGACTTTTTAATACTCAATTGAACAATACTTATTGGGAAATTATATGCATTTTGTAATAAAGCATGATTGAGTAATGTGTAATTTGTCTTGAAACTATTTTTCTTAAACTAGTTCCAAACTTAGATTTAAGTAAATAGGGCTTTCAAAAAAAGAAAAAAGGGATATAAATGCAAAAGTTTTAATTTTACTTTGTTATTGAAGTTGCTTAGTTACTGAGAGTACTTCACTAAAAGTATTGACACTTATGTCAAATGGTAATTTGAATATGAATATGTAAAGTACCTTGATGTATATTTCCTAATTTTTGGATATATCTTAAGGAAGAATATTAGTTTTACCTTTTTGTTCTAATAAAGGACAGCGTAGTTTACTACTCAATTTATAATAATAAAGAGAAATGGTTGATTAGTGAACTACACATAACTTGGTTGTGTTAGTTACGAGGCTTGCATTAACTAATTAAGAGCAATTATGGATAAAGAGGAAGAAAGATAAGTATGTTATTGTCATTTTATTTGACATTATTGTATTTTTAAGTTAGGTGAGTATGTTAGTTAAGAATTGAACGTAATTAGATTGTGCATTACAATGGTGTTTTAAAGTATAACTAATGTATAGTTTACTATTTTGAGTTGATTTTATTTCACTTAAGGACATACAAAGACTAAGTGTGAGGGAATTTTGATAAGTGAGAATTTATTTATTTATTCTCTTTTGCATTTAGTTGTTTTTAATAAGTTTTATATCTATTTAAATTGATTAATATATGTTTTGTAACTTAAGTATATTTTGGGAAAATATAGAGAACTTTTACTTTTCGTAAGCAAAATTCTAGTATTTCATTATTTTGACCTTATCATTTATTTTAAGTTTTTCACTAACATAAACATTCAAATTGGAAAAGTGAGTTTAATGAAATTATAATAAACATCTTAAATTTTTTAGATTGGGGTTGTGAGTTTAAATTTGAGTTTGTTTGGGTCTTAAGACATTACTTCAAATATAGGGTAGAAAACTAAAATCCAAATTGTAATTAGAGTAAGATTCCTAGTTGAGTAATGAGTATTTAAATATGTATAACTTGAACTCTAAACATCTAAATTAGGTGATTCAAAAGTTTAAATACATTTAGGCCTACAAATATGATGAAGACACCTAAGCCTAGATCAATTATTTAGTAGTCTAAAAAGAGTTGTGAAGTTGTAGAATTTGTCATAGGCTAAATTGAGTTAGTCTTAATTTTTGCTCATAACTTAGATTCTAGACCTTTATTTTAGGTAAGACTAGATATATTGGAAAGTTAAAAAAAAGAGAACTACAATTTTGATAAGAAGGTAGACCCTAATAAAACTATATTTATTCGGGAATTAGTTTGAAACTTAATAAAGGAATTTTGTCACAATTAAATAACAAGTTTATTTTAACCTTAAGAATTTAAGGGATTTTTTTTTTTTAGTGTTTTAGGATTTTCTTGTGTTTACTATGTACATTCTCTAAAATATAAATAAGAATTGTTTTTAGCTACTAAAAAAAAAAGAAAAGAAAAGAAAAGGAGAGATGGACACATAAGGAGGGCAATAAACATAACTTTTCTAAGAATTTGGTTTTTTGTTTTTTATATGTACGTGGAATTAGGGTTTTTCAACAATTTTAAGAGATTTCAAAATATTTGGTATTTTAATAGAATAGGTTATTTGTTATGTTGTTTTCTTTTCTATTGGAATTGGTTAAATTGTTATGATTAAATTATTGAATGATTGTTATTTTAATTTATTTGTTTAAATAACAATTGATTGTTAGAGTTAAAGATTTTGACTTATATTTATTCTACTTCTATTTTTTGAGTAACAATTAACAATATGAGATTATAGACAAATTTTTATCTTATTGTTATAAATACATTAATATAAAATAAATAATTCAAACTTATGTAATTGTTACTTAGATTAACCTATTTTTCTAATTCTTAAGACTATCAAGTTATAACTCTAAAGGGCTTGTTCTAGGATAAAATAATTATAGTTTAAGTAGAGAGTTTGTTTTACTTAGTGAATATCTAAAAGAGAATTTGGGTAACAGAATTGGTTGTTAGCTAAAGTTAATAATTCCAACAAAATTGTGATAATATTATGGATAATCAAAAGTATCAAATATCATAATTGCAAATAAACTAAAAACTAAGGTTTGGTTAATTGGTATATTTATAAGTTGTTTGATTTAATTAAGTTGTTTACTTTAATTGTTATAAAATTAGAATTTAACATTATCCTTCTCATTTAAATTAGTATCTTTAAGTTTTAATTATCTAACATTAAATTAATAACACTCCTTGTGAGTCAACTCTTATTCACACTGTTTACTTTTGTATAATCAAGAGTAAGGTATTTATATTTTTTGTAACTTTGACAATAGCTAGCACACTCCTTATAAAGTTCTGATTGCAAAATAAAGAGTCAATTATGCTATATCAAGCTTTAAGAGCTTGTTTAAAGTCATATAAGGTCTTGATGAGTTGGTTAATTTTTTACACTTTTTCTTTCACCTTAAATCTTTCAAGTTATGCCATATAAATTTCTTCCTTTAGAAAATCATCAAAATGGAAGATTTAACGCCTAAGTGATTGATTTTCCATCTTGTTTGTGCAGTAATGGGAATCAAAATTTCAATTACATCAATTCTACTTATAAGAGCAAAAATTTCATTGTAGTTAATTCTAGGTTGTTATGAATGCCTTTGATTACAAGCCTTACTTTATACTTATTGATTAAGCCATTTAAATTCATTTTTACTCTATAAACCCATTTAACTCTAATCACTTGTTGTTTTGTTTGTCCATTAGTTTTTAGGTTTTATTCTTCTCTATTATGGAAATCTTTTCCTTTATTACCTTTTTCCATTCCTCTGCTTGTTGAACATTAACATAAATGGTAAGTTCTATTGTGGCTTAGCACTGATAGGCATTCTTTTCTATCTTTAAGTATTTAATCACAAGTCTTTACTTATAATATTCTTGCTAATTGCAAAATTATAAACTTTATGCCTCTTAAATTAAAAGTTGTAGCCAACTAAGATTCATTTTTTACAGTCTTATCTAGCTTGCTTCTTTTAACATCTAGTATATATGTGTAACATAAAGAACCAAACACTTTCTAGTATTTAACATATGGTTTAATGCCACTCCAAGCTTCAATTAGAGTCTTTATTTCAACTATTTTTATTGGTAACTTATTCTAAAAATAAAATAATAATGTTCATTACTTATGCCCAAAAAAGACTTTAACAGCTTCTTTTCAACGATCATGCATCTAGTGATCTCTAAGACTATTTTATTCTTTTTTTGCACTACTTTATTTTGTTAAGGAGTATAATTGATTGTAAACTATTATTGGATGACCAAATCAACATAAAACTAGTTAAATTCTTTGAAGACTTTTTTTTTCCATTTTTTATTCTTAATTTCTTCAATATGAATCCACTTTAAGTCTTAATTGAGGCTCTAAATTTCTTAAAAATATTAAAAAACTTCTAACTTTTGTTTCAGAAAATAGAGTCAAGTCATTCTTAAATAATCATCTATAAAAGGGAGAAAGTACTTGTTACCATTAAGAGAATCAATCTTTATAGGTCTATAAACATTTGAATGGAACAATTAAAGTTTCTCTTTAGCTTTCTAGGCACTTAAATTTAGAAAAGGCAACCTATGTTGCTTATTTAATTCATAACTTTCACATACATCATAATAGGTTTTAATAATGGGTAAGCCATTTAGCAATTCATTTTTCTATGCAAATTGGATCACTTTTATGTTGTGGTGCCCAAGTCCCTTGTACCACAATCTAGACTTATTAACAACTTTACTACTTTTACATTTAAGTAAATCAAGAAAGTTCAAAATTCAAGGCAAAGCTTTTGTTCTCCATAGGAGCAATGACAAATTCTACTCCAATAAAATCATAAATAATACAATCTCTACCTTTAAATAACAAAGTGTATCTTTTTTACATCATTTGGCCAACATTTAACAGATTTTGATCCAAATCAAGTACTAATAAGAAATTAGTTATAACATGAGTACTTAAAGAGGTTTTGGTGGCCACTGTGTCTTTGCTTTTGACTGTAACCTTTCCTTCATTGCTAATCTTCATTATTTTAGAGATTGGTTTTAGCTCGTTAAAGATCACCATATGACTAGTCATATGGTGAGTGCAACAATAGTCTATGAACTAGGACTCTTGATCTTTCTTCACTCATCATTAAAGCTACAAACAAGTGTTCATCTTTCAATTCTTCATTTGTAAAATTGGTCTTATATACTATGCTAGCTTCGTTGTTGGTATTGCTTCTTTCTACAATACCTCTCAGTATGTGCAACCTTAGCACAAATTTTCATTAAACCTTTTCTTTCTAGTAACAATCATCTCTTGCATGATTTTTTCTCTTAAAAGTAAGATGTGGTGAAAATTTTCCCCATTTTTCTAAGCTTTTTCCAATATCAAATTGCTTTCCTTTATTGGTTTGATCAATATTAGACTTTTTGGTATCACATGAAGTTGAAAGCTTTAGATTAGACCAGCCCTATAAAGTAGCTTTAACACTGCCCTACTACTTCTTCTTTGTTCTTAAGCTTCAAGAGCTCCAAAGAACTATAATAGGGTGATCTTGTTAAGGTCTTTAAAGTCTTTAAAAGAAGAGATCTTTGCTTCAAACTTCTTAGGAAGATTAATCATGACCTTTTCAACCACTTTTTGATCATAGATCTCCTTTACATTTAGTTTGATCTTGTTGACTACTTCTTGTAGCATTCGTCTTTAATATCTCAAATTCTCTTTTCAAATTCAAAAGTTTATTTTGTCATTACCATAGAACTTATCCTTAAGTTTATCCCATGTTTCCTTTGTTATCTTACATGTCATGATCCTTGTGAATGTATGTAAGTAAGGGCCTTAAACTTCTTAGAGCTCTACTAATTTGATTTAATGTTAGATTTTTAGGCAAAGGAGAAGGATCTTTACTTCTATCTATTGTTTCCCAAAGGTTATAAGCCTTAAGATAGGCATTTATCTTTATTAACCAAAGTTAGTAATTGTTTCATGAAAAATTAGAGTTGCTGGAAAAGACACATTACTAGAAGTAATTTCCTATATTTTGGTTTTTTGTTTCATTGCAACTTTGCTCTTTGTTTTTCTCTCTAATTTCATTGTTTTTCTCTTTGTTTTTTTTTTCATTTCTCATAACCCCTTTAAGATCATTAAACAAGAATGAAATGTAAAAAGTTAGAGGAATATATTTAATAATTGCAAAAAATCTCCTTATAGGAGTTTTACAAGTTGTTTAACCACTTTGTACTGTTAGCAACTTACACTAGTTTTGCCCTATACTTTCTATAAATTAGCTTAACCTTTACATTAACTACTTCACTAACTTACTAATGCAAAAGTTGTTTACTTGTACAGCAAGAAAACTACAGATTTTTATAACTTGCTCCAACTACTTCTACTTTTTTTTCCAACTCCTTTATTTTCTACTTTTTTTCTTCTTTTGTGGTGCAAGTACTATTGCTTCTACTAGTGTGACTTTGAGAGTCTTTAGGAAAAATCTCACATACTTGAACAACACCTTAACTCTCTTTGATCTTATTTAGCATTGTGTATAAGAGGACAACAATTTCTTATCTAGATTTAGCCATATGTACAAACCTATAAATTGCATCCGTTACCTTGTTAGTCCATCTAAAATCACAATCACATCCAACAACATGGCAATAACATAAAGACTAAAGCGTCAGCTTTATCCTCTATTTATCTTTAATCCAAACGAAAAGTGATAGACTAGTTGCAAGACTAAGGCATATAACTAGCATAAGAAAGTTGAAAAGGCCAAACATCTGCTAGGCCTTTTTAAGGCTTTTCTCATTGAATTGATTAGTAAGAAGTGATGACATTAAAACCGTGATTCCTGCACTACTTATAATAAGCAAGTATAAAACAAAAAGAATAGTAGCATTGCTACCTTTAACATTCTGGCAATAAGAAGTGTGATAATAAAGGTTACATGGTGGTAGTTTTAGCTTGGGGAAATAAGCTTGAATTACAAACAAAACTAGCCCCTACACAATTGCTTATATCAAACATTATGTGTTTAATCTAATTTCTCCATCTGACAAAAGAATTCACTATGAAATAAATAAAGGAAATATTGGTTTTCCTACTAGCATAATTTTATTCTTTATTATTTCAAAAAATTCAACCTCAATGATTTTAGCCCATTTATTCCATTTTTCTAATGCTTGTTGCTATTTGTAGTGGATAATTATGATTATGATAGGTACACAAGTATAAAATGTTTACTGTGGACTTGAGGCATCCTTAAATGACGTGTCAAAATAAGCATTTGTAGTGACAACCATCATAATAAAGAGAATGTAGGAAGTGCCTAAAGATAAGCATTGGTGTAGCTAATTTGGATCCCAGTGTTACAGTTACTATTATTTTTATTTTTAACTTCCCTCTATATTTTAAAAGTTAGTTAAGTTAGTTAATAAAAATGCTGAAACAATTTATAACTTATATTAGGTTACTTTACTAAACTTTAGTCCAATTTTGAATTAAAACTTTTGTATTTCTAATTTGGATTTGGATTTGAATTTAAACCTTTTGTTATAGAAATGAAATCAAATCTTGTGTATAACATGAATGATTATGAATGAAAGTTCATGTTGCTTTTAAAATAAGCTACCTAAGGCTTTTTATTTTATTTTTTATTTTATTATATTACTTCTTATTTTCTATAATTGTAGAAGTTAAACCACAAACCAAAACCTAGTTGCATGAATCATAAACTAAAAAATATGGTATTAAAGCATTTCAGTCTTTAAGGAACCTATCAAATTTGGGAGATCTAAGAGTAAACATTAAAGAGAAGCATGTAAGGGAGTGAAAACTTGGAAGAAAGGTTTGTGAGAGTTTATTACAAGAGATTAAGTTAACCTCTAAAGATGGTTGTTGCAAATTTTCCTCTATGGCCACCTCCAAAGTTCAATTTAGACAATTACCTCGAATGGACTATTTTGATGAAGGCCTATCTTAGGGCCCTTGATATCTAGGATGTAATAGAAAATGAAGGAGTCATTCCACTTTTACTAGCAAATGCAACACAAACACAACTTAGAAACCATAGTAAGCTTGTGTTAAGGCAATATAAAGTTTTGACATACATCTATTTAATTGTTACAAAAACAATTTTTAATAGGCTTATGACTTATGATATAGTAAGGATGCATGGGAAAAGTTGAAAAAGGAATATGGTGGAAGTGAGAAGATAAGAAAAATGCAGTTTCTTAATCTCATGAGAGAGTTTGAGTTGATTAAGATGAAAGAAAAAGAAAGTACAAAAGATTATGGTGACAGACTCATGAAACTTGTCAATCAAATCAAAAGCCTTGGAGAAGATTTTCTAAATTCAAGGATTGTTTAAAATATATTGGCAATATACTAGAAAGATTTAAAGTAAAAATGTCCTCTCTTAAGGACTCTAAAGATCTCTCAAAATTTTCTTTAAGTGAGTTGATGAGTGCTTTACAAGCTTAAGAGCAAAGATTGAAGGAGCATTCCATTGAGGGTATTTTTCTAGTTAAGCACTCAGAAAAAAACACAATAAAAGAAAAAGAAGCAATATGGAAAGCAATAGAAAAAAGAGGGAGAGGGCAACATTAGTGGTAAATAAGTTTATCTACCTTGTGAACATTGTAAAAAGCCCTTTTACCTACCAAAGTACTGATGGTGAAGGCTTAATATAATTTACAAGCACTACAATGAAAAGGGGTATAAAGAAAAAGTTTGTCCCAAGAAAAGAAGCCCTCACCAGAAGTAGTAATAAGCACAGGTAACAAACAACAAACACAAGGAAATTAAAGAACAACTTGTTGTGTCTACTAGCATTGCAACTAACAAAATGTTAAAGTTTGGTTAGTTGATAGTGGTTGTTTAATCCATATATCACCAAACTTAAAAGTTTTTAAAAGGCTTGGTCAATCCTTCTCATTTAAAGTAAGGATTTGCAATGGTGATCTCCTATAAATTAAAGGAAAGGGAGTTACGGTAATCTAATCCTTGTCAGGTAAAAAGTTGATCCCTAATGTGTTGTATGTACATGATATTAGTTAGAATTTACTCAGTGTAAGTTAGCTTCTAGAGAAAGGGTTCTCATTAGAGTTCAAGAACAAATTGTGCACCATTCATAATGTATCAGTAAGGAGCTATTTGTTGTTTCCATGAAAGAAAAGAGATTTCACTTATCTCTAAAGCAAGCTAAAAATATGACAATGTTAACCTCTATAATTAAAGCAAACTTATGACATGCTCATTATGCAAGCTTGTAAAAGTTGCACAAAAAGGAGATAGTGCATGTTTGCCAGAGATAATAGAAAGGGACACAACAAGGGAAGTAAGCAAGGCTACCCTTTCTAGCTAGCCAGAATCATAAAGCCAAAATAAAATTAGAGCTGCTATATAATGACATTTGTGACCTTATGAGAAGTAATTCACTTAATAGTAATAAGTACTTGTTAACCTTCATTAATGATTGTACTAAATTTTGCTCTTTTTTTTTCTTAAAGAAAAGATCAATTGCAGTAAAGGCTTTTCAAGATCTTAAAGCCTAGATTAAGAATCAATAAGGCTATAAAATCAAATCAATCTGGTCAGATAATAAAGCTGAATATACCTTTAGATTCTTTCAAAATATTTGTCTAGAAGCTAAAGTTCAATGGCAATTCATAACTCTATACACCCCACAGCAAAATAGGGCAAGTAAAAGAAAAAATAAAATAATAATAGAGATGTCTAGATGCATGTTCTTTGATAAAGACATGCCCAAAAGATTTTGGGAAAAAGTTGTAACCACAACTACATATCTTCTTAATAGATTGTCAATAAGAGTCTTGCTAGAAAAGACCTCATTTGAAGCTTGGTTTGGCTAGAAACCTTATCTTGATCATCTTAGAATTTTTAACAACATTTGTTATTTTTGTGTTCCAAAAAAGAAAAGAGACAAACTGGACTTTAAATTTAACATCAATATATTTGTAGGTTATACAAATACTGTAGACAACTACAAGTTATACAATCTCAAGTTTAAAAAGTTCTACAATAATAGAGATGTTACATTCTCAAAAAGGGACCTTAGAATTAGGAGAAAGCTAATGTTGAAGTTCCTCAACTTCAACCATCTCACTCTCAATAAAAACAACTAAAAGATTCAGATCAGTCTAATGATTGAGATATTAATCATATACAAGTTAGAGGATCAAGGCCTTTCTCTGATATTTATAAAAGAAGCCTTATTGCATAGCTTGAACCAATAAGCTATGCTAAGGCTTTAATTAATCTTGGTTAAAAGAGTGTGATAGAAGTTAAGATCAAAGTAATTTAGAAGAATAAAACATGGATCCTTGTAAGTAGATTAAAGAAAAAGAAACCAATTGGAGTTAAATGGGTCTTTAGAACAAAAATCAATCCAAATGGCACTATAAACAAACTAATAGCTAAGGGCTATGTTTAATAGTATGGCATTGATTACTCTGAAACATTTACTCTTATTTGTTGCTACTTAAAAAGGTTTTTATGTTCACTAATTTGATGTAAAATCTATTTTTTAAAATGATGAGCTATAAAAATAGATTTATGTTAGAAAACCTTAAAACTTTCACTATTAAGGACAATAAGACAAAGTCTACCCACTTAAGAAAGCTTTTTATGGTTTAAAACAAGCACTCAAGGCTTGGTATAACAAGATTAATGATCACTTGTTAATGCTTTCTTTGACTAAAAGCAAAAACAAGTCTACATTATGTGTTAAAGCTAATAAAGAGGAACTATTGGTGGTTTCACTCTATGTTGATGACTTGTTGGTCATAAGGAGCAATTCTTACTCAATGAGACATTTCAAATGTGAAATGATGAACATATTTGAAATGATTAACTTGGGATAAATTACTTTCTTTCTTGTTTTGGAAGTGTAGCAAACCAAAAAAGGAAGTTTCTTAAACCAAAAGAAATATGCAAAAAAGGTATAAAAGAGATTCCAAATGGTGAACTACAAAAGCTCAAACACTCTTTTGGCTTTAGGAGCCAAGTTCTTAAAGGAAGGTGGGGCATTAAAAGTATATTCTAATAAATTCAGAAGTTTAATGGGTTGCTTGATTTATTTGTCAACATCTAGACTAAATCTCATACAATGTATGAGTCTTTTGTCTAGATACATGCATAAGCCAAGTCAGATTCACTTTAAAGTAGCAAATAGGATTCTAAGATATGTCAAAAGGACTCTAGACCATGACATTATGTTTGAAAGGATAAAAAAGTTAGAATTGGTTAGGTACACAGACAATAACTAGGGAGGCTCACTTTAAGGTATATTTTTACCTTAAGATCAAGAGTTTTTAGCTGATGCTCAAAGAAACAATCAATTGTTGCATAATTAACAATTAAAGTAGAGTATTTAGCTATTATTATAATTGTAAAGCAAGCCATCTAGTTAAGAAATATGCTTGTAGATCCAAAACAACCCCAAAATAAGCCTACTAAAATTTATTATGATAACTAAGCAACTTTAGCCATTTCAAGAAACCTTATACTACATGGAAAAACTAAACAATTTTTATTAAAAATCCATTTTGTTAGAGAAACTTTAAAGAACAATGAACTTGAATTAGTATTCTACTTCTTAAAAAAACAATTAGTAGATATACTAGCCAAGTCATTCCATAAAAGAAGGTTTTCAGAATTGAGCAACAAGTTGGAAATGCATATTAGCACCACTAAGGAGGAGTGATGAAGATAAGTGTTAATGCAACTAATTTGCTTTCTAGTGTTGCAATTGCTATTGTTTTTTATTTTAAGATTATCTTTATATTTTTAAAGTTAGTTAAGTTAGTTAATATAATTGTTAAAATAATTTATAGTTTATATTAATTTATTTTACTAAATTTTAATCCAAATTTGAATTAGAAATTTTGTATTTTAAATTTGAATTTGAATTTAAATTTTCATTGTCAAACTTCAAATTTCAATTGAAATTTGAAATGAAATCAAATCTTGTGTATAAAATGAATGATTAGAAATGAAAGTTCATATTGCTCCTAAAATAAACCACCTAAGGCTTCATCTTTTTTTTTTTTTTTGAAATTTGAAATGAAATTAAATCTTGTGTATAAAATGAATGATTATAAATGAAAGTTCATATTGCTTCTAAAATAAACCACCTAAGGCTTCATCTTTTTTTTTTTTTTCTGTTACTTCCTATTTTCTATAATTGTAGAAGTTAACCATTCAATGATCTTAGTTCCCTCCTAGAAATTAACCATTCAACGGATGAAAAGTATTAAGGATACAAATGAAGCAGCAACGTCAAATACATGACTTCAAAGCAATGAGCAACAAAGTACCATGGCTTAGCCACAAGGGCATTTTTAGTCCCTGGCATACAAGTGATTATCACCAGCAAAGTATAGTTAAGCAATGCTAGAACTGCAATTGATATATGAGGTTGGAGATCCATTAATTGACAGTTTTTAATCCCATAATATGTCGTCTTTCATAGTCCTGATGGTTCATCAAATTTTAATTGGAGTTCGGCGAACCATTTTAGACAACATTTTTGCATTTTCTTCCCACAAACTTTTTCCTTTTCGCATGTAAACGTTATTTGATTATGAATCTCTCTGAGATATTATAACAACTAACAAATTGATGTTCATTTGGCTTGGATTACATAACTAGTGTAAGTCTGGTCCCAATCTTTGAATTTGGATTTTGTCAATTTGAAATTTCAAGGTTTTATAATAATATCAATATCCCCATCAGAACTAAAATGTCATTACTTGGTAATTGATTGGAAAACGACTATAAGAAAATCAAACTAGTTAACCTTTACGAAGTATCCAGTGTAGGTTCAGGTAATGATCAATTAAGTCAGTTTCAATTTAATAGATTGCTATTATACGACTATATGAAAAATACGTTGTGGCATTTCACCTTCAGGTCCCATCATTTTTTGCTTTTGTTTTGCAAGCACTAGGAAATTTTTTTCCCAATGAAGTGATGTGATCCCTATGATTTGTGCCTGCTATAATTCTCCTTTATTACTAATAATTGTCTTTTATTATTTCCAAATTAATAGGTGAGATTATACCCCTAATAATGGTCTGTTAAGTCTATATAATTGTAATACCCTACGGCTTTTGGATTCAACTAAGCAATAATATTATCAAAGCATTTAGAGGCAATCATTGGGTCAATCCCCTTGAAGCGATCATTGGAGGCTGATCCCCTCGAAGCGATCAATCCTATCTCTTTTATTTTTGCAAAACCCTTACTTCTAATCCCCAATTCCTAATCCCTATTTCAAATTCCTAATTCCAAAACCCTATGTTCTCATCATCTGGTATCAGAGCGGCATTCTTAGGGATTCTGTTTCCATTTCATCCACAAAAAAAAAAAAAATTGTTTATGCCCCTTACCCAATAGCAAAAGAAAAAATTTGGGTATCACCAATTTGCAATCTTACAGTATGTCTTCACACAACTCTTTTGATTTTGACGCTAGAATATCTTGAGTTGAAGAATCATTATCTCTCATGTAAGAGTCTTTCAAGAGGCTTGAACAAATGATATTTTCTATTGCACAGAAAGAGTCAGGAGACAACACTTATGGATCTGCTAACAAACAAAAAGAACCTATAGAGTCCTATAAAGGCACCAATCACAACTATACCTAACCACACTTAAGGGTAGAATTTCTCTGCTAGAATGAGAGTGATCCTATAGGTTGGATCTCTTGGATTGAAAAATATTTTCGCTTCCATCGTACACCAAAGCTCTCTAAAGTTGAAATTGCTTCTATTCAATTAAAATGTGATTCAATCCAATGGTATGATTGGGTCGAGTGATGTGGTGGAGTTCCAATGTGGGTTGAATTCACTAAAAGCCTTCTTGTGCGATTTGGGCCCTCAAAATATCACAATGTTGACGGGGAGCTCACAAAAATTTGTCAGACATCCACCGTCCTTGAATATTAGAGTCGATTCAAGTGACTTGCCAATCGAGCTAAAGGTTGGTCTGAAAGGCAATTAGTAAGAACATTTATTGAAGGACTTACTGCTGACATTTGATGAGAAGTCAAGGCTCGCCAACCACGAACAATGGTAGCAACTATCTCCTTTGCTCGCTTGCAAGTGGAGAAGCTAGGTGCTGAAAATCATCAACCATCTACTAAAGTGGCTAGCAAACCTATTAAGGGTAATACCAACTTACCCTCTTTTACTCATCCTTCTAACATTAGATGCTTAACCCAAGAACAATTAAAAAAGTGGATGACAAAAGGGTTGTGTTGGCACTGTGATGAGAAGTGGCATAAAGAGCACCGTTGTAAGCAAGGGAAGCTTTTAATGATTGAGCTAGTTGAGGAGACTAAAGAAATAAGTGATGACCACACGAGCCTAGATGATGATGACACCTTTTTTGAATACGTAGATGAGCTTGTTGTGTAGGCTTTAGCTGGGTATTCGAACCCACAAACTATGAAGATTGATGGATTCCTTAAAGGACGGCCAGTAATGGTACTAGTTGACTCAGATAGTACCAATAACTTTATGGATGAGAAGATCACCAAAAGGATTGCTTTTTCAATCGAGGATTGCGACAAGTTCGCAGTGAAGGTTGCAGATAAGAGAAATTTGACATGTCAAGGGAAGTGCATAAAGGTAAAACTCGTGTTACAAGGTCAGATCGTTTATGTTGATCTCTTCTTACTACCCCTAAAAGATCATGAAATTGTCCTTGGCATTGATTGGTTGTGAACCTTGGGAGATATTATTTGAAATTGCTCTAGGCTAAGAATGAAGTTTTTATTGAATGGACACCTAGTGGAATTACACGGAAGACGTGGGGGTAAAATTACCACTGTTAGTAGTTATAAAATGTAGAAGGTCCTACAAAAGGCAGGACAAAGGTTCCTAGTGCAGTTGACAAGTGTAAAGGTGGCCAAATCACATTTTGTACAAGGGAAGGAGGTTGCGATACTATTGACTGAATTCTCTAATTTGTTTGCTGAGCCCGCAGGTCTACCCCTACAAAGGACACACGACCATCATATTTTGTTATTATCCAAGAATACACCTGTTAATGTTTGACCCTATCGTTATCCACACTTCCAAAAAGGAAGCTGGCTTCATTAAATTGAGTGTTAGCCCATACTCATCTCCTGTCCTTTTAGTAAAAAGAAAGGACAGTTCTTGGAGGATGTGCGTGGACTATCGGGTACTCAACCACATTACTGTGAAGGATAAATATCCTATTCCTGTGGTTGACGAACTATTAGAAAAATTGGGAGGTGCTCAATTATTCACTAAACTAGATTTAAGGTCGAGATATCACCAAATCCCGGTCCATAAGGAGGATATTCAAAAAACAACTTTCAAGACATATGATGGTCATTACGAGTTCCTAGTTATGCCCTTTGGACTTACCAATACACCTTCAACATTTCAAAGTTTAATGAATGATATCTTTCAGCCATATTTACGTAAGTTTGTCTTGATATTTTTTGATGATATTTTGGTGTACAGTTCTTCCCTTAAAGTACATTTGTCACATTTGCAGACTGTGTTCACTACCCTGCATGAGAACTTTCTATTTTTTAAGAAGACAAAATGTAACTTTGCTAGCCAAACAGTGGAGTATCTTGGCCATGTTGTCTCCAAAGAAGGTGTGGCAGTTGACCCTTCCAAAATTCAAGCAATGTTAGATTGGCTAATTCTAAAGATGATCAAGGCATTACGAGGCTTTTTAGGATTAACTGGTTATTATGGCAAGTTTGTTCGTGACTATGGAAAGATCAGTGCTGAATTAACAACTCTTTTAAAGAAGGATTCATTTAACTGGAACGACAAAGTAGAGGAGGCGTTTGATCAACTCAAGCGAGCCATGACCACCATCATAATTCTTACCTTACCAGACTTTAGTAAGGTATTTATTATTGAATCTGATGCTTCTAGAATTGGAATTGGTGTTGTATTAATGCAGGAAGGTCATCTTATTGCCTTCACCAGTAAGGCATTATCACCAAAACATCTTAGTATGTCTGTCTATGATAAGGAGATGTTAGTTATTATTTATGCAGTCTCAAAATGATGTTCGTATCTCATTGAGAGGTGTTTTCAAATTTGGACCGATCATAAAAGTCTAAAATATTTATTGAAGCAACAAATCTCTTCTATGGAACAACAAAAATGGATTTCTAAATTGTTGGGCTATGATTACGAGATCATTTATAAAAAGGGGAGTGAGAATTTGGTAGACGACGCATTATCTTATATTTTGGAGCAGGCTAAAGTGGTGGCACTCTCTATCCCTACCTGCACTATAATTGTGCAAATTAAAAAGGAGTAGTGGCTAATCATGAAACTCGAGAGATCATTAAGAAACTACAAACAAGTCCTAATTCTGTTACTCATTACACTTGGGATTCTTAAGATTTACACTATAAAGGAAGATTGGTACTTGTTCCTTATTCTCACTACAAGGACACAATTATACAAGAATATCATGTCTCCCTGACTCTCGGCCATTTAGGATTTCTTCATACTTATAAGCATATTGGTAAGGAGTTTTATTGGAAAGGTATAAAGAAGGAAATCAAAAGGTTTGTAGTTGAATGTGATGTATGCCAACGTCACAAAAGTGAATCTGTGGAATCTCTAAGACTTCTTCAACCTTTACCTATCCCAAAAAAAATTTGGACAGACATTTTTATGGATTTTATTGATGGATTCCTACTGTCCCAAGGTAAATCCACTATTTTTGTTGTTGTTGATTGCTTAACCAAATATGTTCATTTTTGTGCAATTAGTCACCCTTATACTGCTGCTAGTATTGCTCAAGTTTTTGTTGACAATATTATAAGGCTTCACGGTGTTCTTAAATCAATTATCAGTGACCGAGATAAGGTCTTCACCAGTAATTTTTAGAAGGAACTATTCTGCTTACAAGGGACATAGCTGAATAAGAGTACTGCTTATCACCCACCAACAAATGAATAGATTGAGGTAGTCAACTGATACTTGGAAAATTACCTTCATTGCTTTGCAAGTAACAAGCCAAAGAATTGGGTAAAACGACTTCCTTAGCCGAATAGTGGTATAATACCACTTATTATTCCTCTACAAAAATGTCCCCATTTCAAGTAGTTTATAAGCGAGTTCCACCTACTCTTACAAGGTATACGAACATGGATCAAGTCGATAAAGACTTACAAGATAGAGACAAGTTGCTCCAACTCCTAGAAGACAACCTTATTACAGCCTAAGCCCATATGAAGCAACATGTGGATATGCATCGTACGGAGCGAGAGTTTTTAGTAGGAGATTAGGTATATCTTAGACTCTAACCATATCGGCAGTTATCCGTCACTGTCCGCTCCTTAATGAAATTATCCCCTCGTTTCTTTGGGTTATACCAAATTTTGGAGCGCATTGGTCTTGTTGCATACTATCTTAACTTACCAACAGGATTAAAAATACATCCTGTTTTTCCATGTCTCTTGCTTAAAAAAGAAGGTAGGGGATGGTGTGGTGAGACAAAGCCAACTGCCTGACATTACCTGCACAGGAGAGGTCAACCTTTAGCCGTAAGCCATCTTAGACCGACGTATTGTCAAACGTGGAAATCAAACTGTTGTCCAAATCCTGGTTTAATGGACTAACCTCCCTGTTAAGGATGCTACCTGAGAGTTTTATCATTTATTTACAAATCGATTTTCAGATTTTATTACCAGTTAGCCTTGAGGATAAGACTATTTTTTAAGGATAGAGGAATGATGTGATCTCCATGATTTGTACTTATTATAATTCTCCTTTATTATTAATAATTGTTTTTTATTATTTCCGAATTAATAGGCGAGATTATATCCCTAATAGTAGTTTATCAAGTTTATATAATTGTAATACTCTATGACTTTTGAATTCAACTAAATAATAATATTATCAAAGTATTTAAGTTATTAGATGTTGATCCCCTCAAAACTATTATGAGAGACTAATCTCCTCAAAGCGATCAATTTTATTTCTTTTATTTATGCAAAACCCTTACTTACAATCCCCAATTCCTAATCTCTATTTCAAATTCTTAATTCCAATTTCAAATTCTTAATTCCAAAACTCTAAGTTCTCGTCATAAAGATGCTATGTTGGTTTCCTCAAATTTGAATTTGATTTGTTTAATTATCATTTCTTAGCTTTTGAGTTAGTTCAATCACAAACTTATTAACTATTGCTGATCAGCAAAACAAGTTATATGGTGATGAGTATAGGAAATTAGTACTGCTTGGTTGGCCTACTATTGTTTATTAAAAGTCAGGTCCAGGAAGACATCATTCCATTTCAAAAAAATTTGTTGAAGATATATTAAGGATTTTAGGCCCTTTTGACCACTTCCTATATCTATAGTGCTCCTCTCTACTTGATTGATTCTGTGAGTGCATATTCTACTTGTTATTACCCTCAGGTGCATTGTTATAAGGTGTAACAACTACGAGTGATACGTGAGGGGAGGGAGGGAGGGGAAGGGGGAGAGAGCATGTCCTGTCGAAAGAACGACTTTATGTGTGAATTCATTGAGCCCACTGCCACGGAAGAGCATAGCTTTGTTCTTCAACAGACAAACGCAAAAGAAAATCAGATGAAAAGACCTTGGATATCTAATGACGTGACTATTAACTAAGTGGCTAAAGGCACCACATAAATAACACAATATACAGAAGAACAAAAGAACTGGGATTCCTGTGCAAAGAATGCCTGACTGACTACGCTTACATGTGGGAAAGTGTAATCCCAAAATTTATAGAATCCGCAGATCAATAATTCAGTAAGGAATACTTCACTCGCAAAACAATCTTTCCTTTGTCAACCCCAAGCTTTGCTCCTGTTACCAACCAATGACCTGGAGTGTCTTGTGGTCCCTTCAACATTTCGCTCATGTCCACAATTTTTGTTAGTTTGCCTATGTTGCTTGAGCTATCTTCCTTCTTCTCGCCGGTGGGTTTTTCATTTGAAGTTGATGAGGATGCTCCGTTAGGTCGTTGTGTGGCAGGATTTGATGGGCTGTGGTCCCACACAGACCGCCTTATTGTACAACCTGGAACCTTTGAGAAGAGGAGTTTGAGGTGTAAAACATTTTTAGCACCAAAATCCCAGACTCCAAGCTGAGCTCCCGTGACAATGTGCACGCCAGAGAGGTCTCCGATGGAGGTGTCAGTGTACTCTATTGGTGCAGTGCTTACATGGGAGAAGTTCTTCCACTTGACAGGCTCAAACCAGCGACTGTCCTGCTCCTCAGGACCTTGCCATTTGGGTGCACCTATGGCCACATGTGCATCCCAATGTGGTTGGAGAATTTTTGGAAGAGACACTAGATGCTGCAAATGGATGGCAAGTCGGTTTTGCTTGCTGCCTTCTAAGCTAAGTCTAAGGCCAGTAACTGGCTTACGGCCAATTGTGACCTGCAACCCATGCAGGTCTTCATTTAGTGAGAGAAATATTCCTAAGCTGATGTTCTCTCGAAAAGAGCTTACATCATGGAGCAAAGAGACACTCTGCACTAGACGAATAGAATAAGGGAAAAAAGGGAATTCCATTTACAGTAACAAATGCATAAGAGAGCATCATCAAGCCATACAGATTTCTAATTCATTGGCATGGCCATTAGGACTAAGCTATGCCATAGTGGTAGTCATCCATTATCCTGTAATTCTCTCAATTCTCATCCCTGCAGGATTTTAAACAGAGATTTCCAATTCAGTTTAGACTGTTAATCAATTCCTTTCCCTTTGTAGAACAAGTTAGACACACTTCGCTTTAGTTACAATCCTGAAACTCCTCACATTGATATAAGTAGCAGCTCCTGAACTGGAGAAGCTTTCTCTGTAAGGCTTTTAACACAGTAAATCATCATTCTAGCAGTACTTCAGTGTCTGAAATCATGGTTTCTGTAGTTCATAAATTGCACCTTCTTCCTCAGATTGTAATAGTTTTCTTATAGGGAACAGTTCCAGTTTCAACCAGCAAGTTATCCTCTTAGCAAGCAATTTTAAGATTCCTAATGAACGAAAGCAACAGCATCACACAGATGAAAACCAAGGCATCCACAGTAATTGTGCCAAGGATTTCAAGTTGTGCACTCTGTTTTCTTTCCCCTTTATCACACAAAAAAATAACAAAAAAAACAAAAGGAATCTTTTAACAATCAGAATCATCACATTATCATGGGGTGGAAATTCAGGAATCTAAAAGTACCTGCTCTGGGCTGATATAAAGCTTGGGCCCCATCAAGCTGAACTGAAGTGATTGGCAAACAGGCTCCTTTCTTTGCAGGTTATTCTGCTCTGGAGCCCAAATACGGGCAATTTGGAAGTCCAGGAAGTACTGCAAATCCTCAATAGGTGGTTTGTCTGGCAGAAATAGTTGTAATCCAATAATCAACATTTTTCACATTCGAATGACTGAAATGAAGCAGACTATGCCCAACAGAGTTTTAAATGCATAGCTCTAGTTATATTTTAAAACTACGTCTAATGTTTCTTGAACAACTATTTTGTCCACTAACTGTTTGTAAGGAGATGGGGATGGTTTTGACCAGCAACTGCAGGACTGGCTGTATTGCCTAAGGTCTTTATAAGGCAGAAGCTGTAGGAAAAAAAGCCTTTCCATGCAATTTTAGAGCTCACAACTACTGGTAATTTCTTGAAATGGCCAGTCATACCTCTTAAAGGAAATCATCATCATGACATTTCAATGCTCATAACTATTCAAAATCATCACCAATCACAAGGATTCAGCTTGATAGCCACCTCAAGTATGTTACAGCAGCTTGGGGGAGAGGTTGAAGGTTCATACCCTCACCTCTCCTCTAATGAGCAAGAAAAAAAAAAAAAAAATTCACCCTTCAAAAGATGATTCAGAATCATCATCAAGACATCTACATTCTCATGCAACTATTAGACAAGAACTTACACTCCAAGTACGAGTCAATTGCTCTGGCCAAATGTTTCATACCAGACACTCCTTCAAGCAGTGAGACAATAGGCATAAATGTCATGTTAATTACATCTGGAGCGGACAGCACAGTTCCTGCCCACTTGGCATGGCTCTGCTCAAGATCATCACCTCCTCTTCTCCTAAAAATGACAGTTACGTCCTACAGCAAGGAATATAAATTTTAACACATTTCTATCTTTTTCAAATTGCATAGCATAAAAAGTGTTTAGGTGACTAAAGACTGCCAATAAAGAAAGCATATTAATGAAGTTCCATATCCAAGACAAAAAGGCATAAAGCAACAAGATAGGGGCTTTGTTGAGGACCAAATAAGTGAACAAACACTGACAAGATCTAGCTTAAACCAGTGTAACAGTTTTGCACACCCTTTTTAAGTGACCATGTTATTACACAAACCTTGTCCTTGTACTTCAAGGGTCCAGCACTTGACTGACTTATGGAGTCCTGAAACCTCTGATCTGAAATGTCCGTCATGTAGCTCTCAATGTCCAATGCTGACAAAGGAGATAATTGATGCTGCCTAATGTAAACAACATCTCTTCCACCAATTGTTGCAGATGTGACAACATGAGTTCCATAGCTTTCAATGAAACTAAAACAAGAACCCAAAAAAAGAGATAAAAGAGTAAATAGGGGCTGTTAAAGAAGTGTATGATACTAAGCTCTTCATTTTATCTATGAATTTAATGAATGAATTTCTCAATTTGAAATGCATAGAGGTGCATGTATTACAAAGATTTCACTGTCATAGTACCAAATTGACAGTCACAGAAAGCAGTAGTTAGATACCTTACATCTTTCAAGCTCCTTAACAGCATATCTTATGACCAAAACAGGACAAAATTTGGTACCACTACAGCAATTCTTTATTTTCACTAAAGTAGAAACAGCTATGAAAACTTGATTATACCATGATTTTTGTGACCTCCACAATTCTAGACTAAAAAAGGAAAGTCCAATAAATGCTTTGGTTAGCAATAATAAGCTTACTTTGCTAAGGATGCAGGATCCCAAGAGTAAGGAACAGCACGCTTGATTTGTTCACGCAAAACTAAATTCTGATTCACTAATTGAACCCTATAAAGGTTAATGAGATGCCCAACCATTGCAAGGGACTTTGTTGCAGCTGCATCAACTTTCCAAGAACCAGTGAAATTGAACATGCTATTGAAGCTTCCAAGTGGAATACACCCTGGTATATCTGATCTCAAATTAAACTGTTCCGCCATCTGAAATTTCAAGGAAAAAAGAAAAGTTTCAATTAAATGCAGATGCCTTTTTTCTTGGTTAGCAAATGGAACCCTGACCAGAAAATTGTACACAAAAAAAGAGGCCCATAGGAAAATGCGGTAAGGATCTAGCATATCCCTAGCAGATGTTTTCCCTAGATTCTTGTCCTGATACACCGCTGCTGCCACCATCAACAACAACATCTCCAGCAGATGTTTCTCTAGATTCTTGTCTTGTGGCTAAAACAACAACAACAAATATTGCATAGCCAAAAGTAGGAGCAATAAGTGTCAATGTGCTCCTTTTTCTTCAACTGATGAATGTGCAATCTCTAGCTTAAGGCCAACTTTCCAACCTTACTTGTAATGCACAGCAGACAGGAAAGAAAACTTGGATAATAAAGCATTCAACAATTTTCAGGGATTTCCACTTCAATGCATTAAATGGAAATTGATCGCCAGAGCATCATTAATTGTGAATGTACTTCCACCAAAACATAAAAGAACCAGGAATTCCCAGAACTTAGGATTGGAAACTGAAGCACATGAGCCATCAAAAGGAATATCTTTAACCATCCAATGAATTTTACCTGAGAAGTTTTCTAGCAGAAAATATTTGGCAAGTTTTAATATGGTGCAACAATAGTTGGCATCGGATAAATGATCTCATGCCATACACCACTGAGGGCAAATCAAAGCCAGTTCCATAACCTTAGTAATTAGCATTCTCAAGCTTTAAGTCTCAAACATAAAATAATTTATACAATTAATGTTTGAAATGATCACAGCTTTTTCCCAAAGTTATTAGCATGAACTTTATCTTTCGTGCATTTCAATTGGTTCTTGCCTGGTCTATTCATTTATTGACTGATTGGAAGCTACATTAATGTTAGTGGAACAACAGACAACTGTACATGTCACCAACTACTTCCATGTCTCTAAGCCATTGATATCAGTAGGAAATAACATAATCCTTGAAGAATATTGAGAACAACAAAAGCATCTTAGGAAAGAATATTATGTCCCAAATCACTATTTATTATTGATCAGAGGCTCCATGAATACAGTCTACTTTTCCTAAAAACCAACTCTGGATAACAGAATTTCATAACTAGTCATACATAATTTTCAAGTCCTAAGCTAGCTAAGTTAGGCAAGAACTAAGACATTGCAGCTAAGATCCTGTAATCCTTGATGAGACTTGACAGTAAAAATTTCAAATGACTGGATGATATTGAAGGCTTTGAATGGCCCTCTAGTTAGAAGAACTTTAGATGCCATAGTGAAAGCAAAAAGACAAGTAGTAAAGTGAGATCTAACTGTCCAGCTCAAAGTGTTGATTAAAAACTTTACACCCAAGTTACTTGTTCACCAAACTCCACTGACCTCCTAGGACTATTCTTTAACAGTGTTTTGAAGACACATGGGGTCCTTGTTAAAATGAAATAGCCACTGCTAGTGCCATTACCATCTTTCACTGGGTCAATCAGTCTACTCAAGTCCCCATTTCTAGCCAAAAATAAATCACCTGAATTTAAATTAGAGCCTTTATAGTTGGGTCCGGCTCATCATAGGGCATGTCAATCAAAATAGAATAATGAACCTATTAGTTTCTTCGCAGAATATTGTATACTCCGTAAGGCATCTATTTGATTCAAAGCCAACATATATGAGGGAAGTTTCTTTGCCCAAACATTGTTTTTGTGAGTATGGCAAGCCATTTGAAAGTATCTCCTCTACAGATGAATCCATCAGCTGGGCAATATTACAGATACCAGATACATAATTTTCATTCATAGCCCTGAATCAAATTATGGAAACCAAGCCTGCCTCAAAGAATCCAATAGCTGATTGATCATATCAAAGAAATGGAAGGCACCATTGGTCTGCTTCTCTGCACAAGGGCCTTTCCAGTTGCAATGATACATTTAAAGAACACAGGAAGTCCCCCATGGTTAAATTGACAGACATAGTAATTAGGCAAATGGAGATTTGCCCCATCAAAATTGGAGTAGCACTTGCTGCTTCACAAATCCACAAGCATTCAATATTGGTTTCAAAGACATCAAAACATGGAACAAATGATTTGGGGATGAAAATCCCAACCAACACTACGCACCATCATCAACAGTACAACTTCATTCTCAACTAAATCACAACCATGTTAACAAAGGAAATTGCAAAGAAAAAGAAGCAAGGCAAAAATTTACGCAAAAAGACTCAAAATACAATAAAAAACGAGAATTCAAGCATGCCCAGGTAAGATAAGGAAGAAAAGAAAAACAAAAATTGAAAAAAAAAAACGAATTTCACCTCATGGAAGCTGCAAACACCGATTTTCTCCATGCTCCTCTGGCCAGCCGAGCAGTCAATATCAACAGAAACACTTGGGACAACAACCCCATCAGACAGAACAAGATCCCTTGTGCGTTCTTCATCAACAAGCACCAGTCTTGACCCAGGAGCACCTTTGCAATACAAAAGCCTTATATCAGATGTGACATCAAAACCGCGACCCAGAGCCTGGATTGAGTTGCAGATTGTTGTGGTCAATGCATCTAAGGAGCTGGAGGCCACGCTCATCTTCCCCTTCTCTTGTCCTTCTCCTTTCTTCTCATAAATGATGGGCAAATAGGATTTTGATCCCTGTGCCTTCGTTTATTATTCCTTTTCTTAAATTATTTTTGTGAGCGCAAAATGAAAGGAAGTGGCTTTAGTTATGGGGGGGGCGGGGGCGGGGGAGAGAGTCTTGGACTTAGGAGCTTGTGAACTTTCTTGTTCTTGCTCTCTCCGTCTGTCTTGATTTTTCTATTTTGGGTATTATTTACAAATATTTATATTATATTAATACTTTAAATATAATATAAAATATTTTACATATAATACAAAATTTAATTTTTATTTTCTTAAATTTATTACTTTTAATTCACTTAAAATTTTCTATCTCTGCTACGATGTTGTTATTCTTTGGCGTTGTTGTTGGCTGACTGCAATAATGCCTAAAAATACGCGTTTTTAGGGTCCCAGACATAGAGAGCGGATTCCAAGTTGACTGGTCTCAAAGCTAAAAGCTACACTTTTGACACGATTAATTAATTAATTAATTTTAATCAAGCTATATTGTAGTTTTTTTTTTCTTTTCTTTTTTTGATAAATTGGAAATTAATTTTATTAAGAGAGGGGCTAATACATCGGATGGACAGTCAAGAATACAAGGAGTAATTTATCTTCACTCGTCTCATCCGAATGGCAACTCTGACGTACGACCAAGAAAATCAGGGTTCCCCAATAAGCAGACGTACACCGTAAGGGCCCCAAATAAAAACCCAGAAGAAGACCAAAGTTCCACCGCTGACATTACTCTCTATTAGTAGCATGCAGTTAGTAGAAGTGTAATACAGCACGACTAACGCACAAGAGTGAACTGTGAAACACTGGACAAGCAAAGGACGCACGCAGATCAACCGAGAGCCGCCATCAAAACCTAGGAATATAACAGTAGCATGGAGGAGCACGGCAAAAGAAATAAACCAGCAATGACAGCAACAAGGCGTGTAGAGGTGCACCCACCAGCGATGTACGAAAAAGCAGTCGGGGGAGAGATAACCTCTGTGTCCCAAAGAACACTGCAAAGCAGGATGCTCGCTTCCTCCTTTCCTATTTTGGCTTGGGTCAGTCTCCTAAATCTCCATACATAACCATAAGTTCATAGCTTCATGGTGAAGAGACAAAGCCAACAGCATCTCTCCACCCCCAAACAAAATTTTCCACCCAGAAGAAAGAACCAGGAGCAAAGATGGGCATCCCAATCATCATGCAGGGAGGACATGGTCTTCTGGGTTCCACAGTGAGATGACCAATTCAAGGGACACAGTAAAAGCCAGTAGATGTCCAAGACTTGTCTGGTAAAAGCCAATTACTGAACATCTGAAGCCCACCAACTCGGAATTCTAAATCAAATAGGTGTAGACTGTCCGACAACGCCTTGTTTGGTCGAATCGTCCGCAATTGCATTCGATTCTCTCCTTATATTTGTGACTTTCCAATCATAATAGTCCAAACATTTATTAACAAAAAGCATATCCTCGCACAATCTCTGAGGGCCACGTGAGTTACTATTTACCTTTCCATTTCATTAGTACCAAACAGTCCAATCTAACACACACACACACACGCAAAGACAGAGAGTTAGGCAGACTTGCTTTTGTCTCTTACCGCGGACAAGACCCTTCCATTGCAAGAAAAGATTTTAAGGAGTATTTGCAATGCATCAACTTTTAGAAAAAGAGGTTGAATTTCTTTTACCAAAATTCTTAATTTTGTAATTTAAAATTTTTTTTTATATAAATATTAATATACAAATCGTAATGGATTTTACATATTTTTATTCATAATATTGGATTCCTACTGTGAAGATAAAAATTCTCTTCTAATTTTACTTTTTAATAAATTTCTCCTACTCTTCCCCTTTCCCTTTTTTCTGGTTTTTCTCTTTGATGGTGAAGGAGAGGAAAAGAAACTGTAATGGAAAAATCACGTCTCTTTTTCCTGTAACAGTTATTTTCAATAAGGAGAATAATTCTCTCTTTTCCTATAACCGTTATCTTTAATAAAGAGAGTAATTTTCTCTTTTCCTGTAACCGTAACCGTTATCTTTAATAGGGAGAGTGATTCCCTTTTTTCCTGTAACCGTTATTTTTAATGGGGAGAGTGGAGGGATTTTAAACCCGATGACCTAAATTACCATTATACCTAATCGACCATCATATTAGACCTTTTATATTTAGTCATACTTTAAATAACAAGGGTCACTTATATCAATTAATTTAACAATCTCCCACTTGGCTCATGTTATGACTTGATGAATCAATAACGAATAAGTGTGCATCATACTTAAAGATCATCAAACCATAATACTTGATTGAATTAAGATGATTGGATCATGGCAGTCACATATCTTTTAGCGATATGATTCCTTCCATGTATCACATAATCATCATAATTCATAATAACTTTATTGAGGAACATTGAGACTTTAAATTATCATTTCCAAATACGCTATTAGTTATCTCACAAATTATAACTGTATACAACTTAATGTAGATAACAAAAGTGCAAACAAAACCATGACCTTAATTGAATTCATAAGTGTCACAATGATATGAGTAGTACGAAACATTAACTTTCAAGAGAATAAGGACCCGTCCAAAATGCCCATCCGTTCAACATGTCCAGTAAATGTTTTCAGTGGCAAACCTTTAGTTAACGGGTCCGCTATCATCAATTCAGTACCAATATACTTAATAGACACTTTTTGGTTTTGTACTTCTTCCTTAACAGATAAGTATTTCAAATCCATATGTTTCGCACCTTTAGAATACCTATCATTCTTAGAGAAGAAAACAAATGCAGAATTATCACAATAAATTCTTAACGGCTTTTCTATATTGTCGACCAAACCAACCCTTAAGATAAAATTCCGCAACCATAATGCATGAATAGTAGCCTCAAAGTATGCTACAAATTCAGACTCCATAATGGAAGTAGCAATGACAGACTGCTTCCCACTTTTTCCATGAAACTGCTCCTTCAGCCAACAGAAACATGTAACCAAATGTAGATTTCCTCGAATCTACACATCCAGTATAATCTGAATCCGAGTAGCCTACTACTTCAAGATGACTTGATCTTTTATAAGTAAGCATATAATCCTTAGTGCCTTGTAAGTACCTAAGTACTTTCTTTCCAGCTTTCCAATGATCCATTCCAGGATTACTTTGATATCGGCCTAACATTCCGATAACGAAACTAATGTTTGGCCGAGTGCATGTTTGAACATACATCAAACTTCCAACCAGCGATGCATAGGGAATGGATTCCATTGATTTTTGTTCCAAATCATTCTTTGGACATTGCAATTCACTGAACTTGTCCCCTTTCTGAATTGGAACTATTCTTATAGAGCAATTTTCCATTCTAAATCTCTCTAATACTTTATTGATATAGCTTTTCTGAGACAATCCTAACAATCCTTGTGATCTATTGCGAAATATTTCTATTCCTATCACATAGGATGCCTCATTCATATCTTTCATTTCAAAAGTTTTAAAGAGAAATTTCTTAACATTATGCAACAAACCCATGTCATTAGCAGCCAAAAGAATGTCATCGACATATATAACTAATATAATGAACTTGCTCCCACTGACCTTCATATAGATACACTGATCAACGGTGTTCTCTACAAAATCATATGATGTAATGGTATTATTGAACTTAATATACCATTGTCGGGAGGTTTGTTTCAGTCCATATATCGATTTCTTTAATTTACACACCAAATTTTCTTGCCCTGTGGTTATGAAACCTTCAAGTTGGTCTATATACACTTCCTCTTCTAAGTCACCATTCAAAAAGGCGGTCTTTACATCCATTTGGTGGAGCTCTAGGTCATAGTGAGCCACCGAAGCCATAATAATTCTTAAGGAGTCTTTCTTAGAGACTGGAGAGAAAGTCTCCTTATAGTCAATGTCATCCTTTTGAGTGTAACCTTTGGCAACAAGTTTGGCCTTATACCTTTCGATGTTGCCTTTTGAGTCTTGCTTGGTCTTGAAGACCCACTTACAGCCAACTCGTTTTGATCTTTTAGGCAACTCCATTAGTTCCCAGACTTGATTTACATCCATCAATTTTATCTCTTCTTTCATGGCATTGAACCACTTTTCAGAATCATTACATTTCATGGCTTGTTTAAATGAGACTGGATCTTTATCAATGCTTAATTCAGATTCATGTTCAAGTGAGTAAACCACATAATTATTTGATATAGCTAATCTTTTCTGTCTTGTAGACCTTCGTAATGCCATTTCTTGTGGTATCACTTGCTCATTTGTGACTTGTATATTGTCACTTGGTTCATCTCTTATGTGTTCACTTTGTGTGTTTCGAATATCAATTTGTTGTCTTTATATATCGCATAACTATGATGCAACAAAAGGAACAACAACTTGAGTAGAAACACTTTGTGTGGGGATAACAACTTGAGTAGAAGTGCTCACTGTGGATCTTTCATTTTGTAATTCTCTAATATCCATCTTTCGTGATTCCCCACTCCCACTGAACTAACCATTTTCAATGAACTGAGTAATGTTAGACTCAATTATTCTAGTACTATGGTTAAGACAATAGAACCTATATCCTTTGGACTTTTCAGGATAGCCAATGAAGTAACTACTAATGGTTCTTGCATCAGGCTTTCTTTCATATGAATTATATATCCTTACTTCTGCTGAACAACCCCAAACATGAAGGTGTCTTAAACTGGGTTTCCTACCTGTCCATAACTCATAAGGAGTCTTAGGGATAGCCTTACTAGGAACCCTGTTCAGTAGATATGCAGCAGTTTTTAATGCATGCATCCACAAGGATAAAGGTACAGTACTGTAACTTAACATGCTCCTAACTATATCCATAAGTGTGTGATTCCGCCTTTCTGCTACACCATTTTGTTGTGGTGTACCAAGCATCGTATACTGTGCACATATGCCTCGACTTTCAAGAAGTTTTGCAAATGGACTAGGACATTGTCCACTTTCATTGAATTTTCCATAATATTCACCACCCCTGTCTGACATAATCACTTTTACTTTTCTATCTAACTACCTTTCCACTTCATTTATAAACACCTCCAGGGCGTTTACTGACTGAGACTTTTCATGCAGTAGATATAAATAACAATATCGTGAGTAGTCATCTATAAATGTGATGAAATATTTCTCACTACCCCATGTTGAAATATCAAAGGGGCCACAAATATCAGTGTGTATTAATTCTAAAGGCTCATTACTTCTCATGGTTGGGTTCTTTGATATGTGTCTTGTCTGTTTCCCTTTTATACAGTCAACACATACCTCCCAATTAGTAAAATCCAATTGAGGCAGGACATCACCTTTCACCAACCTCAATATCCTTTCTTTGGATATATGACCTAATATTTGATGCCATAAGAAAGCAGAACTGTCATTATGTGCATTACGTTTGTTACCTATATTATGCTCAACAAGAAATAGAGAATCAACATACATAACATCAAGATTAAAACGGTACAAATCATCAACCAAAGTACCAGATCCATAATAGTACGAATGTCTATACAATGAAAATGCACCATTTCCAATCTTAAGGTTAAATCCTACTTCATCCAACTTTGTAACAGAAACTAAATTTCTAGCACATTTAGGAACATAGAGACACTTTTCCAGATATAGGTGATACTTAGTATCCAAAATTAATCTGTACGTCCCAATTCCTTCTATTCATGCCTTCATTCTGTTTCTCATATAAAAGAATTTCTCAATTCCTGTTATGGGCTGGATTGAAAGGAATCCCTGTATGATATGTGACACATGAATAGTAGCTCCAGAGTCTAACCACCAAGTATTATTAGGTACTTCAATTACATTTGATTCAAAACATACTAATATACAGTACATACCTTTCTTTTCGAACTAAATCTTTCTTTTTGGACAATCTTTCTTGAAGTGACCAATCCTTTTACAGAAGAAGCATTTTTGATCCTTGTGAATCTGACCTCTAGTGACTTTCATAAAGGCTTTGTCCTTCTTCTTATCCTTTTTATATGGTCTAGACTTGCTACTACTAGCATCATTATGAACAGTAAGATGAATAGAGTGATCCTTCATCTTCTTTAATCTCCCTCCTCCTGAACTAACATGGCCTTAATTTCTTGAAGGTTTCATTTCTCTTTAATAGTGTTATAATTCACTTGGAACTGACCAAATTCAGGAGGCAGTGAGTTGACGATGAATTGTGCCAAAAAGGATTCACTTACATCCATGCCCATTGTTTTCAACTTTGCTGCTAGATTAGCCATACTAGTCACATGATCATGAATAAGCTGTGACCAATCAAATTTCTTAGTCGTCAGCTCACTCATTAGGCTTCTTACAGTGGATTTATCAACTATATCTGATTGAGAGTATTCCTTAATTCTCATCATAAATTCTCTTGCATTTTCCGTCTTAGGCATCGATGGCTTGACATTTTCAGCTATCGTCATTCGCATCAAATTCAAACTCAGCCTATTAGACCATTCCCAAGCCTCATGCAGAGACTTGTGAGATTCTGTATTGGTCCCAATAATGGCTGCAGGCTTTTCATCCGAGATGACTACTAAGTCCAAACCCAAAACGCCTAAGTGAAACTGAATATGCTTAGACCATTCCGCATAATTCAGTCCATTGAATTTGATCATCGCATTGCCTAAGGCAAACATATTATTAGAAGCTGTAAACATAATCCAAATTTACACATTAATGCTTTGAATAAACTTAAATGGATTCAGATCAACTTTGATTATGTATTTAAGTTCACCTATGGGTGATCCTCAAATACATAACTTTAATCAATGATGATGCTAATTTAAATATACTTTGATAGATCAATCAATCATACTAGAGTTAACATGAATGTTATCTTTGGATATACAATCATATTTACCCAGTATATCAATGAATCTCTTTTAGTATCATTAATTATAGGCAATGATCCATCTTTGGATGATCTCCTAACTTTATAATTAATAATCATAATTGTCTATTTCAAATCTGTACAACGTTTCATTAGCATCTAAAGAAATGAACAATTAAAATTCACAATCAAATACTTGAATCCTTTCAAGTTAGGCTACTTTGGTAACCAACAAACTTTCAATATTTGATTGATGTCAATATGATCTCAATAAACTTCAAAATCTTTAATTATTGAGATCATTCAATTTGACAAAATATCAATAAATAATCAATGATGCGGAAAATAAATTCCTTTTTGGGTCAACACCAGCCAATATGCCGGGTACTATTCCGGTAGCCGGCTAATTTCACACGCCGGCAAATGCTAGCAGGGTACCACTCTAATAGCTAGATCCCAACATTTATTAATTTCTTTCTTTCCATTGACCACGACAACTAAAACAACGTGAAAAAAATCAAATCCGGAAAGGGGAAGGGCCGGTGGCAGACATTCGGGAAAAGGAACAAATTTTTTTTTTTTGTCAACAAACGGCAAATAATTGCCGGCTTTTTCTTTTCAACGCTGGCGACATGGAACCCCAGTGGCCGGCAACACCGGCCATTTCTTTTCTTTTCAACGTCGGCCATTTCTTCTTTTATAGCAAATTACAGTATTCATAAACCCACTCTGATACCAATTATTAGAAAAAAAAGGGAGAATTTCTTTTACCAAAATTCTCAATTCTGTAATGTAGGTTCTTTTCTTTATATGAATACTAATATGCAAATCGTAATGGATTTTATATACCTCTGTCCATGATGTCGGATTCCTGTTGTGAAGATGAGAATCCTCTTCTGATTTTACCTTTTGATGAATTTCTCCTACTCTTCTCCTTTCCCTTTCTTCTAGTTTTTCTCTCTGATGGTGGAGAAGAGGAAAAGAAGCTGTAATGGAAAAATCACGTCTCTTTTTCCTGTAACGGTTATCCTCAATAGGAAGAGTAATTCCCTATTTTCCTATAACTGTTATTTTTAATAGGGAGAGTAATTCTCTCTTTTCCTGTAACCGTTATCTTTAATAGGGAGAGTGATTCCCTCTTTTCCTGTAACCGTTATCTTTAATAGGGAGAGTGGAGGGATTTTAAACTCGATGACCCAAATTACCGTTATACCTAACCGACCATCATATTAGACCTTTTATATTTGGTCATACTTTAAATAACAAGGGTCACTTATGTCAATTAATTTAACATCAACTAACTCCCACAATTTGCAGCATCACTCCAAAGCTCCAAAACCTATTGCAAAGGAAGAGCATTGAAGACCAATCTCTAGTTCCACGTCACAAACATGACATAAACTTTGATGCTCGTGTCATGGGCCTAATGGTAGTTCCACGTCACAAACAAGGCATAAACTTTGATACTTGTGTCATAGGCCTAATAGATTTAGTACTCTTTACCCGTATGGCCTTGAGAATTCCTCTTAAGTAGTTTTTCTCGCACTCAACTCACAAAAATTTTTAAAGAGAGAAACTCTAAAAAGAGAAGTTCTAAAAGTATATTTCACTTGTAAATTAGATGATATAAATGAGAGAGAAAAGATCCCTTTTTATACAAGTATTGGACAAGCCACAACTATAAGATCCCTCCTTAATCTAATAGTAGATATTACATCCCTTCAACTTTTATCTACCTACATGTACTAACATTTATTACATGATACACTCCAATGTATTGGCCTTCCTTAGAAGGCTTCTAGATTCATTATATTGTCCTTCACTAAAAGGCATTTAGATTTATCGTATCGCCTCTTCTAGATTCATTATATTGTCCTTCACTAAAAGGCATTTAGATTTATCGTATCGCCTATCTCTAAGAGTAAAGGACCATGACATTCTCCCCCACCTAATCAGGCGATGCTCTCGTCACTTTTTTAACGTGATAAGTGTTAATCTCTTTCTTGAACTGTCAAAGAGTTTTAGCAGGTTCCTAACTAGTTTCACTCTCCAGAAGACCCTTCCATCGGATAAAGTATTTACGCCTTAACGTACAATACTGTTTCCGTATGACCTGATCTGCCACTATGGATTCGACTTCTCAGTCATAGGAAGTTTTTGCTCTAAGTAGGGCACACTGCGACTCCCCTTGATCTGGATTTTCCTCGTCTACATAGTAAGATTCAAGTATACTATGGAAAATTATGTGTACTTTTAATTTTGACGATAGCTTCAGCTTGTATGCAACCTTCTTGACCCGTTGTGTTACGCAAAATGACCCTTCGTAATGACAAATCAGCCCCTTGTACACATCCTTATACTGAAAAATGACGTGTAGTTTGACTAGTACCAAGTCCCCAATTTGGAACTCCACATGTTGCTTTTTGTTGGCCTATTTCTTTATACGTTTAGAGGTTTTATGTAGACATGCCTTTGCTAAGTCCATTTGTTCTTACCAATCTTAGGCAAACTTGAATGTAGGTAGGCTATTTCCCTGATAACCTAATGTAACCGCACTTAGAGTTTGTGGTTATTGCCTATTCACAATCTCGAATGAACTCTAGTCAGTAGACTTACTTTGCTACAAGTTGTAGGAGAATTGGGCTACGTCGATCAACTTCGCCCAATTTGTCTGCATTGTGCTCACATAGCATCAAAGATAAATCTCCAATAGTGCATTGACCTGCTCAGTTTGACCGTCAATTTGGGGGTGTAGGCTCGTAGAGAGATTCAGTTTCGACCTTAACAACTTGAATAATTCGAACTAGAAACGCCCTGTGAATCGAGGGTCACAATCACTCACGATCATTTGTGGGACTCCTCAATACTTGACTATATGTTTCATGAACTTGGCAGCCTCCTTGGCTAGGTAATCCTTTGTTGCTAGTATAAATGTTGCATACTTGGAGAATCTGTCCACCACGACTCTAAGAGTCTAACACCCTTCGGACTTTGGCAAGTTCACTATGAAATCCATGGAAACACTTTCCCATGGATAAGTTAGGATAAAAAATGGCTCTAGAAATCCTAGTGACGAACGTTATTCAAGTTTGTCTTATTGGCAAACAAGACAAGTCTTTACATAGACTTTAACGTCATCCTGCATATAAGGCCAATAGTATTAATCTTTGATAAGGGCTAGGGTGCGATGGATCCATGGATGACCTACCCATTTTGAATCATGGTACTTGCGCAACACCTCTTTCTTTAACTTCCCATGGAGTGATATGTATAGTCGTCACCCTTTGATGTATAGAAGATCATCCTCACACCAAAACCATTGGGTCTTGCCTTCTCGCGCATACCCAATAAGGGCTTCAACCTTTTGATCATGCTTGAACCCCTCCTTGATGTGGTTAATCCATGGATAGCTTGGTTGACTCATCATATTTGTCAGCTCCATCTTCCGACTAAGAGCATCAACTATAGAGTTAGCCTTCCTTGGCTTGTACTCCATCACATAATCGAACTCTGCTAGAAAATCTTGCCACCGAGCTTGCTTTGAACTCAGCTTCCTCTAGGTTTAAAAATAACTTGTGGCCATGTTGTTTGTCCTTATAACGAACTTAGACCCTAAGAGATAATGCCTCCACGTTCGTAGGTAATGAATCACTACAGTCATCTCTTTTTCTTCAATGGTATACTGTTGCTTGGTATCGTTCAACTTTCGCGACTCATATGCCACTGGATGTCCTTCCTGCATAAGAACACCACCAATAATATAATTTGATGCGTTAGTTTCTAACTCGAAAGGCTTGGTATGATCGAGCAACACCAGCATCGACTCTTCGATCATGACTTGTTTTAACCAATCAAACACCTTTTGGAATTGATCTGTCCACTCCCATGGTTTCTCCTTCTTCAGCATGTCCGTGAGTGGCGCAGTGATGAATAGTTCCAAATGAAACGCTAGTAGTAATTGGTAAGACCAAAGAATAACCTCAACTCCATCACTTTTGTCGGTGACTCCTATTCAACGATGGCTTGGATCTTCACCATATCCATTTGTACTTGTCTGCCCCTGACAATGTGCCCCAAGAATGAAACTTCTTTTTGGGCAAAGGCACATTTATCACACTTGACATATAAGTCATTTTTGCGCAAGACTTGGAAAATAAGTCTTAAGTGCTTGATGTGCTCCTTAAGTGTCCATCTGTACATAATAATATCATCAAGGTAAACCACTACAAACCGATCTAAGAACGAGTGCAGTACCTTGTTTATAAGAATACAGAATGTGGTTAAAGCATTGGTCAAGCCGAATGGCATGACGAAGAACTCGTATAACCCATAACACATCACACATACTGTCTTCAGCTCATCTCTTTCGGTAATCCAAACTTAATAGTAACTCGATCAAAGATCAAACTTGGTAAATCAATAAGCTCCACCAAATTGATCGAAGAGATCCGCAATGAGTGGGATCGGGTACTTGTTCTTAATAGTCAGCTTGTTCAGTGCTCGGTAATCTATGCACATCCATAGTGACCCGTTATGCTCCCTCTAGAACAAGACAGGTGCACTGAACAGAGCTTTAGATGGTCAAATGTATCCAACATTGAGCATCTTTTTTAGCTGTTTCCTCAGTTCCTCTAATTCAGAGGGAGTCATGCAATACGATGTCATGGTGGGTGGTCGAGCGTCAGGCACTAGTTCGATCCGATGATCCACTTCTCTATGAGGTGGAAACTTCATGGGTAACTCAAGAGACATCACGTCCTTGAATGAATTGAGAAGTTAGTTTATTGCTATCGAGACTTCGCTCTCTTTGCCCTTGCTGTCCTCGATTTTTAAGGTTGCTAAGATGGTCACCTCACCCTTCTTCGCTCCTTTTATGAGTTGCATTGCCGAGATCATCTTCTGATCACGATCCGACTTATGATGTACTAGAATTACGAATTGACACCGTTTGTCTAGCACACAAATACACTTAGTAAAGGGCAATATAACTATATGGATTTTATCTATAAATTTTAACCTAATGACAAAGTTATAATCATCAAGGGGAATTACCTCAAGGGTCTTTTGGCTTCTCCATTGCTTAATTTACCACTCCACGTCCCTAGTAATTTCAATTGCAGGGAACTCTTGGGAGTTGACAGTCTTGAGCCACCCAACTCCTTTCTCAACCTGAAAGTTAAGTTTCTTTGCAGTTTCTTCTAATATGAAGAGATCGGATGCCTCAATGTCCACAAGCACACTCATCATGGTTTCTTCAATCTTCAAATTTGCAAACATAAGTCCCTTTGGCTCCTTTGCCTTCTTGGACTTGATTGATCTGATGATCCATAACGAACTTAGTCGTGCCTCCTCTTTTGGCTCATTTTCTTTATAGAGGGTAGCCAGCTCAGCCTTGTTCGGGCAATCTCGTGCCATATGTGGACCATCACAAAATAAGTATTTGTAAGTACATACCTTCTTATGTCCTCCACCACTTGATTCTGCATGAGCTTTGAGAGGGCTAGTTAGTGGTTTACCTCCATTTAAGCGATTAATCTTCCCCGATCTCCCCTACCATTGACCTTATCTTTTAAATGGGAGTTTGACTAGGAGATGGAAGGCGTCTTGTACTCCACGAGAGATTCAACCACCGTAATGGTCATTGTGAGATCTCCCACATAGAATCGTTTCAGTTTCTGTTTGGTATATGGCTTGAGACCTCATGAATTAGCGGTACACCTCCATCTCATTCATCAAAGGGATTTGGAGCAACAGCTCCTAAAATCGCTTCACGTAGTCATGTATTGTGCCGCTCTGTCCAAGACGTTTTAACTTGTCGCGAGCTTCTTCTTCTGCATATGTGGGATAGTATTTCCGTCGGAACACCTCGACGAATCTATTCTAGGTCGTGATAGGATCTCTGCACCTATCATCTGACCTACGACGCCACCATAACAATGCATTATTAGCTAAGTACACAGACACAGTATTTACCTGAGATTAGTTATCATTGATTCCCATGGCTTGGAAGTACTGCTCCATGTACCATAAGAAGTTGTCCACATTCTTGGCCACCTGCAAGCCCCTGAACTCCTTTGACTTGGGTACATCTATATGTGGTCCTTGCACTACAATCACCCCATTCACGCATGCTACCTCTAATTTTGCAAGTTTTTCCTTGAGCTCCACTATCTCCGCGCGCATAGCCGCCATCATGGCCTCCAAGGACTTGTACCGCTGATGGAGTTCTACCCTCAAGGTCCCCAGCAACTTACCTTGAAGTTCTCCCATGCCAACTTTAAGCTCCTATATCTCGACCACGAGCTCTTCCCTTTCGACATCTACTCCCTCGATGGACTGGGTCAAGTCATCAACCAAACCTTAGACATTAGTGACGAATGATTCAATCTTTGTCATACAATGTGTTAGGTCCCCTACTGAATCCCTTAAACTTGAAACAACATAACTCTTCTTTCCCTTGGCAGCACCTCTATTGCCCTTATGTGATCATCGCGGTCATCACTTATGATGAGCGCCTCATCAAAATGTAGCTCTACTTTAGCACTTGGAACGAATAAGCTCTGATACCACTCGTCACAAGCCTAATGGATTTAGTGCTCCATACTCATGCAATTTTGAGAATTCCTCTCAAGTAGCCTTTCTCGCACCTAACTCACAAGAACCTTTAAAGAGAGAAACTCTAGAGAGAAAAGCTCTAAAAGTATATTTCACTTGTGAATTGGATGATATAAATGAGAGGGAAGGAGGTCCCCTTTTATACAAGTATTAGACAAGCCACAACTGTTAGATCCCTCTTTGATCTAATGGTGGATATCACTTCCTTTTAACTTCCATCTACCTATATGTACTAGCATTTATTACATGGCACATTCCAATGTATTGGCCTTCCCTAGAAGGCTTCTAGAGTCATTATGTTATCTTTCCTTAAGAGGCTTCTAGATTTATCGTATCGCCTATCTATAGGAACAAAGGACCATAATACTCGCTTAACACTCCTTTTTTCAAGAGACAGTTTCAAATGCATATATCATCAATTAAGGCCATCCAAATGAAAATCTCCACTTTTGGTGGAGCTAGACCCACCCACACAATAAGAATATTCATGGGATCCAAAAGTTATACAAGGATCGAACACTAAAAGTCACCAGAATTGTTATAGCTCCAGATTATCACATCCTTCTCGTTCTTACAAGGCTTGCGCATTACCCAATGAGACCAATAAGGCTACTAAGCCTCAGCCTCCTATGCTAAAAGAAGTTAAACACCACCTGAAATTCCAATAATTCCAAAGATCATCATTCCACTCACCACAGTTCTTAATTGTTATATCTGTGTCTAGTCTAATGGCCAATAATCGGGGAACCCGATAGCCAAGGTTGCATCGTCAATCCATAAGTCATTCCAAAATCTAATGCTTTCTCCATTACCAAGGCTAAAACGAATCCCCATATCAATAAGTTTCTTAGCATTATCATCTAGGAGGGTGAACCAACAATGTCCCTTCATATTCTAGAGGAATTTTGAAATGTTTGTACTAGGGAACTAAGGAGAGGAGTTGTCGACATGCTTATCATGAGGAACTTTTATCATTACCATATCACCATATCCACTAAAATAACATAGCTTGATTTTTATACATAAGAGAATCCATCCTAAGACCATTGACTTATTTTGGTTTACAGATTTGGTCTCATCGCACCGTATACGTCCTTTTTTTTATCCATATTACCAGACCAAAAAAAAGCACCACTGCAAGTTTGAAAATTCCTTGGCCATTTGCTTGGGAATTTTGGACAAAGATAAAGTAGTTGAGAAGAAAAAGAAGAGAGAATAGACTTAGTAAGAGTTGGACACCTACCTGTCAATAACACAAAATTCACTTCTAGCATCTTATCCGACAACATAGGTATACTCTCCATCAAGTGGATTAAAATGCAAATTTTAAGTCCAAGTCGTGAGAAGACTTACCCTTGCAAATTCTTTAATTTAATTAGTGCCTACAAAATTCAAGCAATATATTTAGTGTGTTGCTCAAAAGTTAACCATAATGGTGCTTTAACTGTAATATTTAAATATATAAATAATAAATGCAAATGTTTTGTATACCAATTTTTTTAATGTCAACTAAGTTAATCACTTTTCCCTTATTTGAAAATGTTGGTGAATTGATGCAAAACATGCATGAATTTAAATATTTCACCATTATAATTGACATTAGTTGTATATTTTTAACCTTTAAATATAAAATAGCAATTTAATAATGAGGTTATAATTATATAATTAATAGTAATAATAATATAATATAAACAAGTTTGAGAATGCATCTATTTAGTACTAAATATTTTATGTCCTCGTAATAAAACTATATTGGATATAAAGACTACTTAGAGATGGGGGAAGGCTCAAATTTGCTTCATCTTGCCTTCGAGTTAATTTTTGGTAAAGTTTGGGTCCTCACTTAATCTAAGGTCCACCTAACTAGTCTGTAAAACCTTGTAAGGTCAAACTTGGTGATCCACCTTCCTCATAAGCATGAGACCTACCAAGATGGCCTATTCCATCTCAGACTTCTTACTTCGTATATGACAATCACCTAACATGGCCTTTGTCTAATCATCTATCATATTGACACTTAAAACCCACTTATCTTAGTTCCTTTGGGAGCCTATTAAAGATTTATTGGATTTATCTCTCAGCTATGCTTTTTCCACTCTTTAAGTTCTAACTTTATCAAAATCTCTTTCTTAAACTCTTATATCAACTTAACTATCAGTGTACTAATATTGAGAAATACCTTTGATTTTAGTTGTTTATCTATTTTGCAAGCCTTAGGCTCTTGGTCTTCATCCTATTATCTCCTTTACTAAGAACTCAATAATTGGTGCACTATGTATGGGAATGACACGTGTGTCTCTGCTTTCATGTTATCATACTCCTAAGTTGATTAAGGGAAACTTTCTTTTCCTTATCTCCTCCTATAAATCAATGGATTGCCCTAAGGTACCTACATTTCCATTATTTCCTTTTCCATCACTTATTTAATCACTTCAACATACCCTAATGTCACTCACCAACAGTTTGAACATTCCTACACATTTTGTCTCTCTTAACCTATAAATGATAGTTGGTGTGCCTAACATTAAGCATTTACTAGTTAGTCTCTCAAGGACATAACAATAACCTAATTTTAACTCATTATCAGGTTATATGAAAACCCTTGGTAGCTAGTCTTGTTACTTTCTTTACGACACAAGCAACCTTTTATTGCAACGGGTTCCCAGGATAGGGAGCTTGGCGGAGGTACATGGGGTATGACGTTTAATGTATTTAGGTATCGAGAAAAGGCCAAAACATTTATGGCATTATTGTGAGTGAGATGGATTTAAAGTTGTCACTAATTATTTTATGTGTAATTGGAATACTATAAATGACTAAGTTTATTTTACTAAAATTCCTTAGGATTTTGGAGTATAGTTACGTTAGGTAAAGGCTACACCTAACCTAAACGTCCATCATATATGACGATACTTTTGTTTACCTATTTTTACTTCTTTGTTTATTCTATAAATATCTATTTATTTCTCTTTTTCCTTTTTTTATAAGTATGATTTGTTACAAAAGCATACATATTAGGATTTTAAGGAATTTTGATAGGTTGTAAAAAAAAGATCAATTTTTATTTTGAAAGTTTTTAAAGTGATTTAAATGTTTTTTGCAGTGATCTTACACACTAAAAAATAAGAGAAAATATTTTTGGAGATTTTTTAAGAAAATTAAAGAAAGTTTAGATACTTTATAAGATGATCTTGCATACCAAAAAGTAAAAAAAAAAAAATAATAATAATAATAAAATAAAGATAATTTATATATTTTTTATAGTAATTTTATGTACCAAAAGTTAAAAGGGAATTTTTTCAAAAATTCAAAAAGGGTGTTAATGTTAATGTTTAAGGACTAACCTAGAGTGCTCAAAATAGCACAATTTATGAAAACTTTGTCCTTTTTTTTTTTTTTCCTTTTCCCTTTCTTTTCTTTTTTTCTTTTTTTCTATTTCCTTTTTTTTCCTTTCTTTTTCTTTTTTCTTCCTTTCCTTTCTTGTTCTTTTTTCTTTCTTTCTCCATTTCCTTTCTTTCTTTCCTTCCTTTTTTTTTTTTGTCTCTATTTTTTATTCCTTTGGCCCAAACTGCTTCCCCCTTATCTCTCTTTTTCGTAGTTCTAAAACACTCATCTCTCTCTACATTGCCTTGTCCTTCAACCATTCTTTCTTTTTCTTTGCATTGAGACTCCTTAAGTATGAGTATTAGGTATGATTTTTTGTGTAGAGTCAAGATTTGCCTATGAAAATTGTGATTTTTACTAGGTATGTTGGGTTACCTAGTGGTAGAAAAAGAGAGGGGCTACTACTAGCAGCAAGACATTGTTAACATTAAATCAATGCATGAAGGGCATAATTAGGTAGATTAACACTTAAGGAGTTAATCAGTACTAGTTTCATGTAGTGATAGTGAATAGTGTGTATGAGAGTAAGATCTAATAACAGGGGCTAACTTTTGGCTTTTCGTCGATTCGCATGTTTCTAGGTCTTTTGTCGGCACATGGCCTCCAATAACACATAGATTGATGGTCGATGGCTCTATTGATAGTGCTCGTTCCATTTTCCAATGACATTGCCTCTAATGTCGACAAGCCTTTAACAAGGGTCAAAACACTCCATCTTTCTCTTTTTTTTGGTTCTCTTTTTAGTTTTGTTGTTTTTTTTTTCTCTTTTTTTGATTTTTATGACTATCAGTTTGCAAGAGAAAAAAAATAGAGAAAAAGTAAAAAAGACTAATATGCTAACTTCTTGTATTTTTTTTCTGCATAAGGCTCTTATAGTTTTGGTTTGGTTGATTTTTCATAGTGAACAAAGGCAATGATACTCAAAATAAGTCTCTCTTTAGCCAATTGTTTAAATGTGTGGCTAGATACATAAGGCCCTTCTTATAGATTATATTTGTCTAAACTAATCATTTAAGTGTAATTGTTTGGTGGTTATTGGGATTTATTGCATATATTCATTCTTGTGTATAAATTCCACCATATGCCCTCTTTTCTGTGGTTTTTACATAAGAAAAGAATAGATGCACCATAACTAAATGGAAAGGGCATGAGTTTGGTGCTAGGACAAGAAGTTAACAATAAAAGATTGTTATATACTTTAATCAAAGTTTATAACAAATCTTTTGCTCAAACGACTACTCATAATGGAACGACAACATTGTAATTCCTTGCCACCTTATCTTTTTGAGTTAGTGATGAGCATGTGAACTCCGTTATTTTTTTGAATAAATAAAACCATTAAAGAATATGATGTTTCATGTAAATCATAATACCACCAAGGGTAAATAGCTATCATACACACCAAAATATATATACGCGTGAGTGTGAATAACTACCATGAATAGTAAAATCAAAAGTCACATATAAACTAAAAGTCTTCTAATGATGATAGTCTTTATATAAATCTTCCTATGCAAAATCATCTTATGGCAACATCACAACCATTTTTAATTTTTTTTTTTAAAATATAAACTACCTTTGATTGCACCTTTTATGCATATGCCAAAACCATTCGATTAATTTATTGGACAATTTCCACTGTACAATTCCACAAGAGGTGTTATCTCTTCATATGGATGAAGCACCTTCTGTAGGGCCTCTTTCTTTTCTTTTCTTTTCTTTTTTTTGTTTTTCTTTCTTTTCTTTCTCCATAAAAGACACATATTGTCTATTGACCAATGATTCTATTGGTTTGATAGTAATAAGCATTTCAACAATCTCACTTTCTAGAGTTCAATGTTGCATATGCCTTCCTCCTATCCTTGTTATATAAGTAACTCATTTGCATGATTTTTCATGCATAAGAAGTGTTACAAAGGTCATTGGTCATGAATTTTTTTAAAACAACCAACATTCTATGCCCCACTTTTTTGTTGTAGGAATTAAACAATTACTTACTTAAGTTCATTGATACTTTATATAATTTAATACCCACATGACATGTTTAGACACCCTTTAATCCACTATTTGGTTTTACTACAAGAAATAACAAAGTTTGTAGATTTGTTTAAAGGATATTCATTACCTTTTTATGATGAATGCATTTCAAACTAATCAAAAAACATGATATGTGCTTTAAGGTTCAAAATAAAGGTATAAAATTCATTTTGAATTTCATGTATTTTTTGGAGAAAGTTTTGGAAAAACCCAATTTCTTTTTTCAATGTTATGAGAAGTATAAAAATCATTATGTAAAAGTTTTTTGTCAGGTTTAAAATCTTTTTCTAAAACATGTAATTCATTTGTAATATTTTTTATGATTACAGATAGAGTTAGAGAAGTGAAATGTGACTGCTCTTGAGGGTTTATGTAAATGGGATGAGGAATATTTTTTTGGTAGTATGTTGTTTGGAAAGAAGTATTAGGTATATCTAATGTAAAGAATCTTAGAAGTTGTAAGGGTTTTGAAGGTAGATTTATTGTAAAAGGGATAATGGATACATGTCCTAAACCTATTATAAATGATTCAGAACATTTATCAGTAGATATAAAACTTGCATATCTTCTGTTGAAGGTTAAGACAATTTTTTTCATCTTAGAATTGGCTTATTTTAGAGATTACCTTATTCCCAACAAAAAAGATTTGTTACAAAAACTTCATTCTGCTAATATTTTTTTCAAATTCAACATGAAGTCTAGATTTTGAAAAATTTAGATTGATCTAAAAGATAAGTACAAACTGTTTTTACTATTTTATTATTGTTCCGTTTGGATAATATGAATGGAATGTTATATTATTTGGTTTGAAAAATACCCATTTAGAATTTTAAAGAATTATGAATAAAATTTTTCAATCATATTCAAAATTTTGTCTTATTTACTTCAATGATATTTTAATATTTTCAAACTCTATTAAGTAGCATTCTAAACATTTACAAATATTTTCTATGTTACCAAACAAAATAGACATGCGATATCTCACTCTAAGATATCTCTTTTCTAAACCAAAGAAAGATTCCCTAAACATTACATTTTTTAGGAAACCATTACACCATTGAAAGAGCTCTAGCTTTTGCTAATAAGTTTCTTGACAAAATCACAGAAACATCCCAACTTCAGAGATTTTTAGGAAGTCTTAATTATATTTTGGATTTCATTTCAAATATAAATTGTACTACAAAACTCCTAAATGATCATCTTAAGAAAAATTCCACTCTTCAGACTCTCCAGTAAATTGCTCTTGTCCAACATATTGAAACCCTAATTCATGAAATTTCTTGTATCGATCTTGTAGACCCTTCACTTCTAAAAATAGTATAAATAAATGCCTTTGAATTAGGATATGGAGATGTCCTTAAATAACTCAAAGATGGTAAGGAACAAATCATTTAATTTATGTTTGCATATTGAAATGATCGTCAAAGTAAATATTCCACCATCAAAAAAGAAATTTTGTCCATTTTCATGTGCATTACGAAATTTCAACAATTAAAAATTTCTTTTACATATTGACTACAAATTTGTAAAAGAAGTTTTACAAAAAGATGTCCAAAACATTACATAAAAACAGATTTTTCCTAATGGCAAGCCATACTTTTTGCTTTTGATTTTGAAATTGAGTGTATAAAAGGAGAAAGAAACTTCATCCATGATTTCCTAATTAGAGAATTCCTTGAAAATAAAACCAAAGATGCTAAGGAAATCAAAGAATAAGGGAAAAACCCTAATCTAAAACCCACAAGAAAGTTTAGCTTCCACTTCAAAACCTGTACCATTTATCCAATCAAAAATAGAAACCAATACAAAACCCATCTCAGGTTTACCCATAAGGACTTGGATTGAACAACTTACAAACCAAGAAGGACAATCCTTGAATCCAAACCAGGAAGTTCAATCTTCCAAAACCCCTAAAAACTAAGTCTAAATCCAAAAATGGTTAGACACCATTTACAAAACTCTAAACGTTCTTACAACATTACAAGGATTATCTATTTTGTAGGAACTTTACAAAAATAATACAGGTAAAGTATTAACTTCTATCTTTAAAAGAATCTTAAAACCTTCTTCAAAATATTTTGTAAAAAGTCATTTTCAAAATATGGAACTAGGATTATAAGGTAACCATATGTCTTTATTACTTGGCTCCAAGTTAAGACTACAAGCCCTTATCATTACATACTTTAAAATTGAATCAATGAATTGAATGCCACTTTGCTAAAATGGTTATTAATTGTATATTTTTACTAGGTTTAAAACAATAGAAAACATGTTTTCAAGTTTGTGAATTATATTTAGATATAAAAAAAAATGAAGATTGGTCTTCCAAAATCTACAATGATTATAACAAAAATTTTGTAGAGTTTAAAATATTAGAGTTTCCATATTTAATCAAAATTTGAAAACTTTTTAACTCCAACTTTTGAATAAAAAGTTGGTAAATATTTATTATTTTTCTTCCTTTTAGGAATTAGTAAAAATTTTCCAAATATTGTGCTCTTTATGTAGGTTTTTTTAATGACATAAATTTGTACGGATTAACTGCTTAACAATACCCAACATCATCAACTTTGGTATTAGGGATCACGACTTGATTTAGAGTGATTTTGTTGGCTCAATGTTAGTTGGCATCTTCCATTCTATGTCAGAGGGCACACTTACCACAAGTGTCATATCTCAATGTTCTCTAAAAAAGCAACTTTCATCAATGATGCATTATACAATTAGAGATGCATACTTGATTTAGAGACCAATTTTTTAATGATTCCTAAAAATCCTAATTTGATATTAGATTTATGTTTGATTCCTTATTTGCTTGTCTTCCATAACTTACAATTTGGTTGTTCTGTTAAGAACTAAATTATAAAGGCCTTGAAATAAGGCTTTAGTAAATCTCTTTTTACAAAATATTTGAAAATGGGAACTAGTTGCTTCTCAAGCAATTGTTCTCACTCGTTTAATTTTTTTTTTAAATATAAAAGATTATAACTAGTTCTTCTTTAAAGATAATGTGTCAGTTAAAGGGAGTCAAATTAAAAATCCCCTAAAGCCTAAAGGGAGCTCCCTATGCAAAACTAATTAGCCAAAAAAGACAATTATTCACATATAGTTTTTGATAAGAAGAAACAATTCATAACATATATAGGAATAGATTGAATCATAATTTTAATCAAGATTTCTTTACTTGCCAACAAAAGAAGGTGTTCCTTCCACCCATGAAATTTAATCCTTACACGATCCATCACTTCGCTAAAGACTCTTTTTTTAGTGTAGTTCATTTTCATTGGCAAACTAAGATACTTCTATTGGTGCTCCATTATTGTTACACCTAAGCAAGTTTGTATTGCAAATTTTTCAAATTCTCATGCATCATAACTAAATGAGAATTCTCTTTTCTCCACATTAATCTTTTTCCTTGATGTCTTCTCTTATTGAGAGAGAATTCTTTTTAGCTGCCATCACTTAGCTAAATTATTAGTCATAAATACCAAACTATCATCTACAAAAAACAAATGAATAATAAAAGGAGCACGCTTACATACATGTACACCTTGTATTAGATTTGGTTGTTTAAATTAGTGGAAAATAAATTTTATAGTTTTATTAAAAATCTATTTAGTGTTTCAATGGTCTTAATAGGCTCATTTTTTAATTATATATATATATATTACTTAAATTAGATTTGCATAATATGTGAATTTAAAAATAAGTATATATTGTTAAAATTGAGAGAAAGTTTATGAAATGTTTATGTAGTAATGTTTATTTAATTTAAAAAATATTTAAATATTCAGATCAAATTTAAATTTTCGTAATAGATTATTACGATTTATAATATTTGATATTAATTTAATAATTAGTTTATAATTAATTTTACTATTTTAATAGAATTATGATTTTAACATGTATATGATTTACTCATGTTACATAATTACGGTTTGATATATATTATAATTTACTTAATTTATATTAATAACTTTCTATATATGTCCAAAATTCATGCAAAGTAATTTCTACAAAATAATTTCTAAATAATATTTCTATAAAAAAGTAAAAAATAATCTTAAATTTCTCTTTATTTTTTCTTAAAGAGAAAAAAATATTTCCCAATTTTAAGAAAAAAAATTCATAATTTAAGTGTTTTTTTTTTGTTTACCCTTTATTTTCTTAAAATACAAATAAAAATATACTTATTAATAAATATGATACACTTATGCATCATTTAGGTCTAATAATAATATATTAGTATTGTCAAAAATGAGAAAAACCCTTATGTAGCAAATTCTCATTAATTCATACATTAAGGGAAATAAAGAAAAAGAAAAAAGAAAAAACATATTCTCTTAAATTTGCAATTTAAATCTTAAATTCTTCAATTAGATTTTTTAAAATAATAATAATAATTTAATTTTCTTTTTATTTTAATTTTTTCTTATAAAGAAAAATGATCACCTACTTACAATTTAAATACATATTAGTTTTCACCTTTATAAAAATATGAATTTATTTAATTTCTTTTTAATAATATAAAATAATAAAAGAGTTGACCATAAATTCTCCTTATTATAAAATTAGATAAAAGCATATTTAATTTACTGTTAATTTATCTCTATATCACTGTGAGATAACTACAACGTAATAGAAGAAAGAGGGCTATAGCTTAAATTTTTTACTACTAAATTTTTAACTTTTGTCATAAATTCTTTATTTTTTTTATCTCTCTTTATGTGTGATTTGCTTCTTTCATTAGGTTTTAGAAGTTTCATACCTAAATAGAAGAATGAGGGGATTGATCAAACCAAATATTTTAGGTAGCATGTCTCCCTAATAAATGCCCATTTGGCACTTTTTTCTTTAAAAGATAAAGGCTCTATTACATACAAATATATTAAAAAAAAACTCTTATAACCACTTAATGATTATCTTTAAGAACTTTTTCATTAATTGTAAAGACATTTATAATGTGGAATATCTTTATTTGTAGAGAATTATTGCATATAATAATTTAAAAAATGACAATAAATAAAATGAATGACAAGAAAACTTTTGATCAAATAAATCTATAATGTTAATAAATCTAATTTAACTTATAAGAATATTAAAAACTTTAATTTTCTTACACGTTTCTCATATTAAGAGTGAGTATAAATTTTGATATATAATTATATTATTCCTATATCATTTGTAATAATAAAATAATTAAATTTCATTTCAACATGTAATTAAATATATAGTAACACTTTTAAACAAAATATCACGAACTCATATATCATATGGGTTTAATCTCATACTTTATTTTATGCCATTAAATTCTAACAAAAAGGTGTGGTAAATGCTTACAATTTTTTTATTCATTCTTGATTTACTTTATGACTAATAAAATGATAACTATAATTATTATTTTAATTATTATTTAACTTACAATATATATATATATATATATATATATATATATATATATTAATAAAAAAGAAAAAAATTATTTTTATTTTCTTAAAAAAAACTCAAGATAATAGTTCCTTTTTATTTTCACCTTTTATTTTCTTTAGAAGTAAAACAATTAATCATAAATTCCTCTTGTCATTTTCTCTATTATTTCTTTTTTTCTCCTTTTTAAGAAATTAAATATAAACATATTTAAGTCCCTTTTAATAATATAAAGTTTGATAAATTCTCCTTTTTAATAAATTAAATAAAGACATTATGTTGATCTTAATAATCTACATTCTCAAAGATTCTCCTCTTTAAGAATCCCACAAATTCTCCTTTTTAAGAAATTAAATTGTGATTTAGATAAGTCCCTCCCAATTTATTTTTATTTTAACTAATAAATTTGGAGTAAAAGTTTTGGCTATTTTCAAATTTATAACTTTTTTTTATAGATTCTTTCTTTCTCTCTATCTCTCCTAAGAGTTTTAACTTACAATATAAGTTTTTCCTAAATATGAGATCAATGAGTTGAATGAGTTATTTCATAGTTTATATACTCAAATAGTATATTAATATCATTTTCTCAATGTATTTTATTACTTTTTTGTGATATCAACATATGTTGTTTTTACTGTTTAGAGTTTATTTTATTTATATAATTAAAAATCCTTGCAATTCCATGTGTCAATTATTTTGCCAAATTTTTTTTTTTACTTATATTATAATCCATAATGCATATAGATTTTACATTTTGATACTTAAGAATTTGTTACATCTTATAAATAAAACAACTAATATCAAATAAATAATAATATTTGATATAAATTTCTTTATGTTTTAATTTTTGCTTTCTCTTCTTAATATTTGTGGAGAACATGGATCATATACTAATCAAGAATTTGAAAATAAACCAAAAGAATATCAACATCAAAGCTTGCATTATTTGACTTTGGAAATTTGTTAGCTCAAGAAATAACAACAATTTCATGAGCACTGATATGATTTTGGCATAAAGAGGTATTATTTACAACCTTGATATGATATAAGTAAATATTGTCATATAAGTAAATTTGATAATGTGATAAAAGAAGAATAACTAAATTTTCTCTTTATTTTGAAAAAAAATATAAAAAAAGTAAATTTAAAAATATATTTTTTCTCTCTATAAAAATAAAAAAAAAACAATTTTGGGTTTTTTCTCTATTTCTAGAAGTTAGTTTTTTTTTATTTTTTAATTATAAATATTTGTATTATACAAATTTTAAATATACGTGAAATTTGGTTAATATGAATTAGGTAAATCATGATAGATGTCGAATACTAAAAGAAATTACAAACTTATTATTAAATTAATGTCAAACATTACAAATAATAAGAGTTTACTAAAAAAATCTTAAAATTAAATAAATATTGTTATATAAGTAAAATTAACGATGTGATAGAAGAAAAATAAACTAAATTTTCTCTTCATTTCAACAACATTACTTATATATGCTACTAAAATTAGGCAAAATCTAACCCTAAGTGTCAAGGAAAACATGTTAATTCAATTAAACTTACTAATTCAATTAAACATGCTTTCTCTCATTTCATGATAAAGTTTGTCATGTTTAGCAATTCTTTGAATGAAAAATGTAAAGAATTTTGTTTAATTTTGGAATTTTCTTAGTAAATTCTCATAGTTTATAGTATTTATCATTAATTTAATAATTAATTTGTAATCTTAGTATTTTAATAAAATTGAGATTTCAAAATATATCAAGTCCTTTTTTCCAATCCCTTTAATATAAGTATAAACTTAAAAACACCTAAATTAATTAAGATACTAATTATAGTTAATATCCAAATCAATTTTAATTTTATTTAACTTTTTTCAAATCTAAATTAAAAGCAGTTTAGTTTAATTAATTGTTATGAGAAATATAACTTAAATTTTGTTATTTTAATACTTTTTCTAAGATATTTAGAATATGCACAATGTATAAGTTTAAACTTAATTTATATGTATAATATAATTATACGAGTTGAGAAAAACATAATACAATACTTATGTAATAGTGTTTACTTAATTTTAAAATTTTTTTAATAAACTCCTACAACTTGTAATATTTAACATTAATTGATAATTTTTATTAATATTTTATTCGAATTAAATTTTTTAACATATATCTGATTTATTCAATTAACTCAGTTATGTTAATATTTATTACAATTTAATCAATTTATATTAATTAATATTTATATATGTTTAAAATTTGTGTAATGTGCATATTAAAAAAATAATTAAATAAAAATTAGTTTTAAATTCCTTCATTTTTGATTTGTTTTTTAGAGAGCAAAAAAGAGAAAAAAAATTCAAAATTTCTTATTTCTTAAAAAAAATACTCAACAAGTAATGTAACACACATACGTAATCAAAAGGAAACATAAACATAAAAACACGAAAAAAAAAAAAGACAAAACGCTAAACAAAGATCTAAAATACTCATCTTGTTTAGTCTGTCCATAATCTCCCATTTCAAACCATCCATGCCCTATTCCTAACATTCCTCGCAAAATGAAAACAGAAAAGTTAGTTTTTGTCCATCTCTTGTAAAAACAGTAAAGAAATAAATGTGTTTTGTATGATCTAATCTTAGAGAGTGATGATAGATCAAGTGAAAATGAGCTTACCCTCCTTTTTCAGATTTTTCGTTGACCATAATTTCTCAGTGATAAAAGAAAGCTTTGTATTTGGGAAATACTTAAAGGGCTTTTATAGTTCAATATGAAATTCTTGTATTCCAATAATAATTTAACAGAATACACAATCAGTATCAAAACACCATAACTTCCAATGTAAAAAACTGAAAAGTAGAAGGCTAAAAGTGAAATACACACAAAGTAATTTCCTAAATCAACCTTTTGCAGATTGAGGAGTTATGTATGCAAATTCGAAAATTTAACGAATGCACTATCTTGAAATCTTGGTAAGTTAGATAGGAACTAAACCTCATTGTTTGAATAGACGCAAATGTTGAGATTCTAATAACGCAAGGTATATCACCTTTGCAAGATATGTGGAGAATAGAAGGGTGGGTGCAAACCTCTACCTCATAAACACCCATCTTATTTATCGTGTTCAAAAGAAATGTGAAAGGCAATTAACTTTGAACCCTTTTCTTTCTTTTGTTTTTTTTTTTTCCCTTTTAACAAAATGGACTAACTAGGACCTACAGATGCGCACACTTACCCTGTTCTTGACATAGATGAACAATTATCTCATTTAAAAAAATCCTTAAAATCAAGACCATATGTTTTAAAAAGTCAGTTTGTCTCATAGTTGCTTCTCCCCCGCATGTTCTCAACAATATGGTTATATCTCCTAAAGATATACTCTATCATTTCCCTGATCGGCTTCGCATTGGAGATTGAACAACTTATCACTTACATACAAGTTAAAATGTTATCATAGATGTGTGCCACTCAATGCGTTGATTCTGTCTGAATGGTAAATTGCTCGTAATTTTCTACCACAAGAGCTCGGACAGGCTCAACGAGTTTCCATCCTTGCGGGACAAGTTTGCTAGTTAATGATTATATAAGTGTTAGTTTATTGCATCCCACAATTTGATCTATTGAAACAGTCCAAAGCCAAGGCTACAAGGTATTATATATTGTTTCTGTTATTAGTAGTTCAGGATTCTCTAGAAAATGGTAGTATCTTGAGGAGATTTCAATGTTGAAAAAAATTTAATTTATATATTTTTCTATATTCGTATTGTACGAGTTAAAACACTTATTTTATGGAATTTGACATTTATTATGAGCCAGTTATGTATGAATATTTCATAGTATGATTATGCTTGTTTAAAAATAGTAGAAGCATTATATATTTTGTGAAAACTGCTTTATAAAGTTCAACAAAGTGTTTTGATCCTTGAAAACAACTATATAAAAAGGAAAAAAATCGCTGTATAAGAAATATTGTAGTGCCTCCAATAAGTGGTGGTCGAAAAACCGCTGGCTGCCATAGACAACTGCCGCTATAACCTTGAAATGGTGCAGTGATATTAGGCATTGTCGGTTGAATTGGCAGCTAAAAAGAACGAAATCTTCAATCGGCCATCAAAGAATGCAATACATAATTATACTAAATCTAACAATAATGATATTATAATTCAAAAAATCAAGAATTTAGTTATATGGTAATGCAAAATTGTTGTATTATAAGATAATACAATTAACTTACATTAGATTATATTGTGTGTATTTATGAACTTTTATATTCATGATGACTGTTATATAAAGAGTTTTTTTTTGAATTACAAACATTTTTATATTAAATTTGTATTTCAACCAATGACTTAATTCTCGTTTTAGTCAATAATTAGACCAAATTTGATTATTAGCAGAGAGAAACTAAAAAAACTTTCATTATTTTCCTAATAAGACGTTAAACATTGTATAACATTGCAAAAAAAAAAAAAAAAGAGGGTGGGTAGTCAAATTCATAAGAAATGATGTTATAAATAAAATCTAGAACAAAGATTATTTTCAAAATCTTGTTAACATACTTTAAAGTATTGTCCTTTTCAGCATGACTTCAGCTTCAATTCCGTAGTATCCATAGACTTCGCAGCCTGCTCTCGAGCATCTTTGACAACCTTGGTAACAAAGAAACAACAATAGCAGATAATGAAACCTAAAATATTGTTTGTACCATATAAATGCTCTTTGCTTATTGATGAGATAGACAAACTTGGAAGAGATTCATGGACAATCTTCAATCCCTCTTGTGCAAGGCAGACAAAGAAAAACAAAACTCTCTACTAAACGTTAAACGATGCAATTCGGTGTACCTGAATTGCCCATCATGGGCATTTGAAGACGATATTGCCTTGAGAAAAATTTGCAACCATGTATTCCAAACAGATTAACAATGTAGCAATTACCCATTAAAGGAAAACAATAAAAATTGATGAGATTAACAATGTAGCAATTACCCATTAAAGGAAAACAATAAAAATTGATGAGCTTACCGCTGGGTTGCTCGTGACACCCCTAACACCGCTCTTGATCAGTGACGGGGCGGAAGAGATTATCATTGTCCAAACAAACGATGGTGTTGTGTCTTAATTTATTTATAATTTTTTTTAATAATTATTTAATTTTTATTAAATAAAATTTTTTATCAATTACTTAATTTACAATCTATTCATCAATTACTCAATTTTTGTTAATTACAATTTACTCAATTTTCCTCAATTATAATTTCTCTCTTAATTATTTACCGATTAAAATTATTATTTTTTTAAAGAATGTAAGCATTTGTGAAATGGGCAAAGGAAAACAGAAGAGAAAGAAACTTAATTATAGTTACAGGGGAACGTAATTCATATGGGAGCTGCAGGTTCGATTATTCTAGGCATATTTTCACTGAATAAAGAATATATGGACATTAACCTAGTTCTATTCAACGCAATAGCATATCGTTAAAGTTTTTTTTTTTTTTTTTTAACTTCTTAATTATCAATTTTTAAAAATTATTTATACTTTTAAGGATTCAGTTATTATCCCCAAAAAATAACTTAAAAACTAAATTTTATAAAGCTTGCCACGTCAGCTTTTTTTGAGTTCTAGAATTAAGGAGGATCAAGCTAAAATTTTTTCCCACTTTGACTTAAAAGATAATACTTATTTATATATATATATATATATATATATATATATATATATATAATTCTTTGACTTAATAATAAGTTTTGTTTTGTGTCTTCTCAAGTCAAGCTCAAGCTTGACGTTCATGTCTGTTATTTATTTTTAAAAATTACTTTCATTGATTTAGCAGACACGTGCAAGCCTCTCATTTGTTGGTTTAGTATTCTTCCGTACTACGTGGCTGGCTAATCACCGCATTGAAGATTTTTATTGAAAGCAAAAACACAGATCCTCAGATATAATTTAGAAAAATATAGTTAATTAAAAAGAATAATGCATCTGCCATTTCTCTGTCTGCGTAATAGACGACAATTTTTACCGCTAAAACATAAAATTAAAAATAAATAAATAATAAAAAAATAAAATAAGAGAGATGCAGAGTAACGAGAAAGCACAGCAAGACCATCAACGGTTTGCATGCCCTTTCTCTCTACCACACACACACGCACACACGCACAGAACACACACAACCATCGCAGAGAGAGTGATTTGTAGAGCAAAGCGGTTTTCTTTAAAAGGGTCCTTTTGTTTTTTGTCAAAATTTGATGGTCTCTTTGTTTTTGCAGGTGAAGGAACAATGGAGAGAAAGGATGAGGTTATTGCTGTTGAGCTACCGGGTCCTGAAGCCTGGAAGAAAATGGTATCTTTGTTTTCGTTGTTTTTTTGTTTTTTTGGCCCCCCTTTTCTTTGTAAAGCTTCTGGTTTTTTTTTTCCCTTTTTTTTTTTTTTTGTCTATGCGGTTGCATGGGTAAGCTTAGAGGTTCCTTTCTCTTGCTTACATGATGTGATTCCCTTTATTTTTTTATATTTATTTAGTGTTTTTTTTTTGGTGAAAAATTATATTTTTCTTTCTGGATTTGATTAATTTGGTTAGGGTCTTTCTTGTTGTTATTCTGGTAGGAACTGGATAGTCACTCATTTTTTTCTCCCCAAAAATAAAAACAATTATGATTAGGGTTTGTGCAATTCTAGCAGGATTTTGTATTTATTTATGTTTTTTTTTTATTTATTAAATTTGTTTTGATATGGTTTAGAACCTAGTTTGTGTTGGCAGTTGTTGCAGTTAGGAGTGTGGTTTAAATTTTAGTTTTTAAGAAGGTTGAACCCATGTACGTTCTTTTTTATTTCAACATTAGTTCTTCCACGAGGGCAAGGATATTTCCTTGAGATTTTTACTATCAAAAATGCTGAAGGTCCTTTTTTTAACCCCTCTACAAGAAATCTGACTGCTCCAGAGCTGGGTAGATTGGCCATGATATTTGTTCCGCTCCACCATAAAAATCTCTGTTTTAGCCTCTGGTGGTGGGGCTTGTAAAGTAGTGGTTGGCAGCTATAAGTTAATCTATAAATGTTAATTGCAGTTTAAACGGGATTTGTTACATCATAGTTGGTGTCAATTTTGTGGGGTTTATTGATTTCTGCATCTAGTTCGGGAGAATATTCCAACTAGATTTGCATACAAGAAATATTAATGTTTAAGATTTAGATCAATTTAATACTGGTTTTTTTATGTTTTCAATGCTATGATTGTGCATAATAATTCTCTTCTTTATAGCAGTATCCAATACAGCCTTCACAGCCAGCCTATAATTTTCTAGATTGCTAAATAATTGTATTGTATCATCTTGCTTATGTTTTTGTTGGCTTAATTTGGTGTCAGTTCATTAGCTTGAATCCAAAATCTTCAATTCCAGATTATATCTTGTGTGCTCCATTTGTTTTCGTGCTAGAAGTTTTTACAGTTTCAATCTCAAGGTTTAATGTTTGGGTGTCTAGCCCTGTAGAGTGTAGTTAAGTGGCACTTGTTATGTGTTTCTTCTACATGTAGCAGAAATTAGATATAAGAGAATTTAGGAAAAATAATTAGTGACTTTGATTTGTATGATGGTTGCAAATATGAGGGAGTAGTTAGGCATAAAATCTGTTCATGTTGTTCCTCATCTATTTCTTACCTTCTTTTTCATACCCTGTCTTTGTTTTAGCCTTTTCCCCTCCCAATTTGACCAGAACAGATGCCTCTCTGTTTTTTGGTCATTTGTTGTTTCTTTGGTGTTTTCTAATTTCAATTTGAAGTGAACACTAAATAATTGATCTCAAGTGAATCAAGACATGATATCAAGTTCTTGATTCATATGGCAACATATGCAAGAAATAGTTGTATTTAGGTTTGCAGATATGCAAGAGATGGTAAGGTTGTGGCTCCTGAAATATTGGAGTAGAACAGCAGATGGGATGAGGACCTCCAGCCTTGGAGTGTGAGATTGGCCAACAAATGGGGGCTCTCTTTTTCCTGTCTCAAATTGTCAATGAGCTGAGAGTGCAACTGGCAAGCTGTCTTTAAGAATTTTACTCCTTGTTCTGTTTTGTGAGCTGGATAGGCGATCAGGGTCACTGGTGCTTGTGCCTTCGGCTTATCATTCCACTCTGTATGTTGTTACTTGGCAGGAATTAGTTTTGTCTCTCTGTGTTTTGTTTTTTAATTGCTGTCTTTTACATTAATTGCACAACTCTTTCCAGATAAGACTTATTATGTATACTTGAAAGATAAATATTTGGGAGCATTATGTAGTGTCAAAAGTACTTGGTGCTTGAATACTTGTCTTGAATGTCGGGGCTTATGTATGCTTGAAAGGCAAATATTTGCCTGCTAAAGTACTGGCTAATGACATTGCATCATGAGGACTCTTTTAATGGGAGTCTTGATGTGTTAATGAGTTCATTCCTTTGAAAAGTCTCGAAAACTCGTATGGTTGTGGTATGCTTGCTTGGCAAGAAAATTGGCAATGGGCTCTCTTTGCCAATTCCTTTTGAGTTAGCTTAGGTGGTGGACTTATGTTAATGTTAGGGAAGAGCAATATATGTTATCATCTCTCTCTCTCTCTCTCTCTCTCACACACACACACTCACACTCACACTCACACTCTCTCTCTCACCCATGGACCTGCCTGGGTACATGGGCAATATGCACAACACATGTCCATTCATTTTTCATCTTTTGTATAATATTTATTAATGCCTACCATCAAGTCTCTCTAGATAAAGGCCTAGAATGGTTTGACCTGTTGCATTGCAATTTTGCTCTTTTGGCATGCAGTGCTCTATGGTCCAAATACCCTAATGATGTTATTTGAATCAGTTTAAGTGCACTTTTCAGGATGTATTTAGGAGATTTTGGGGAATGTATCAATGAGCATTGTAAACTCTATATAAAATACCCGTTCCTCTGCACTCTTTGTGTTCACTCACAAGCTAGAGATTGAAAATCTATAGTCTGAGTTGCTGGGAAGAATTAATATTGGGTTGTACATCAAGATGTTGATCCTTCAATATTTATCAAAGACTTTAGCTTTTGTGTATTAATTTGAAGGTCACATCATCATCAGGCTGATTCTTCACACGGATACCATTTTCTTGATGATGAAGCACTTGCAGTTAGGGCAGATCAGGGGTTAGAGAGAAGGGAAGGAATGAAAACAAGGTAGCTAAGTGAGAAGGGAGACGATGACCCATGATGTTATTTGAACTTCAGCACTTTAAGAATGTTGACCCGTAGATGACATTTGTTTGCCCAGTACTTAGTCTTTGCTTGGTTTGCTCATTTAAATTGATATGTTGAAATGAATCTGTGTAAAATGTATTTGAACTAAATATAAATAGTCCAATCTTGAGCCCCAGCTGAACTGAGCCCTGTCATAGTATATAAAATCTGCTTTCTAGACCATATTGCTGTCTTTGAGCTGGATTCATCCCATCTACCCTGTTATCATCTTTGGGACTGTTATATCGCTGAATATGATGGTGATTTGTAGCTTGTCCCCTTATCATGCAAGATGAGATTGGATGGGCTTTAATTGTTTTGTTGTTTTAGAACAAGGTTCTTATTGGATGCTTGCCACTTATTAGGAGCACCATTTTATTAAGCATTTTGTTTTTGGCGTCAGTTTTATGAATTTGAAGTTGCACTTGATAATATTTAATTGGCTTGGTAAGAAGGCATGTTTTGTGATTGGATGTCAAGCATATCCCTGCACAAGCCTATCCATCTATAGATACACTAGATGAACTGTCATGTTTTCACTGTCAAGACTAGGAAGATTTTCATCTAGTTTGGTTGATCCCAAGAGATATCCACTTTGACTAGGGCAACAATGCATAATAGAGATACCACTTTGGGGCCAAACGCTTTATAAATAAGTGCTAGTTTATGGAGAACTAGTGGCTCAGTTGAACTGGCCAAAGTCTCACTGCATTTTTGCCATTTTTTTGTTGTGGACTTGTGGTGTAAATTCTCTGTGGCTGGCATAGCTGACTGTTTTGTTGTGTAAATTCTCTGTGGTTGGCATTGCTGACTGGTTTGATTTAAATTTAAACATGGTTCCTTATCTTCTGACATGATTGTTCATCAGGTTGATTTAATAGCATGGTACACATACACTGGACTAAGGCCTGTGTTTTAAGTTTCTGGACAACATTTAAAAGTATTTACAGGGAGTTGCTTAAATTGTGCGCATTTGTGGAACTTGTACAAAAGCTACCATCAATTGTGGCTGAGCAAAATGCAGTGTCTTCTGATCTTTGTGAGCTACTGTATATGTTAATTTAGATGCCATATAAGTACGAAACTTCAAGGGCACGATAATACACAATTGAGTGAAAGATCCTGAAAAATTAACAATTGATATGATGAGGATTGGTTTACATTTTCTAAGAATGCATGCACAAAGCTAGGATGATCTCAAGAGAACTTCAAATTTTGCTATAATTCTATGGGCTAAAAAGGAGCGAGAGCCAATGTGATTGCTTCATGGGCCCTATAATAAGTAGCTAGTTTATCTGGCAGGAAATGCAGCAGAAAATGGCTTCAGGATCCTGATTCATTTGGGCTAAGGATCCTGTGTTCGCATGCAAGGAGCAGGACATAGTTTCCTCATATTTCTGTCATGCTATTTTGCTTATAGAATGATAGTAACATATAATATTTGAATAATGTCCTTGTATTTCCGTTGTTGTTGGCACATTTTGTGATTCAAAGGAGATTCATGATACCCTGCTGAAATTGTTGAAACTAGAATAATAGATTGGCAATTAAGTGGCATTATTCATTGTGCTTATTGGTGTAATAAAAGTTGCATGACATCTTTCTCTGTTCATTTACAGTACTATCCCAAGAGTGGGGGTACACCCAGGAAGAATGAGATCATGTTTGTTGCTCCCACTGGCGAAGAGATTCATACCAGGAAACAGTTGGAGCAGTACCTGAAATCACATCCTGGTAATCCGCCAGTTTCAGAGTTTGATTGGGGTACCGGTGAGACCCCAAGGAGGTCAGCAAGAATCAGTGAAAAGGCCAAGTTGACTCCAACAGCAGAAAAGGAGCAACCAAGGAAGCGTAGCCGAAAATCATCAGATTCAAAGAATGAGAAGAAAGAAACAAAATCTGGTCCTGAAAACAGTGAGAGTGAGAAAGAGGTTAAGTTGCAAGATGTCTCTGCAAAGGAAAATGCTGAGGTAGAAAAAGGAAAGCATGTCACCGATGAAAATAAGAACGGGAAAGAAGTGCAGGAGAAAGATGTTCAAATGCAATGTGTAGAGGGCTCTGCAAAGGAAAATGCTGAAGGAGAGAAAGAAAAGGATCTCAACATTGAAAAGGAGGACAAAAAGGAAGACAATGAAGCAGCTGAGCTGAAGGAGAAGGAATATAACAATGTTGAAGATGCTACTTGTGAAGAAGCTAAGAAGTCTTTGAATATCCAAAACAATGCTGTTGATGCCAAGAATGGCGGCGAAGTAAAGGAGAACAAGGATGTTGATGAGGGAAAAGGAGATGGTGTGGCTGAGGAACAACCACATGCAATGGAGGTTGAAAAGCAAGAAAATGATGAGGCAGCAGAGAAGGACCAACCTGCTGCCAGAGCTGGTTCTGGTGAAGTAACTGAAAATAGTAATGAGAAAATTGAAGACTCATCTGGAAAGGTCTTGCAAACTGAGGCAGCAAAAGAGAATGTCATAGATAACATTAGCATTTCGGACACTCTGGCTGTGGAAGCACGGGAAGAGAACCCTGCTGCAACAGTTGATGCTCCTGTGGGAGAGATCAAAGGCAAACCAGATGTACAAGATGGAATGTGCGACACTCCCTCTGATGGGAAGGGCAATACAGTGGATGTGGAACTTGCAGAAAATGGTAAAGTTAATCAAATTGGGCGAACCGAGGCCCCACGACATCCAGTTCCTCCTGCTGTGAGCTGCTAAATGTTCTGCACTCTACTTCATGAACTTTAGTTACCCTTCTGTAGTATCTCTTACTTTTCCTTGATCTGCCAGCTTTTTGGATTCCTTGGATGACTGTAACTTTTAATGTCATATTCTTGACTACAAGATTTGATTGTATGTTCATTTTAGGTTTGATGTGTGTAAGGAAATCAGCCTGTACCTGCTAGAGTAGGTGGTAGGTGCTGCAGCTTTTGTTGCATTGTGCAGGAACTTAAGATTGTAGACTTCTGAATTATTGTCAACTCTTATGGTTAGTGACTAGGACTATATTTTATGTTTTATTCAACTCCATTGTCGCTTGCAAACTGCCTTCGTGAAATTCTGTCATGACTTGGATAATCCCCCATTGGATTGGTGCTCTCATTTTCCTACCAGGGTAATTGTATTCTGGTAATGTTGGGAGGTGAAATAAGGTCTTTACAATGATGACTCTGAATTGCTCATCTCCTTTCTGAATATTTATTTGGCTCAGGAAAAATTGAAAGTGTGGCACTTAGTTGGTCTAATCTCTTCAGAAATTCTTTGTAATATTATTTATAAATTGCTGGTTTTGTGTTTTGTTCTGAGTCGTTAGCTGGAGCATATCTTATGACAACATGGGGTTTAAGGCCACGAGTTTCTCAAAAGACTGAAGATTCTGCCTCAAACCAAGCGCATAGAATGACCTCTTCTGCTTTCAAGTTTGATTCTTCTTTCTGTTATTCTGCTTCTGTTCATTTGTACATATCGTTTGGGCTTTTCTTTTCTCTCTCCGTTGAGGGGAAGAAAAACCATCAAGCCAAGTGATCAATCAGATTAAGCTGGCGATTACATGTAATCTCAATCCAAAACTAAACCATATAAACTGTAAAGCTCTCTATCAGCTGTCTCAACTGCCCACCTCACTATAACACTTGCCTCTCGTCCAAGAAGCTGTGTACATAAACGGACATCATTTTTGGTATTTCTTGGAGCGAACCGTTTGAGAGAGAGATACCATGACAACCAAAGTAGAAAAGTAACTTTGAGAGGAAAGTTAAGGATCTAACCAAAGCCTCTTCAAAATTATTTTTCGTCTTTGGAGCCTTTCTTTTCAAAGTGATTTTAGCACAAGGCTAACAATCTTTTCCATACGTGTCTCAGGGTTTCTCTTATGGCTTTGCCTCAACAACGAGTTGCATTTTCATTCAAAGGGTTACTCCTTTTGGTACCTTTGAGTTGCAAAAGATTAGAGCATACCCTCGTCCTTTCTACAAATGGAATGCTCCTTCCTTGATAATATGCCCATCTGATATATGGGTTTCTGTCCTTTCACCCTGTGGCTCCTCTTGTTCTTCTCTTATCTTTTCTTCCAATGGTTTGTCCTTCCCTCATTGTCTATGATGTTCTTATCCATTTTGTTTAAAATTTTGAAGTTTCTTTCTGCTCAGATATCCAATATACAGAGCTGATGTTCTGTTCCTCATACTTAGCTTAAGAAGTCAAGTGTAAACAACTGAAGCATCATATTGCTTTTGTTAACGATTAATCCTTCGGAGTGTTTCATATTTAGTTGCTTGCTTGTCCTTTAATGCGCATATTGTTGTAGAATCTCCTTATATAAATGAGATGCTTTTGTACACATAAATGCATTGGAAGCAAACACAAGTTACTGTTATGCAAAGGCTGAAATGAATAGAATGTGATTGGAACATTTGCTTTTGCTATGTTTTTAAGTTTCAACTTTTATTCTTTGGTTACCGCAAACTATTTCCAGGATTTAACCTACGAATTATAGTGAAGGTGACCGATGTAGCATTTTTCTGTTTTTGAAGTATGAACTCGACCTGTTTCAATACCTTCAAAATTTGAGTATAAGTAGGGTGTAGTTCAGGGAGAAGCCTAAGCCTCTCCCCATTAAATTTTCTTCTGGGAGACGGGTCTAGTTCCTCCTTGCAATGGGTTCCAAAATGATGGGAAGGTAATACAACCATGCCGATTCTCTCACATTATTTATGCTTCCCTAGGGAGCACAAGGCCATTTTTTCCCTCCCTTTTTTGCTCATCTACTTCTGGGACATACCATTACGCTGGTTAAGACTTGCGAGCAAGATTTGACAGTTAGGATTCCACAGTGGGTTCAGAAAACTTCTTCCGGCCAACTTTCAGAGGCCAAGTCTTTTGTTTCTCATAGCTTGTAAATTGTCCCTTTTCCTTTGATAGATGTAGCTTGGAAATTGTTACGTCTGTTGAAGTGAATGAGATATTTGCTTGAGACTCCATACTCAAGTAACAGACAAATTTTCCAGCCAAAGGAAAAGAAGCAGCAGTAGTGGTAGGAAAAGTTGCAGTGACAGCAACTTCCTTTGAGCCTAAGTCATCAGAGTTTGTGATAGAATGTTAGCGAAAGGAAAAATAAAAAGGAATAGTAGAAGCTGCAGAATCAGTATATGCAACAAAAGACGAGATCTCAGCCATACCAAGTGGTTTGAAGAAAAAGAAATTAGCTTTTTAGTATTAGTTTTACAGTGGGATTAGTTGAACATATAAAACTTAGTTTGTAAGGAAGCATGGTGGATAACTTGTATTAGTTGTCAAAGTACAAAAGTTGTTATTATAATCATAGTCAAGCATGCATTGAACTCCTATATAAGGAGCACTTTGCAGCGGTGAAAATGAGAGGAAAAAATGTGTATTTTCTCTCCAAAATGTTCTGTTTTTTCCTTCTTCAAACGTCATGAATGTCAACCTATCCTGTCAAAGCTTTGGCTGATGAGCTGTTTGGTTTCTCTATTCTGCATAGTAATAGCACATGCTTTCATTGGAACACATGGGGAAAATTATGGTGGGACAGCAGATAATTTACCTGCACAACATGTTAGGGTTGGACTTCTGAAAGCTGCAAAGATTAGAAACATTAGAATCTACGATGCCGATCATGAAGTTCTCAAGGCTTTTAGAGGGTTTGGCACTGAAATAATAGTTGGACTAGGCAACGAGTATTTGAAGTAAATCAGCATTGGCGAGGATCGTGCCATGAGTTGGCTGAGAAAAATGTCGAGCTGTCCCGTCCTGGTACCTTTATTGTCGGATTCGCCGTGGAAAATGAGGTCTTGGGGGTATTGATATTGAGCTGTCAAAGGTTACACTTAGAAGAACCAACAAGAAGATTAAGGGTCTTTTCTTGTTCTTATTTTAGGGATCCCCAATAGTTTTGACAATGTTTAATAGTTTTGGCAGTCTAACTTCCAAGTGATTTTGAATAGATGTTCATTATAAATTGTGAATAGCTTGGTGGCAATGATTGCAATACTAAGTCTACACTTAGATCGTGATTCATGGCAAAACCTAGTTGGCCCAACTCTCTCTGTGTAGCCAATTATCTTCAGCATATGAGCATTTAGTAAAGATCATTCTACATCTTGTAGCAGAACAATCTCATACCTTGAAGCCCTTAACTGTGCATCAAACAATTCTTGAGATGCAGAATGATGATGTGTGCATCCATGTTTTCATGCTGCCTTTGAAACTCAGGAACATACCACTTAACATTACTTATAGTTTAGTCGTCATCATCATCATCATCATCATCATCATCATCTTTATGCTAATTTTAGGCCTTCACTTATTTCTCATGAACATCCTCAATTGGATGATCCTAAATAAGGACGTACGGTTTTTGCACTTGCTTGAAAACAATTCTTAAGTTTATATACTAGTCCAAGAAGTTTGGTTCAGTATATTTGTTAATATCAAGTATGCAACGTAAGGACAAGTTTTTACTCATTTTTTAACAACCTATATATATGAAAAAGACAAGATATATTAGTTTCGTCTACATATACTAGAATATATTAGATCTTTAATAATTTATTTTAATTACTCTTACTATTTTACTTAAATTAATGGTGTTCACTATTAACATGGAAAATCCATTGAATTTTTTAACAATCTAGTATCTCATTTAATTTATTTGACCTTAAATAGCTCAACAAATAAAATGAATCAAATTAGGTAAGTAATATAACTTACTAATCACATCTAATGTAATTCCTAAGAATATTTATTCTTACCTAGCATTTCAAGTCAAGTTAATTCTTCTTTTACTTATCAAATTAATTATAATTTTAAGTAATTTTAAACAAGCAAATAAATAGTAAATTTTGTGAAAATCATTAATCTAAGAAGAATAGCTCCTAACTCTCTTCATTTCCTTAATTACCACATGTAATGTTAATCATTTATTGATCTTATAATTTAATACATGGTTTATATTGCTATTGGTCTAATTCATACAATTATTTCTCAAATTTATGTATGGATCACAAGGTCATGCAAAAAGTATGCAAACATTTGAAGTATTAAATTTAATAATATAAACTCATCATGTAAATAACAAATAAATAGGTCTTGAATTAAAATAATAATCAATCACATTAACAAAATATCAAACTACATATATATTATAGTTTAAAATAATTTAACTAGTTATAATAAAATTTAATAAATTCACAAAGCTTAAAGAAGAAATCTAACAAGAATACATAAAAAAAAAAGTAATAAAAATCAAGTAAAACTTAGTTTTAAAGATAAAAACATAGACAAAGCTATTGTCTTTCTTCTTCCAAGCTTATGGGTTGCTCTTTTCCTTTCCTTCTTCTTCTTCCCCCTTCTTAGCTTGCTTCTTCTCTCTTCTTTTCTACCATTCCTTGTCATTTTCCTATTAATTTCATGCCCTTTTATAGTTTGATAACTCCTTATTTTGTTTCGATTTCCTATCTTAAGCAAATCTCTAGAAAATTTTTTGAATTATAATTAACATAAATTAAAGGTTGTAGTCCTATTTTTGAGTTTTATTTTATCACAACAATCACTTAATTTGGACTTATAGAGTGAGAGTTATACTTAGAATATCAAACAATGTTTAGTCAATTACAGGAAAAAATCTTAATTGAGATAGAATTCCTTTTCAAGAGAATTTTCAAATTAGATCAAGAATCCTCTCAATGATTCTCTTTCTTTCTCTCTATTTTTTTTTTTGCTCCTCCATGAGCTATTCCCTTTTTTTCTATGATCCAAATTGATTTTAAATATTTACATTTTTCCTTTTCTACAAAAGAAAATAAAAAATATGTAAAATTTGCATAAAATAGAACTTAAGTAAGTTGGAGAGTAAAAGTAGATGAAAATATATGTCAAATTAAACCTTATTAAATACCACCAAATATAAGTTTTTTCTTGTATTTGAGCAAAAGAAACAAAGAGAAAACTAAAATGAAGCGACAAAAAAACATCTTATTACTATAATTATATCTAGTGCCCTTAAACCTTTTACTTTAACTTAGTTTCTCATAGTCAAAACAATATTTGACACCATCTAAATTGGAATGTTAATTCAAAACCTAATAATACCAAATAAGAGAGTTAATAATGTCATAATTAATATTCTAATACGTATGTATATCTCAAAATAAATTCCCACAAACTTGTAATCAATACAATTGAATTATACAACAATCATAACTTGTAACTACTCTTTTCCAATACTACAAAGAAAAGTTTCAAATAAACTTTTTCTCACTTTTTTCTTTTATTCACTTTTTTATTTTTTTCCTTATTTTGCACATCTTTAACTATGACCATGAATTATTCTTTTTTGAGTTATCACTTGTCTTTTGACATGAATATTAACATTTTTGATAAAAGCATTCAATTTCTTAATAGTCATAAACTTAAAGCATTTTGTATACTTATATTTCATGTCAATTCTAACGTGAAAGTTGATATAAATGTTATGTCCAAGCCTCAATTACTAAGAAATTAGAAATATTGGAGTAGATATATAATAATATCAAATTCTACAATTGAGCCACTTTTCACCTTTTTCACTTAAACTTTATTTAAGATTAATTTTAATGAATAACAAAAGATAATCATTACATGAATAATCAAGATAATCACAAAATTCACACAAACATCTTTAGAAAACATATAGTTTAATAATCATAACAATCAAGCATTTTTTAATCCTTTTTATAAAAAATTGCTACATCTAGAATCAATCATCATGTAAGAACAATATCATTCACTTGAATTAACTATGCATCATAACATAAATCAAAAAGAATTTTGCCAAGCTATGCATTAAGAAATTGCCATAAAAATCTTACTTTTTTATATCCATTTATACTTTAAACCAAGAAAAAAAAAAGATAAAGATCAAAAGTAAACCTCCTTCCCCCAAATTGAAGATGAATATTATCCCTAATGTGAAAAATAAGCAAAAAAGAAGAAAAATAAGGGTGCAAAAGTGTTTGTATCTATAATTCTCTATAATAAACACAAGACCAATAAAACAAACAAAACTTAAAGCAAATCATTACTAAAACAAAGACATCTAAAATAACACTAAAAAAATAAACTAAATTGAAACTATGACAAGTTACCTCTTAACAAGTGCCTTTTTATAGTCTTAGATTTACTATTACATCTCAATTCTCAAGGACCTTTCAAAAGAAGGGTAGATTTATACTTAAAAAAGGGACCACCTTCAATGTAATTCTTCAAATGATGCTCGTTAACCTTAAAAGTCCCCTTAGTTTCATCAAAAACTTCAACCACTCTATAAGGAAATACCACGATCACCATAAAGGGACCATTCCATCTTGATCTTAACTTACCAGGAAAGAGTTGCAATCTAGAATTAAGGAGAAGAACCTTGTCTCTAACTTGAAATTTCCTTTTTTTTTTTTTTTTTAATATGCTTATCATGTCATGCCTTAGTTCTTTCTTTCTAAATTCTAGTGCTCTCACAAGCTTCATTCCTTAACTCTTCTAATTCATTCAACTATAATCTTCTTTGCTTACCTGTAGCTTGTAAATCAAAGTTAAGCAACTTTATAGCCCAGTACAACTTATGTCCTAACTCAAGAGGATGATGACAAGCCTTTCCAAAGACCAATCAATAAGAAGACATACAAATAAAAGTTTTGTAAACCTTTTTATAAGCCTAAAATGCATCATCTAACTTAAATGACCAATCTTGCCTATATAAGCTAATAGTTATTTCCAAAATTCTATTTAACTCCTTATTAGACACCTTAACTTGTCCATTTGCTTAGGGATGATAAGGAGTTGTAATCTTATGGGTAACACTAAATTTTACCCAAAAAAATTATCAAATTGCTTATTACAAAAGTGTTTTCCTTCATCATTAATAATATCTATAGGTGTGCCAAATCTAGTAATAATATTTTTCTTTGAAAACTTAACAACTACCCTAAAATTCACTAAGAGGATACACAGTATTTTCTATCCACTTACTCACTTAATCTATAGCAACAACAATATATTCATTATGAAACAATTTAGGAAAAGGGCCTATGAAATATATGCCTCAACAATCAAATATATCGCACAAAAGAACAATGTTTAAAAGTATCTTATTTCTTCTAGAAATATTACTAGACCTTTGACATTGATCATGTGCACTCACATAAGCATAGGTGTCCTTAAATAAAGTAAACCAATAACATCCACATTATAAAACCTTAATATTTTAGAAGCACCAAAGTCACCACTAGCCTCATCATGGGAAAACCAATAATGATGCCTACTTCTTTTTATGGTACACATTGTTGAGGCATTCCACCTCTATCTATCTTATAAAGGAATGACTCCTCCTATAAATAAAGCCTAACATAAAAAAAAAAAAAACAAAATTTCATGCTTTGTTGAAAAGAAAGGTTAGGAGGCAAAACATCACTCATATAATAATTAACAAAGTCTGCATACTAAGAAAAAGAAGAAATATCATACAAAGAAGTTAAAAACAATTGCTTATTTGAAAATCATCATGCAAAGGTTGGTCATTCATACTCCCTATATGCTCCCCATCTAATATAGACAAATAATCCACTACCAAGTTCTCAATTCCCTTTTTATCCTTAATTTCCAAGTCAAATTCTTGTAACAAAAAAAAAAAAAAAACCATTTAAGCAACCTAAGCTTAACATCATTTTTGGAAAGCTAATATTTAAGTGCAAAATGATTATTGTAAACAATCACCTTGGACAAAATTAGATAAGATCTAAACTTTTTTAAATCAAACAACATTGTAAGCAATTTTTTTTTTTTCAGTTGTATAATTTTTTGAGTATCATTCATTATTCGACTTGTATAATAAATCATAAGAAATTTCTTATCTTTCCTTTGTCCTATAACAACACCTAAAGTATAATCACTTGCATCATACATAATCTTAAAAGGCAATCCTAACAAGGTGTGACAACATTAGGAGTATTCACTAACTTCTCTTTCAACAAATTAAAAGTACATATTCAATCATTGTCAAACATAAAAGGTGTATATTCAACAAAGAGATTAGTAAAAGGTTTAGCAATTTTAGCAAATTCTTTAATGAGTCACATAAAAACCTTGTATGAGTAAGAAAATTTCTAACATCCTTAATTGATCTAGGAGGGAAAAAGTTTTCAATTAATTTAATTTTTGCTTTATCTACTTCAATTATCTTATTAGACACTTTATGGCCTATAACTATACCTTCCTTAACCATAAAATGACATTATAACCAATTCAATTCAAGTCTAATATCTTCACATCACTTGAGCATGGTAGAAAGATTGGGTAAACATGCATCAAATGATGATAAAAAAATAAAAAAGTCATGGATTAAAATTTCCATGAAATTGTTAATAAAATTAAAAAACAAGGACATAATGCATTTTTGAAAAGTAGTAGGAGCATTACATAACCCAAATGGCATCCTTTTAAATGCAAAAGTATTATACATATAGGTAAATGTTGTTTTCTCTTGATCTTAAGTTGTAATGGGAATTTGGTGACAACTTGAATAACCATCTAAATAATAATATCTATATTATACAAAATTTTTAATCATTTGGTCAATAAAGGGAAGAAGAAAGTGGTCTTTTCTAGTAGCTTTAATAAGCTTTCTATAGTCTATACACATTCATCATACTTATTCTTTATTATTATTGTCCCATCTTTCTTAGGTATTATTTGAACAGGACTAGCCCAAGTACTATCAAAAATAGGAAAATAATACTTGCATCTAATAACTTGATTACCTCCTCTTTCACTACCTTTTTCATTTTAGGATTAAGCTATCTTTGTAGTTAAACCTTAGATTTGAATCCATTTTCCATCAAAATTTTGTGTAGACATACTAGAGGACTAATTCCCCTAATATCTATTATGCTCCACCCAATGGCATTTTTATTCTCTTGAAGAACCCTTAGAAGCTTTTCCTTTTCAATACCAGTCAAGGAAGAAGAAATAATGATAGGTAAAGTAGATGAATTTCCTAAATAAGCATCCTTTAACTGAGAAAGAATTGGTTTTAATTTAATAATATGAGACTCCTCAATGGATGGCTTGACTTTCAAAGAAGATGAAACATCTAAAGTTAGAAATTTTCCTTTTCTAAAGATTGGTCATTTGTAGTTTACTTGCAGGTATGTCATGACCTCCATGCTTTCCTCACTTGAAAATTCATCCTTCCCATATAAGGTATTAGTAATTTAATTTTTAATAGAATCATTTAATATATAATATTAAGATGTCCATTTACTATATCATCTATGTTGCGACTCAACACAAAAAAAATGGTGTGTTCAATGTGAGGCCTTATTTAATGAACAATGGATGATAGGCTGTCAGTAATTACTGCAATGTTGTCATGATAAATTACTAATGATAGAGGCAAACTATGCTTATAGGGTGCTCTTCCTAATTCACCCTCAGAACTCATTTGACTCATGTAGTACTAGGATTGATTCAAGGTTTTGCCACCTTAAATCATTCTTAGGATATTAGAGTGACCACTAACCTTTTAAGATGTGATTGGAACATCTTAATTACTAATTTTTTAAAAAAAAATCCTCTAAACTAGTGGGATTCAATTTGCATTACTGTGATTTTTTAAGGTTAGAAGGTACAATTATGCTTGACAGAAGTTAACACTGACTTAAATGCTTGTTGTGAATGATGGTGTTACAATTTTAACATTGATTATATTTTTATACTTCTTCTTACTTTAATACTTTATTTATTTATCTTTTTCGACAACATGTAATTTAGAAAAATTTTTCATGGGCATATATTATGATTTTGAAAATGTTAATGCAATAGGGAGTGGGATTATAGTTCAAAAAAAAAAAAACAGTTTATGAGATGTTTTTAACGAAGGTTTGTTTGAGGTAATTTCGGAAAAGTTAAGGAGGCTTTTTACAGTGATCTTTTGCTTTGTGACAATTTTTGAAAATTTTTGAAATGATAACTTGGAATTTTAGAAGTTTATTTAATTTTTATTATTATTAACATTGTTATTTGGAAAATTCTAAGTTAGAGTCACTTCAAAATTTAATTTTAGAATTTCAAATGAAAAGTTTTGTCCAAAAAAAAAAAAGTTCAGTTAAAGCTAATCAACATTTATCAGAGCTATTTAAACCAATCAACAAAAATCAAAGCCATTAAAACTGTGTAAACCTATCAAAGAAAGTCAAAGATGGTCAAAGAAAATCAAAGCCAGTCAATGAAAGTCAAATTCGATCAAAAAGTTTAAGCTGATTTGACCGGTCAAAGTCAATTTTAAAAAAAAAAAAAGATGCTTCGGTCTTTTTTCCTTTGGCCAAATCATCCCGATCATCTCTCTTTCTTATTTTTTCTTTCTAGTTTCAAAACGCTCTTGCTCTCTCTTTCTTTCTACACATTCTCCTCCTCTAGCATTCTCCCTCTTTTTATGCTTGGAAGTTTAAACATGAATTTTAGGTTTGATTTTTGGTGTGAGAACAAAGTTTTATCCTTGGAAGTTGCAATTTTTATCAAATTTTTGGATTGTTTGGTGGAATAGAGAGAGGTCTATCACTAGTGGTGAGATTTGTTGGCCTGGGACTGGTGCATGAAGGGCATGAATGGATAGATTGGTTTAAGAGGAGTCAACCGACAAGGGTGTAGGGTAACGTACGACAACCATCGGAAGCAGTGTATGCATCGAAATAAGTACTAGGGGTGGTTTCAATTTTTTGTCGATGGATGTGTTTTTAAGTTACTTTCCAGCACGTGGCTGGTGGAAAGGTGTAGATCAGTGAATGATAATCTCAATGGTGGTGTCAAACCATTTTCTGGCAACAGTGGCCAGCACCGATAAGCCTCTAACAACACCTTTGAGGTAGATTGTGACTTTGAGATGTTTTTTTCTTTTTTAATCTCTATCACATTTTTTTATTATTGATTTTTTGTTATGGTGCTCATCTGCTACTGTTGTGTGCAAAAAGGTTTTTGCTTTTTTTTTTCCGGAAAAAAGGACTAGAAAAATAAAGAATGGTGTTTGTGTGACAATGAGTATTTGATTTAAAATTGAAATGTTTTTTGGATAGGTTGGTGTTGTTGGACTTAGGTCTAGGTTGGATCTAATGGTAAGGAATGTACCGAGTTTGACTAAGTCAACATGAATTTAATCGAATCAACTTAGATTTGACTTAATAATTTTCTTTATTTCTTTTTTTTCCTTATGGTTCATTTTTGCCCTCACTAGGTTTATTTCATTTCACTTTTTCTATTGATACATATTGATTCTTTTTTCCTTGCATTAGACTATTTTTATTTACAAATTGATGAATGAGAATTTATTTATTCTTTCTTTTTGCTTTTAGTGATTTTCAATGAGTTTTATATCTATTAGAGTTGATTAGAATATATTTTATAATTTAGGTATGTTTTGGAGAAGTTTAGAGAATATATACTTTACATAAGCAAAATTTCAATATTTTATCATTTTGACTTTTGTTGCCTATTTTAGATTTTTTACTAACTTATGGTTCCATATTAGAAAAATGATTTTTAGTGAAATTTTAGTAGACATTTCAAATTTTTTATATTGGGTTTTGAGTCTAAATCTGTGTTCATTTAGACCCTAAGACATTGCTTCAAATATAAGGAGGAAAACTAAAGTCCAAATCCTAATTGGATTAGGATTCTTGTTTGAGCATTAAGTATTTAACTAGGTATAACTTGAACTTCAAACATCTAAATTAGGTGATTTAAAAGTCCCAATTAAATTTCACATTTAGGCCTATAATTGTTATGAAGATGCTCAAGTCTAGATCAGCTTTTTAATGGTCCAAAAATAGATGAGAATTTACTATAGAATTTGCCACGGGCTAAATTAAGTTAGTCTTAATTTTAACTCATAACTTGGGCTCTAAACCTTTGTTTTAGGCAAGACTAAATGTATTGAAAAGTTAAAGAAGAGTACTACAACTTTGTTGACGAAGAAAGACCCTAATTCAAACTATATCTATTCAAAAATCAGCTTGAAACTCATTATAAGAATTTTATTACAATTAAGGAAACAAGTTTATTATAACCTCGAGAATTTAGGAGTATTTGTTGGAGTGTCTTAGGATTTTATTGTGCTTGCTATATATGTTCTCTAGGATATAAATAAGGACATTTTTTTTTAGCCATTAAAAGAAGGAGACAGACACACAAGGAGGGCAATAGACATAGTTTTAGTAAGCATTTAGTTTTTTTTTTTTTTTGGTATGAATAGCTAGGGTTTTTCCACAATTTTATGGGATTTCAAAACGTTTGGTATTTTAATGGAATGGGTTATTTTGTTAGGTTGTTTCTTTTTTATTTGAATTGTTTGGTTTATTTTGACTAAATTGTTGAATAAATGTTGTTTTAATTTATTTGCTTAAACCTATTGAATTGATTAAATAACGGTTGATGGTTAGATTTAAGGGTTATGACTTGTATTTATCATATTCATAATCATCGAGTAGTAATTAACAATAAAGGATTATAAATAAGTTTTTATCTTATTACTATGAATAACTTAATAAAAGTTAAACAATTCAAGTTTATGTGATTGTTACTTGAATTAACCTATTTTCCTAATTCTTAAGACTACCAATTTATAACTCTAGAGAGCTTCTTTTAGGGATAAAAAGGTTAAAGTCTATGTGGAGAGCTTGTTCTACTTAGTGAATATTTAAGGGATAATTCAGGTAACAGAGCTTGTTGTTATCTATAATTAATAGTTCCAACATTATTGAGACAACATTATGGATAATCAAAAGTATCAAATATCATAATTGTGAATTAATCTAAAACTAAAATTTTGTTAATTGGTATTTCTAAGAGTTATTTTGCTTAATCAAGTTATTTACCTTAGTTGTTATCAAGTTAGAATTCAACATTATACCTTATTCATATTAGTGTCATTAAGTTTTAATTATCTAGCATTGAATTGATAGAACTCCTTATTGGATCAACCCTTATTCACACTATCTACCATTGCATGATCATGAGTAAGGTATTTATATTTTTTTTGTAGTCTTTATGATGGTTACCATAAATTGTTTACTTTTCCAAATTTTATACACACATATACACACACTAGCAAATATAACATTATAATATAGTGCTTTAAACTTAACTTATTGTTTGACATACAATACTGACCTATTTTTTAAGGTGTCCTTTACTAATTGGTGAGGTTATGGTACACTAATAGGATTGTCATAAACTACAAGCGTTATGAGATCAACTTTTATGACGATGGAAACAATTGTTTTAGCAAGATGAATAGTCTTTTTTCTCTCCAGCTATAATTTCAAACGTTGTTTTTTTGCATCTTACATGGTAATTTATGATGGTGATTGCTTATGAACTCATTTGTGAGCTCTTAGCAATCTAGCTCTTATTTGTTTGCAAAGTTATGTGGGTTATAGTGCTTTTTGGTGTAATTTTGGTGTTTCTTATATGCTTATATCTTTGCTATTTTTTTTAGGTGCTTTTTTCTTTTATCTCTATCAAGAAAATGGTCCCTTTTGATAGCTTCTTCAAGTAGTTAAGAGCTATTATGTGATTGGTCAATTAAGAATATATTTTTCCATCATTACTTCCTTGCTATTAGCTAATTAAAGATAAGTATAAAGTGTTAATCATCACTTCTAATTAGTTAGAGATAACTTAGACTAGGATTTGGCTTGATTTAGTCTTATTCTAACTTGCTTTTGGCATTTGTTTAAGGATTATGGGCCAAGTAAATCTTTCTAAAAGATGAACTTTGAGGTTTATGTGAATGATGGGCTACTATATAGGATCCTGATAAGGCCTAAAAATGTATTATAGACTATTTTGGAGGGTTGGCCCATTATATTCTTTAGTTTTAAAAAGTGAAATATATTTAACTTAGGCCTAATAAATGGACCTATATTATTATCATTATTATTTATTTTTAGCTAAATAAATAAGCAAAATAGGTCCTCAAGCCCAATGATCTTTAGAATGTATTAATTGTAAGAGAGTATGTCTAAAATAGATTTTGCATTGGGTTAGATAAAATACGGATACAATAGTTATCCCTCTTTGTAAATTATTTTAAAATAAAGAAACAAGCAAAGATTTTCTTAGATCCATATTTTGTCTGTCTTTTGAGTGCTCATCTAGTAATACCTCTATTTGCAATAAGTCTTTCAAGGTTGTGCTTAAGATTAAAGAGTATGTTCACGACATAAGCTTGGCTGGCTTCAGGTAACTGACTATCACTTGTATGTTGAGGGTAAACAATTTAATGAGGATTGGATTAAGGCCTTATCGAGGGACTGATGATGCTATAGGAAGTTAGAGTGTTTTCCACTAGTGATTCTCTTCGTCATATTTTGGTGTACAATGAATTCAAACTTTGCAAAAATTGTTAATGCTTAACTAATAGCTTTACTAGGGATTAATTTGTAAGGAATGGGGCTATTATGACATGTGAGGATTTTAAGACATGCTTAAGCTAACATAAACAAAGTTTCTAATCATTATCCTTAATTGAAATTTAAGAAATAAGTTGGTTGTCATCTGAACTTACTTAAGATGGTTGCATCACTTAATCACTCGAGTTGCAAATGCATTCTCAAACTCATATAAGATTGCTTCTAATTGCCATTCACAATTGAAATTTTAAAAATAAGTTGACATATTGTCTGCACTTGCCCAAAATGGTTGCATTACTTTATCACTTAGGGTGCAAATGGAGAATGCATTCTCAAACTCACACCTAATTACTCCTAACTACCATCTACAATTAAAATTTTAGGAATAAATTGACATTTCGTCTAAACTTGATCAAAATGGTTACATCACCCTATCACTTGGGTCATAGAAGCAAAGTGTATTCTTAAACATGTCCAAAGTTGTTATTACAACATGGTTTCATTGATTGTACCTATTCATACATACTAACATTGGCATAATATTGCTATGAGTTTGCCTCCCTTTGTTCTCACTTGCTTGTGTCCTTCCTTTAATGTTCTTGTGGAGTGAGTGCTATTATCCATTGATCTTTTCTAGTTTTGGCTTACCATAGTTGATGTTTAATGCTTAGCTTGGGGTTTTTTACCTTACCTTCTGATTTAACCTTGCCCCCTCTTCCCTACTTTTCTTTCTTTTTCCTTAGGAGTGAGTCTATGTGTGACATATTGCAAATTTTGATAAACCTAATTGATGTCTATGTAAAAAATCCATTTGAAATTGCATTTATAAAGGCCATAAAGGTTATTGTTAATGAAGAAGGTCAATAAGTTATTAGAGTTGCATTGGGTCAAATGTGTAGGCTTTGACTTATTTGGGGTAAGATTGTTATTAATATGCTTTAACACATCCAGGATAGTCGCATCACCTTACTTGTCAAGGTTTGATTACAAAACACATTCCTAAAAAGCTCTAAAGTTGCCATTTTAAACTTGCCTCATTAGTTGTGTATACTTACAAGTATACTCAAGCTTGTGATCTAATGAATCCATTAAAGGTTTAACTTTTTTATCATCACTCATTTATACTCTTTCTAAACACTCTTATAGATGGAGGCATCATTTGGAAATTTTTCTTGGATTTAATTCCTTATATTTAATATCTTGCCCTTACTAAGAATTCCTTATCTTTTGGTGATTTCACCTTGTTTTTTTCTACCCTTAACTCATCACTATAAATCATGACCAATGACCATTTTGGCACTTTATACCTTTTATAACACCTTTTAATTTTGCTTTTGTCTTTTCTAACTTTCAACTAATTGTTAAGAGCTATAGTTTATAGTTGTTACATGACCTATTGTATATTTTGCCCTTACCATACAAGACCTTTATCTTTATATATATTATTTCCTTTTGCTTGCCCTTCCATTTAAGGGCAATATTATTATTCCTTTTAAAATTAAGCTACTGTGAATCCTTTGTGGTCGCCTACTCTCTATTTGAGATGTTGATGTGGACTACTTCTCACTTAATCGCTTAAGCCCAAAACCATTGTATTGATTCCTTTGCTTTTTTTTTTTATACAAAAAGAAGAAAAAAAAACTTTCATTTACTCCTTTGGAAAAGGGAGTATTATGATATGTTTTTGCTCTTTTATTTTTTGCATGCTCTTTTTTTTTTTTATAAAGATTGCCCTCCTTTAGGGACATGAAATTGCACTTCTCACACATTACTTTCAAAATTAAGTGTTCATGCCTTTAAAATTCTTGTTTTATTTTTGAGGGCCTCTCTACTAGGAAGTGCCTAGATCATTAACTTATTCACTTCATGATTTTTCCTTCACTTAGGATCTTAAATTATTAATCTCTATTTGCTTGCCTATGCCATCTGAGGACTCAGAACATGACATTAGGATAAATTCCTTATGCCTTTGTAAACCTTAAACTAAGTAATGTAGTCTATGCTTTATTGATTTTATATGCTTATTGGTATATTTCAACTAATAAAAAATGATTATGTTAATTGCACTTGGTTAAGGGCTACAATGACTTTGCTCATAAGTGAAAAAGATTGTTATTCATAATATAAGAAGTTTATAAGAAAATATAAGGAGGAATGATTCTATGGTTTGAACAAAGGAAGTGACATATTTGGATATAAAGAGGCAAAAAGATAATTAAACTAGTACTATAAGAACTAATGAAGACCAATAGTATAACCAATAACTTGTCATGAACTTAATTTGAATGCTTTTTATATGCAAACCTTGTTAATCTAATTATTCCTTACATCCTTTTGGATCTTATTTTCACTGTTTAATTGTTTCTAGTCAGCAATTGGTATTGTGCATCCTTTTGTAACCTTATCATGTTTATTATGTCCTTCATCTTATCTTTGAGTAGAAGTCTAATCATAACTGATGCTTAGGTGAAATATTTTTTAACCATATCTAATTTAATAAGATTTGACATATCTTTATCATCCATATCTGTCAAAATTAGTACTCCACTTAAAAATGCCTTTTTTTACAATATATAGACCTTTGTAATTTGGTGCCTATTTGTCACTTGGATCGCTTTGATTTGGTGAGACCTTTTTTAGGACTACATCCCCTTCTTTGAAGTACCATGGGCATATTTTCTTTTAATGTGCTTGCCTCATCTAATTTTAGTATAATTGTTTATGATAGATTGCACTTAACCTCTTTTCTTTAATGAGATTTAGTTGCTTATACCTAACTTTAACCCATTTTACTTCTTTTAAGTTTGCCTAAATCAAAACTCTTAAAGCAAAAATTTTGACTTTAGTTGGCAAGATTGTCTTAACTTCATAGATCAATGCAAATAAGGTTACTTATATAAAAGTATGCATTGTGGTGCAATAACTGTTGAGTACAAATTATAACATCTCATGCCAATTTTTATATGTAATCTTTATTTTTTTCAATAATTCACTTGAAATTTTTATTAGTTACTTCAACTACCTTATTCATCTTCGATTCGTATAGGACAAAGTTATAGTGCTTAATTTTAAATTAGTTATAGAGATCTGTCATCATTTTATTGTTCAAGTTGGTGACTTTATTTGTTATTAGCCATTTTAACACACCATAATGATATATAATGTCTTTTTTTGATAAATTTAGTGATTATTTTATGGGTGACATTTGCATAAGATTCTATTTTAACCCATTTTGTGAATTAATCAATTGCCATTAAAATGAATTGGTGGCCATTAGCTTTTGTTACAATGGGATTGATAAGACAATCATATGTATTTCCCATATAAAGAATAACCATAGGGATATTATAACATTCAATGAAATAGGTGTTATATATATTTTATCTACATGTATCTAATATTTATCACATTCCCCAACATGTCAAAAGCAATCTAATTTTATAGTTGACTAGTAGTATCTTACTCTTAGGATCTTTTTAACCATGGAAAGGCCACTAGTATGCAACCCATATAGGCCCTTATGCATTTTTTTTCATGATAATTCTTGCCTCAGTCACATTTATGCATTATAGTAAGACCAAGTTATAGTTGCACTTGTTGAGGATATCTCTATTAATGAAGAAATTTATTGTCATCTTTCGTAGAGTTCTTTTCTTATTTTCAACTGCTCCTTCAAGATATTTCTTAATTTTAAGGTTATGCTTTATGTCATAATACCAAGGTTTGCGATCCTCCTCATTTTCTATATACATGGAATGAGTTGGAGCATGATGGACATTAACATGGATCTCTTGCATATTAGCTTTAGGATTTGTCTCATACATTGCGGCCAATGTTGCCAAAGTATTAAAGATTTGATTGTTTTCTCAAGGCATATGATTGAAGGTGATTTGATCAAACTGTTCCATCAACTGCTTGATGTACTAGTGGTAAGGAATAAGCTTATGGTCTTATGTTTCTTAGTCATCTAGTAATTGGTAAATGACCAATGCTAAATCACCATACATATTGAGACCTTTAGTTTTCATCTTTAAGGCATATAATAAACCTATGGTGCACATTTCATATTTTGTTATGTTATTGGTGCATTCAAATTATAGTTTTATTGTAATTGGATATTGCTTACCTTTACAAAAAATCAAGATTGCCCCGATTCCATATCCTAATGCATTGGATGCTTTATCGAACCATATCTACCATTCATTTATCATCTTTTTTTTTTTTATCTTGACTTTAATCTTTGGTTAAGATGCATTCATCTAGGAAATAAAAAAGAAAAGGCTTATAATCAAGGATAGCGTGGTAAAAAGTTGACTATTGTACTACCTTTGATTGCTTTGCAGTTGACATATTAAATGTCATATCTTGACAAAAGACCTTACTAATAGGCAATTCATCCTAACAATGGTGGTTTTTCAAAGATATACTTTAATGGGTTTTCTTTAGTGATAAGCTAGGTTGTATGGTAAAGTGTAATTAATTCTTTCCAAATCTAAATATCAACTCTTATGGTCCATAAATCTTTTGTTGAAGTAGTAAATTGTCTTTTCCTTTTGCTAGTGTCATCGTGTTATCCTAAAATATAACCCATGCACCACTCTTATACAGTGAGATACAATATAAGTAGTTTATGTGGAACTAGTAGCATTAGGATTAGGGGATTAGAAAGGTAATACTTGATCTTATTGAAGGTTTTTAGGCATTTATTATCTCAATGCCTCAAATTTCTTTTTTGTAGCATATCAAATATAGGCCCACATGTAATTGTCAATTGGGATATAAACCTAACAATATAATTGACCTTTTTTTAGGAATCCTTACACCTCTTTTAGTGTAAAAAGTGCACGCATTTACTATAGGACCTTAATTTAATTGGGATTGAGTTTAATGCCTCTTTGACTTACAAGGAATCCCAACAACTTTCTTGAAGTTACCTTAAAAGGGCACTTAACTAAGTTAAGTTTAAGTTGAAACTTTCTTAGTTGATCAAACGACATTTTAAGGACTACTAAGTGGTATTCACTTACTTGAGACTTGGTGATCATGTCATCAACATAGACCTCAATCTCTTTATGCATTATATCATGAAACAGAGTGACTATTGCTCATTAATAAGTGGTGTTTGCATTTTTTAGGCCAAATAGCATGACTTTATACCAAAAGGCTCCCCATATTGTGATAAATGTTATTTTCTCCAAATTTTTAAATGTCATCTTGATTTGATTGTAACCCAAAAATCCATCCATGAATAAAAACATTAAGTAGTTATCAAGGTTATCCATAAGAATGTCAATGTGTAGTAAAGAGAAGTTATGTTCAAGGCTTAGTTTATTTAAGTCTTTATAGCCTACACACATACATAATTTGCCATCCTTCTTTAATATAGGCATGATACTAGCTACCCATTTCAGATAGTTTGCCACGTGAAAGAAGCCCACATCTAATTATTTATTGACTTATTTTTTAGTTTTTAATAGGACATTAGGTTTTATACTTTGGAACTTTTGTCATACAGACTTACATTTTAGTTTTAATAGTAGTTTGTTCATCATTATATTGGTACTCAGACCTAGCATATTTTGGTATGGACAAGGCATTCCATTAAATGACCTTTACAAGCATTGTAACTTAAATACTATATTGGTATTTCTTAAGTGGTTAGCTACTCCTCCTCGCTTGGATTGTACTTATATTTAAGGAAATTGAGGTCTTTAAAATCAACATCATTCTTGCTATGGTAATAAATAAGTTGATGATGAAGGAATTAGACATAAGATCAAGGGAGGATCTCATACTTTAACTAGACGTGCCTATCTTAATGATAACTTGTAATTTCAAAGAGAGCTTGAGGGGATGCATCAACATCTACCTTATTACAAGTGCAAAAAATAATCTCGATGTCATGCTAGCTTACTAAAGAGTTATATAAGTCAATTAAAGGATTTAAAGTAATATTATAGATTCATTAGACATAAGGATATATGCATATCCTAGTCTCTCCATCTTGAATCCATACATCTAGGTGAAGATGGAAGACACAACAAACAAAAGAAGGGTAGTATGTATGATTGAGAATAACCCTCTACTTTTGTCATAGGTTAAAAAGGTTAAACCATATATATAAATGGCAATAGTTTAATGGATTTTGTTCCTAGTACATCATGTAAGCATTGATGTATGGTTGATGGATCATTATGCCTATTATGTATTTTCTAGCCAAATAAATGAGTAAATGTAAGGCTTCCCTTTGGAAGTTTTGGAAATGCATTATAGGAATATGAAAGTAATTCATGAATGGTAAGAAGGATGTCAATCCACATACTTCTGCAAGAAATCACCAATCCCATAATGCCTTAACATAATACATTACAACTTATTGATCATGAAAGCTTCATACTTTAAGAAAACTTCCTGGGCAATAGTTTGGGTAATGTCCACTAGTAGCAAGTTAATGACATTAAGAAATAGAGACTTGACAACTAAAGGATTGAGAACTATGGGCTTTAGTGATTACAAAAACCTTTCCTCAACATCTTCATATTTTTTAATAAAAGTCTTTAAACTTTAACATATATAAAACCTTAAAAGGATAAGTTGGACTTGTCAGAACTTTTTTATAAAGGACTTAAGACTAGTTTAATTCTTCTGACTATAGATTAAGAATCAGAGTTCGAAATTGTCCAAGGGGTAGGATAACCTCCCCTATCATTAATTTTTCCTTTAAGAATTGTCTATACTTTTTGCATAGATAGGTAGGATGTGTTTTAGTCAAATTCCATCCATAGCAATATTCCATTTCATCATCTAGAAAAGGAGAATGATTGTTTATGAACCCAACAAAGAACATTTCTTCATAGACATGATTTTCCATTACAACTCCCTTTGAGAAGCCTTAAACAAGTACCTTATTAAGCATAACTCAATTATGGGTAGCTTGGTAGCTACTATCATCCATTGGGATGCAAAATAGATCTTTTAGTTATAAAACCATTAACAATTATGCTTTGGCAATTGTTTTTTGACACGTTATGAATATGCCAAAATAGAAAGAAAATAGGGGTTTGTATCATAATTAGGTTGTGATTATGCAATATTATACTATGTAAAGGTATCATTTACTTTGTTAAACCTTTAGCTAATGTTTCCCTTGGATGCAATTGGAACCAAAAGATACATGATACCATATACTATTCATAACAAAATGCATAGGGTTACAACCATTGCTCATAACAAAAGTTAGAAATCAACCACCACTGTACACCTCTTATATTATAGGTCATTCGATTACAAAAAAAAAAAAAAGGTACAAAAAGTGCTTGCACAATAAGCTTTTAAAAGAAATGACCAATGAAGTTATATAGTGCACTTAATTAAGGAAGTGTATGAGGGACTTCTCATAAGGTTATAAAAGGAAAATCTTTATTTTCAACAACTTTGTCTCGAGTGCCACGATATGAGCTTTCTTAGTTATTTGTTAGATTCATTGAACCATGTCTCTAATTTGAACTTCTCCCATTACTTCATTGAACCATGTCTCTAATTTGAACTTCTCCCATTACATTAGACTCAACTAATTGCTAGATTTGAGCATTATGCTCATCCATTTAATCTCAAAGATTTTGATTCTCAGTTGTGAACTCATTAATTTGTGAAAGTGCTAAATTGTAATTTTGATTTGAAACAGATAACTTGGCATTCCTAACCTTAAACTCATTTAACTATTCTTGAAGTATGAGAGTTATTTGTTAAGGCTTCTTGTATTTGATCAAAATTCTATACTATAACCCTCATTTCCTTCATTCTCTTATTAACTCTTCTCAATTAAGAATTTATGTTATCATTCCTCTTCTTAGATTATTCAAACTCTTTGGTAGATGTTTTATAACTAATAGATGATAATTATTCCTGTTGATTTTTCAATTCATAATAGGCTCGCTTGACCTTTGTGAATTTGTTGCAAAACTTATAGTTTTCTAAAATGCCATCATTGTTTTCTTATGGCGACGCACTTTGCGCCTACTTGTATTATATTTTTTCCTTCCCTTTAAAAGAATTAGCTTGTGTTTTTTTTGAAGCACATAGATTTTAAAACTTTAGGTTTTGTACCATAATTCATAACTAAGCGTACAAGTGTAAACCCTAAGCACATTGGAAATTGTGTAGACATAATTCATGCCTAAACTACTTGTTATTGATCATAGCTATTTGAATTATTATAATCAAATTGCATAATGTCCATAATGTATGTGACAGGAGTGAACCTTATAGTACTTATTTACACTGCAACTAAGGTTGAGGCATAACAAACAACTCCATTTAACCTTATCAGTAGGACCCAAAGATACTCCTCATATCTAAATAAGATAAAAGTCTGTCGTACCTATTTAACTAACCACTAGAATTGTTCCTTATCTTAGAAGATAGCCTCCCACTTTGAAACCTTATTTAAACTCAACTAATGACTTTTGTGAAACATGGTAAAAGCACTATTAAGCATCTTGAACTAGGGAGAGAACTTGTTTTCCAAGCATTTGATGTGGCTTAGAAGCCATACATGTAACAAGACTAAGCTTCTTTTAAATGGTCCTCCCCCTTAAATTTTATAATGGTTCAAGGATAGGATCATCTTCGTCATAATTGCAAGTATAGGGTTAACTTCAAGAAGAACTTAATAACCTACTTATTTGGATGGTCAATCACCTTAGGAAATAAAATAAGCCCATAAATGAGTAGAACCAAACATGCCATTTATTTAACAATATCTATCTCATGGTTCATTTTATCAATCAAAAACTAGGTAGGAACACATTTTTCTTTAAATTGGTCTTTATATCTGACTTGATCAGATATCTCATCCTGGTTGATCTTGGTCAAGGTTGACAACTTCTTTACATATCCTATTTTTATCTCAAGGGTGTAAATATCTACATTTAAAGGAATGGGTAGATTCAAGAGCACTTTTACTTCTTCTAACAAAGAGACCATGCTTATTAAGGAAAATGTGAAACATCTAAGAAAATGGTCCCAAAACTTAGTTTTTGCTTGTAAGATGGTTGGTTAAACCTCTACATTTAAGAGATACCTAATATCACCATAAATACTTTGGAACTTTTACTTCATAGAAATTGACTAGCCATGCCATAATTGCTTTAGAGGAGATAAATCCAACAATTTAAGGCTAAAATGCACCAATTGCAAAGGTAAGCCCAAAGGTGGACAAACTCTAGTCTACTTCTGGATTCCTCTAAACTTCTCATGACCACAGACAACATTTCCTCTTCAATTATCGTGATTTTAGCTATTCATTAAAAGTAAATGTGCGTAAGATGTATGTGATGGAATGTCATGTTAAATGTGGAGAGGAAGAAAAAAAGGAAACATATTAGTGTAAGAGATACAAAATTAATCATAAAATAAAAGTAGTAAGTACCAAAATAAGGGAGAGAATGCATGATGCACTTTTACCATGCAAAGTTTAGGCAAGAATTATCCTTATAATTCCCTATCCTAAGAAATAGATCTAAAAGGGAGGATGACTTTATTGGTTTAACAATAAAAGAGTGTGGTTTAAAGATCTATAGTTAAGATAAAAGGTGCCTAGATCTTTTTTCTCGTTCAACCTATGTAATATTTGGATTGATTTACAGTTTTGCTACCTTAAATCATCCTTAAGATATTTGAGTCACCACCAACATTTTAAGGTGCAGTTGGAACACCTTAATCACTAATTTAAAGAACTTCGTTATCCTAGGAATTAGCAGGACTCAATTTGCATTACCAAGATTCTTTGGGTTTTGGAGTTATGGTTATGCCTCACTGAAGTCAACACTAACCTAGACTTCCATTGTCACTAATAATACTATAACTTTAACATTGATTATATGTTTATACTTCTTACTTTAATACTTTATTTGTTTATTTTTCTTGATGGCATATAGTTTAGGAAATTTTTATCATTGACATATACTATGATTTCAGAAATTTTGATACGATAAGGAGTGAGATTAGAGTTAAAAAAAAATTTATAGGATGCTTTTAATAAAGGTCCATTCAAAGTAATTTTGGAAAATTTTGAAATACTTTTTACAGTGATCCTTCTACTAAGGCAATTTATGAAAGTATTTAAAGGAATTTTAGATGTCTATTTTAGTGATCCTTTATCCTAGAGCAAATTTTGAAAATGAAAGGATAACTTGGTTTATTTAATTATTATTATTAGATTTGTTATTCGACAAATTCAAAGTTGGAGTTACTTTAGAATTTAATTTAGAAATTTTGGATGAAAAGATTTCCCCCCCTTCTAAAAAAAAAAGAGTTTGGTCAAAGAAAGTCAAGGCCATTCAATTTTATTTAACCAATCAAAGCCAATTGAAAAACAGCTGCTTCAATCATTTTTTTCCTTTGGCCACACTATCCTTATCATCTTTATTTCTTATTCTTTTAATTTCAAAACACTTTTTTTCTCCCTTTCTCTATACACCCCTTCCTTCTCAAGCATTCTCCCTCTTCTTATGCTTGAAGGCTTATTAAACACTAATTTTAGGCTTAATTTTTCATGTAAGGGTTGAGTTTTGTCACTGAAAATTGTGATTTTTGTTAGATTCTTGGATTGTTTATTGGTAGAGTGAGAGAAGGTCTATTGTCAGTGCGCAGTGGATTTTAGCCTCAAATTGGCATATGAAGGGCATGGATGGATAGATTGACTCAAAAGGAGTTGACTAATAGGGCTTGGAGTGGCAATGACCACAAAAAATGACGTATGCACTAAAAAAGGCAACAAGGGCGATTTTGGTTTTTTTGTCGATGCACACATTTTCAAGCTACTTTCTAGTGCATGGCCTATAGAAAGGTGTAGATTAGTGAATGATGACATTAGTGTTGGTATCAACCCATTTTCTAGCAACGATGGTTGACACAAGTAAGCTTTCGACAAACATCCAATGACTAGTTTAAGGCAAATTGTAACTTTGAGGTGTTTTTTTAGGTCTCTTTTACATTTTTTTATTTATTATTGATTTCTTATTTTGGTACTCATCTATTGTTGTTTGTGCGAAAAAAGCTTCTTGATTTTTTTTTTAGGATTGGAAAAATAAAGACAATAGGTGGTGGATTTGAAATGGAAACATTTTTTTGGATGGGTTGGTGTTGTTGGACTCAAGTCTAGGTTAGACTTAATGGTAAGGAATGTATTGGTCAATTTAACCTGGTTTAATTGGGTTTGACCAAGTTAAGTTAGGTTTAACTTAATCAACTTAGGTTTGTTTGAGTTAAGACAATTTGATTGAGTTTGATTCACCAATTTTTGTTTTTTGTCCTACTTTTGGTTCATTTTTGTCCTTTCTATGTTTATTTCATTTCACTTTTTCTATTTATACATATTGTTATTTTTTTTATTGCATCACTTGACTAATTTTAATTTACAAATTGTTTACTTTTCCTAATTTTACACATTAGCAAGTATAATGTTATAATATAGTGCTTTAAATTTGACTTCATGCTTGAAATACAATATTAACCTACTTTTTAAGGTTGTCCTTTGTTATTTGGTGAGGTTAAGGTGCACTGATGAATCTAGATTTGATTATAATGGACTGAAAGCACTTTTCAAGTGGCTTTTATGACGATGACAACAACTATTTTGGCGAGATGAGTAGTTTTTTCCTCTTTGGCTATAACTTTAAATGTTATTTTGTGTTTTCCATGTGGTAATTTATAACAATGATTGTTTACCAATGTATTTATAAGCTCTTAGCAATCTACCTCTTGTCTGCTTGCAAAACTATGTGGGTCAAAGTGCTTTTTGGTGTGATTTAGGTGCTTTTCATGTGTTTGTATCTCTGCTATTTTTTTTGAGAGCTTAGGAATGTGACCCGTTTTATAGCTCCTCTAGGTGGCTAAAAGCTACCATGTGATTGGCCAGTTGAAAATAGATTCTTCCATCATTACTTCCTTATATTACTACTTGAAGATAAGTATAAAGTGTTAATTATTACATCTAGTTAGTTAAAGATAACTTGGATAAATGTTTGGCTTCATTTAGTCTTATTTTAACTTCTTGTTGACATTTGTTTAATGATTTTGGCTTTAAGGACTTATGGGCTAAGTAAGGTTTTCTTGAAGATAGACTTGAAAGTTTATGGGAATGATGAATTGTTAGAATAGTAAAGGTTATTGTATAGGGTTTTGATAGGGTGCAAAAATGTATTGTACATTATCATGAGTGGTTGGCCCATTATATTCTTTAATTACAAAAACGATGTTTCATAATCTCAAAAACATTAAAAACTATATGGTCATCATGTATTTTAAGACTAAGCTCTCCTTATTGCACATCAATGATAGCTCTCACAATAGTAGGAATGGTCTTCCTAAAACCAAAAGCAACTCAAAGTCTTCCTTTGTAGCAAGTATAATGAAATTCACTAAGAAGATGAATTTGTCAACATTTATTAAGACATCCTCCACCATTCCTTTTGGATATTTTAAAAATTATTTTTAATCTTATAACTAGTATTTAATTAAAATTAAAACATCTTAATTGGATTAGAATTAACTAATTAATTATAATTAAATTTTTTATTTTATTAAAAAATTATTTTCTAATGCAATTAGGACTTTTATTTGAAATATTAAGTCTAATTAAACAATGAAATCAAATAGGATTAGAAAACTTATTTGAAAGAAAATTTGAATATTGATTCTTAATTTGATTTGGATATTCAATTGCAATAAGAATCTTGATGGAAGGATTAAATCTTAATTTGATTAGGAAAATATGGACACAATGTCTACCATATAACATTTACTTTTAACTAACCATAACTTTTGAACCATAAGTAATTATGGGTCTCATAAGATATTAGCAAAATGTTAGTTCCAAGCTCTTTACCAATGCTGTAACGATATACAAATTCAAGAATTCATACATCCAATGCTTAAATTCAAATGTTTAGAATATTTTTAAGCAATCAATCATAACAAATTCTCTAATCAATATCTTGTAACTAAAATATCTCTCATTTAGAAAGTTAATTAAACTTTCTCTTAGCTATCTTCTACCTCAATAATCACTTAATTTAGAGATTTGAAGAAAAACTATGCTTGAAATATCAAACAATATTTAGTTTGTTACGAGACAGATTGGTCTTAGTTTTCTATTTGAGAAAGAATTTATCTTTAGGGAAAACTTTAAATTTTGTTAGGACAAAGAAGAGAGTAGAAAATAAGAAAGGCCATGTACTACCATTGCAAAGTAAATTATGTTAAATTAAATCAAATACACTTTCCATTTGTTACATTAAGAAGTTTCTCAAATATTACACTTTTTAATTAACAACTTCAATATCACATTCATAAGAAATTTTGCATTAAATACTTTGGCAGTTTTCAAATTTGTCTACATTAAATACTATACAGATTTTTGTATGTATTGGCATTGTTGACAATCAAAAAGTCTTACCATGGGGGTGTTTGGTTTATCTTTTCAAACATGTCAATTATTGTAGAACTGTTGACAATAGCACACGATATGGTTGATGGAAAGTTTTTTCTATTAGTAATGGACAATTAATTTAATTGATTAGTAATTCATTGACCAAGTTACCCTAATATATAATACTTAATTTTTGGGAGCTAAATAGTAAAATGATAAATGAATGACTTTGTGAATGAAGAAATTTAGTATAATATAAATATCAATATCATGTCTTCATAAACGTTACAATAAATAGCATTTAAAGAAGGCATTTAAGACCAAATTGCCTTATTAAAGAACCAAAATATTTAGTAATATTAAATGATCATAAAAGCTTTGGATTACCATATGAAAATATCTGACAGGAGTCTAAAAGACCAATTTGTAATTGATGAAATTCAACAACTATAGTATACCCAAACATTAGCCAGGCACGTTCTATTTAAGGAGGCACATTCTCTTGTCATTACATCCATTCCATAGACTAGAAAAGAAAAGGCAAAAACAAAGCGAAGGTAACAAGATGGGTTCTAGCAACATTGCTCGTGCAACAAAATCTATTTTTTGTGGGCTTTTATGCATCGGAATTCTCATGAATATAGGTGAGAGAGAAGAGTTAACATTGTCAAAAAAGAAAAATATACACTTTGCTTCGTTGGTATCTTCTATTAATACATTCTAGGTTTTTCTGCAACAAATTATGTTGTTTTGTCTGAATTAATTATACTTGATTTTGGCTGTAGATTACACTAGTGCAGAACTTCCCCCGACCTTGAAAAACGAGGGGCTATGTGCATTTCTGAGAAACTGCGAGCGATATTGCTACAGGCACCAATTTCTTTTTGGTGGATATTGCGGACTATACGAGGGGCTTTGCTTATGCCTTTGTAATACCGGCGTCAAAGACATCCCAGCCGGAGGTTCATATCCCCCTAAGTGCATTCCATAATGCAAGTATAAGTCGTTGTACTAGCAACCTGGAGTTTGCCTATAAAGAATTTTCGTCGTAAAAAATAATTCTATATATTTCTCCAGCCCTTTTGTGATAATTGTGCGAACATTTTAAGCTGAGCAGGATTACAGCTTTTACAATTTCTAACTATTGATCAGGCTTCTATCATATTCCTAGTGTATCTTATTAGTTGGCCGTATATTTTTTCCCTTGCTCGCTTGAAGGACTAGAATCACAACCGTAAAGATTTCAAATAGACAAGGAAATTAAAACACGAAAAGTAAGTACCTTTAGGCCAGTAGACTTCTATCAGATGCTAGTAACTGTTTCCATTTTCGCTTGTTCATACGGCGCGAACTCACCAGACTCCTCTTACAAATAAGAGTGCAAGAAATAATTTCATCATAAAGTGTTTACATCAATAAAACTAACAATGAATATTCTTACCAAAACTGTACAACTCTATGTATGTTTCTCTCTTAATCTCTAACAAGTGATGTGCTCTTCTATAAGTAAGTTATATGTAACTGACCGTATCAAAATAATAAGTTAGTTTTTAAGTACGATCTGACTCCTATATTAGATAAGAAGAAAGGGATACTAGATTTTATAAATATAAGTGCTACACACCTACTAATAAGCTGCTGACCCACAAGGATTAGGTTTTTAATCCATCCATAGTACAAGTCAGTGTTATTATCCATCCATCAGGTTATATCACTAGTTCTAATGGTTTCCGTCCATCCGACCAAACGGTGCGGTAAATTTATTATGAAAATATCCTACCAAAAACTAAATTGCAAATTTTTAGAAGTCATAATATATTTGTTAATTTGTACAAAATTATAATTGTTTTAGATATTAACCCTCTAATTTAACACGATATGTTGTACTAGTTTTAATCCAGCAAGCTATTCCGCGCAAAACACAAAACCAAGCTTAGGTACACATGCAATATGTATTTGATGCTAAACTTGACCCGAAGCAGGTTTGAATCAGAACCTAATTGAGGTCGAACCAAAACCGAGAACTGGACTGACATCCTCTATTTAGGCTAAAACTGCCACTGAGGAGGGTCTCAATTCGATCAAAGTTCGGGATTTTCAGGAACCATACCAGTAAAAGAACTATACCAAACTGTTTCCGTCAGAATCATAACCGCCAATTCTAACCAGAAATTGGACCAGACTAGGGCCTCTTAGTTATTTATGATATCATCATATGCAATTTAATTAAGAATATCTGTGCACTATTTCCTTAAACCAAAAATAAAAAAGATAAAAATAAAAAAAAAACTTGTGCACTGGAAAATTGATAAGGACATAGGTACGACAGTTGAACTATATTTCAATTACGAATAGCACGATTAAGAGTCTGCCATTATTAGCATATGTGTACATGTATCTATATCTATATACAATATTAAGAGAATTCTTGATAGAATCAACTCTCAAAATCAATATCTCTTAAAATTAATCTCAATCTTTATCTCTAAATCAATTAAAGTTTAATCAATAGTGTAGTAGCAAAGACCTCACCTAGAATCTCTCAACCACTTCAGCCCCCCCTCTCCTAAAATACAATCCTAATTCTCCCAATACGCAAGAACAACTTAATTCTGAAGTCATACCTTTTTCTTTCTTTTGCATTTTCATTATTATGTAAGATTGATTCTGAAGTCAAGCCATGGCCGCTCTTAGTACTTGTGGACTATGCAAAATGCGTCTTCCGGTAATACATTGGTCACCCATGCTCTGTATTGCGTTAGGTTCTGCCGAAGGGCTTGCTTACTTTCATGAGAATAGTAAGAATTCCATTGTCCCCTCTCTCCCTCTTCTTACATGCCATACATATTTATCTCTCACATCGCTTTATATTAAAAAAATTTGTGCAGGCCATCGTTGGACTATCCATCGTGATATCAAATCTACTAATATTCTTCTTGACTCCATCTTTGAAGCCACGGTACCTTTCCTTAATACGACCATTCTTCATTTTAACAAATTTTATTTCCTTTATATTGCAACGTAATTGCACAAGCTAATTGATCATCCTCCACGCTCCTTAGTCAGGTTACTAAGTTCGGATTGGGTACTACACCATAAAGTATTTATAGTAGTGGTTGGAAACTGCTACTTAAATGCCTAAAAAGCCTGCCTAATGTCTAAGATAGCGGTTTTCTGACCACGACATTATATAGGTACTGCAATAGCCTTTATTGCAATGGTTTTAAAGATTATTGCACTGAAAATAAAACGGCTGCAATAAATTCCATGCATACAAGTGGCCAATTCTTTGACTTTATCTTCCATTCTTTATATTTTCAACCTATTTTACATTTGTATGCTTGCATTGAGGTAAGAAAATGGGTGTTATATGCTCGATATGCATGTATGCTTGCAGTTTGCACTTTTCCTTTCCTTCTCCTTCTTCCCTCTTCTTGGCTTGCTTCTTCTCGTACTAGCCCAACACCATCCCTATACTACAAACTAGTAGCATCACCATACAAATAAGGCAAACCAACCATAAAATTCGTTTGAATCTCCCGATCAATGGCCTTCTCCAGCAAAGACCAATGACCCCACATCTCCATTCCAACTTGGTTTATCTTTGTTTACAATATATAAAAGCATTTCATATCCCTCTACCATTGTTTGAAACAAAAACCAATAAGGAGACCACAATAGTAGCATTACTACGAGTAGCTTATGTTACCTACGTCAATAACCGTTAACAAATGCCTGCCATAACATTCCAGCCATAAAATCACCCTCAATCTTCCACCACAAACTATAAGAAACCGAAAAAGGAACTTCTTTCATCAACTACTCTGACATCATTGGCAACCTATAGCCACCACGTGCCAATGCAACATATCATCATCTAACCAACCTTCCCTACACACAATGCACATTTAGTAAATGATGAGATTTAGCACCAAGTTAGGCCAACAACAGTACACAACAAATCCTAACTCAGTAGAACAAATAGGCCTCTCCTCCCAACCTTGTTGTTCACCCAAAAAGAAAACTCTCAAAAACCAAAGCGCATAAGTGCCCTAGTAGGCAATTACTAAATATGCATAATTAACTTAATAGCCTCAAGCCATCAATTTGTGATAGTCAAACATATAGCCTTCAAGCAAATAGAACAAGCCAACAAACTTAATAACCTTAGCTTCACCACGAAAACCACTTAGCCTTCCTATTACCATCTTAGCAAGACAATTTGCAAAATGATTGGCATCATGTCGTGGATGAACAAAAGAGATGGATTAAACCTAATTTTATTACTCAAACCATTAAAGCGTAGAGTTGGCACACACATTATAGGGATTTTGGATGTCTGTTGATGAGTGCTAACATTAGTTTAGCAAGATGCAAAATCAAACACTAATCATAACTAACATATTTTACTCCTTCAGAAGCATGTTTTGTTGGTTATCTCATAATTTCAGCATCTAGAAAGTACACAAAATAAGGCTAAAGTCATAAAAGAAACCAAGTAAGCTTAAGTCAGGCATAAATACCCCCCCCCCCCACAAAGCCACCATGAATTATTATCGTTACTTTCAAATTTGGAACTCTATATTTAATTGTTAAAAGAGCGCATATTGGGAATAACCAACAATCAGAATCTTAAATTAATCACAATCTACGTGAAGTCACATGATGCACTAACTCTTTTTTCAATTCCTACTCTTATTTCTGCTCTATTTGACAGCATGCTGTCTACAGAATTGTTCTATCCATTATGGTCATTCTTCAAACAATGCCACATGTATAGCAAAGGAATTCTATCCACAAGAATCCAGTTCACTTGCATTAGAATTATGAACACATAACTTCTTTAACCTTTGTATATACCCTTTGACACCACTAAAATCTTCTCTATACAATCTAATTGGCTAGTTCTTATGTAGATTGAACATTCTCAAACTCTAATATTGTGATATTCAATAACTCCTCCTTGGTTTTTAAGAGAGGATACTTTTGGAGAATTGTATCTTCTTGTAGAACAATTTCAAATAAATAATACTTCACTTTTAAAATCTAGCAACAAATGAATTTACCGAGTTGTTGCTACTAAGGAAGGAATTTGAAGTAACTAATGATATTTTTCATAAACATTATCGATGAATATACATGTCAAGTAATTTAGACTAACATCAATGAAACCAAACAAGTAGAAATGGAAATAGTGCATACAACTAATAATATGTATAAGAAAGCACTATTGAATTAATTGAAGGAACAAAAGAAACTAATAATTTATGGAAGTCAATTATAGAATGGCTCACAAATAGGGGCTCAATGAATTGATTCATCATTATTGAAAGCAAAAAAAAAATTTCATCAATCTTGAGAGCAAAAGGTAGGCTTGAAAAATAAATACCTGATTTTTATTAGTCAATCAAGAAAAGTGAATAGCATTAAGAACTAAGAGAGCATAAAGAATTAGAGCAAGGATGTATTGGTAATGAGAGATAGGTGAAAAATGAGCTATTGTTGGGGGAGACAAAAGAGAAGGGTAGTGAGATTTTGGGTAATAGTGAGATCTTTTTTTTTTTTAAGTAAATTAAGGATTTTGATAGTTTTTTCAACCTTAACATTTTTATCTTCTAAAATTATGGAGCTAATTGAGTTTTTCTCACTTTTATTAATATTTATATGTTATATATAATTTTACTCCATTTCCACTAACAAACTTGCAGCTTCTTGAATAATCCTCAATTTAACATAGTTTGAATTAACCATACTAAAAGATTTTGAGTAATATGATACCAGCTGTTAAATAGAGCAATATAAAATATCAATTTGACCAACATTTCATATGTCTCTTAGATTGGTTATGATCTCTATCATTTTTCTTTCATTTAGTCAACATTCTTATTTTTAGTTTATATGTCAATCAAATTCTAACTAAACATCTATTTACTTAAGTAAAATCCTACCTTTATTTATAAAACAAGGTAGAAACATTGTATTAATCTACTAATGACTAGAATTATGTGTCTATAGAATAGAAAACATTAAGGAAAAAAAATTATGGTTTTTTTTTTTTTTAGTTCCTAGTAGTCTAACATAAGCAATTCCTATACTGCTTAGAGTATATCATAATATCATTAAGCTTTGTGTTATAACATTCATCCAACAATATGTTACTCTTCTAAGTTGTATTCATTACAAATTATTACACCTATTGAAAATATTAAATTACTTTTATGTTGTGTAAATAATTTGTAGTGAAAGGGGCAATAACATCACTTATCTAGAAAATGCTTCTTTCTTCTTCTATCAAACTTTATGGAGTTTGTTGACCCCAAAAGTGGGATCAAAATTGAATGAGGAATTCATTAAAATGGTTGAAGTAGCATTGTTATGCACTAATCTATCACCTATATTTAAGCCAACAATGTCTATAATATTGAGTATGCTTAAAGGTCAAGTAGTGTTTCATAAATTGCTTATGGCCCCACCATTTATGTGATGAAAAGAGGTCTATGTCCTTAAGAAATCAATTTGATAAAATTTTGAATCTATTAGAAAGTGAAAGCCAATCTCTAATTAGTACTACATAAACAATATTGATTGGTTTCTCGCACACATATGGACATTTAGTTATTCTTTTCTTAAAGTAATGCAATATGTTATATTGCTACCAACGAGGAGAACTATTGGCACTACCAAAGTTGTTGAAAATTTGACATAATCTAATAGTAAGCTCCCTACTCCACCTAATCTTTCAAAGCAACTAAGTACAACTAGTATCCATTGTTATTCTTGTAAAGAGATCAATCATCATGCTAACAATTGTCGATTCAATAAAAATCGACCAGCCAAAAAAGCTTTCTTGGTGGATAATGAGTCCAATGATGATGAGGGGGAGCTACACAAAGAACAGTCAAAAGATGGTGAAGTTAGGACAGAAAATGAACAAATTGTACAAGCTGATTTTGGTGAGTTTCTCATGGTTAAAAAGATTTTTCTCACTCCCAAAGATGACACCAAAAATAGATGGTTGTACACTAATATTTTTCAATCAGCCTACACCATTTTAGGGAAAATATGTTAATTGATTATTGACTGTATTTACTACGAAAATGTAATTTTTGAAGTAGCAATAAGTAAGTTAAAATTGGAGTTAAAGGTGCACCCGACAACTTACAAAATGTTGTCGTTAAAGAAGGGTACTGAAGTAACTATTTTCAAACGATATCTTGTCAATCTTTCTATCAGCTCTATTTATTTTGACAAAATATATTGCGATTTTCTGCCTAAATATGCTAGTCACATTATTCTTCGTTGACTATGGCAATTTGATAGGAAGACTATCTATAATAACTATTGTAATACATATTCTTTCAAATATAATGGGAAGAAGATTACTTTAGCGCCTAGTAAAGAACCTCTTAAAACTCCTTTTGTTGAGAATTCCTTATCTCCAACTTTGTTAACAATGAAAGATGTGAAGGGTGTCATGAAAGGGATTAGTATTATATATGTCTTGCTTAGCAAAATTGATGTGGTTATATCTTCTAAGTCTTGTCAAGTGCAGCCTCTTTTGGAAGAATTTAATGATATCTTTCTAGAAAAATTACCATCAAGTCTTCCTCTTATGAGAGACATTCAACATCAAATTGATTTGATACCTAAAGCTTCACTACCTAATCTAACTCATTATCGAATGAGTCCAATGAAACATAAAGAATTACAATGGAAAATTATAGAACTTTTAAATAAGGGTTTCATAAGGGAAAGCCTTAGTCTATATGTTGTTCCAACCCTCTTGGTGCCTAAGAAAATTGGTAGTTGGAAAATGTGTGTTGATAGTTGGGCAATCAATAAGATCACCATCAAATACCAGTTTTAAATTCTCCATCTTGTTTTAGATTAACTCTCTAGTGTGACTAACTTCTCAAAGTTGGATTTAAAGAGTAAATATCACCAAATTAGAATTAAGCTCGGAGATGAATGAAAGACCCTATTCAAAACTGAAGATGGACTATTTGAGTGGCTAAACATACCATTCAAGTTGTCTAATACGATGTCCACATTCATGAGGTTCATGAATAAGGTTTTTAAGCTATTTCTTGAGAATTTGTTATGGTTATGATAGGTTTTTGAAGATGGCATGTTTCATTTCTTGTCGTAGAACTATGGATGCCTTATGAATTGTTGACTTATTCTTCAAAAAAGTCTACAACTTGCATGGCATTCCTATGACTATTACTTTTGATTGTAACAAAAGTTCCTTAGTCACTTTTGGTGACAATTATAGAAGAATATTGGTACTAAGTTGCAATATAATACTAACTTTCACCTACAAATGAATAGACAAAATAAAATTGTCAATAGGTCCTTGGGCAATATATTAAGGACTTTGATTAATGATAACTCTCACTCTTAGGAGACACAATTGTTACTTGGGGAATTTGCTTATAATTGTTTGCTGAACCATACTATTGGACATAGTCCTTTTGTGACTGTATATGATGGTCTACCAAAGACTGCTTTTGATTTTACACCAATTCCTTTGCTAAAAAAATCATCAATAAGTTGGATGATATTGTTTCTCAAATAAGAATAATCCATGAAAAAGTGCGTCAAAGTTTAAAGAGCAAGGCCAAGTCTTATAAAAGGGATGTTAACAAACGGTGACATAAAATTATCTTTGAACTTAGAGGTTATATTTGGGCTTATTTACCACTAAAGTGTCATCTTATTAGAAGCCACAATAATCTTAATGATCGAAAGCTTGGACCACTTGATGTTCTTAAGTGCATCAATCCTAATGCATATCGACTGAAGTTTTCTTCTCATATGAAGATACATGATATATTCAATATGCATCATTTAATATCTTATTGAGGTGATTTTTCTAATAATAATGATTCGAATTTAAGGACGAATTCTTCTAAAGAAAGGGAGAATGATGTAACCCACATCACTGCATCTCTCACCAACAAGCCCTCATCAGCAAGTTGCACAACATTCACTTAACCAAGAAGATTAGTTCACATTCAAACTCATTAGTATTCTAAACAAGTCCATAACCAATAGGATTCTTTCCATAACCAACAAGATTCTCATCGTTAACTTTGTCATTTCCTATATATTAAAAATATTTTGTTTTGATAATCTTTCTTTATTTGCTCCTAGTTCCTAAGTTTGATTTAAGTTATGAGAAATATTGAAAATATTTTATTTTGATAATTTTTCTTTATTAGCTCCTTGTTTTTTTTAGCTTAATTTGAGTTTTTTTATTATCTTTTGTTTTACTTTAAAAGAAAATCAATATTATATAGAAAACAAACTTGATTAGATGAATGAAATTGCCTTAAGCATTTAGGCATTCTTTTGAATCTTAAAGAGTCTATACCAATGAAAATATAGAAAAGTTTTTATTTTGTCCTTGAAGAGTCAAAGTTTTTCAAAGTTTACATCCTTGAAAAGTTATAGTCATCAATCTAGAAGAATTGGTACCCCACCAACTTCATTGGAAGTTTAAAAGAGCAACAATTGAACTCTCTTCTCATTTTCATATTTTGATTTATTTTGTTTTGTTCACTTCTTCCCCCAAATTGATAATTCTGCAGTGCTTATCTCAAAAACTCAAAATATGAAAATTGTAAATCTACAAGTTATTGTTAGTTTACAATTGGAATCACTCAATTCCAACTTATTAATTGAGAGATACTGTCATTTTCTTGATAACAAGCAAAATTAAACTTTCTACTCAAATTTCTACAAGTCATTCTTCTGATCTTATATTTAATTTTTGACTTAATCTTCAAGTCTTTGGCTACGTCACTCCTACCTGCATTTTGTCACCAAAACCAAAATCAAACACAAATAACTTAAATTAATCAAATTGAACTAGTAAATAAATAAATAAACCAAAAATGAAATTATCATACTATTATTAAGGAACTAGGTTGGTTCCAAAAAAAAAAAAGGATTAGACCAAGAACGTTAGAGAGAGGGATAAAGACAGACCAAAAACGTGGGCAATAGAAATATTAAATTGGACTTTAATATTTTTTTTAAGAAAGCGGTGGCTTTGTGAAAAGGCCTTGAGAGATCTGATTTATACTTTACCAAAATCTGGCAATAAATTCCTACACACAGACAAAAGGAACTGTAAATCAGTCATTTGAAATTTGAGAAAGACACAAACTCATTTAAAGGAGAAAACCTAGGGAAGAAAGGAAACTACCACAAGCAAAGAGAAAAAAACAAAAAAGCAACGAAGTGAAGGTCTTGATCATTTGGTAAAAGATAAATTACAATAAAACAACGTCGCATCATCTTTTATTTTTTTTTTACTTTAATATTTTTTGTTATTAACCTTTTTTAAAAACCATAAACTGCTACAAAAAATATATAAAACAGTTACCTGTATTGATATATAGGCAGTAGTTGTAAACTGTTGCAACAAAAGACGTTGTATATATGCATAAGATATGTGACCCTTTTATAACCGTTGTTTACATGTGCAATGGTTATTAAGTGCTGCAACTCACCATTATTTACAACTGTTTATGGCAACATTCTTTAACTGCTGTAATATTAACTGTCCTTTAAGAGACATATATGGTATGATTTTAAAAATTGTTGTATAAAAACCACTGCATAAATGTGCAAATTATTCTACTCAGGGGTTTAAACTGCTACATTAGAACTTAAAGGCAGTGGTTTAAAACCACTGCAACAAGACTACTGGCATAGAATCGTTCCGGTATAGCGATAAAAGTTCATGTGCGACTCTTTTGGCTTTATTACTATTAAACCTAGGACATTAGTTTGAGAATTTTTACTTTTAATTGCCTCTATTTAGAGTTTAGTTTATCCGTATTATCTCAATCTCTTTTTGTTTTTTCTTTGAGTAATTAGATTTTCTTTGAGTAATTAGATTGGCTATGCTTTTTATGATGCATGTCACAGACGAGTTATATTTTGGATATAAACGGATTAATTACTACTCGACTTTTACATCTTATATCGGATAGAAAGAGGAAATTTAAATTATATAAGTGTAGATACTATACATATTAATAAGTTACTTTTTAAAGAGAAAATAATGATCCGATGACAATAAGTTCACATGTCTTGATCTTATGTGTTTTTTTCATTTAGGAGAATTTGAAAGAGTTAGAGTGAATTACAACTAAAATTTGAAATTTAAACTCCACATCAAACCTCGAGTTTTATGCTTGGTGGCCCCTAAGCTAATCTAAAATTGGTATAATTTACAATTGGATGAACATTCCACTGCCTATTACTTACTCCTCATATTGACAAACAGTATTTAGTTTCCCAAAATTTTGAAATATTAAATATAAAACAGAAATTAGAGTCCTACGGAATAGTTATGAATAAAACTACACCATTGTGAAAATTACTCTGTTGTGAGTTCACCGTCCAAAACCGAAAGTTTGGGAGCCACTGGGATGCACATCCTTTTATTTCCACCTTTTTCTCCCTTGGCAATTTTTACCTGTCTACATAATATGAAGAACTAGAATTATAAAATGCTTCTCAAATAAAACATGATTTAAGTGCTCATATGTGTCCTTTTTGCCGGTTGAATGTCAGCAAATATAACAGACAAATAACTATGTCATCAGCACGTACAGGAATATGTGCCCATGTAATGCTGCCCCTCAAGAACTTTCTCTTAACAGGCATGATCCTTACCGTGTGAAATTAAACTAAAGCTTTGTAATCTGGGCCAGCTGTAAATTGCATTATGCATGTGAGGATATATTGCACTGGAAATACTGCAGTTGATCCGCAATTAGCCAGCCACTTAGCCAGTACGATGTTTTTAGCAATCCAGAATTTAATTCAAATATCTATCCTCGTAAATCTTAATTATCCCTTTGAATTTTTATTGGCTGTGGTCGGGAATTAGATGGTTTTCACAAAGCCGGTTGCAGTGTCCCCGACACAATGGGTGATGGAATCCATGTGTTGAGCAGCGAACATTATGCTTTCTGGAATGATGGCATAGCCATCGGCGCACTTCGTGCTGTGAAAAACGACATTGTGGTGTTTTGTGCTTCAGGCAATCTTGGGCCGACAAACAAACACCTTTCCCTGGGTTATCACAGTTGCTGCTAGCAGTGTGGACTGCATGTTCGTGGGGCCTGTAATATTCTCTTGGTAATGATGTGCTGGTTTTGCTTAATTTGCTTGTTGGTGCATTCGTGGTGCGGTTTTAGGGAAAAACACTCACACCAAACAAGGTTGATAAAATCCATCCGTTAGGGTATGCAGCAGATGTTGTTGGCCCTCATGTCCTGCCGAATGAAGCAAGGTATTCTTTTTCTAATAACTAAAGAAGCTGCTCTTACCTATTGGCTTCTTGTGATTGCATGATACAATTGTCAATGCAGCCAATGCCTCCCCAATTCCCTTTCGCCTGAAAAGGTCCAGGTGGGTAAGATTCTTCAAAGGTATTGAAGTGAAAAGAGCTGGTGGTGCTGGTTTCATCCTAGGAAGCTGCCCTGAAATGCTTGACGAATTACCTATAGAACCTCATGTTCCTCCTGCAACTTCAGTGATGTATAAGGATGCAATGCAAATTATTGAGTACATCAACTCTGGCAGGAACCCAATGGCTAGCCTTGGAGAAGCAAGTACTGTACTAAACTACAAACAAGAGCCATACATGGCTGAATTCTCTAGTAGAGGTCCGAGTGTGCTAGATCCTACCATTCTCAAAGTAGTAATAATAATCTTTTTTCATTAAGGTGCAGTAGCTGTCTATCATGCTCCTACTGGTAAAAATTTTCAACCAACAGCCCAACATTGCAGCAGCTGGAGTAAGTATACTGGCAGCATGAGTGAAGCATCGCCCCCAACAAAGCTGTCAGCAGATCATAGGTCTGTTGACTATAACATCGATCCAGGAATTTCTATGGCATGCCCTCATGTTTCTGCCGCAGCTGCACTTATCAGAGCCATACACCCCAATTGGAGTACCACTGCTGTAAAATCTGCTCTCATGACCAGAGGTATATACTACACCTGAACATCCTCATGTCTCATTTTTTACAAAATGCCAACCTATTATTTGTAATGCTTTTCACATTGTCAATTGCAGCCTAGAAGAAGAACAATCTTGGCCATTGGATAACTGACCTGTATTTCAACTACCTTCCAATTCGTGTCTGGCCAGTTCCAGCTATCAAAGGCAGCAGATCCTGGCCTACTATATGATGCATCGTATACTGATTACATTCTCTACCTCTGTGGTTACGGAAAAAATGCTGACCCAAATTCAATGTCCAAAAGTATCTCCACCAAAAGACAATCTCAATCATCCATCAATAACAATTCCTAAACTCAATGGCACTTTACTCGTTAAGAGGACTGTCACAAATGTTAGTGCTCCAAAAAGCGTGTACTTCTGTAATTCCAGACCACACTTTAGGGATCTCCATTAGGGCCTCACCAAGTATTCTGTACTTTGATCAAGTTGGACAAAAGAAAGACTTCACCATAACAGTCAGAGCAACAGATCCTATCAAGGGAAAAGAATATTACAAGGATGAGTATGGCTTCGGCTGGTACACTTGGACAGAGTTAACAAGCCCTATCCCAATATCTTTGGCATAGGTTCTTACAGTCATTTTGTTTTATCTCTTCTCCCTCTTCTTCAACCCGAAATGCAAATTAAGTGCGCAGCAGATTAGGAAAAGGAAGATTGACCATTGAATAATAGCAGGAATTGTGTTTATGTACTTGATAATCGATAGCCTCATGAGCTTTTAACCCATCCTTTTCTTTTCCTTCTTAATCCTTTAATTTAGGCCAAAGCTAGATAATCTTTTTCCAGAAAAACAATTTGGTCCTCTGAAGCACACTAGCGATGCTAAAAATATAAATAGTGCAAAGCTTTTAGAAGCTCGAAGAACTTCCCAACTAATATGCACATCACAAAGCAACCTCTTTCAAAGCTACTTTAGCTGTTTCCATCTGGCAATGCTAATTTCAGAATGCGTGACCTTGCGGGGTGATGTTAAAATACTAAGTGTTCACAATGCACAAACACCTTACACGATGCTTGATCAGATGACCACATACTATGATCATCTAGCCAAATGGATGAAGAAACATCGCATTTGTTTATATATTATTATGTTCTTGCATTCCATTTGTGTTAGCCAGAAGGTGAGCATCTTTCACCATTGTTCGAACAACGAGTCAGGTGGCTGACTTCAAACTAGGAAACTTGGAATTTCACCTTTCAAGACATCAGTGGTCCTTTCAAATCGCTTGGCTGCCCGTTTAGGTGCTTAAAGTGAGAGAATATGTAGGTGAACAAAAGAAAATCAAAGTTATGCTATCCTAGAATCTCATGGAGTAATCAAGCTAGAGACCACGGACTGAAAATTTTGATGTTGGAAATTCATCGATCTCATTATAATCATCCAATGAAACACCAGCTTTTTTCTTACATACAGTGAAGCTTACAGCATTTTAGAACTAATAATGAAGCAATGGATCTCAGAAAAGGGGACTTGTACCAAACTTCAAATTTGCAGACCAAAATATGCCTCGTTTGAAGACCCAGAAACTCATTTAGACAATCAGCAGCTGCCTTGCCCATACTGCTGAAGTTGATAGCTACAACCACCAATTCTCACATGGCAACCCTTGGTGATCTCCCATGTCTAACATCAAACCCACGTACAAGTTTCAAATTGCATGCTCCTTAATGCTGATAACTGTAAAAGTGACACTTTCCAACCAAATGACATGCCTCAACTGATGATTCATGGTAATGATTCAGAAATCAAGTTTTGATAAGATTGTCCTTGATGCCAGTATATGCCAATATTATTGACCAAACCATCATCCTTCATTCCATCCATTTCTTCTAACTCTAATTCTTTCACCGTTAAAGTGGATATATTTCCATTTGGAAAGGTGCTTTTGAAGAACTAAATCCTTCTTCTCATCTTGCCCTAGTTTCCTAAAGGCACGTGCTACTCTCCTGACTGTATCTTCATCTGGTCTTACGCCCAATTCCTCCATGTCAGCAAACACCTGGGCATCTCAAAAACAGAAGCTCAATTTACTGCATAGCAATTGCTGTTATACATGTTGTAGTTCCTGTATAAACACAAGCTTTAAAGGAAATGAAAGTGAAAAGGGTAAAACAGACGGGATAAGTTTTGTTAGTACCTCTATTATCCCACCTTCCATGCCGTGATGGTCATACAAAGAGATCATCCTTGAAAACAATCGCCTGGAAATGGAGCGTGTGTGCGTATGCAAAATCATGTTCCATAATGACTGTGCCTCGTCCACCCTATCATCCATATCAAATGCCAGTATAAGGGTGTCATATGTTCCCATAGTTGCTCCTTGACCTTTGCCCAACATCCACTTTGCTACCTGAGTGTTGCAGAGGATTACAAGCCACAAAAGTAAGTAGCATCCAAAACAGCAGTATTAAGCATTTGCACGTGTAGGCTACAATCCCAACAACCTAAGAGTATGTGCTCGATAAAATCAACATGCAGAGCACAAGTAGGGTAGAATTAAAAACACAACACGGTAGTTATTTGTCCAATTGCAAATTCTGCTCGTACAAACTTGTATTCTTTACATAGGCACAGAGATCAAAAATGAAAAATCTAAGAGAAGACTCTAGGCATAGCCTATGATGGGCAGTAACAGTTCACATCAATGCAACAATAGATGAGACAACCATAGATCACATTTGATCCAAGAGAAATTACTCATTCTTGTCAGTGTATATTCTGTCATGCCATCACAACAGAAAACTAAACATTTTGTACTTGAATTACACGCAGCCATTGTCTCCTCTTCCTCAATATTCTCAAGGCTTTGGCTGCTGCTATCGATGGAAATTCAGTCTCCCAAGCTGTCCACTTATCTAATGCTCCATAAACAGCCTCTTTCTCGTTGGGAAGCTCAGAGACCTGCCATGTCATGCCAATGTGGCTAATTAATTTCACATGTATAGTGCAAATCTTGGTATCTCCTGTTATAAAAACTGGAATCTGTTGTTCAGATGGTGCTAGTTACAATTAAAATGTTCTGTGGATCTTCTTAGTTCAGACAGACTTTGAAGAAATTACCAGGATATTAAACAATAAGAATGATAAATGAGCCTACAATTCTGATAAGGTTCAGAGCCTTTTTCCCAGATCCAGCTGAGTCTCTTTTCTTCCACAAGTGATGTTCTTCCCTTCCTGCCTTCTGTGTTGTCTTCCTGCACATAATTGTTAACACTCCTCAGTGAAGCAGTTGCAGACTAAGTAATACAGCAATAGCTGTGGCTGGTCATAAAAAAGATATGCATAAGCACAGCATTCACTTTGAGACCTAGCACAAATCATTTTAAAACCAGATAGGCAAGATATTTAGAACAAGATGGTGTAACAAAAAATGCTAAGCTGGATATAACTGAAAAAAATGGATGGAAAACTAGGAAGCGAGGGATATCACCTACTCCCATCAGCTGTTGAATGAGGCATGGGTAGTCTGCCTTGATTTCTGAAACACTTGACATGGACAATACTGCTAGCCTGCAAATGAGGGAAGATATTTTTTGAGAGCGACATTCTCAGAGTTGCAGGCCGATAAAATAAATTTAAAGGAATGGAAAATATTGCCTTGCACTGACCTTTGTGGTAAGGCCGGCAAACCCTTTTCTCCTCTGGAAGAAGGAAATTCTGCAACTTGAAAGAAGAGACAACAATGAGGGAGGGACTTCATTCAACCCCCTCTGAATCAAGAAGTGCACATTAGATTAAGAATCGACTATAATAAAGTGGCATTTGAAACAACAGAATGAAAAACGATTACTGTCTCCTAAGTTACCTGAGATATGCCCTCATGAAAACAGATCAAATTGCTGCAACCAGAAGCCATTGTACTGATCTGCATCTTCAAGCAACATGAAATAAGAGGGACATGTCAAGACAGACTGTCTATGTTGACAGAACCTTCAAAAGAACATTAAAAAAAAAAAATTTAAAATGTCGGGTAACTTAAAGGATTCATTGTTTTGCAACCATATATTATATCAGATCACGTGTCAGGCCAAATTGGGTCCAGGTCAAACCGAATTACGATCAAATTGGGTTTAGGTCACTTAATTTTTAATACAAAATTAATAAAATGCAATAACAATTTCAATTTCAATAATCAAATCGTCTCAAACTTCACTGGTGCCGCCATCCCATCCACCGTTCCAGACCATAACTTCGAAGTTCAATTTTAGTTTAGGTTCAACTGTTAACATTTAAACTGTGTCACAGGAACCTTTCGCATTCATATCCCCAAAAAAAAAAAAAAAAAAACTCCTATCACTTAAATTCAAAAGCACAGATAAATCACACTAGAAGGGAGCGAGGACATTCGTTCAATTCAGAGAATTTTCTTTTTTTTAATGAAAATGCATCGAGGAAATCACAAAATCACACTAAGGGGATTGAAAGGAAGAAAGCAAGGTAAGTAGCTGCCAACATGAGCAATTCGATTCTACATTTCACAATCAAATCAAATCAGTTAGCGATGAGATGACGATGACTCTGACCTTTGGGCTATCGTTCCTCTTGCCCCCAGCTCTCCCACGCCTCAAAGTTCTTACTTTAATTTATTTTTGATTCTGGGAGAGACGAAAAGGAAAAGGAGAGAGACGCAGGCAGCAAGTACAAGAAATAAGCTATTGAGGAAGCCTTCGGCGCTCCTCCAGTTCATTCATGGGGAAGGTAAATGGTTAGTTGGTTGAGCTCACGGTGGTGTTGGTCTCCGTGAAGCGAAGTCTAATGATTATGGGGGCTTGTGGGTGTCTCAAATTAATCTTTAGCAGATGCCTGTTTACTCTGGCTCACGTTGTTGGGGCTTGGAGGAGACGACTCGGTGGTGCAGGTTGAGTTAATAAGGGTCATCTGCTTAAAAATAATTTATTTATGAATAATATTTATTAATTTTTTAAAAAATATAAATTATTTTTATTATTTAGTTATTGTGTTAAAAAAATATATTTTTTAATTTTAATTATTATAAAATAAAATTAAAAATTTTGAATATAAATTAATTATTATTATCCAATAAAAATATAAATAATTTTTTATTAATTTTTATTAAATAAAATAAATTTTGATATTAAATAATAAAAAAATATTATTAATGAATTTGACTTGTTAATAATTACTAATAATTAATAAAAAATAATAAAATTAATTAAGATTAATAATAACTAAAAAATAATTTTTTTTCTAACTTGAATTTTGTCTCCTAAACTCATTATAATATATACAAAAAAGTAACTTTTTTTATTTTAAATCAAAATTATTTTTTATAAAAGAATTTTATTTTTTGTTAAGTTTTAAATTATTTGTAATTTATATTTATTATAATTTTTCAGTTTGTCAAAAAAAATTACAAAATAATAATTAATAAAAATACACTAACCCTAATAAATGAAAAAAGAGCATTGTTTGTCTCTAACCTCAAAAAGATGATTAAAAAAAATATAATATAAATATGTTACAGTGATTTAATACTTTATATTTAAAAAATAATTATATTTTATATATTATATTTTCAAAACTTACAAAATACATTTAATATTTTAAAGTATAATAAACGTATATATACTTAATCAAATCATCGTGAGTGAAAATTAATTTTAATAAAAAAATCATTTTAAATAGCCAAAGAGACCAAAATACATATAAAATGTCGAGAAACTACTTCCTCTTGAGCTCCTCATTTCATATCACACTTAATTTTTTTCCGTTTGTTGCTAATCAAATAACTATTCTAATCTGCTATGTCAAAAAAACACAATGGTCCTTACAAGGACTCACCACGCCTGCAAACCTAAAAATCAATCCAGCAATAACTGCTCCTGACATAGTGAAAAAAGAAATGGTTCGTCTCGTGATAATGGAGACTTTTTTAATTCAAAAGCTAGAAACGGATTTTTGTTTTTTCTCAAGAAAAGGGTAGAGAAATCTGTAGTCAATGGTCCTCCTAAGAAAAGAGTCTCCTTGAAACGCTGATTCTCACAACATTATTTAAGGAAGTTCCATTAAATTTTGCAGCTGCAAGTGTAAAGAATTTCATTTTCAATTACAAATTCTAATAATTATTGAAATTAGAAAATTATCCGAACCTTCCATATGGAAATAGATGGTTAATAGAAGAGAGAAAGTGGAGAGGTGAATGAACATGATGAACGACGAAAGCACGAACTGTTTGAGATTAATAATTATCACCAGCTCAAGAACAAAAATGTAAGAAAAAAAATTGAAGAATTCAAGGAACCCTATCTTTGTTCACGTGGACATAAACTATAAAGAAAAAAATAATAACATATGTATAAGTATATCATTTGTAATTCTTAGAGATACATATAAATCTCACACAAAAAGTAAGGTTATTTTTGCCTTATTGTATTATTATTTTTAGTTCATATATAAAGGTATTGACATGTTTTTATAATTTTCTTCCAATTTAACTAATGATTGATAATCATAATATGTGTTTTGTAATTTTAGAAAATACAATATATGAAATGTAATTATTGTTTAAATTTATAGCATTAAATGCAATTTTTGTCTAGAAAGTATAATAAAATGCATATATGGAACATTAAATTAATAAGATCTCTTTTAATCCATTAAGAATCATTTCCTCCTCTAAAACATGTTCCAAAGTATTGTAATTTCATATTCTAATTTCCTTATCAAACTCTCTACCTTTAGATTTCTATAATCAACCAATTGTAAACTTTCTTTCCCTTTATTTTTGTCTCTCTTTGCCTAATATGGTATAGTAGATTAAATTAAATAACAAAAATAATTTACACAATGGAGATGGGCTTTTAAGAACCTAAATGAAATTAAATAGAAACAAAAAGAAAAAAAAAGTAAATTGCATTTTATCCTCATAATTTATCTCTTATCAAATATAATCCACTATTTAGTAATGATAATACAACAATATAATTTAAAAATATTTATTTAATTATGGATCAAGTTCTTAGGCAACCAACCTTTGATGGACTAAAAGCATTAGTATGTTATTTCCTATTAGTAATATGTCATCCATTTATAAAATAAGGAAAATGACTACACTCCCATTAATTTTCTTGTAAATACAAGGTTTATCCATTTTTTAATAAAATCAAACTCTTTGATTGTCTCATAAAAATTAACATTTTGACTTCTTAAAGCCTACTTAAATTCATATATGGACTTTTGTAGTTTGTATACCTTATTGGCATCTTCCTTGAATACAAAATCCTTAAGTTATGTCATGTACACATTTTTAAGCAAATTCCCATTAAGGAATGCAATTTTGACATCTATTTACTAAATCTTAGTCACGGTTTATTGTCATGACTATAAGTATCTAAATGATTTTAAGCATAACTATAGGTAAAAAAAAAAAAAATTATTAAACTCATCTCCTTGCCTTTGTTTGTAATCTTGAGCAACTAGTCTAACTTTATTAGTCTACATATTTTTATTCATGCTAGTCTTTTTCTTAAAAACTCACTTACACCTTATGAGTTTAATTCTTTTAAGTGGATTAGCCAAGGTTTGGACTTAGTGAGAGTGTACATGGAATCCATTTGACTTCATGGTTTCCATCCCTTTAGATAAGTCAATATTAGATATTGCCTTATCATAACTAGTGGACTCATCTTTTATAAGTATTATGTCACTTTCCTCTTTAATGAGTATTTGGTACCATTTAAGAGGTTGATGTATCTTACTAGATTTTTGGAGTTTTGTGTTACTTGAGCATCAGCCTATGCATTTATTACATCATCCTTTGGTTCAAGTTCTAATTGGATATGTTCTTATAGGTCTTAAACCTCTTTAAGATCTACTTTACTCTCATTCTTTTTTTTAAGAGAAAATTCTCTCTTTAGAAAAGTAGTATGTCTTAAGACAAACACTTTTTGCTTAAATTATGTGTTAAAAGTAGTATCTAGCATTTCCCATTGAATATCCCATAAAGTTGCATGTATCTGACTTAGACCTCAACTTGTCAAATATTGCATACTTCACATAAGTATTGCATCCTCAAATCTTTAAGTATGATATATTTGGTCGCTTACTAGTTTATATCTTATATAAAGTCTTGTTAATAAATTTGAAAAGAACTCTATTTAGAATGTAGGTGGTAGTTTTAAGGGCATAACCTCAAAGGAATATCAATATAACTTATCATAAAACGAACCACATCCAATAGCTTTAGTTTCTCCATTTTGAAACTCCATTGTATTGTAAGGCTTTAGAAAGAGTCTATTATGAGAGAATTTCATTCACTTTTAGATAATTATAGGATTCCTAATTTAAGTATTCACAACCTAAATCCAATTGAAGTGTTTTAATACTTTTTAGTTTATTTCTTTATTTATTTTTGAACTTTTTCAATGATTCAAAATTGTATTTCATTAGAAACATATAACCACATATTAAATGGTCATCAATGAATGTAATGAAATAAAAGGAACCACGTCTTGCATGAATTTTCATTTGAAAACATTCATCTAAATGTATTAGTTCTAACAATTTATTAACATGTTCTCCTTTTCCCTTAAAAGAAGCCTCGTTCATCTTATTTAATAAATAAGATTCACATGTTTCATGTGGCTCATAATCAAATTGATCAAAGTAACCATCCTTATGTAACTTGTTGACTCTTGTTTCATTTGTATGACTTAATCGGTCATGCCATATAAACAATGCATTTTGATTATTTATTTTGAGCCTTTTATTATCTATGTAAAGAACAAGCCTATCTAAATCAAGCACCTATAAATTATTTGTATAAGATCTAGAACCATAACAAACATCATTTTTATAAAAGGAACAACCTTTGTCCTTAAAATTAAAATTAATTCCATTATATACTAAATATGAAATAAAAATGATGTTTTGGAATATATTTGAACATAATAACAATTATTAAGTTCTAATGTTAGGCCTAAAGGCAAAAGCAAATAACAAGTTCCACTAGCTAATGCAACAATTCTTGCTCCATTTATAGCTCATAAATTTGCCTTGCCTTTTTGCAATAATCTAGTACTTTTTATGTTTTGCACATTTATACAAATGTAAGAACTACATTTTGTATCCAATACTTAAGATGAATGATTAAAAGTAGTACATGAGCATTTATTAAAGGTCATTTTGTCATCTTGCAATGAAACAATTCCTTAGACTTTTTATACTCATCAATCTTAGATTATGCATCAAATAACTCCTTGAGATGCGTAATAATAGTGTTTGCATCTATGTTCTCATATTGCCTTTGAAAATCACAAGACATATTGGCTAATATCATACATCTACCTCAGTTATCATCATCTTTATATTGATTATATGCTCATATTTCTTCCTTATTAACATCTTTAAATGATTAAGAAAAGGGTCATCAAGGACATGTAATTTCTTTTATTATTTGAGAACAATTCTTAAGTTTTTATATCAATCCAAGAAATTTGATCTAGTAAACTTTTTAACGAAGTATGTTATGCAAGGACATATTATTACCCATTTTTTTAGAAGCTTATATATATATATGAGTATTTGTTTCATGTATACATACTAAAATAAAATAAATCTTCAATCATTTATTTTAGTCACCACTATTTTAATCAAATTAATAGCTTTTACTATGAACTTAAAAAATCCTATTGGATTTTTTAGAGCCTAAGATCCCATTTAATTTATTTGACACTAAAGTAACTTAACAAATCAAATAAACTAAATTAGATAAGTAATACAATTTACTAATTACATCTAATATAACTCTTAGATCAATTAAATGATAACTCATTATCAAAATATATCATATGTGTTTCGTCGATTGCCTTTAAATTTACATGATAATGAATAACTTATCTATATTATATAAATTTAGTTCACTAGGACCCATCAATCTTGGTCTTAAACATATTTAACTTAAGGTGATCTTAAGTGACTAAATAAATCAATCCTTAAACAAAAGAACTAAGGTTTTATATCATAATTATATAAGGCAACTTATCATATTCTCAACATGTACTTAATATTTAATTTGAGAGATTTTGTTAATAAATGTCAGTTTCATGCATTGACATCATAATTGCAATATATATTATGTATATAACATACAATACAACATGTTATTCTAATATAAATGATTATAAACTCTACTAAGCTAACTTCCTTGAACCATAAAAGAAAGTTAGGTGGTCAAATCCTAAGGGAAACCAACATGGTCTTCCAAAGTCTTTTTGCTTGTAACATTCTTTTAATGTCTTCTTTAGTGTCTTCTTTTCAATTTTCATGACTATAAATAAATTTCTATATAAGTCTTAAATTTTCCAATTATATAAGTTTTACATAATTGGAAGAGAACCTTCAAGTTATATTTAAGGGGACTTTATTTAAATAAAAAAAAAGAATTTACAATCCAAAATTTAGAGAAAGGCAGAAAACATAATCCTTATACATCCAAAATAACACATCCATTCAACTATAAACAAAGTCACATTGCTTTGTTGAATCTTTAATCATCTATTATGTTACCATAATCATATTATGTATGCAAATAAAAAAACATATTTTTAATTCTAACTATTGATCTTATATCTAATTTAAAATAATAATCCTAATAAATATTATTATTGAATTTAATTAATTTGATGTTTTGTATTCTAAATAGAAATCCTAATTAAATTAGATATCAACCTTATAATTAATTCCACAATCCTAATCTAACGAAGAAAAAATAATTTTTGTTGAAATTTTAATATAGAAGATATTCTTTCAAATGCGAATTAAAAAAAAGAATTTTTCTAATTAGAAAATTTTATTCCTAACTATTCTCTTAATATAAAAAACAATCTTCTTTATGAGAATAAAATCACAATTTCTTCAATTAAGAAATTTCAATTTAATTGGAAGTTCAATATTCCCAAATAAAATAATTCAATCAAATTGAATTAATAAATTTTAAATGTCTCCAAAATTTCCCAAATAGTTGGGAAGAATTCCTAAACAATCTCATTATGGAAGGAGACAAATCGGAACACAAGATAATCAAACTTTATAACGGGTCACACCACGAGAATGTTTCTCGTTGTGCCAAAAGGCAATGTACAGCAATAAGGTGAGTACCTACGAGCAAACATGCGACATTCGCACACCTGAGTTACTGCCATAGAGCAGCAGCCCACTTTTGATAGCGTGTTTGGGTAGCACCATTGTGTGCTGCCATAACAGCACATTGGCTGCCCAAAAAGGTGGCGAACGTGTTGCCTTTAGGCTACACCATGGCTGCACAAAAGGCAACACAAAGTGCTGTGTTGGGCAACATTCGTTTTAAGTTTTAACCAACGCGCAAAGAATATCATGAATTTTTGTGTGTTAGTTTTTGTGTATGCATCCTTTGCACACCAAGAATGCTCTAAACATTGAAATTGGATCCCGAAAGACTTTCTAATTTCAAATAACTTTTATTTGATTTTCTCTTGACCAAAACAATTTTTGAAATTAATTATTTGATTGAAAACACCATATCAACATATTAGTCAATCATATTGATTATCAATAATAAATATGCAATTGAATTATATTTAATAAGCAAACTTATACTTTGATACTAATGTTAAAAATTACAAAGATATTTATTAGATAAATATATAGTGAAAGTAGAGTTTCCAAATTTGTTTTTTAAAAATTGATTGGTTGTTTGTTATATATGATTACAAAACTAACCTAAAAGATAAACTTGTTATCAAAATATTCTTAATTCCTCTTTTAGCCCTTTCAGTAGGTTGTTCCAAATCACTACAATCTAAATATCTGAACTCTAATAGTAATATACATAGATAATTGAAAACAACCCTCCAAACTTTTTTCAGGAGAAAGGATTTGAAGGCTAATATTATTGTGCTAAATTTAGTATTTTTTATATAACTAGTTAGATAGGTATATATAAGAATTTTGAATCTTGAATCCTAATTTAGAGACTTGTGTCAACTTCTTATAAATTGCACTTTATTCTTATATTTTCAAAGATTTCATATTTGAAGTTTTTTAAACCTTTCAATTAAGTTTAATTTGATTTCTATTTTATATTTTCACAATTATTCTTATGTATATGATTTATTAGGATTTTAAAATATTATCAATGATATGAATTATAATTCAAAAGGACTAGATAAATTAAACCCTTTAATTTATTATTAATTCACCAATTAATCAATTTATATTCATAAAATCATAATTGATGTTTAACACATGTCATAATTATCCAAATATTAAGATTGTTAAAAGGTGGCTCAAAATATCCTTTCAATATACTATCTCTTAGTAAAATTTAATCTTTTTATTTTACTAATATTTTAATTAGATATAAAATATGAAATTAGTATTTATTTTCTTTATTTAATTTTGTTCATTCTTAAATATAGATCATTTATTTCATAAATAAGATCTTAACCCTTCATGAATATTTATTCCACTATGGTCAAAGAATTTCTTGAATCAATATCTATTGAGAATAATGAAATATTTCCTCATAATTACTTTGCAATGCTAAATTTTTTATTAATTATTTAACTATTTTCATATAGTTTATATTATACTTAATGCAAGTCCTCATAAACAATCCTTGATTAAGACAACTTAAATGTTAAATCGATGTATAATAATTTATATATGGGATAAGAGAAGTTGAATAAGATACATGGTAGGTGAGTGAAATTCATTGAAATTTTTTCCTATATCATCAAATATAAATATAATAAGGAGAATGTGGTAACTGATATATTATTTTATACGTATACGATTATCTTTACATTTAGTGCGAAATTTTTACAATTTGAACATATTAAAAATTTACATATGAAAGATCTTAACTTTACTAATGTATATCAGGTAGGTAAGAAGTCAACTTTTAAGAAATTTTATAGGTATTTTTTAGTCAAATAAAGTTATATTAGAATAATATTCACAAGGTATTTGAATAGACGAAAAATAAAGGTATAAAGAGCTAAAAAGGGGGATAGAGATAGATAAGGTGATAGAAAGAGAGAGAAAATTTTAAAACTTTTAATTTTTTGGAATTTTTTTAAAATTTGTTATTCTTTTAAATTTTAATTTTTATAAAATGATTAAGGATTTGAAAAAAAAAGTATTTTTTTATAAAATTTTGATTTGTTTTAATTTATAAATAAATTATTTGATTTTTGAAATAAAATAATTCAATTTTTTTTTAAAACATACTACATCATCAACTTTGATGATGTGATTTTATGAGTAATATTACTTAATGGCAAGAGTGATGTTTAATCAATAGGTTCTTCTCCCCCGTTGAAAATAACATAAATGACATGGCAATGTGGTATACCAAAAACATCCTATCTCTTTCATGAACAACTTTTACTTTACAAGTTTACATATAGCCTAAAACCCTTATGCACAATCTTATACCTAGTAATTCCATTGAAAACAACTTCGTAATCAAAGCTTGCTTCCCTTTATGCAAAATTTTCCTAATCCTATTCCTAAGTCCATCCTTTCAGCTTTTGTAGATATCTTTATTTGTCTTTAGTCTAGTCATCACCATCACTTTAATTTCTTTAAAAATTATAATGCATGTGGACCTAGCACCCATAATCCTACCATGGAATGCCTCACATAAATTGTTGCCCACAATGTTGCATTTGATAGTCATATTGAGTTAAGCTCTACACCACCTTTTAATAGGAAGCCTTACAATGTCATTGTGTGTGTCAAGCAATAATAGTTTTTTTTATGGTGAGTTTTGCTCCAAATATGTGATATTCGGAGCCTTGGCTAAACTACACATAGTTTTGATAATTCATGCCTCATATGCTTTCTTTTTCACTTAGGAAAAATATACCTTGCATATAATTTATGTTCTATCTTAAGCAAACACTCCCTTAAAACCCTTAAAATTCCTTACACAAACATGTCAAATCTTTTACATCTTGGAATAATGTCAACTTGCCTTTGACACCTTTCCTTTGGCCAAATAAAAGTGACTATTGTTTGCATCCATCAATTAATTGAAAGATCTTTATGATAATTTTGAGGTTTTGGCAAGCTTGTTGGAAGTTATTGGGTGTTCATATAATAATCTTTAAATTAACAAGATATTCCAAGCCTCACAACTAATAATTTATTGGGATAATTTAGCTCTTAAACAAACACACATATTTATATGTAAAATCCTCTAACTAAATGGGAGAATAGTTCAGTTAAATAAGAAAGCATTAGATGACAAAATCAACACAAAAAGGAAATTAGATCACATAATTCTAAAATAGTTTCCAAATATACTTGAGAATTAAACTTTTTAGAACTTCCCTCTAAGTATTTGAAGGTCACTTTAATCTATATGGTACATAATGATGTGTCCTATGTTAAAAATTGTGATAGCAATAACTCATCATGTAAAAAAAGTAAGAGAAATAAAAATAAAATACAAGCATACAATAATGGCTTGCTTGCTTACTAATAGACCCAAGTGTTTTTGGAGTAAGACTTATATTATTTAAGGGCTATGAAGTTGGGTGTTTTGGTAAGAGCATATGATAATTGATATCAAGTACCATCAAACAAACTATAACTGATTTAATGAGTCATTCACAGTTCATATTTTGAATTAGTTCATACTTACACATGCATGGTTTAATCTTTAAGACAAACATATAACTACTAGCAAGATCAACCAGGTAACATTCCTTTATGGTGCCATGCACAACACAACTCCAATCAAAAGGCTGGGATCAAGCACAAGAGTCAGCATGATAGTCATGCTATCAAGGGACAAAAGCTCCTTAAAAGGTACTAAAGTATCAAGCATTCCTTATCATTGCTCGTATGAAATTGGTGGAATTAAATAAAAAAAGAAGTGGAACACCACCAAAGTTCTAAAAATTATAAAGGATTTGGTACTTAAATTTGAAATTCATGAATTTATACCATTTCATGGATTTTAAATTTATGGAATATAATATACAAATTTATTGCCTAAGTTAGAATTAAGAATTTCACTCATTTGAACTAATTTTAAAATGCAAACATTTTAGATAGATTTATAAATATATTTTTTGATGTACTACCATTGGATGTAAATATAGTCATTGATTGCCTCGTTCCTTTTATTGGCAATGCACTCCATACAATTTATTAAAATATTTATACAATCAATTAAAAATGTTTGTAGCACCATTAGTACTACATTGAGGTGTGTGTATTCAATATTGTCATATCATCAAAGAAAACCCCTACCAAAGCGATGTGTATAACAATTTATATCATGTCTAGTTATTGATCATATTGTCAACACTAATGATTAAAATTTTAATAAATGGTAAGGAATCATTGAAAGGTATACTTCCTTGACAATGTACCTACATTGATTTGCTTTGGATCTTGATATAAAGGGAGTGAAAGTCATGATTTTTTTTTTAATTTGACTTGATACTTGAAATTAATTGTTGGTATCCTCATATCTTAACAAGCTTGTTCATAGATTTATTACTTAAGTATGCTTTTGCCACTCTTTAAGTTCTAGCTTTACCATTATCTCTTCTTGAACTCTCATATCAACTTGATCACTAATGTACTAATGTTGAGAAATACTTCTAATTCTAGTTGCTTATTTATTTTGCAAGCTTTAAGCTCTTGGTTTTCATCATAATACCTCCTTTGCTTAGAACTCAATAATTGGTGTGTTGTATATAGGAATGACTTGTTATGTGTCTCTCCATTCATACTATTATAGTCTTAGGTTGATTTATGGAAACTTTCCTATGCCTACCTCCTCCTATAAATCAATGGATTTCCCTAAGGTACTTACATTTCCATTATTTCCTTTTTCATCACCTGTTTAATCACCTTAACATACCCCTAATGTCACCCACCAATAAGTCAAGCATTCCTACTCATTCTCTCTCCCTCTCTCTCTTTTTCTTTCTGTCACCCACCAATAAGTCAAGCATTCCTACTCATTCTCTCTCCCTTTCTCTCTTTTTCTTTCTTTCTCTCTCTCACACACTTATTTGTATATAGTTATCTACTATAATTGCTTTATTCTTTTGCTCCTATACCATTATTAAGGAGTCAACATAGTTAAAATTGTATAATTTGAATCTCCTTGTTTAAGAAATGGTTTATTAGAATTATTAGTTTAGTCTTAACCAAATTTTGTCATTATGTGAACATCCTATGATGGTTGCACTTTTTTTTTTGGCACTTAACAAGTGGTATAGAGACATGGAGTTGGTGATATTACTGCTGCACAAATGACAGACAATTGGAATTTGGAATCCTATTTAGGACATTTCTCAATTGACTCACTTGGATACTCCATTAAGTAGTGTGATATGGTATGGTTTTGTACCTTTTAAAACTGTGTTATTTTATTTTTTGGTATATGTAGTTTTTTAATTGATTTTTTCTTATTTGTTTTTTGGTTCGTATTGTATAGGTATTTTTCCTTATGATTTGTCATAAGCATTAATGGTTGTTCATTATCAATCTCCATAAAAGACAAATTGATATCTTGGATTTGTACGCCACAACTCACAACAAAGAGGATTTGCTGATGGAGGAAAGATTGGTAAAATTACCATGTATAAGTATAGGTATAAGCAACTGTGAATGACTCTATTTCATTTTACATATGATCCATCACTTTGTGTACTACTATATAATGTAATATAACTTCCAAATGAAGGTATCTTTTAATCCCTCTTGTAATAAAATTATTACAACAATAGTTAATTAAAAATTGGCTATATATTTTTCGTGGCATTGAATTGCTTATGTTTTCTCCTTAGTTCTTAACCGGTACTTAAAATGTGGTACAAATTATTTCAGAGAAAATTTATAAAATTTTCCTCCATATACAAAGTGGAAAATAAGAAAATTATGAAAACCTACAGGTCATTGTGCTTCCCATTTAATGGATTAAGGTTCAAGTGTTAGGTTGAGTTATAAAGAGATAATTCTATAAAATTTTCCAAAATTCTTTTTTCTTTCTTGTTATAAGGAAGGTCAAAGAAAAATTAAAGGAGAATAAAATTTGACTAGCAAACTCTAACAAAGATTTCCTAATTAATTATGAAGAAGCAATTTTCACAAATTCTAACTTAAAAGGGTTTATCTGTGATTATACAGAGATATGTGTAATGTGTGCAAGTTGATCTATGGTACCATTTGGCCGCACCACCAAAAACAAGATGAATCAAATAGAAAGATCAACAAAACAATACAAAATAGAGAATGACTACGTGGCTACATGATGAAAGTCGTGGTTGACGTGGCCCAATGTTAGAAAAAGAGGAAACATTTTTGCAAAATTGGGAGCGGTGAGTAGAGCAGCAGCACTAGCGACGTCTATTTTTTATCTTTCTAGTCATTGATAATAGCGATAATTGGCATCACAATGTGTCCCTAACCAAGTAATAGGGTTTCAGGCATCGATGATGGGTAGTAGTGCTAAATCAAGGCAATCTTGTATAGAGCTTTCTAGGGTAACAAAGTTGGGGCTCTGGCCATAAAAATCGAACCCAAAGTAGTGATCTAAGTGGAACGAAGCACATAACAAGTGATTGGTAACCAATCCTTTTGTAACACCTATTTGCCATTAAGATTAATTAGTTCATGTGGCAAGTTATTGAAACTTGTAGATTTTCATCTGTGTTGATTGGTTGAGGAATTAATATTAATTTGATTAGTTAAGAAAAATTTATATATCACCTCATGTCTAGTAACAATGATTTTTAAGGATTGTTTTTAAGTAGCTTTGCAATAACAATTGCATCCTCAAAAGCTTTTTCTGTTTGCAAAATGTATATTTCTATTCCTTTTCAAAAGGAATAATAATTGCAAGAGGTTTGGCCCATCAATAATTTAGATTTCACTACTCCTATTGAGAACAATTATTAATTGGAGTATAATCCAAAGAAAATAAAAGCCAAATTACTATAATTGGAAGATGAATTTGGGAATGTGAAGCTCTATGGAAAATTACACTTGTGTATAAATACGGAAAAGTCTATACTAAAGTTTTAAATTACTAACTATAGATGGGTGATACTATGGGATTCCATCAATTGCATTTACGAAAACCATATTGGTTTTGTGGTAATGACCACTACTCGAATGTTGCATTCATATTTGTATACATATCAATTTAAAACCTTAGTTTAAATATACATCATTTAAGACTTACCTTGGTTTTGTCTTTCAATCATTTTTCTTGTTATGTTTAGATATGGAAGAGTTTTCATTGCCATCATGCAATTTGATATAAAGTCAAAGGGGATGTTAAAGGAGAAGCTTTAATGTAGTGTGTGCTAATTGAGTTTTTTAATTACTCACCTAATTTCTACCCTTTTAAGTTCCCTAAATCTTTGACAGAAAAGTAAGAACATGTAATTTCTTAAAGGCTAACTAAGTTAAACTAATCTTAACATTGTGTATTCACTTGCATTCTTATGATGCTTAAGCATGTATATGGATATATTTATATTCACACTTAAATGTCATTGATAACTAAAATCTAATGCATTCTTTGGAATAATGGAAAAAAACCTTTTTTTCTTATTAAAAGAGGTAAGTAAACTATTCATAAGACGGAAGTTGATAAATATAATCATAGAAACACAAGGCATTTGTGCAATTTTAGTTTATAGCTACACTATAATTAGGGAGCATGGTCAGCTTTGTAGATGAATAATGTTGGCTAATAAGTTCAAGTAGATAAAATTTGAAACTAGTGTAGGTAGGCATGTATAGATAATGAATAGGTAGACAAAGTTGGTTGTAGTCATGTATGAAGTACTAAAAATGTCGCGCAACAAATAGTATGTTGTTAATATAATAATAAAGGGAATATTTTAGGATGATCTATTGCATTGTTTTTTTTAATAAGTTAATAGTGAGGGATCAGTCAAGAGCACAAGGGTTTACTAACAATAATCCCAACGTAGTCCTAGACAAATTTAGATAAAAAGATTGTAATATTAAAGAACTTAGAAGGCAGAAACACTGAAGGTCGATAAATACAAATGAATGTCAAAATGTTTTGAATTTTAAAAAAGTTAATAAAAAGGCTTGACTAAAGAATGTGGCGTGTTTAAATATTTGAGTTGAATTATTTATGCACTTGGAATGGCAAAGGATCATAAAGAGGATTTGCTTTGTAAATGATTACACTCTTGGTTGAAATATTTTTGACACCGTGTTAGCTTTGATTTATAAATAGATTACTTTCAATTACATTACTTGTAGGTCTAGATGTCATGGAGTGTGGCAATATAAAGTGTTTGTTGAATAAGGTATTAGCCATTACACCAAGACTTATAGAAAGTCAAAGGAAATAGGTATCACAAATGGAGTTTATGGAGCTTTTAAAGATGGACAATATCACTCCAAATTGAAATTTTTTGTATTGATTGATGACAAGATTAATCCGGCAAATTGGATGGTGGAAATTAGGGACTAGTAAATGAAGGAGATATTGCCAAGACTTTAAGTTGGCTTATAACTATCTCAAATGGAGAACGTATTGTGTTGTCAAAATACAAGAAAGGGACACTCATAGAAATCTAGAAAGTGATTAAAAAGAAAGGAGTTCCTAAGAAACAAATGGTGTTAAACATGATAAACAAGAAAATGCCTAAGATTAAGTTCAAGAGAATATTTTTGTTGTATTTTCTAGTAGCCTTTCTTAGGCCAATGCTCACTGCTAGAATCAACAAGAACTTGTTGGCTACAATATGTGATCCAATTCTTAAGAAGGCTTCATCTTATGATTAGGGGTTTTATATTTTTGAAAGTTTGAGAAAAGCTAGTCAAAGCTTTCACAAAATCAAGAAGTATGAAAAATTTTCAAGGGTTAGTGATTCTTTCATTGTCCTTATGGTATGTCAATGCATTCTTTGTTTTTATTGTTTAACTTATGACATTAAAGCATTTAGTTGGTTTTGATTTGAAATACTAGTCAATTGAATGTGAATTGAAGTAGTTTATGCAATTTTTCTTCTTAGACCACATTAACATCATGAGATCAATTGAATGGAAGAAAAAATCACATATATTAGCATAGGATGACAAATTGATCGATGATGTCATCAAGGAGGACAAAGTGTCCAAATTAGTGTTTGGAAAAGTTAAGGTAATTGGCTATCCACTAAATGACCTATTTATTTTTTCAACATTTTGTCAGTTTCCTCTGAGTATTTGAATCAATTATGCTTCGAGGTGGCAAATAGGCAAGTCAAATAAGATTTGAGTTAGGTTATTTTGAGTTTTGGGTCATTCAAGTTTTATGTATTTCGAATTATGGGTTTATCAAGTTTCAAGCTCACCGAATCTCAGGTCATTCGGGTTATGGGTTCATTGGGTTTCAAGTTTATCTAGTCTTGAGTCATTTGAGTTCTGGGTATTTCAGGTTTCAAGTCATTGAGTTTTAGATTTATTGAGTTATGGATTGATCAAGTTTCAAATTTATCGAATTATGAATATATTAATTTTTGGGTCCTTGGGGTTTTAGACTTTGATTATTCGAGTTTTATATTATTTTGAATTTGAGTTATTTGAATTTTTGGTTAATTAGATGTTAGGTTAATTAGGTTTCAAGTCATTTCAAATTCAAGTTATATGTGTTTCAAGTTATTTTGGTTTCAAGTCTTGAGTGATTGGCTTTTTCAAGCAATATTAGTTAGGTCGAGTTTGATTTTTGGCCGGTTAAGTCAGGTTATTCAAACTTGGTTAACTTTCTCCACTTCTAGTTATGTTATTATAGGTTATGGATATGTATTATGAGAAACCCCTTCCATTGGATGGGATGGGTTAGCTTGGGGTGTAATCTACCATAAACGTGCAAAGACACCATTGGACTCATAGGTATTATAAAAATCCTTTGAATATCAACAGTCATACAATTACCAATCAAAGGCAAATATTGACATAATGTTGTTGGTAATTGTTTATGTATTGAAATAAAGGACAATGTCAAAAGTTCACATAAAGAAAAGGATAAGGTAGTTGAATAGCCTGAGTGGCAACAATAACATTGAGAAAAAAGAACAATCTCATAAGCAAATATCATTGAGTGAGGTGGTTGTCAGTAATAAAGGTATATTTTATGAAGGTGGTGGTACATCCTGGTGTCTTAATGATAAAGGGCATGAAGAAACTCAATCATTGCTTGATGTTACGAGCCAATCACCTGACAGTCTGTATAGTTGAAACTAAATTCGATGAAACAAAGGAACACACGAGAGGAGCAAACTCGTAATACTTTTGTGTTGTAGATATCAAGTTATAGTCATTTGATAACACAATTCCATTCTTTAAAGGCCAAGTTGCCATCTAGATAATAATATCCAAAATCATAACGATCAATCTCACAGGATTAGTATAAGGTCATCCCACCACCAAAAACCAATGCTTGTTAAGAGCAATATAAAAGAATTGGGCAAGGTCATTGATGATACAAGTCCATCCTTAAATATAGTAAAGGATATGGAACTAATGTCTACGTAGAGGGCCACAAGGTGATAGGAAGTTATTACACTCTATCAATTCAAGTTTCAAGAGAATAAGACCTTTAATAGAGGTTGGAAATGCCATTGAAGTAATTTATGGCCTAACTATTTGTCTACTTAGAACAACCAATTGGCACAATTGGTCTAATTTCATTTTGTTGATCCATTTACATAAATGAGGATGAAGTGAATAGTAACCGATGAACAAATTTTGATGCTACTTCAATCATGCAGTGAAATGGGCACAAGAAAATTAGTCCCTTTTGTTATCATATCACATTGACACTATAAATTGCATGAACTAAGTAAACTCACAAGCCACCATATTATTTTTGTTGTGTTGCAATGAATTTATCATAAGTACATCACTATAAGGGATCTCTCTTTATTTAGTCCATAATTGCACGGTGTTGCTAATGCTAGAGGCCATCTCAGTATTGAGGTTTGTATTTATGTTTATTCACTTTAATTACATTACTAATGGTGTTGTTATACATAGCCTCTCGTTGATAAGAATTGTGTCCTTTCTAGTTTGTCAAAGTGGCACCATGGCCATTTATGTGCGATTGCTTTTTGATAGAGTAGGTAGTGCTGCAATATGTCATATACCCAATGTTCGGGGTAAGTTATTGGCCTCAGCATCACATGTCTTACAAAACATAACTTGTTAAACTTAGTTAATGGTTTGAGCTTTTAGTCATATTTCATACATCCTGAGAACCTCAATTTTGGTATAATTAGTTGAAGGTGGGTCAGATAATATAGACAAAAACTAAAAAGAAAGACAAGGGCAAAAGGCATGGATTAGCTACGACTCAGTGGACAAATAGTAATTATAAATTCGTCTTCTACTAGTTTTTTATTCCAATGTTGCACACAGAGCATTGGTCTACATTATGCCTTAATATGGGAGAACAAATTGTTGTCGTGTTGTGATTCCATTAATAAATTGGAATCTCTTTACATGCGCAAGGTTCTTGGTATGATGATAAGGCCAAATTCTGTCACACAATCCACCTCAGTACAACCACATGCTTTTATAAGCTCAACGTAAATGCAAAATATTGTTGTTCTTCAAGTTAGGATGACTCAACGATGTCTTCAAAAAGATAAACTCAAGATATATCCATGACCTCAATAAGCGCCATGTGATGGCGTCGAAAGGCTTCCCTCATCAATAGACCATGCGAGTGCCTGATTCACATTCACAATCATATTTTACGAGAAATTCTCGGTGCATTGGATTTTCCCATATGTTACAAACAAAACTGACTAATCGCTTTACGGTGTAATCCTATATAACCCCCTTTACTGCATTCACGTATGTTTTTTAAATGGTGTTACTTTTCCCATGCTACCGAGCATGACTACTGTGTCCACATGCTCCTAGCTCTCTAGTTCTAAAGTAGCCAGATAAAAGTTCTCTAGAGGTAAAATATTTTGATTAGTACCATCTGCTCCTCACATTTGATAACTTTGTACTTCGATTTAAGGTATGTTTGTTTCACATAAAATATTTTATAAGAAAGGAGAGGAAGGAGAGATGAAAAAGAGAGATGGAGATGAAAGTAAGGAAAAAGGGGAGAAATAAAGAGATGGAAGTAAGAAATATTTTATAAGAAAGGAGAGGAAGGAGAGATGAAAAAGAGAGATGGAGATGAAAGTAAGGAAAAAGGGGAGAAATAAAGAGATGGAAGTAAGAAATAGGAATCAAAGAGTGATGAAAGAGAAAAATAGAGATCGAAGAGAGAGATGAAGAGAAAGGGAGAGAGAAAGAAAGATGGAAGAAGGAGATAGAGAGACAAACAAATGGAAAAGGAAGATAAAGAGAGAGACAAATAGAAAACAGAATGAGAGACAAAGAAAGGAAAAAAACAAAAGAAAAGAAAGAGTGAGAGACATGAGATAGAAGAGTGATACAAGAGACAGAGAGAAATTGAATGTATATGATAAAAATGAAAGATAAAGAAGAAGAAGAAAGATGGGAAGAGAGAGAAACGTAGAGAGAATGATGAGAGAAAAGGAGGGAGAAAGAGAAAAAAGAGAGAATGAGTGATAGAGAGATGGGGGAGAGGGACGGAGAAAGGAGAGGAAGACAAATGGAGAAATGGAGAAAAGAAAGAGAGAGAGATGGTGATGTGGAGGAGAGATAGGAAAAGAGATGAAAAAAATCTCGACTTGAGAGAAATGAAAAGATGACAGAGAGAAATATTTCAAAGAAAAAGAAATGAATTGAAGAGAGATAAAGATAGAGGGAGAAGAAGAAAGATGGTGAGAGGAGAAAGAGAGAGAATGAAAGAGAGCAATGGAAGAGAGAGAGAGAGAGAGATGGAAGATAGAGAGAAAGTGAATGTTATATTATAAAAGTAAAAAAAAAAATCACAATTTTCTTATATATACATTAAATATAATAAAATATTTTTTAATATTTTTGTCAAATAATAAAAAATAATTTATTTTTTCTCAATTTTTTCTTTAAATATATTTTTTATAGACAAATTATTTTATAACAAACAAATTAACTCTTAGTCACACATTTGCATTCACTCCTAATGCATAATATTTGTCATGTTTATACTTCACGAGAGAAGTGGACATTGAATGTTGTGAAGAATATATTAACAAAAAATTGTAACATGGTGGAGCATATGAGTACAAAATTAAAGTGAATGTCGTGTGCAGCACGCACAATTTTCTCTCAAAGACATTTTTAGTTGGCTCCAACTTGTTTTCAAGATTAGTGTTCCAACAAATATGAATTCATGTTGTTGTCACTTGACCACGTATCCACCGCAAAAAATACTTGTGTGTATGCTTAGATCGTTGGTGAATTTGCTAAAATGCTTGACAAATATTCTTTTATAAAGGAGTTAATTACATTGCAGGTGGAAAAAGATAGATAGGTACACATATATAGCGTTTTGGTTGATTGATATCTCTTACCAGATGTGAAGGCGCATTTCGCTATTTATATCTTTGATCGAGTGAACTATATCGACTTTGTTGCACAATCCTCGAGTCATGAATACCACAAAAGATCAAATGTGGTTTATATAAAAATTTCGAACCTACTAAACTCATTGTCTTCCTGTTCTTATAGACCCATCATGCCCCACACAAAGGTTGCGCAAATCAAAATTGTCTTTATCCTTGCTCAAATTACCGAAATGAGTATTTGAACTTGTTACTTCTTCTCTAGTTGTACCACTCCCCTGATCTGTGTATTGAGCCAATTATGTGGAGCTGTGATAGGCTTTACTTGATCAATATTCCTCACTAATTGAAGATACAAGATATATAATATTTTGTATGTGAGTAATATGTAACGGGTTATTATTTTCTTCCTAAAAAATAACTTATTGGGATATCAGAATTATATGATTTAAGATCTTTATCTTTTTATCTGATATGAAAGTCAAATTATATCTAACCTGTTAAGGGCATAATCCGTCACTATCCGTGGCATATCCATCCGTAACATACCTGTCTATGACATTTTTTTTTATCAAATTCATCGACACTCTCATCTCAATACCATCTGTCACAATATTGTTATTATCTCCCCAAAAAGTAATATATTAGAATATGTAATATTTAATTTTATATAATTTAAGATCCCTCTTTTACTATTATGTGAGAATCAAGTTGAATTTAACTCATTGGTGGCATAACCCGTCACCGTCGGTAACATGCCTATCCGTGACAAATAGGCCTGAATTAAAATGTTGTCTTCCTTTGCTGCGCTCTACACCTTTGTCAAAAGTTGTTTTGTATGTCTTCTCATAATACATGTAATTGTTGGGAGACTGCTATTGTTATATTCGCGCGCCTGACTGAGACTGATCGTCTACGTCTTTATTAAGTAGCGTATGTACCATGTAACTTTCTTTTGGCGCTTCGAAGGCAGTAGGGGACTTCGCCTACGTATATAGCTAAAAACAGAACTGATTATATTATCCATTTATGTATTCGTTGAGGGGAAAAAAAAAGTAGTACATTATTTAATTAAAGTATTATAAATGGATGTATTCCACAACATGTTGTTCCATGTTTTCAACCTCGACCGAGCTTTCTGCGTAATTGTCAGTGCGTATTATATTATCCAACCGTTGCTACAAGGAAGTCTGTCTTGTCCCCTCGAGTCTCTACTACATAGCAGGTTATCGTCTAACATGTCCAGAGTATAGCTTCAATATCAAGTAAACATCAACCATACATCGTATGGCTCTGGCCTTGCGGCCTGCAATCTTCATTGCAACCAATTAACGGTCACATTGAAACGGTGAATCAATTTTCCGTCGCAGTTGCCTTCAAGGCCCACACAGTAATGTTGACTTAATCGTGCACCTTATTAATGAAAATAAGGCATTGGCGCTCCAAAAAATGGTGGACCGAATTGACATCAAATAAACCTTTTTTAAAGACCCAAATCAAAGACTACTTGTTAGACTACTTAGGTCGACCAAGTGGATGCACCGTTTGCCATCAATATGTATGCTTGGGGTTCCAAGCATATATACAACAACAAGGTCATGACATTGGAAGGAAAAATAAAGGAATTGTTCTAATCCCAATGGAATGTATGGTGGTTTTTCATTAATGTATGCCTCTTTTAACTTTAAGAATGTAAGATGGGCAAGTTTGAATTCCACACGTGAAGTTATTGTCAATAGTCATAATCTCATTGGAGTACTTGATTTTTAACTGTGCAACTTATGACAAGCTACCCCACGTAGGTTCGAGTCCTTAAATTTGCGTTTTAACAAATGGTGTATCAATCGAGCTAACATCTATATGGATCAGCCCACCAAGACGTTAATAATCAAACTAGTTGCTTGCACATGTATTACGTATTAAGAAAATGTATTCCGTTTGTGTCATGGCAACATGTAATAAAAATTGAAAAATGTATTTCGCATGTGGAAAAGCATGTATTCCATATTAACAAAATGTACTCCACTAGTGTTACTTTGGATTTACAGGTGAAAATCGTCAGTCGATATAAAACTCTCCCATTCGTATGCACAGGATTGTCTATGTACTGCATTTTGGTATACGTGCACTCTACTCCAGAATATATGTATTGCACGACCTCTATTTTATATTGTATTATCTGCACGTCAACTTTTTGTACTAACACAATATCACATCTTAAAAAGCAAATATTAAGACAAATGGATTTCATGCTCGTCGAAGAAATTTGGTCCTCTGCTACATTCATTGGAAAACTTAATACCGCATACCTTTGCTGCTAAGAAAAATAAAATTCAACAAACGAACAATAGGCCTCGTTCGAATTAATGTGTATAAATTCCACTGTGTACCTTCTCTAGATTGTCTATGTATTCTACCAGTTTGATCATGTAGTTTGGCAGTTTCCCTTTGCACGTGTACGTTTTGTAGATGTATATTAATAAAAGGTGACATTTTTTAAAGTAAATATTATGTCAACGAGGGCAGTGTCGCAGCACATTGCCTTGGAAGTTCATACATTGTATTTGTCTTTAACATTAGGGCAGCCCCCGTGTAACTGATCTCTGGACATAGCATCACATTTCAAGGGACTCTCGTAGTATTGGCCAATCAAGTTGCTCGTCATCTCCGGCATACTTCGGCCTACCAATGGTATGACGTGTTTACCTAATTTCCTTGTTTAACAGCCGAAAAAAACTTCTACAATAGGCCCATTGTAGCGAAAGACCTACTCATGATTGCAACCGAACTCACAGCTCACTAGGCCATTGAATTTAGATGTACTCTTTGACAGGCATAGTTCAACCAATGGTATGGCTGATCTACCCGAGTGGATCAATCCTAATCAAATCACACAGTATTGTCCTCTCTGTAATTTTGTAAATAATGAAATGTATTGACTGCATCTTAGCCGCTTATTCATGGAAGTACACAAAGAGTCTGTTAACGAAAAAATTAAAGTCCAAAAGGCACACAAAGTCAGATCATTACACGGCATTCAGCATTTTCACCAAACTAATTGCATACGTGCGGTCGAAATTTACAAATAGTACGTACTACAATCTTGCCAAATTCAATAAGAAATTCATTATGAAGTAAAATAGGATTAACAAGCCAATGCTCCGTATCTTTAATATAAGATAGATTTAATGTGGTCGATAGCATTTGTACGTTCTACTTAGCATCAGTCGTTGCTATAGCTCATATTACCAGTTCTGACCGCGAATCATCTGTTCTGTAATAAAATCCAGTTATTATTAAACTAACAAGTTCTGACAGTGACTCATCTATTATATAGTAAGCAGTGCTGGGTCTCACCACCATCCTGTCCTTCTGCGAGTGTTGGAATATGGTTCAATAACCAAAGAAGTCCACTTCTACTAAAATAATGTATTCCATTGTTACAAAAAGGGTTCCGACTTTAAGATTTTCTATTTAATGGCACCTTCGTATCATGCAATTTCATTTATGTTACTACCAACAAATTTTATGTTATGTGCATCCGCTAGTTCGATCCTAATTCACATACGACATTATGTGAAAGAGGTATTAGAAATGAGTCGGGCAAGGTCGCATCACTCTAACTATTTCCTCTTTTTACGATTAATATCTGAATATCGAACAAAAATTGATTGGTTCGGACCCATTAATTCCTCTGCCGTACATGGCATGAGGCAAAAGACTTCCCAATTATAGTTGGTTTGCACCAAAGGATGACTCAATAAAAAAAATAAAATAAAATAAAGATATTTGTAGCAAAATAGATACAACAGTAGTTGGAAATAAGCTGGCGGAGTGGTAATGACATTGGGTTAGCCACATTATCATAGACCTATAGATGTTCTGACTAAGATGGAGAATCAAATTTAGGTGAATAACGAAGGGAAAGTGAGAATACACAACTTAAATAGACTTAGAAATTTGTAGTAAACAAGGATTTGGAATGACTACATCTCACACCAAACTTACTTCACAATACAATAAAATAACGAAAAATGATTCATTCGGTATATTTCAACTGAATTCTAAGTTAAAACTTTGTTATTCTTGTTTTTCTTGAATGAGAACCAAATGTAAAATTAGCTATTTTTTTATTAGTGTGTATAACTTAAAATTACGCCGATTAACAATGTTCCCATTTTTTCTTGAATTTGGCCCTCATAGTTTTTATTAAGGCGGGAGGAAAATCTAAAAAATTTAAAAAAAAATTAAAAAAAAAAAAAACTTTGAAGCATAAAAACAGGGAAATAATCACGAAGCAAAGACCAGGGAGCAGAAAGTGGCGTAGGAAACAAGTCTTTTTGGTCCAACAGCTGCTATGACTAGGCTGAATCATGTGTGTGACAGTAGGAACTACCTTATTCATGGGATAATCACAATTAATTATTATGTATAAAAAGACGTGTCAATTATAATTAAAAATTATAATAAATTTATATTATTTATATTTTGTATTTTGGTTATAAAATTCCATATCGAGAAGCATTGAGATCATCTAAAATAGGCGAGGCCCCACTACGACGGAATAAAGGCCACTAATTACGCTTGAGATCATCTAAAATACGGGTTTCACTACGACTGAGTTGTCCTTTCCAGCGTCATCCTCTCCGGTCAACCAGAAACAGAAACAGGGTTCACATATTCAGGCGCGACCCCGTGCGGGGGCCAGCTCAAGTGGACCCCACTAATACCGCCGCCCCCCGAAGCAGAGCAGGAGCCGGCTGTCGCGGCCAGCCGTGCTGGGGGGGGGTGCTTGTGGCTTGGCGGCCAAGCCATTTTGAACCCCCCCCCCATTATTTGAGAATCTCACGGTTTTTCAATTGCCTTCCTTGACATTTTTATGGCAAAAGAATTTTTTTAAATAAACAATAAATTTATAAATATGATATTTTATTGTCGTGATTTTTCACTTAAAATATAAAATATATCTATAAAATTTAAATTGGAAATTATTTATATAATTACAACAAATTTATTTTTATTATGAAGTTAATTATGACATGATGTTAATAAATGTTATCTTATTAGAAGAAATCTTAATTTTTAATTTTATTAATTTCTCATCTTAAAAAAATATATAGTTATAATTTTGAGTCAAATTAAAATTTAATTAAGACTAAATTAATATAAACTTAAAATCTGAATTAATTATAGAAAAATAATATAAGAATTGGGATTTGATGTTTTATATTTTTTTTAAAAAAAAACATTAAAAATATAAAGGGGATCAACGCTCATTTTGAACGTCGTCCCAACCAACCGCCGGGCGCTTTCTTGTTTTTTCTGTCTTTTCCTATAAATTTCAAATCCCCTTTCCGAGAAATCACACCGATTCTCTCTATCTCTCTCTCTCTCTCTCTCTCTCTCTCTAAATCGCAAACTCTTCCCCTCTCTCAATTACATTTACTCTACATTTTCAATAATATTTCAAATTCCAATTCTTATTTATTGCAAAATTATTTTGCTACATTTTTTTTTTTGTTAATGTTATACATTATATGTTTTAAGAAATAGTTTTGGAATTATTTTTTGCAACATCTTTTCACGTGTATTACTTTTTAAAATTCATTTATGTATGAAAAGAATGTCGTGTTCGAGATGATGCAATAAGGGTATGAGTAAGATTCTTAAAGAAGCTTATATCTCCGGCATCAATGTGAACGACACGGAGTATGAATTCTGTGGACCTTGTAACGTTAATTGCGGATTCAATTCAGCTGTGTCTTCATGCTTCCTATTCAGAGTATTTCTAAATATGAATATTGGGGCTTGGTATTTTGATCAAAGGCAGGCCATCACGTTTCTCATTTGTCAACTATCAAAGGAAAAAGAATGTTTAGCTTTATTTACACCTATAAGCAATTCACTTCAACTTCAAGATATATATGATTGAACATTTTGATCACGAAATTGAGTTGTAAATCAACTCTTCACCGGATGATTTAAATACTGGGGAAGAAGAATTTGGAGAAAGAAAGTTACTTCTCGCTGAAATTGGAGAATGTTTTCTGTTTCTCTAGTACCCGGCCTGGCATATTCTTATTATGGATTAGGACCTGTAGCACGAAAGCTTTACTTTATGGACTCATCTTCTCGATGCCATGTCGAATTTGAATTCTATTTATAGTTAATTAGGCCTTTGTTTCTAATTTTTCAAGATGACTGTATCTCAAAATTAATGTTGAAGTATCTAACATGATTTCATGATGTTAACCCCAAAATGACAAGTTTCCAATTCAAAAAATTTTCAGGTTGCTGGGAACATATTTAAATTACAAATTAAGGTTTTGAAAACTGAATTGGTAATCAAACCAAAAAAAAAAAAATCAAAAATTTAAAATTTAACCAATTTAATTAGAATTTAAATCAATTAAATCAGTATTTATTTTTAAATATATAAAAATTATAATATTTATATATTTTATATAAAAAGATAATGTGAAAAATGTAATAAAATATAGAATATAAGAGTGGTATATCTTATAATATTATACTTGATAAATTTAATTTTATGTATTTATATATATATATATATTATAGGGTTTAAAATTAATTAATATAATATGTTAATAGATATAAGTGATTTAAGTCAAATAAATAAATTAAGTACAAAGTGTATATATATTACACTAAACAATATAATTTCTTTGTTAAAAAAGAAAATATTTTAATATATGTAAATATTCTAAATTGAAATAATAAGTATAAATATAATATAATATAATATAATATATAATTTTACACAATATTGTTGAAATGTAAATAAATATAACATATAAAAGTCCTCTCCAATTTTTAAGTCTAATGATCTAAAAATGAAAAAGAAAGAAGTCTGAATATAAGAGAAATAGTCCAAAAGCATACCCAATTGTATTCGGTGGAGCAGCAAAGCGTTGCTGTTGACCAACCCAACCGAAAAATCATAACCGATTCTTCGGTTTACATTTCAATCGGCCGATTCTTTAATTTATTCTCCATAATTCGCAACTTGTAATGCTAAATCGGACTGAAACATAACCCAATTCTCAATTTTTTTGATCCGACATATCGGTCTAGCTCGATTTTCAAAACCCTATTACAAATACCGTATCTAATTTAGTAATAAAGCATGAGACAATCTCACTAAGTTAGCAGTTCATTTGGTGGAAGTAAGACCTATCATAAAAGGTGTAATTAAATCATTGATCTTTGAAATAAAGATTGAGTACCTATAGTATTGAGAAAAATTCAAGGCAAAAAAAGCAACCAAAATTATTTATGATGTTAGATCTCAAACTATAAAATTCAAATTCAACAAAGATGCAATTTGTGTTGATAGGTCATATTAATGCCAATGTGAAAAGAAGATACGAATCCATCTCATTTTACCGTTTCTCTAATGCTACAAGTGACATTTATCATCAACAAATTATTAGGAATTATATAAATATTTGTCAAATAAATACATAATAAAAACAAAAATTTTAAAATTCAACTTTTAAAATAAATTGATTATTTATTACACATAATTACACAATTGACTTAAAGATAGAATCATTTCTCGAGTATTTTTTATTCTTGTTCTATCAACTATTTTGGTCGGTTGTAGTAAACTATTATTGTTCAAACTTTTGATAATGTGAACCCTAAAAGACAAAGTTTATGAACCTAATATACATAAAAAATCAAATAAGAATTTAAGAAAATTAAATCAAATTTTAAACCTAATATTTAAAAAAATATGAACTTAAAATATATAAAAAATATAAATGCTACACTTTAAAAAAAATTGAGAGTAAAAAGTTAAATTAAATACTATAAGAATAGTTAGTGTTTGATAAATTCTTTAATTCTTAAGAGAATCAAATAAAAAAAATTTACTTTTCAATTTATATAATCATTTACTCTTTAACAATAAAATGAAGTTTATTTATAACTTAAAATAACAACTTTAAAAAGTCTAAAAATAGAAATAATGATATACTCTTAAAATATAAAAATACTTATATTTTATTGTAAATTTTTATTTTATAATAAACTTTTACTTTATAACAAATTTTTACTAAGAAATAGATTTTATTATTTAACTTTGACTCATTCAACACTTTAATTATATTAATAAATTTTTTTTCAAACTTGAATTTATGATATTTATAACTTAATTGACCTAAATATCTTTAATCAATTCATTTAGTACTTCTTTCATTTTTTTAACCCTTAAACATATCATTGGTGTTTCATGAATACTTAATGAATCTTTATAAACCCTTTATACGTAGACTTTTCTATGTATCTCATCATTCTCACTCTCATAAAAAGAATTCATCCTTAATTCATTACCTGCATCAAAAGAGAAAGATTTAAATACCACCTTTCTTTACGCATATGTACCTAAACTTAATTATTTGATTTAAACACCACCTTTCTTTATGCATATGTACCTAAACTTAATTATTAGATTTAAATACCACTTTTTTTTATCTTATGTTGATATAAAAAAATATTACTTAATTTATTTTGCAATTTGTTGTCACAATTTTTAACTTTGCTTTTATCTTTGGAAGATATAATGTTAATTATGTACAAAATGACTAAAATACCTCACAAAACATTCTCTTATATTTTGCACTCAAAAATAGTATCATAAATTTTCGTGTTTACACTCTTAACATTTTTTCTCAATATTTATTTATACTCTTACCTTTCACTACTTAGATTTTCTCTCTTAATTCTTTATTATACTAAACAACTTCAATCAAATTCACATTAACTAACTAATTTCAATAAATTGAAACCAAAGAAGATTAAAAAAGTATAATGAATAAATGTTATGGGTTAGAAGAAAATAATAAGATTAAATTATAATATATAAAAAAAGGATAATGAGATTTAAATCCTTCTATGAACTAGAAAGCAATAAAGTATACTTTTTAGTTTAGCATTTTCTAATGTTGTGAGATGTTTAATTAAAAAAGGTATAAAGTCTTTATCTTCCTTTAACCTAATCAAATATGATTTACCATTTTTTGTTTTTTTTTTTCTCTTCTTTATCTTCCATTAACCTAATCAAAGGTGTATTAAATGTGGCTAAAAAGAAAAGATAAAGTTAGGGTTTATGAATCCAAGGAACAAAATAATATAAAATGCTGCCAAGATAAAAAATAAGAGTCTAACTCAAATTTAGATAAGTAAATTTGATTCATAATCATGCTCTAATACCAATTATTGTAAACCCCAAAGAATGAAGTTTAATAACCTAACACATATAAGAAATCAATTAAAAATTCAAGAAAGTTAAGTCAAATTTCATTCATGCAAACATTAAACTCAATATTTAAAAAAAATATGAACCTAAGATATAAATTAAGATATGGATGCTACACTTAAAAAAATAATAAATAATTTGAGAGTCATTAATCGGGTTAAACGCTACAAAAATAAATAATTCTTAATAAGTTCTATAGTTCTTAAAAGAATTAAAAGATAAAATTTTCACTTTTTAATTCACATAATCGTTTACTTTTTAACAATGCAATTGAAATAATAATCCTAAAAACTATAAAAATAGAAACAATGATATACTTTTAAAATATATGAACACTTATATTTTATTATAAACTCTTATTTTGTAATAAACTTTTACTTTATAAAAAATCTTACTTAAGAGTAATTTTATTTCTTATTTTAATCTATTAAATATTTTAATTATATTAATGAAATATTGATCCTCTTTTAAATTTAAATTTATGTCATTTGTAATTTAATTGACTTGAATATTCTCAATCAAACTATTCAATACTTCTTTTATCTTTTTAATTCTCATGTCATTAACCCTTCATTAATACCAATGTATTCTTAAACACCCTCTATGCATTGACTCTTTTACGAATCTCATCATTTACATAAACAATTAAAAATAACTCTTTAAACTTTTTCTAAAAAAGAAAAGTTGGAGATCAATATTATTATGCTAAATTTAGTATTTTTGGCTAGCTAGATAGAAAGGTATATTTACAGATTCTCACTCCTAAACTTTAATTTTGGGACTTGTATTAATTTTTTTTATATAAATTACACTTTAATTTTTGTATGTTATAATATCTTGTATTTAACTTAAAAGATTTTTTGAATTTTTAAATTAAGTCTAACTTAATTTCTATTTTATATTTTTACAATTTTTTTTATGTGTGTGATGCATTAAGATATTAACATATTATAAATAAATATGAATTATAATCTTAAAAGATTAAATAAATTTAACTTATTGAATTTGTTATTAATTCATTAATTAATTAATTTATATTTATAAATTATAATTAATATCTAATCATATATCATAAATATCCAAATGTCAGAATTGTCAAAAAGTAGTTTGATATATCTCTTTAATATATGATCTTTTAATGTAATTCAAATATTTTATAATACTAATATTTTAATTATATTCATTGTCAAATATATATAATTGATTTGATAAATAAGATTATAACTTTTTATTAATACTCATTTTACCTTGGTTAAGAAATTTCTTAAATCAATACTATAGAAAACGGTGAAATATTCTTTTAAGATTATTTTAACATGATGAATCTTTTATGAATTATTCAACTATTTCTCATAGTTTATATCATACTTAATACGATTCTTAATTAGGACAACTCGAAGGTCATATTAAAGTATAATAATTCTCATGTGAGATATTTTAATAATTTCAAATATACATATTACTTATACAATTATTGCATGAGAAATTTTATAGACACACAAATAATATTTCATTTAAAAATTCTCATAATAAGCTAGTTTAATGAATTTGTTCATCTATCAAATACTTACATGTTTATTCAAGTATTTAATAATTTAGTTGATTATTTGTTTTCTTCCTAAAAACAATGTAATATATGTTAATTTTTTGACTTTATGAATATCTATTTTCAATAGTTAAGTGATTAAGAATATTTAAAAATAATATTTTAACAAAATAAAATTTTATAATAGTGATTCAATTATAATGATTTTTATAAATATATTTATTTTTTAAAATTTTATCTTTAAAATTTATTAATAATAATATTATTCATATAAACAATATTAAAGATAAAAATATTTTTATTACTAAAACTACATGTATAAATTATTCAATCAATATATATATAGAGCAACTAACTCATTGATTATTAGAATACATATTAACAAAAATTTCTCTTATGGCTTATGAATTGGACTTAACCATGCCTAATTTCCCTAATGCAAAAACATAAAGAGAGGTAATGTTTTTTGCTACCTAAAATGAGAAAACATAAGTTGCATCACACATTTTTATTAAAAAAAATACGTTTATTACATATTAAATAGTGAGTTAATTTTAAATTATATTTATTAAAAGAATTCATTTTATAATTCTAATCAAAATTCCAAACATTCAAATTCAATTTCCACTATACAATAAATAAGTTGAATTTCTGGTCTTTAACAAAAACAACACGGTTCTGCGAAGATATTTATGACTCTGCAAGAGCAAAAGGTTAAATTCCAGAGTCTATAAGAAAGGGGCCCCGAGCCAAATTAGTCAAGTCAAACATATTTAACTATACCAGCTACCGTGCAAAGAGCCGTCGGCCTCAAGAAAAGCAGTTCAGTTTTAGGCAGCCGCCTAGCTAATTATTTGCGCACGCACACAGACATCTCACGAGAAAAGAAAAACCCCACACCGCAAGTTTAGATATATCCCTACAACACCCATTAATCTAATCAGCAATCTCAATATATAACAGGTTTTTTTCCCTTAATTATATCTATATATCCGATAATTATAATATTCTATATTTGATAAGTATTATTATTTCTGTCCAAATTATGTGTATGTGTATTTATTTTTTTACATGTAAATTTATATTCATAATAATAATTATTAATTATATTTTTTAATAAGTATTTTAATTTTTTATTAATACTTCATAATGCTAAATAAGAATAAAAATTAAAAATTAAGAAATAACTCAATTATAACAAAATAAATTTATAAATACTATATTACATATATATTATATTAAAAAATAAATAAATAAATATAATATACATCATTTTAACCACACATTAATGGAATATTTATATTTATTAAATACATAATATATATTGTCACGTCTGGGGGTCAAGGACGTGTCAGAAAACGACGTATCCACTCAATATTTTTTGTTTTACATTTGTGCCTACAAAGAAATTAAGAACAATTAACGCTCAAAGAATTCTCCCTCCTATTAAAGCGAGAGAGAGAGACAGAGAGAGAGAGAGAGAAAGAGCGTCAGAGAAAGACAAAACTTGTTAGAGAGAGAAAGCCGGGGCCGCACTCAACCCCCTTGCGGAGACGCCACCTGACAACACCAACAATCAATATTGCACTCACTACGATTCAGAATTCTTTCCCCCATAAATCCCATCCCATCCCATCCATCCCTTCTCCGCTCTTCAAAACTATTGCGTTTCCAATATAACCCCTTTGTTTTAGGATTCCCATAATAATATTTGCTTCAATTTCTTGCATTTTCGTTGTTACATGGCCGAGGAGTTTCAAGAATCCGAGGTAATCTTCTCCGACCAAGACCACCACCACGACAAGAACTGCAACAACTATTACCTCAGCTGCCAGGAAATGGATGTGGAAGCGCAAATGGATCACCCCGACTCGACCGTGTCGCGTGACAACAACATGATGGCCAAGAAAACGAAGCAGAAGAACTTGGTCAACATCCCGGGTAACAATGGAGTTGACGAGGAATACGACGGCGGCGAGCTAGTTCCGCCGCATCTCATGGTGAGGAGAAGGAGAGAGGGGAAGATGGCATTCTCGGTTTGCACCGGAAATGGGAGGACGTTAAAGGGAAGGGATTTGAGTGAAGTTAGGAACTCAATTCTCAGAATGACAGGGTTTTTGGAAACATGATGGTTAATTTTGTTGTTATATGTACGGTTGATTGGGGACTTAAGAATTGTTGCACATTTTTATTTAAAAGTGACGAAAAGGGGGGGCTAAAAAAAAAAACCTTTCATCATGTGCAGCACTTTATTATTTTTCTTTCCCCTTTAAAATTATTAAGCTTAATCAAGTGTCATCCTAAATTAATTGTTGCAAAACTGATACGATGTGGAATTAGAATGTGACGTGGGTGTTATTGTAATCGGTGTACAGTACATATTGATTGTTGCTTTGGTTTGATTGATGTGTTTGGTAGTACCATATAATGTATATAAGTGCTCAAGCTTACAGCTTCTTGATAGGTTATGGTTTATCTGCTAAGGATGTAAGAAGGCTGCGGTGGGTTTCATGCGTTGGGTGCGCAATGCGCCCCACCACCGCATGCTCTTGCAATTCTGCGTTGGAGATTTGAAGCTGAAAGAGGAAATCCCTCCATCGATTGTGGCAAGCTCCTCCCATGCCTTCCTTTTCCGTCGTTTATTTTCCTGGTTTATCGAAAAAACAGAAAGGAAAAAAATAGGAAAAAGAAGAGCAGTCCATAGTCCACCTTGCATATTTATTTTTTATCGAATGTCCTACTACTACAAGATATCACTGAATCTCGACATGAGGCAGTCTGTCTTTGACCACTCGTTTGAAAAATTTAGCATTAAGCAAAAGAGTTCCTTTAAAAAACAAAAAAAAAAAAAAGTATTCTTTTTCTTTTTCTAACAGCTGGTAAACAACTCTTATTCATGGCATCCCAACTATTCATGGCAACCTATAGCCTTCTTGTGTATAGAGAAGAAAGAAAGAAACTGTACATAGTTTTTGGTGTTTTCACTCAATAATAATCAGCTGTCAGATTTTAGCTATTAGTGCGAAGGGAATTACCAAGGCCTTGACTAATGAAGTGGGCTCTATTTAATGTAAGCTGTTACAGGAGGTGGTCCTACAGTCTCCTTCCGAACCCAAGGAGTCATCTAAGCCATTTCTTGACTTTTGGGACTGTGTACTTAATCGCATTGTCAATGCACTAGTTGTGCTCTGTGAATCTTTTTGATCCCTCCCATAAGGCGGACAGAAGTTGAGCTTCTCCCTAGAAATTAATAAGCATGGTTACTCTTAATAGCAATTAAATACGGATCAAATCGGATGGCTTGAGAAGAAATTTTATGTCGAAATCATTAATGGTAGTCTTTTAAAATTTCAATTCATAATTAAATTATAATTGTTTTTAAATTATTTAAATTAATAAAATAATTACTTATTGATTGTAAACGGTTTAAATTTTTTATTTTTTAGTTAAATAAAATGTTACATAATGAGAGATAATAGATAAATAAAGACTTATAATTCATATATATAGTATTAAGAAAACATCGAAACCAACAAATAGAAAACAAATTTACATATTTACAACTTCATAATTTACATAACAACAAAATTATAATAATAAAAAATATTTTTAAAATTACTCATATTAATTGAAATAAATTTTATTTTAGTTATTTTTAAAAAATAAATAATACAAACATAAATTAATATATTAGAGAGATAAATAGACAGTACAAAAACTTTAAAAGTAAAAATCAAAATAATAAAGGTATACTTTAATAGCATTTTCAAATATTTCAACATCTTCTTGAACTTCTTAAAAGTTAATAGTTGAATCATCATCCCGTAACCAATTTTGAACACAAATAAGTATCTTTATCATTTGTAGAACAAGTGAACTTTTATATGGATCAAAAATATGATCACCAATGCTAAAAATTGATTTCAAAGCAATTATTGAAATAAGAATCACTAAAACATCTGTTACCATGCTAGAGATGATTAGATACTTCATATACTTACCCTTCCACCAATTTAATAAGTTAAACTTGTTATTTCTAAACTCAATTAATTTAATTAAATAATGAAAAGCCTTTAATTTACTTTATATAATATTCTTGAATTGTCTATACTTATTAAACTTAGAAATTATTTATTGATCATTGTCCTCATCGTCCTCCTCATCATTACCAACACTAGTAGATTTATAAAATAGAGGTACTTGCTCACTTAAACTAGAACTTACAATAACTTTATTGTAGTATTTAAATAATCTCAAAAAAAAAAGTTATTCCAACCATTTTCTTAAAAAATTCAGCTTCATAAATTCTTTCAAGGAAAAACCTCACACATGGAAGTTTTAAGTGAAGATCTAAAATTACAGTAACATACAATAATATATTTATATTACTGAAATTATTCTAATACTTTTCAAACTTTTTCTCCATTTTCTCTATTATCTTTTTCAACCATTTATCTTGACTTTTTGTCATTTTTATCAACTTAAAATGAATTTCACAAATCCTACAAAAAAAAATAAAAAAAGGAGATGGAAGTTATAAACAAAGAATTAGAAAATCATAAGGTGGCATTATGGCAAACTTTCAAAAAGCTCAAAAGACACTTAGTAATAAACCAATGTTTTGCATTAGGTGGTCCTTGAATCTTATCACTGTCAAAATAGGGTAAAAATTTGGAATCTATCTCTTGTAACCACTCAAAAACTTTGGTAAAATTTTCAATTGCTTCTAATGTCATAAAGGTGAATTCCATTTAGTATTAACATCCAAACACAACAAACTTTTGCTTTCAATTTGAGAAAATTCAATAATCTTCTTAAAATGTTGTAACCTACAATGAAAGGGATGCACATAGTTAATTGCATTCCTAATCCTCTAAAAAGAAAAATTGAATGCTCAAGCAACCTTTCTTTCACAATAAGATTTAAGATATGTATGATATAACAAATATAGAAAAAGTCATGATCTAAGATTGTGTGCCTCCAATATTTAGTCGTTGTTTTCAAATACTTGATAGCTAAATCATTAGAACTTGCATTGTCAACTATTAAAGTCAAAAGTTTAGTTATACCTCAAGTTAAAATACATAACTTAACAGTCTTTTCTATGGTTATACCTTTATGATTAGAACTTTGATAAAATTTTATAATTTTTTTGTTCAATTTTCAATTATTATCAATTCAATGATCAGTTAAACACATATAATTAAAATTTTGAATTGAGGTATATGTATTGGCAATTAAGCATACATGTTTCTCCTTAGGAACTTTTTTTAACTTTAACTTTTCATCATAAAAATTTTTCATATAATTTCTAGAAATTGTAATACAAGATTAGGGTAGTAATTTTTAGTTGCATAACCTTTAAGTATCCCATAAATCCCACACTTATAACCACCCTAAAAAGTAACTCATCTATTATAATCATTTTAGCCAATGCCTTCTCACAGTCTTTTAAATCATAACTAACAACTTATAAAAGACCACTAGTAACATCACCCTCCTTTTCTTTTGTAAGAACAAAGTTTAAAGTTTTTTACTTTTATCTATAATCTTATAAGGATAATTGTTTATAAGGATAATTGTTATATATATCTAAATATGCGCACAAATTACTAGTTTCACTCTTTTTAGGATGACTAATATAAGTCTACTTGTAGTAGTTACATGATGGTTTTGGGTTATTAAGGTCATTGTTTTTAGTAAAGTGATCCTATATAGTACTTTTTCATGTAGAGTTAATTCCTTTTTCTGCCTTGACTCTTTTATTATTTTTTTTAGGGATTAGAGTCTTAGATTTTTAATTATTACCTTTATCGATTAAGGTAGAAGCAACACTCTTTGGTTTCTTGATATTAAGATCATCATCTTTTGTCCCCTCTAACTTGATTTCCTAACATAGAAAAAATTAATCAATAATAACTTTTAATAACAATCACTAATTTAGTTTTAAATTTTTTTATTATGAAATTAAAATTGAAATTGAAATCTCAATGACTTTTTATAATTTAGAAATAGAAGTTTATGAAATAATTATTAATAAAGTTTTTTGACATAGAAAAATAAAAATATAAATGAAACCATTTTTATTAAAGAAGAAAAATGCTATATATCCTATGGTTAGTTGGGCTAATTAGAAAGTTATCAATTACCATTTTTACCATCAATTTCCAAATTTATACGTTAGTATTGTGAATGTCTTTTTAAAAATTAGCACACTCATATTTCTATTGAATATCTCATTCTAAGGATAAAACCAAAAATAATAGTAAAAGAAAAACTCATTTCTAAAGTAGTGTACATTAATATGTCTCATCCCAATGGTCAAAGTTTTTAAATTAGCCTATTTGACATGGACTTCAACTCCTAATCTCCAAATCAACAAATAGGGAGACAATGAACGATAAAAATAAAAATTTTAAAAAGATTCAAGATGGCAAGATGACATAAAACAAAGCAGCAATTGAGACATTATTTATCACTTACCAGAGAAGGAAGAAGTGAAACAGAAAGAGGACAAGGAAGAAGAATGAAGCGGCGGGCCAACAAGCGACAACAAGAAAGCAACAATAAGGCAATAAGGAGGTAACAAGGGAGCGATAACAAAGAAATAAGGCAGCAACAAGAGTTCATTTCTTATAACACTCTCTATCAAATGACCTTTTACTTTTTAGCTTTTAGGCGTGCGACATGTTCGTTTGCCTTTTCGCATTTGAACGCGTGGTTCATATATATTTTTTAATTATTGGCAGATCAGGTTGGTTGTTGACAGTTTTTAAAACTCCAATCCGCCACTAACCCGTCCTTGGCGGATTTTGACAAATTAAAAACCACACACACACGCACGCGCACACACACACACACACACACACACACACACACACACACACACACAGACCATATTGCTCGATTTTGGCAGATGCGAGTGTGGACAGATTGAATTGAGCGGTTTTTGGCGAGTTGGGCAATTTTTGAACACCTCTAGTTGATATTAGCACTTGCTCATCAATTCATCGTAGTTGGTTGAATCTAACTGCTACCTCTGGTCTAGACATTACCCTTGAACTTGAATTGCGATACACAAGTGAGGGGAAAATTATTAGTAGGTACATATGTAGATCCTACATAATTAATTAAACCAGTTGAAAATTAATGGGAGATAGTAGACATATGTTAAAGTTGCAAACAAGGTATAAGACTCAAAGCTAATGCATCACATGATATCAAATGGCACCCGTATGATATAATTGAATTATGTGGCCAATACTAAAGAGGCTGCTGAATGCACAATGATATTCACCCTAAAAATGACTTAATATATCCTTACTATCATAATGAAAAAAAAAAAACAAAAACAAATATCTCAATAATTATTTGACATTGAAATTGCCTGGAATATTGAGATCCACACCTTCAAATGTACGCGTGCAACGGTGCAGCTGCCTTTAGTTTTTCAAACAAGCCACAGCTGCAATTCTGTCCCGTATGCGTCCACTATTGTGGATAATAAAAATAAAAATAAATAAAAATTACGACTCAATGTACTATTATACCATTAATTGCTAACGTGAGTCTCGTGACAGCAATTCTTTTATGTCGCCTTTGTTTCACCTTTCTGAAATTGTCAAATTAAGTTAGGTGTAAATTTCAATTTTCTTCTTCGAGGTTGTAACGCACCATTAACATGGCCGTAATACTCTTTGCACAAGGATAACGGTGGATTCTGTATTTGTTGTACGAGACAGTCCTACCAACTCAATAAAAAGTAGAGATTTTCTATTCGGAAGTAAAATTTACTCAATACTAAAAACAAGGTGAGAAAATTTTAAGTGGGAATTGATTGAAAAAAAAGAAACAAAAAGAAAAAAAGCTAAACTAGTTCTATGAGACATAAATGGTGTTTACAGCTACATTTATAAAATAAAATAAATAAATAAGTATAACGAGTACATAACATTCATTTATCTGGCCCAATTGCTTGGGACATGGTCTGTTTGTGTTCATTCTTTTTCTAACAATATTAAAAGTTGCATTGAGTAGCCAAGTCAAGAGTGGCAGCACAAATTCAAGACCAAACCTAATTCACTGGTAGATGAGAAATTTAGGAAGATGATAGCAAAGCTTTGGAGAATACAGCGACGCAGTCGCGCTGATGAAACAGTTCAAGGACCTCACCCGGCGCTGCGGCAGTGTGAAGTAAACCTTTATGTCCCTGCAGAATGAATTGATAAAAGGGAAACAATTTTCATTTCGCATACCATAAACATGATTTTACAGTATCTTGAAGTCATGACTACAACAATGATTTAGCAAATGAAACCCGATTCTCTTGAAGATCAAAAACAATTCCAAAGATTCAAATTTTCATATTCAATTTACCTCAAACCACAATTCTTACACACACACACACACACACACACACACCAAGGAAGTAGTGTCAAATTGAATGTTTATCAACCAAAGGCCACAAAAAGAAAAAAAAAGAAGACTGGTGTTGGAAAAACAAAGAAAAAATTCTAAACAAAGTGAAAATTATGAAGAAGACAGAGACAAAAGACCATGTTAGAAACTGACTCTGGACTGGGACTTACCTCTGCGGCGGATGCATCATCACCATCGGTACAAGTCACTGACTCACGCAATGCTTTTGTCTCGTTCTCTACCTCACTCAATTCTTACTTCTACAGATATTCTTCGCCTGGTTAGAGAGAGAAAGAGAGAGAGAGAGTTGTGGGTTTAATTATCAGAAAATGGTAAAAGGAACGTTTTTTAGAAATTGTCATTAAATTTATTAAATGGCTTAACTAAAATTAAGGAAAGAGGATCTACTGGTTAATAGCCTTCATATTTTCTTTCTAATTTTAAATTATTGGTCGGGTAACTTTTTTCAAAATAATTAATTTCTAGCTATAAATAAGGGGAAGCTTTTTATAATAAGATGTACTTGATCAACCGTTTAATGAGAATAACATCTTAATCCCTTCATAATTGATATTGATTGTTTTTCCATTTTTTTTATTGTATAGTGAAAGCCAAAAGTCATTACGAGATAGAACTATCTAGTTGATTAACGAAGAGCTCACCAAAGAGTATATGAAACAGAATCTCGTGCAGTTGGGCCAAAGCAAGTATCCAACAAGCAGAGGTTTTGACAGGGTCTAGGCTCTGCATAAGTGCACACGTAAGAACACAGTTAAGAATTGGAGTGGAACTCTGGCGTTAACACTTTAACGGTCAAATTAATATGGGCACAGAGGTTGGCGTCGAGTGCCCTTCTGCAGTAGTATTTACGCCTTGTTTTTTTTCCCTCACAATTCTCTATTTATTATTATAGGTGTATATGAAGTAGGCCAAGTTCAGTCATCTCATTAAACATGCATAAGCAAGAAGTGTTAGGTAGAGCTTTCCAAGCCATGTGTGAGCAATGCAAACATGATATTGAAGCACCAAATGTTTTTAGAGTTTATAGAGCATTACCGGTTAGCACCCAATCAAATTACTCTTACTAGGTGGCAATTGCTTCACAAAACAATTACTCTAATGGTCCGGGCTGGATTGTGCATCATTAGACAAGCTCTAATTGATATGTTGTTGGTTTATTTTATCATTAAGGGCAATAAAGGGCCTAAGTGAGGCTTTTATTTGAGTCTCTTAGACAAGACTAAAGATTCACGAAGCTCTTTGTTTTCATTCATCTATCATTCACCAAGGTATTTAATGGATGGATCTACATAGGGTTACCCCTCACTCCCTTCCATGATAGACAAGGACTTCATCCTTTTAGACTTATCCAAGTGGATGGGTAAGTACCTTAAGAGGGGCGAGGACATCAATAACATTAATGTGCTCCACCATAAGTGGTCGGTTGTCTTATTGGATGGCAATGCTCTCGTCATTGCAATTTAGGTTAGTTTAGGAATGGTATCTACTAAGGCAAAGGAGGTGTTGACATAAAATTTTGTCATTCTTGAGAAGGGAAAAGGAAAGTCATCCTTATCTGTGGAGCTTGTATTCTCAACTTCCTTTAGTGATGATGACAATTATGCTCCCCTATTGGCACAAGTTAAGTCTTTCATAGTTCCTAATGCTTTATGATTTAGGAACTACTCATATGGGGTAAAGAGTGCAAAAGGCATTGCGGCGAGGAGACCTTAAGGAAGCACCTTAAATTAGGACCTTCACTTTTAATGATATGCCTTAGTGATATCCTTGTCCTTTGTTCCTAATGGCTTGAATCTCATAGTCATTTGGGTGGTTTCGGCGATGCGTTAACTATCCTTCCTAAGCATCCTTGTTGAGATCTCATCAATAGCTTCCTAAATTCTTTAGTCCCCCTCATTTGTTATCTAGGATAATACGATTTTGCACCCCAATAATTGGCTAGTCATTGCCTATCTCATTAAGATTCCTAATTAAAAGGATGTTTGACATTGTATTAATAGTCTTAAGACTTAATGTAGGGATAAATTTGGTGGAAGTGTGTCAAGGCCTAAAGAAGACCTTAGATAGTTCTAAGGTTCAACTTATTATAGTGCATCTAAACTTAAAGAGATAGAATACCTAAGTGTAGTCCTTATCCTAAAGTTTGAAGTCATGAGAAGAGGCCTATATTGTGGTGCGAAAGGTTAAGGAAGGGATGAAGCTAGTATGAGTATGGCCACAAGAGTTTGAGGTACAATACATGCCCTTGGAGTAAGTTTTAAAGGTCTTTCATAATGATCTCACTAGGGGGTCTTTTTCACACAAAAAGCAAAATTTCGTTATAGTGTTCTTATAGGTGTTAGTAAGCAACTTCAAGTAGAGTAAGACATTATAGTCCTCAAGTGGAGGAAATGCATCGTGACACTCATTTGAGGCCATTAGGGTTGAGTCCTTTTGTAGTGACTCTCATGACCAAGTCTAAGTTCTAAAAGAAAAGGTTAAGGAGCCAAAGACATAGACTCATTATCTTGCAAAAGAGAATGTTTGGGAATTATTTGGAGTTAAGGCTAAAGTTAAAAAAGATGAGAAGAAGCATATAAGTCCTTATATGGTTAAGATGATCACTGAGGTGCATTTTGACATGCTCATTGCAACTTGCATGTTGGTGGAAAAAAGGTTCCTTGGGATAGAGTCATCATTTTAAACTCTTAATATTTTTACTATGGATCATTGATGTATTTCCCTTGCATATTTGTAGTTTGCTAATTTTCTATATTATTTCTTTTCTTTCATATGAATAAAAATGTAAGTTGTTTTTATGATCAATAATAATGCAAATTTATTCTTGTCTTTCATCTTACTCCTTTAGGCCTTATGTATGCTTTTCACCACACACTTTTTTGCATATTTTTTGCATTTTCTAACAACTTGCCCTTTTTGGGCTTTAAAGTGTTTGATGCTTTTAGTAAGATAAGTCAAATGCACTCTTGTTAAGGTACCTATTTAGTTTTCCTTGATGGTTGCCTTTTAACATGTCTCCTAATGATTGGTTAGTACTAGGCATAAGAGGGTTTCCTTGGCACTTCTCGCTTCATTCTACTTCTCCATCAAACTATGTTTCAAGTTATGTTCTCTCTTTTATTGGTGCTTCCCAGTAAGGATAGTAAGTGGTTTCAATACCTCACGCTTTAATTTTTATCACAAGTTGATTTCTTTAGTGACTTCTTCCTCTAAAAGTTGTCACTTGACTCCTAAGGAGTCTTTTACAATAATGGTTCCCTTTTATCCTTTTGTGACTCAAGCATATCCCTTTAGACCCTTATGTTTACATTCTTAACACTTTTGTAGAAGGACTATTTCTCAGGTGAATTAAGGGTTTTTGCAAAGTGATTTTAATTATATATTTCAGATCTTATATCACTATGAGTTAATGATGCCTTTTTCTGAGAAGAGGTTATGCTCTCTTTTAGATAGGTATGTCACATTTTTCGTCAAGCAATTTCATGTCAATTTACAGTTACTAATGCATAACTCTTTGCAAGAGTTCTTACTTTTTAATGGGCTTGGTCAAACCCAGCTTAATCCCAACAATTAATGGAGGCTTATGAAGCTATTATGTCTTATAGTACAACACAACCTTTTTTTACTGAATGGTTTAATGTTAGCTCACTTATATGTCATTTAATGGTTATCCTCATTAGAGTCAAGGATATATTGATTTAAGTCATTCAATTGTTTTGGGAATGTTTTAAGGGAACTGAAAAGGAGAGTGCCCTTCTATCATGGCTTTGAATAAAGGTTCTTTTTGGTTTATTTAGTGACTTTAATCATTTTCTAATAGAGTAGAGTCCTTCAGATTACATAGTAGAAGACCCATATTTGGATGATCAAGATGACAAGAAGTTAAATGAACATCTACCCAAGCTGTGTTGCCACCTTAGAATGCGTAATGATAGGATACACAAGAATTTTGTTAACTTATTAATGAAGGATAAATGGATAGCTTACCACCTTACCAAACTATTTTACTTCTTAAACCCACTAGAAGTGGTTTTTCTTATAGAGGAGTTTAAGTAGGGTCCTATTCAGTAAAAGGTACTCAAGGGATGGATGGCAAAGATTCATTGAAAGTATGGTGCTTTTGTTTAAAGGAGGTAGCAGGTAACAAGGTAAAGGTTGCTTATGTTGCTGCAAGAGGATTGAGGGTTGGTTTCTAATCAGAAGTTTTTATTAGAGAGGTCGTTAAGGGAGGTATTATATTTATTCCTTAGTTTATAATGTGACTTAGGTGCATGAACTCATCTTATTTGAACTTTGTCATAGGTACGATTGACTTTGAAACCTTGTTTTTGCCTCTACAATGGATAGCTCTTCTTAAACCTTGTTAGCGACTTTTGATAGCAAAGACTTTGCAAAACAAATTCTCTACCTCAGGCTTACTCTATCAAATGATGATTTAGGGATGCCCTTATCATTGAGTCACTTATGCAACATGACACTTTTGCGAAAAACTCATAGTGGGTTAGTTGAATAGTAAAAGGGTGGGATTCACTTGGAAAGGGAGGATTTTGTCAACAACCTAAGTAATTAGTTGATAATGGTTACTAGTATGATAGGATGTCACCTACCTATTAATCCTTTGGCTAGTGTAGAGATGCCTCCCTACTAAGGATACTAAGTATGGTTATATCATAAGGCAAAGTGACCTTCTTTTGGATTAACACAATTAAACTCTTTTAATAATTTGGAGTTAGTGATTAACCTTTATGCTCGTAGGGATTCAAGTGATCAACGAATATTAGGTGTCTCTACCAGGCTTAGGTAGTTGTGTTTTAACTGCTCCCTCTTATTCTCTTTATAGGTTCTTATTTTGTTTGAATCTTTGAGTAAAAACTTGGATATAATGAAGAAGGGGACCTTAGTTATTGTGCAATAAGCCAAAAACCATTACTAAAACAAGGATATCATGAACATCTTGCAGGCTAATCTAAAGATGTTAGGTTGGCCTTCCTCCTTTCCAAGTGCAAGGCTTTGAAGACCATTTTCACCAAAGAGCAGAGCTTTCGAGTGGTTTCGAAGTAGTGTGTAATGGATGGGAAAGGTAAGATTGCCAAGTTGGATATTTCCTTTAAGCTTGTTAAGGAGCGACTAGAACCAATAAAGATATTTACTATTAAGAAATTGGTAGCAGTAAGGAACTTTGATTTTAATAAGTGCATATAGGTTGTTTGACCTAACTTAAAGGCCCATAAGCTATTTATTACCAATAAGATTTTTTAGGAGAGATTTCCTTTTCCTTATCTAGTTAGGCCTTAGGAGGTTATCTGTGTTAGATTGCCTTATTCAATACCAAAAGACCTTTTTTAAGATCCCCTATTACTTAAAAATGGGTGACATAACTTAAAAGGAGGTTTATCTTTTGCCAATATGAGGTAAAAAGTTGACATTAGTCATTTTGATTGGTGTCTTTGCTAAGCATACTTTGACTCTTAATGTGTTCTTATATAAGGTGTTGTTGTTGGACTATAGATCAAACTATAGATACAGCCTACTCTTTTGGTTCTAATGTTTTAAACATTTTAATTTCAATTTTTTAGGAGACTAATAATGACTAAATATTCACTCCTTCATCATACATGTAACGCGAATAGTCTTTTTATTAATAAAAATTCTTTTACCTTATTATCTCATGCTGATGTGCTACTTTTTGGTCTTTATTATCGTGCAAAAAGTGTCGTCACTTTGCTTTCAATGGTATTTATAAGACCCAAATCCAATTTAAAATGTACAATCAAAGAGTTGCGTCAACTATACTTCACAACTAAACCCCATTTTAACAATTATAATGTCTAAAAAATAGGTTATCTCCTTGAGAATTGTTGCATCTGTTGGGTTTTTATTGTCATACTTCCTAAGACTAGAGGTGCCAAAAGGCAATAAATTAGGAGGATTGGCCCTTAGGTTTAACATCTAATAATATATGCCTTCTTTTGGTTACTTCTTTTCAATGTTATTGTTCTCTTAGGGTTAGTTACTAGATCATCATTTTTGTAGTTAATAGATTGTTGGGAAGGTATATCTCTTACTAACATTCTACTGAGAAGGTTTACCTTTTACAACATTGACTAACACACAAGTAAGTTAAGTAGCTCGAGGTGATGTTAAAGGGGGAGTAGTCGATGCCTTCACCTCCCTCAATGCCTCTAACCAGCAAACTCCCTTATTGCTCAAGTTTTGTTACTCAATGAACTCACTTAAGGATGATGTTGGCTTCTTTCACAATATATGCCTCGCGAAAGGTGCAAACTTTCTATAAGTCTTTAACTATATTATCTTTTCTCACCTTGAATTCACCGTTTACCTATCTTACTATTAATTATGAATTACTATAGACCTTTAACTCTCTAATTCTCAGGGTTCTAGCTATATTGAGTCCATTAATTACAACCTTGTGGTTTGATGTTGAAAAACTAAATTTCAATGCATATTTGAGTGTGACCTTACCTGGTCACACAAAAACCAAGTTTATGGCATTCCCCTTTTAATGGAAGCACTATTGATGTGCAGAGTTCAAGGACCAACTAGGACCTTTTAAGCATCACAAGTCTCAAAACTTATGAACTTGTTGACAAAATTAGTTAATATTTGTGCCTTTAAGGCCTTATAGGGTTAGAATTAGATGTTAAATTTCCACAATTTGACTAACTATTAGAAAAGTTGACTCACTACTTCCAGTTTATGCAACACTAAATGGTATGATTGATTGATTATGATCATAATGGAATAAGCCTAAAAGTAAGATCACAATCTTTTAGTCACTATTACTAGCATAAAGGCTTACTTGTTGAACTTCAAGCATCGTAGTTTAGCTCCTTAAGAACTCTATTTGTGTAATATACTAGTTGTTATAACTTTTCTTCCTTTTGGATAAGGACTAAGCTAATGATAAACTTACTTATAAAAAGGTAAAGGAACAATGTCTCTTCCCTAATAGGCATTTAACGTTGGTGCTTAGGTGGTGCAAGGTTAATCCCAAATCGATACTCGGCATGTTTGCTAATACCTAAGCAAATACTTTTGATTGCCCCTATAAGAATTAGGTAATATCTTTTATTAGCTTTTTCTTAAGTCTTTCTCTTATTTACACCATTTTTAAGGTTTTACTTAAGTCAAAGGGAACTTAGACTTATCTCTTAATAGGGATTCCTTACTTTTTCGTGTTCAAGCTCACTGCTTTAACTATTGGTGCCCTTCTTTTGCCTTTGATCCATGTCATTTATAGTTTTTGCACTTCTTTTTGGTCTCTGCAAACTTCCTCTAACCCTTTAGGTATGATGAACTTCAGCTTAAGATGCTTGATTGATGGGATGGCATTGAGTGCTCACAATCATAGTCTCCTTAAGATCATGTTGTGAAAGGATGATAAATTTATAATCATTGGCTTAAGAACTATACATAAGACCAGTAAGTTGAGCCTATTAAGATAGGTAATTTGTCCACTCCCTCCAAAATGATGGATTCATAGTATTAAGGAGGTAGTTCACCAGTTGTAAGTTTTATTTTATGATTTTTATTTTGAGAAACACATTAAAGATAAGATATCGACCAAGTTGCTAATATCTATAAGTACATGCTTAATGTAGAAATGATTAAGTATGGTCATTATGACTAAAAGGTCATTCTAAGGGTACTCAATCCCTTCCAAGTCATCATTTGTAAAGGTAATAAGAGTAGTTTCCTTATCTTACAAACGTTTTCCTTGAACATTAAGGACTCTTCAAGTGTGTAATTTTTGACCACTACACTAATTATTTTATGTAAAAGTCCTCTAATGATCAAGTAAATGGCTCTTTGTATTGGTTCAACACCTTGTATAGGGCTTGTCCCCTATTTCTCATTCATTTATCTAGGGGAGTCTCCAAGTCTAGGTTGTTAAGTTGTTATCCATTCACTAGTTAGTTACCCACTTGTCATAATATAATATATTTTAAACATATTGTTCCAAGTGTCCTCACTTGATTAGCTTTTCAATTTCATCTTTAAACTTTCAGTGCTCTTTTATTATGTGCCTATGATCTCTATAGTACTTACAATACCTAGTTAAATTTTATATTTTTAATACAACTTCATCTTAGTTGGTTGCTTAAACAGTTTTTATCTTTGTACTTCTATCAAAATTTAGGTGTGTTGGACCTTAAAGGAAGTGTCAATTTTGTAACTAAGGGCATTAAGGCTAATACTTTACTATCTTTACCAAGAGCAAAGGCTTATCCTTTGTTACCTTTTTTTATTGTCCCTCTTCCATTTTTTTGGAAAGAGTTCCTTCTATGTCTACTTATTTTATATCTCCCTCAAAACATTGCCTACTTCCTTCATATTAATGAATCTTTTTGCCTAGCTCATTATGGTGACAAAGTCTACAAGGGGATTTTTCATCAAGGATTGTGAGAAAAGAAAGTAAGGAAGATTGCTAAAAAATATAAAAAGTGTCATGTCTAAATTTAGGCTTTTGATATTAAACCTTTCATTATTAAAATGAGTTACGAACTTTCATAGCATTTATTTTTGTCTTACTTAATTATGATGAGAGCCATCTAGGTCTTATTCTATGGTCAATTAATGACAAATTAGGTAATAAAGAAGCTTCTTAACTATTTTAAGTTTGTATAAAAAGACTTCCCAACCATTTTAAATTTATGATTTGACTGTAAGAAAAGTTTTAAAAACCACTAATAGGATATGTCCTTTAGGATGATGGTGAATGCTTTACATGTGGTTGCATCTGAGATAATATGGAGGGACATCAGTATTTAAAACCTATTCTAGTGATCAGTAGAGTCCTTTGTTTTATTATAACTTAAAGTTTTCTATAATAGGAGTATCTAGTATCTCTCAAAAAAGGGGAAAGGCTACTCCTTTCAATTTTGCCACCTATAGTACCGAATGTTACACTTATAGAGTCACTATTTCCTCCTATATCTACTTTAACTATACCATTAATGGGTTAATATAGAAGGGGAAACACCCTAACCAACCTTTAGTTATCTTATTATTAAACGTATTGATTGTGTGGCGAGATGAGGAAGTCACTATTTGAGTGACCCTCATTATTTCTATAGGCTACCAAGGACATTAAGTGGCAAGCCTTCTTTTCCTAAAAAACCAACCTCCTACAAATTCCTTCCTAAGGAAGGTTTTTTTTTTTTTTATATTGCTTTTGGTAGCCAATGGGGAATCTAGTGTCGTGTTTGTTTTAGGCACACTGTTAAGGGTTTATCTTAAAAGCAAAGGTATATAAGGTTTGTCTCTCAAGGTTTAAATGATAAGGGTAATTCTAGTTGCCCTAGTTTTATTGGAAGGAATTAATGTAAGGGTCAAGTGCGCTTGCATTGTTAGAAATGCTATCAACATGACAACTAAGGAGTTGACTCAGTCAACTAGTGAGTCCTACTAATCTGAGGTGACTACAACTAGTCTAGGTGTCATAGATGTGGTCAACAGTCCATAAGGGTTTGTTAGGTTAATAACATGTTTGTTATCGGGAATGTTGAACAAATAGAGGTGGATAAATGCTCACCATTCACTTACAAGGCTTTATCTTAAGACCTTCATGTTCCTTGTGGGTTAAATGGTTGTTTCATCAAAAGAGTGTAGATTGAGGAAGGCACACACCTAGTCTTTCCCATAAATGATAGTAATTGATAAGGAGCTCACTAATGGGGACATAGGGCTAAGCCTTATAGAATGGAGCCGAAGTGAATGTCTAGCAAACATAGGTCTTTATAGGGCCTAGGTCTTGGACAAAAAGACACAACAAACAATTAAAGTAAGGATCCAACATTAGCACTTTAATGGTTAAGTCAATATAGGCATGGAGAGTTCTCCAATAGATAGAGATTATAGTAGGGATTTATTTATTTATACATTGCTAAGGTATTTGTAACAAGTTTTAAGGATGATATGATAAGTGCAAAGTCACGACTCATTAGGTAGGATTTAGCAATATAGTGATATGGATTGAAGGAAGGACCACCAACCTCTTTTAAGCTTCATGAGCTTATAGTGGATTTGGTCGTGAAGCCTCTTAAATCCAATCTAAAAAGGCCTAAGGTTAAGTCTATAGGCCTTATTATTACTAACGAAACTAAGAGTCCATTAATTATAAGTTTTATTTGACTATCTTTTTCATTGTACTACAAACATTAAACTTGATATTATATCACAAATTGTGCAAATAGTGCATTTTTCTTTTGAACATTAATGTACTAGAATGTCCATGAAATTATAAAACCATAAGAAAATTGGATCTTATGAAATTTTATACTATGTAACAATTCTATTTTAATTTCATAATTTGGATATTCATGTCACTATTAAGAAACAAAAACTTTTTTTAAAAAATATACTTAATTTATAGACATATTTACTTGTATCCAATCCAACTAAATTCATGGTGTCAATCTCAAATACATATACAAAATGTAAGACAAAAACTTTTGTAGATTGTATTCTTTACAAAAACTAGTTCTCTCTTAAAACCCTTCATTTTAAGCTACTAAAATGGTTAATTCAAAGGCACATTCAACACCTAAATTATAAACTAAACTTCATATTTGTTTTTAGAGTCTAAAATTCAACTTTATACTTGATAGTTTATTTTTGCTTACATATATAGTATTTGTCATTTAGACAATACGTGAATTATAAAATTACTTAGATTAAAAGATAATTAGATTGCAAAAATAAGATTGATGCATAAATAAGAAAATCATATCCCCCTTTACTCATAGTTAAGATTAAAAAGGAAGACCCTCTAGGATATTTTTATACTTAAAAAATTAAATATTTGATTTTAAAATTTTAAATTATAATTTTAAGAATAAAGTACAAAATTTATAAAATTATAAAAAATTACTCGCATTATATAGTTTATAGTTGAAACAAGTTGTTGAGTTGAATATATTTTAAGTTAGATTATTTTCAAATCAAGTTATATTTGGCTTGTTTTTAAGTTAGGCACTTAAATTCAAGTCAATTTTTGAGTTAGACAAATTATTATTTAAAAATTAACTTTTTCATTTATCATATAATATAATAAATAAATAAAATTATTATTTATTATTTATTTTTATATATTAATTTGTATCAAAAGTATATAATATTTTATTTTTATATTAATTTTTATTTAATTTATAGGTTTTGTCAAAAATCAACATGTTAATTTATAATTCATAAAACAATATTATTTTATATGTATTTTTACATATTAATTTACATAAAAAATTCACACATGTTATACACATCTTATATATTTATATTATTTATAACATATATATATATAATTATAAAAATATTTTAATTATGAGAAATAAAAATATATTATTATATGAAATAAATAAGTTAAAATTAATATTAGCTATGTATATGTAATGTATATATATTAAAGTATATATAAATAAAATAATAAGAAAAAAATTATATAATAAATTTATTTTATTCTTTTACAAATAAATATTTATAAGATTTATAATAAAAATTATACTTTTTTTGTACACAAAATTTATGATTCAAGTATTTTAATTATTCATTTTATTTTGTTATATTATCTTAAAATGAAAAAATTAAGTTACAAGATATATATTAATGTATATGTAAATTAAATAATAAAATAAATTTATATAATAAATTTATTTTATTTTTTAAAATAAATATTTATAAAATTCATAATAAAAATTATATTTTTTGTACATAAAATTTATAATTCAAATATTATAATTTTTTATTTTATTTTTTTATATTATTTTAAAATAAAAAAATTAAATCAGTAATTACAATTCAAGTTAAATTTAATTTTAAATTTTTAAAGAATTTTAACTTTGAATTATTTTCAAATTATATTACTTTTTTTTTTTTTGTTTGAAAAGTTTGGATCAATCCGTGTTAAGTCAAAATTTATCACGTTTGCTAATGGTAAGTAGTTTTTATGACAAAAAAATAGCAAATACAACCCAATAGCTGAGGTTGAAGCCCCTGTCCCAACTCTACTCTCTCTCTCTCTGAATATATATAAAGATATATATATATATTTATAATTCAAATATTATAATTTGTTATTTTATTTTTATATTATTTTAAAATAAAAAATTTAAATCACAGTAATTACAAATCAAACTAAATTTAATTTTAAATTTTTAAATAATTTTAATTTTGAACTATTTTCAAATTATATTACCTTTTTTTTTTTTTCGAAAAGTTTGGATCAATCCGTATTAAGTCAAAATTTATCACGTTTGTTGATAGCAAATAGTTTTTATGACAAAAAAAAAAGCAAATACAGCCCAATGGCTGAGGTTGAAGCCTCTGTCCCAGCTCTCTCTCTCTCTCTCTCTCTGTATAGATATATATATATATATATATATATATATATATATATAGATATTACAGGGATAAGAGTTTAAGGGAGGAACAACGACAAGATCAAAATAATGAGAAAATTAACAAAAGAAGTCATACTTCAATACAGAATCCAAATAGTAACAACTTCAGTTTTAGAAAAAGAGTTCCACTCACTCCTGGTTTTGCATTCAAAAAGCAACACAAGTCCCTGGCCTGGATAATATATGCAGAGGGAGTGCAACAAGCAAATCTGAAAGAAAATTTAAAGATTGATTACCAATCTCCGAATTTAGCGTCCAACAGGTTATGATTTCACAAACAGTAACGATAGATCAGATTCTTCTTTGCAAAACTGAAAAGATCAAAATATAGAGAACCAAAATGTTAAATTTCAACTTACATAATGCGAGGACATCAATGATGCAGGTTATGCTCCATGATTCTGAAGGGGCACAAATGATCTCAAGTGATTAGCTTGGCAAAAACTCACCCCATATTCTACGCAGTGAGTTAACCTCAGTTATACCAGAATGAACCAGAGAGGAATGTGCCTGCAAGGGCACTACTGGATGCAGATGAACAATAAGACAGGCAATAAATGATGAACAGAAGATTATCCGCATGCAGTTTCTGAAATATGGTCTCCAATTCTCCTGCAACACAATTCTCAGCCAATGGACATTTCTGTTTGCCTGTTTTCCAAAATCAGCTTCTGCGACGCACAACTGCTGTCTTCTGGCTTTTTGGTATGTAAGCAAACTGGCTAAAATCCGCTCCAACACTTGACCTTCAGTGAATAGAAAAGGAATTTCAAATGAAAATTATAGAACTGTTACAAGAAAAATAATTTTCAGGGAAACAATGTATTACCTCATAGGACTACTGTTCCTTACATCCCTCAAAGGGGCACGGAGACCACTGGCACGAGAACCAGATGAGAACCTAAATGATGATATCACTGAAACAAATCTCTCCAATGACTTCTCTGCTATGTCAGAATATTGGCTTAAATGTGATATGTTACATCCAAACTTTCCATCCTCAGTTTTTGCATCCATAGGATTTTCCTCAAGGTTAGAAGCATTTGTACGCATATGCTTGGGTCCCAAATTCTCCTAAAGTAATCAAAGCAACAAATAAGTTTATATGTTGAGCAGACAGCTAAGAAACTGAAGCGAGTGTCAAGTAACTGCAGTTAGTAAAGTCAGTTGGTGCCTAACCACTAGGTATAACCTAGTAGCCACCAAGTATAAAATTTAGGGTGAGATCTAGGGTTCAAACCTCAGACATCACTAATGGTTAAATCCTCTCCCCCCCCCCTCCAACTGGATCAACTGAAAAAAAAAACCTTTAGTTGGTGCCTTCCCAAAAGACTTGGGATTGCATAAAGAAGACAAACACTCCTAACTCATCTATTGCACATAAACCCCAAATGAAAAGTAAACTAGAAGAAGTCACCTACTTGATCTAAAATGTCATCTGGCGAGCTCTTCCTTTTTGAGGAGATACCACTACGATAGGTAGCCTTAGAAGCAGAACTATCAAGGATGAAGCCCTCGTTAATATCATTGACAGTGTCATCCTTGACTAAAACCGATTCTTGTTCATTTTCTTCAACATCATTCTTTACTGACTTATGGCGAAAATAATGGCTTCTCACAATGACCTTTTTGTTTGCCTTGCCTGTTTTGCGAATACTCTCATCAGTGTCATATCTGCACATGTCACTTGCAACATCATCCTTCACAAAAAACTGCTCCAGTTTATTGTCTTGATCACTCTTGTTGACTGTGTTATGCTGGGAACAAGGACTCCTTGCAGTGGCCATTTTGTTCTTCCTTATTTTGCCCTCACATTCCTTTAGCAATGCCTGACCAGGTTTATCCACTGGAACTTCAAATTGTTGATGCAAGGTACCTTCTGGGCTACACTTATAATCCAACCTATCTTCAGTGACTGAAGAACATAAAATAGGTTGATATTATGCACTAATTACACTCATAATTGTTGTAAAACCCATTTGAAGTAATTTACAACCTACCAGGACTCTGAAATTCTGAAAACTCAAGAATATGAGTGGTAAAACCATTTTCCACCTACAGAAGGAGGAATCTTATCATTGAATATGAAAAGACAAGAACAAGTTCAACCTGTAGATTTTAATTCAAAGTTTTGCTATTCCCATTATTCCACTCACAATAGTGTTAGGAAGGCTGTTCCCCAAATTTTCAGATTCAAATGGTGAAGCTGAAGAATTCATATCAAAGAAAGCAGCCTCAACACTGCAGTCTTCTTTGGGAATCACAGCCTCAGTATCCAGTGAAATAGAATTTGTTGGTGATTTTCGAGGGGCCCTAAAGTTTCTCTTTGCTTCAAGTGATGCAAAGCCTTGCGGTGTCAAGGAAAGTTGGAAACAAATATGTAGCATTTGAACAGAACATACAATAAGAAAGCCAACCTAACAGAACTGGGGAAACCACATGAAGGATCCATTGGCTCTTGGCCTGCCATTAGCTTATCAAAAAGTTGAAAGGTCTCAGGACATAATGTATTTCTCTATCTAGAATTCTATTAATGAATAGTGGGTTCTTTTCCACCTGAAACTTTGATCACCCATTTTCGAGGCCTTTTTGGAAAAGGAATAACATCACAAACAATACAAAGGGATACCTTGCCTTTCATGAGATATAAAACAACCTCTTAAAAAAAATCTGCACCATGACAGCTTAGCAATCCATATAACAAGGAAAAGTCGCAGTTCTGCTAACTAAACAGACTCCAGAAAAATAGAAGCTAAGATAATGTGTATTTTGGATTATTATGGGGGAAAATCTCTTAGATTATTTTTCTTCTTGTTCCAAGACATGCAAAAAATAACTCAACTTGTGCATGTGATTGTGATATTGTTGTCATAGTTAACCGGGAGAAAATTTTCTGTAATAGATGATGCAGCAGGTAAAAACAAAATTCTACAGTTAAAGTTTCTCAAGAATTACTTTAAAAGGATACAGAAGTACTTAGTCAGGAGATTCTTCTGCACAGGCAAATCTAGCTTTCTCTTTCCACTTTCAGGTTTATATTTTTTGAACTCAGAATTTGTATTAAGCACAAGCCCTGAACTAATATTTCCTTCCTGTCCAAGGAAAAACTAAATGTCAAAAACAAAAAAAGGCACAGACTCAAGCAATATGTTAATTGATTATGATGACAACTCCCTCAATAAAGCACATGTGAGCAAATATCTAGCTGATATTGTGGTGAAACATGCTTGAAAGCAATACCAAAAGATGTTACAATCAGACAAAAAGCACCATGGGACAATTAAACAAGAAAATGTCCTATAACCTAAGAAAAACAGGTTGTTTCTACTAGGCCAACACCTGCAGTTCACTATTTATGAAGTAGCTTTCTTTCTAAAAGCCTCAATATTTTTTTTCTTTGGTTCAGACTGGCACCAAATATGTGACTCTAGTTATGTGACCTTAGTTAACAGCACCAATAGCCTACTAAAGTTATGCAACTACACATATGGCAAATAGTTCATTCAGGCAAATATGAGTATGTAAGTTGGGGACTTAAAATATTCTGATACTTATGACCAGACAATTAGAAAGCCCAGATTACCTGATAACTACCACAAGAAGGAAGCTTCTGCAATTACTAGACCGATAAATAGCCACATTAGGGGTGTGTGTGTGTAAGTGTATGTGTGTGCGTGCACACATGCACAAGAAAGAGATAAGAGAGAGAGGAACATAAGCCAAATGAAGTAAACAGAGGATACCGTAAATGGCATTTGTGTAAATGGATCCAGATCTCCTTTTGCTATACCCTCGGCAACATGCTTCGGTATCAATGTGTTCACAGTTAAGGTCTAAGCTAAAGCATCTTAATCAATCAGAAAACAGAATGCAGAAAACTAAAATAGTTTGATAATTCCATGTAGAGGATATGGGCCTAGAAAGTCAAAATCACTGCCAAGACCATCAGATATGTCAGACAAATGCACAATATCTTCACTAATTGGATCATAAACCCGTTGGTGCTGGAAAGTCAGCATTGCTTTCTGGAATGATTCTTCATAAAGAGAAGGGACAGACACGGTGCTATATCTCAAGTGCTTGATTACCTATATTGATTTAGAAATATTACTTAACAGAAGTCGATCACTTTAATCTGGTCAAGAATCAATAAATAAACCTTTCATCCAACCGTATATTCCTTTTTTTTTTTTAATCTTGTTCTATAGTGTTAAGTTGTTGTATGTTGCATTCAGGAGAAACTTACCTTGTCATAGCTCTTGAACTTTGTAATCAATGCATGAGCCCTTTTGAGTCCCATTCCTGGAAGCGACTGCAAATAGTCACAACCACTCAATATGCACATCTCAAGAAGCATTTTGTTTGTAAATCCCGCAAAACTTATTTCCTTGTTCCGCTGAAGTCTGGAATGATGAAATTCAACACCTTGCCCATACTTGTCCATTTTGAAGATGATCTTGATGGCAAAAATAAAACAGCTTAGTTGAAGCTCTGAAAGACAATGACAGGAAAAATTGCAAATTTCAATGGTTAAAGCAAATACAGGTTTTGATAAATAACCAGACAAACGACTCACTCTGGAGCAGCCAAATGGTATTAGATCAGAGTCCTCAGATATCACCGCATCAACTTGTTTGTTTACTGCCAAGAAGGTCATTTGAGCATCTGCCTCATAAGGTGCTACAATGTAAGAAACGTTCTCCTGCTTTAATACCTTCCACATGCAACCACATCAACAGACGGAGCAACATTATTTAGTGCTAAGAACTACAAAGTTCTTTGCAGATTAGGTTAGCAAGCCAAATGATGCACTATCTCTACCTGGATTAGCTTGTGTGCAATTGAAGGTGAAATATCAACAGCCTTCTGGTAGCATTCATAAGCAGCTGCTGAATTTCCATTTGACTCATGCTCTACAGCACGAGCAAGATTTTCCTTTCTTATCCTACATCACAGTCAAGAGTTTATGTATTAGTACAGCAGAAACTTTCTACATTAGCATGCTTTTTCACGAGGTATGTGTCAGCTGTTGAAATGTAGATAACAGGTTGATTAATGGTGCCAAGGACCTTGTATATAGCCAGAAAGCAACATAAGATTGAGAGCACCAAAGAGTATGATAGCTCCATTTCAAGCATTTCTGAGAGACAGGGATTGGGCATTTCAGTGAAAAAGTTCTTCCAAGAGGTGTAATAAAAATAAAAGAGAGGAAACTTGTTCTTTATGAAGGCATTGAATAATCTTCTAGAAATCTTGTCAGAAAGCAAAAACAAAAATTAAAAAAGTTATAGGTAGAGGTGCAAGGAAGCTCCTTATCACCTATGTGACCTTGTAAGTGACATATATACAGACATGCAGTCATTTGAGTGTACCTAGAGAGAAACCAAGACAAACACAGCTACACCTCACCAGCAGCAATTGCTGCTGAGAAGGTTTGAAGACAGAACATTTTGATTCCAGCCAACAGAAGGAATGGAACTAGAAGGCAATTATTAACAGTTTAACAATGGTCAAGTGGAAAAAAGGAGATTTTGCAGCCAATTCAGGCCATAAAAATGAATACCTTGATAAGCTGTGACTTGATTGCATGTCTACTTAATTGCAGACACTAGTAATTGGGAAGCACATTTAATATGTCAAGAAATTTTGCATACCTTGCACGCTTGTTCTCTTGTTCAATCTTCATTGGAAGAAGACCTCCATCAAATACAAGAATAGGTGTGACCCCATAATGTCGGAGCAAATTTACTCTATGCATGCAATACTCAATGTGCCTACAATATTGGACACAAAATGCAGGGGTCATACTCAAATGCTCCAGCACGCTTAAGAAATTAAGCCAAATTTAATCAAAATTTAAGCATGTTTACCATTTCCTTAACTCTTGCTGCAAATTTCTACTCAGAAAAATATGTATCATTCAGTTTAAGAAATGGATAACAATTTACGCTGATTTGCTAGGACTGGAAGCAATACAGTATCATAGGATATTGAAAGTGTTGACCACTCACAACAGATTTAAAGTCATGAGAAAAGGTACAAAATGGATTGTCCAACACAACATTGAAAAAAAATGATAGAATATTCAAAATATTGAAAAAAATAAAAGATATGCTATCACAAAAACCAGTTTGATAAACTATTTTGTGTGAAAATAATTTTGGATGCATGGGAGCTACAGTCACAATGATTATGATCAATTAAGCATCCTTAGTTTCATAACCTTCAAACAATAAGCCTTCTCATGAATCCTATGGATTCTCTTAATGATTTGGGTGTACATGCTTTCAGTTTCTGCTTCAATAACACATCCTCTGTTTATTTTTTAAGGCTTTTCCCTGCATCGACAATTGTTAACTTTTCTGGTCCTAAAAACCCCATAGTACACTTCCAAAGAATATTCACCTCGCTGAAGCTCACCGATTCCCACATAACATGCAGAGATAAAAAGAAACGGCACAAGTATTACCAAAACTGAGAAACAGACAGGGATCAGACCATAAAAGGCGCAACCTTTAAAGATAAAAATTTATGATTTTAGGTGCAATAATATGCACAGAAAGGCCGGGGCAAAGGTCACCCATTACCCAGAAAAAATTTTGCAGGGGCATAGCGTATATATACCCTACCTAATAATTCCATTGCCCGAAGACATACAGAAATCATTATAATCATCGCAGTTCTAAGCACTTCCAAGCGGCAACACAAAAACACCCATAGACTAAAGGTCCAACAAACAGATACCCAGTATCCCAATTTCCCAAATTACAACCATTTCAACCGCAATCTGGAAAACTGCAAACAAACAAAGACGCAAGTATCTCCAATATCCACGCAAAAAAAAAGCAAAAATTCCATCAGGCAAAGAATATCCATCACCCCAGATCGATGAAAGCCCCAAACTCTTTCAGCAAGCAACATTACGCGATTGCTGCAATGGTTGCCCACATTACCAAGAACAAACATGGGTAATAAAAATCGTAAATGTAGGAATACCCATTAAACCAAGCCGATCAAATCTCAAGATTTTCATCGAAAATCACAAATATAGAGAAAGAGAGAGAAATACCTAGAAGTGGGCAATCCTTTGCAAAGCTGAGTGCTGCAAGACAAGGCGCCTTTGTGGAGCCAAGAGTAAGTATCAACAGCAACACAACAACCCTTCAAATCTTTGATATGGATCGGCACCATTGTCGATTTCAAGAGGGGCAAAAGCCCATGTATTCCCATTATCGCTCTTGCTGCTTTCTCCCACTTTTCCTTCTTGACGTTTAAAGTATGTCGCATGCACGAGCTCGTTTTAGCTGCTTTTCTTTTCCTTTTGTTTTGTTTTCCTTATTGGAATGGCGAATTGTTGACTTTTATCATAAGAGAGAGAGAGAGAGAGAGAGAGAGCCGCACAGAGAGAGAGAGAGAGAGAGGGAAGGGGAGAATGCAGGATGGCCCAAAGTTTAGCATTGGCGGGAACAATTTTTGGCGAGCAGCTCCGTGAAAATGGAATCAATTAACCTATTTTTATTAAAAATGTTCTTATAAGTATAGGGTTTAATGAATTTAGATTCATGTAATTTTTAATTTTAATAATTAAGACCCTCTTCTTCTTCTTTTTTAATTCATTAATCTTAGTTATTTTTTTAATTATCTAAAATTTTAAAAGATTTAATCTTTTAAGTAACTAAGATTATTTTATTTTGAAAACATTTTAGAATTTTCATGGGTTCATTTTTTGTAACTCCAACAAAATTTTAAAAAATAAATTCTGAAAAATTTTGAAAAATAAAATATAATTATGATAATTTAAAAGATCAGATTTTATAATATTTAGATTTTGTAAAATTTTTAGACTTGAATAAAAATTTAAAAATTAATGGAATAACGGAATGTCTCAATTGTTAAAACTAAAAATTAGAGATGTTTTATAGTATAAATTAAAATTTAAGAGAAATAAAACATAAAAGAGTTCCGGGGAAAAGGGTTGGAAGCATTTAACTGTATAATATATAACCACATTATTTAACTTATTAACAAAGATCGTATTGAAAAATTAAAAAAAAAAAAAAAATCCCGCAATGTTGGTTTAGCGAGAACGGGCAGAACTGCTATCTACCACACCATGTTTGAACGGACCGAGTAAGACCAAAAGGGAGAACATATCGCACGACGTTTGAGAGCATAAGAGCTTTGCAATTGTTTGGCTTTTCTTTTCTTTTTTTGTTTTTTTTGTTTTTTATCATTTTGATTTTGTCATTCGTTGTCTAATCAGTTATTTTTTTTTTTTCAATGGGATATTTTAGTGAAAATTCTTTGTGAACGCAAATGTAAAGAGAAAATGTACTTAGAGGCCAAAACCGAGGAAATGTGAAGAGAAAATTAGTTCATCTTAAAAAAATTTTCTCAAAAAATGCCATTTTTTTTTTGAACGTCAAAAGTATAAAAAAAATAAAGGATCATTTTTTTTTAATTAGTTCTTATTGATATTCAAATTTAAAATCTTTAATACTAAAAATAAAAATGATTTATTTTTATTCACAAATTATATATAAAAAAAATCTTAAACCAAACGGCTATCAATTTTAAGTTTGGTTGGATTTGTTGCTCGTTTTGGGCCCATCCATATTCTCAAAAAATAAAAAAATAAAAAACTAGGGTTTTATTCATAGCTTTTTTTTTTTTTTGGGTTTTTGGGTTTTGAAGGTGGTGAGTGAAAGTGTGTCGACTTTGACATTTAGATGGATTAGGATTTTTCATACGAAGTGGAGCAGAGCAAGCGAGCGAGCAAGCAAAAGCCTGGGGGGAAGTTGTTGTTGTGGGGGGGGGGGGGAGAGAGAATTGAAGGAGAAAATGTTGAGGGTAAATCGATTAATAAACCACAGTGGAGGAGGAGGAGGAGGAGGAGGAGGAGCTTCATTTCTCTTATTACTATGCAAACACAGTCATCAACACAATCGTCTTCTTCTCAATTCTCAGCTTCCTTCTCGAAAAACCACCGCCCGCTTCCTCGACATTTACCAGGTACACCTCTAACTTCCCCCACCGAAAGATTTTCTTCCTTTTCTTTCTCTTTGTTTTTTTTTTTTTTTGGTTTTTTTTTCAATTTGTTATTTGATGTTTTAAGTTGTGGGATTTTTATACAATTTTTGTTTCTCTTGGCTTTTTTTTTTTGTATATATATATACATATCTATAATTATTTTTACTAATCGTTTTGGCGTTAACATTTGCAGCTTGCGAACAAAGACTCGATTGAGAAAGAGAAGGCCAGGCTGTAAGTTCCCCCCTTCTTTCTTTTTGTTTTCCACTTTTATTTTATTTTATTTTATTTTATTTATGTGAGTTTGGAAAACGTTATTTTGTTTTTTTTTTTTTCCTTCTTTTGGTTTTTTGGGGTTGTTCTTATGTAAGTACAAGAAGATTACAGTTTAGTTAAACATGAGGATGATGTTTTTTTTTTTTCTTTTAGGGCAGTAAAGATGAGATGAGCAGAGGGTACTTTGCTGATATGAATGAGTTTAAGAAACACGGTGGTAAGGTAATATTGTACAAACTTTAAGTTTGCAATTGCCGACTGTTGTAAAAGCTTCTCTTGATACATTTTGTTGTCAGAGCTTCATTGATATGTTCTATTTGAACATCGTTTTGTCATTCAATGCATTTGCTTGTGTTTATGGTGAATCCTTGGTCCCGTCAAAAGACATGGTGTGTCCTGCAAATGTTACAGTACATTGGAGCAGGATATAACCGTATAACCTAGTCTACCGCCATGACGGTTCTACTTTGATTCACGTGAAATGGATACATCCTGGATTAACCAGAGGAGCTGCAGCTGTGTGGTGTCCTGAGGCTGAATTAAGCATTGTAGTGAAGACGCCTGAATTGTAATGTGGGTTGGAGAATACTTGTTTTAGTCTTGGCATGCTCTGTACGGTGAATGTTGCATTGCCAGGCACTCTGTTAGGTTTATGCAATTTTGTTAGAGGGGCTCTTTTTATGTTTGTGGGTTTGACTCAGCAGTATGCTTATGCAGATTGCAATCGCAAATAAGTTAATAGTTCCTGCAGTGGCAGCTGTGAAGTTTCCTGACTTAGAAGTGAGCTGTTCGGATGGTAGAACTATAAGGCTTCCTGTCAGGTCCAACGGGAATGAGGTGAATTCTGCCATATCAGATATTCCTAAAGCATCATTGCTGTGCCTTTCATTTCGTGCAAGTTCTCAGGTACAGAGTTTGTAACTGCTTTTTTATTGGATTGCAACTCTGTACCATTCAACTTGTATTGTGTAAACTTTAATCTGCAATTATTACAAAAAGGTAGCGAATTTTCTGTTTGAGTTTTCAACAGTTTTAGATCTGTCTGAATAAGAGAACAAATTATAGGTAAGGAAAACAGAATGCAAAATTGTTGGATTGCAACTAACATTACTCAAACTTGTATTTTGTTCAATCTGCAATTATTAGAAAAGATAGTGGATATGCTGTTGGAGCTTTAACACTAATGGAAGTGTGCATATAAGAGAGGATGAGTTACAAGTAAGGAAAACATGAGGGCAAAAATTGGCAACAATAAATGGAGAAGAATTGTTAAATCTGAACAATGAGCAATTCCAAACTAGTCAACAATAATAGTTAGACTATTACAATAAATTTACAGTGCCAGTCTGCACTTTTTACAATGATGTAAGATCTGTACACTAAGAAAAAGTTTGACACATATTAGAATGTGTAATGAGCACTCAATCTTGAATTGTTCTTGTGGCAATAAGGAATTGATTTCCCTCTAATGTATGTCAGTTCTCAATGAATTTATTAAGTTCTAAATCATCACTCCTTCCTTTTTACAGGTGATGATTAATTCTTGGAGTGTGCCTTTCTTTGATGCATTTCGTGATGCAAAAAATGTTCAATTTTATGAGGTACTGATGTGCATGCTGTTTCAGTGTCTAGTCAGACTGCAGGTTGATTAAATGTAATGGAAAAGGAGTAATCTTTGCAGTTCTTATGCTTTTGAGCTTGCTACTAAATTGATTTACCAAATAGAAAATGAAAAAAGGAAAATCGGTGCTTGTATTATGCATACGGACAAATGTTCTGTAGATCCAAAATTTGTCATTACTTCTCAGGTTGCTTTACATCTTGAAGAAGTATCCCACTAAACTAGGGAGCAAACAACCAAAGCACAAAGTAGTAGCACATGCTGCTTCTTCAACTAATGAAGAACTAGAGATTATTGGTTGATATAATTTAGTAAAGAAAATGAAAATTAAGTCGGGGTGCATGTGACTTCTCAGATCTTTCAGGTTTTCCTCATTTTTGATAAAGATGTTATTATTACCATTTACAGGTGTCATTTATAGACTCTTGGCTCCTATGTCGGAATCCTGTCAAGCAGGTTCTTCTTCGGATTATGAGAAAATCTAACAGTCATCCAGATGATGCACTTCAGAGACAGATTGTTTATTCATTCGGTGACCATTATTACTTCAGAAAAGAACTCAAGATCCTGAACCTTCTTACTGGGTACTAACATTTTGTCAACTTTGTCTTTATGCCATTGGTTTCCAGAAGGAACTGATTCTAAGATATGCATTCTCATTGTTTAAAATTCTGCAGGTATATTTTCCTACTTGACAAATTTGGTAGAGTACGATGGCAAGGCTTTGGGTCGGCCACTGAAGAGGAGTTATCCTCCCTTATTTCTTGCACATCATTCCTTTTGGAAGAGAAATGATTTAGTCGAGCCCCTGGATCTTTTTGTTTTTTTTTTTTTATCTGAAATTCCATAGTCCAGAATACTGTCATGGGATATATCTAAAATTCCAAGGAGCTTGTGTCTTAGCAGTGTCCTTGACCATGTTCCCAATAATGTTCTTGTTATAAGAAAACTATTCCAGTTCCTCTCTCCTACGTGAATGCAGTGGTACTGGCCTGTGCAGACATGATTGATGGTTGTGAGATGGTGGCTGTTACTCGCAGGCCTCTAGATGCCCTGCATGTTGAAACCTCGGATCACCAGAAAGCCTTTGTTTTCCTGGAGTCTCGGATGGTAAACAGTGAAATAGTCAGCAATGTCCGCAAATCATTTTTCAGCGGATCTAAGGATACAAGTAGATGAGCGAAACAATTGTCGTTTTTATGAGAATATATTTTTCTTCACGCCATTGTATAAAGGAATGCGGGTTACTCTTGATGCTGACTCCAAGGCGTGGTGCTTCGGGAGCACATTGTCGAATATGTGTCTAATTGAGCCAAGTCCTAATCATGGGACCAATGACAGGTTGGAGGAAAACACTGGGGACCTGTTAGCACTAGCCCTATTGCTGGACAAATACGCGGGGACCCCAGTGGCAAGGGTATTACCAGCTGCTAAGCTTGGGGTGGAGCTCAGTGAATAGAACTGAGAGATCTTTGAGAAAGACGCCATTTCATTTGTTCTGAGCATATTCAAAGACATAATGCCACTACCATCATTCATGCAGTCTATTCAAAAATGATGATGTAGATGATCCTGTTTTGGATTAATGAAAGCTTTATCGATGATCAAAAAGGAACACCACTTGCTCTTGGAAAGTGGCCAGCAACGAGAGCTTCTCTCGCTGCGCTGACGGGCAAAATGCCCACAAATGTGTGTTTGGGCCATTGGTGTGCAAATCAACACCTTTGCCGTGTCTCTCCTGGGGGGCTTCAACCATTGCCTGCCTAGCTACCTACGCACTTCCTTCTCCCAGATGGCCACTGCCAGCTAATTGTTAATGTATTACATTGTTTATATTTTTTTAAAGAAAAAAAAATTCCGACAAAATATCTGCTGTTCGGTTCGCATTCTCTTCGACCACCTTTTTCTATTTTTCTTCTTTTCTACTTTTTCAACCCGTGTCGCCGGATTGGATCTCCTCTCTGGTACCACGACAAAGGATGTGTTTATTCTGTGTTTTTTTCTTTTTGTTAACCTCAAGGGGCATGGTTGGCCAATTGGGTCCACTCAGGTTTGGCAGAGCATTGCGGTAAAGGACAGCAGAAGCTACAGCCTCGGAGGCCTGTATGCATCATCAGAAAACAGCAACAAACCTGCGGGCCTTGCAGATATGCTGAAGGACACGCATCCGCAGTTCACAGGAACCATCCAAGTACCTTCGGAGAAGGTAGGGAATCTTAAAAGCATCGATTCGACAACTAAAAATTTAACAAACGAATTTCTTCCTGAAAATTGAGGTGGGAGGAATTAAAAAAAAAAAGAAAGAAAATTAAAAAGGAGTGACTAAAAGGTAATGAATTATCTTTATGCTAAATATGGGTACCAATTTTGCAGCTAAGATTGAAATTTATACATCCTCTTCTCCTTAATCAAACAAAAATATTCTATTATATATAATAGCGGACGTCTCCAACATCGGGCATGTTTGGTTATTGAGAGAAGGGTGAAAAAAAAAAGTAAAAAATTAACTTTCTTATATTTGAGATGCATGTGAGGAAAAAAAAAGAGAAGAAAATAAGATAAAAATTCACTATAAAAACCACCACTTTTTTCTCACCAAATTAGTAAAACAATTCTAAAAAATATACATAAATAATAGCCTTAATGAAATCATTATAATATTATTTTAAGATCTTATCTAATTAAGGTTATGGTCTTCTAAACCATTTACTCACCTCTTAATTATTTTCACCTACTAGGTTTTCTTTCTCCTTGCTTCATTGGTACTAATGACGCATAAAAGTGCCTGAACATATATATGATTTTGTGCATACATTAATTTTTTTGTGCTATTGTGCAATATTTAAATAGAAAATTTATATTTTTTATTTATTTTCCTTTTTCCTATATTTAACTTACCCAAATAATTCATAAAAATTATTTTTCTTTTCTTTATTTTTCACATTTTTTTATGATGTACTTCAAATCCATATATAGTCTTAGAATTCCCTTGTTACCCTAATAATGCAACAATTATAATTATGTATGAAAGGAAAAAATAATAAATTATCAATTAATCGAATAAGAGAGATATTTAATATGGTATTTATGAAAAAGAAATGTAAAATTTATGAAAATTGAGATAATTACTCTTATTATATAACTTATAGTCTAATAAAATTTTGAATAGATAATACAAATATATTTGACTTTTTAACATATGGGGTGGGATAATTTACATTTTTTAGTTATTAACTTTATCACTTGTTTTCATTTGTGTTATTTAATTTTAATTTCTTATAATTAAATCACACAATTTTAATTTTATTTTATTTTAATCATTATATCATTTCATTAGATAAAAATTTATAAAATTTATCTTTTAAAGAATATATTTTTATTCAATTAATATATTAATAAAAATTGAGTTAAATTTTATAATTTGGAATATTATAACTAACAATAAGGTTAGAAAGTTTAAAAACATTGACAAGTATTTTGAAAAAATTATATTTTATATTCAACAGTCTACCCACGCTAAAAATAATTTAGTTTTAGATATAATTCAAGAGATACAAAAATATCACACATTAGGTAACATGTTGATGCACTACACGAATTTTTTTTAAAATTTTTAAAAGAGTAATTTTTTAAATAAATTTTAGATCTTTTTTTGGAATCTTACATAAATATTAATAAAAATTTTCTTTTTAAAATTTTTTTAAGAAAAAGAATATAAAGAGAAGTTTTTTTATTTTTGTGACATATTAAACATGGCTTGACATACAGTACTCTTCTAACCCTTGAATAATACTTTAAATTGAATTATTTTTAGGATATGTAGGTTGTTAAATAAAAAATAATTATTTTTAAATTTTTTAATACTTTAATTTGAAAATTTTAATTCTAGTCTTATTTATATATTAACTAATAAATTTAATCATATAAAAATATATTTTTTTTAAATAAATTTTATAATTTATTATTTAATAAAATAATATAATAATTAAAATAAAATAAATAATTTAATAATAAAAAATTAAATAATAAATATAGTAATAAAAATTTAAATTACTCGTACGAGGCGTCCATGACGTAGCAGGCACGTGGCTAGTGGCTACTGGGTACGGGTCAAAACAACTGCCTCAAGAAATGAGCTGCACACTAACAAGTCGGCAATGGCATATTTGGCCCCTTTTCTTATGCCTACTATCTCCTCATTGATTTCATTTTCTTTCTTCTTCCTTTTCTGTTTAAAGTAATAAAAAAAAAATTCCTTGAGATGAATTGGTACATTTAAACTGTTCAGGTACTTGAAAATAGAGTTGGGGCCATATGGATTCATCAATTGGATTTGTCTAATTTAGTTTAAATATTAACAAAAATTCTACAACTTTTTTATTAATATTTTGAATTAAAAGATTTGATTAAAAGATGTGGCTAGAGCACGAGTTATATTAAATAAAAAAAATAAATTGTGGAATTTTTTTGTTTTTTAAATTTTAATATTTTTTTGCATGAAATAATTAGATATACAACTCAAAAATAAAATGTGTAACTAAAAATTAAAAAAAAAAACAATCAAATTTCATTTAACATTTTTATAATTCGTTACATATTTTATTTGATTTGTTATATATTTTTAATATTTTGATTGAACTTCTACTGAATTTTAATTAAAAATATGAAATTAAAAAATAATTTTGTATTGTAATGTCACTCTGTCCATCCCCAAACTTGTTTTTCTTATGTAACAAGACTCTAAGTTTTTCATTTATGAAATTGAAATGAAATACAGTTGAATTGGATTCATATAATTCTTTACCAAAGATTATAACTTGGGATTCCGGGGAATGAAATAGTAGCCTAATGGCTGGTCATCCACTCTTAAATCTGAAATTTAATGAGATCAAACTCCATTTATAATGCACATATTAATTTAAAACCAATATCGATAATTTATAGTCTGAGAGAAAAAAGACCAATGGAGTCCAGAGCTGTATTAGTCATAAAGCAAAAGGGCAGCTCAAACTTTGTCTTTTTAAGGGTGCTTTCAATAGTAATAAAGTACTGAAGGAGAATGAGGACTACGCTGTTCTCTTTTATTTTATAACGAAAGCAGACCCCAAAAAAAAAAAAAAGTTAAAAATGCAAAATAATTGTGCATTGGGTAGTGCCAAAGTAACCAAAGATGGGCTGCTGAAACTCAGAAGATCTTGGCTTTATTTGAAATTGGCGGTTGTTGTGGGGCCCTTCTATGCAAATAAAAAAGAAGATGACCCCGTACTGTCAATAAAGAAATTTGGTCGGATCAACAACTTTCCTTTTCCGTAAAAATGTGCCGTGCCGTTCATTTTGAAATTTAATAATTACTATAATTAAATATGAAGAAAATTTTATAAAACTAATAATTAATATTTTATGATACTTTTTTTAGTATTATAAAAAATTTAAAAAAAAAAACAACTCCTCCTTTCAATCTCTTTTCCAATTGAGTCAAAAAAACAAAAAAAAAAAAAAGAAAAAGAAAAAGGCAATCTTTAAACAATGATCAATAATTTCGAATATAAATATTATTTTCAATAGCCTCGTCACAAGTTTAGGGAAAGCTTAGGTGTTAATCATAAGTTTATCAAAAACCTAAGGCTCAAATTTAAATTCATATAAAGTTCGGAGTCTGAAATACTTTTTTTTTTTGTTTTTTTTTGGAATTATGAACCAAAATCCGCTTGGCCAATTATTGTATTGCATTTTTTTTTCCTTTTTATTAATCTTTTCATACATAATGTGATTTTTAATAAAATATTTATTTATTTATTTTTTAATAAAAAGTCCAAATTAAAGAACCAACTCTTTCCAATGTTTGCCGAATGATAGCAGTACCACATGGGGAATGTTTTTAACTTGGCTTGTAGCAACTTAAGATGCATTTAAGTAATCCAAGTAAAGAATAATACTAAATAGATAAATAAATAAATAAATAATAGTAATAATGAAGAAAAGAAAACTGGTAGAAATACCCACATGTTTCTACATTACAGGAGAAAAGCACACAATAGAAAATTAGACGGACGCATTAGCTCCTTAATACTTTGATAGTTGTTGCTGATTAATCATAATTACCATCTTTATAAATTTAATTATACTTAAATGTTAAATCCTAGAAAAAGCTGGGTCTGTCGCTAAAGATCTATTTGTTTGGTTGTCTGTAAAATATTTATATACACATTTTTAAGGAGTAATAATGCTTGCTGCTTTATTGCTCATAATCCAATATAGGAATAAATGAAAAAAACAAAAAAAAGGGTAACAGAATAAATAATAAAATAAAAATAGGAATAACCAACTGTTAAAATTATCTATGTTTGAAATTACTATTGTGTAATTTCTAGCTTCTCTCTATTTATTTATTTATTTATTTTTATTATTATTAATTTATTTATTTTGAGAGCTTCTGTCTCACTCTGTTTCTTGTTGCTCTGAAATTGGTCTTTTCAATCTCTTGTTCTGGGCTTGCGTCTCGGCATCAATAAAAAAAAAAGCACGAAACCGGACAGTCCCAATCCTTTTGAAGCCAAGCCGTCCCTCTCTGCTTTATCCTTCGAGATAAAGCCAGAGAGAAAGAGAGGCAGAGACACAGTGCGAGCTGCTGTAAAGGGAGAGGTGGATAAATGGGGTGGACCGTTTCCGCTGGAATTGTGATAGCCGCCGTGCTGGTGGAGGCGGCGGCCACGGTGCTGTGCTCTTTTCCGGTGACGCTGACGCTGGAGAGAGGGATTCCGCCGGGCCACACACTAGAGCTGAGTCAACTCAAAGAGAGGGACAGAGTCAGACACGGCAGAACGTTGCAGTCCTCGTTTGGTGGGGTGGTGGATTTCCCTGTTAAAGGCACCTTCGATCCTTTCCTCGTTGGGTAGCTTCGTCTTTTCCTTTGTGTTGTTTACATGCTGTTGAATTTTGGTTTCTTTTCCATTCTTCTTGTTTAGTTTAAATTTGCTTCCTTTTTTTCTTTTTGGATTACGGTTTTTCAATAGTGAAACTTTTGGACTATGGAAGCTTTCCCATTTTCTTTCTTCCTGAAATGATTTTTTGTTTAAAGATGGTTCGGTCCTATAAAGAGAAAGTAATATATGCAAGTTAGAGTCAATCAATGTCTGTCATTTCTTTTATTGTTGTGTCCAGTGAAGTTTCTTTCTTTCTTTCTTCTTTTTTTTTTTGTTTTTTTGGTTTTTTGGAGCTAATTTCTCTCACTTGTGATTTTTGGTTGTTCTGGTAGGCTCTATTATACAAAGGTGCAACTGGGGTCTCCTCCAAAAGAGTTTTATGTACAAATAGATACTGGGAGTGATGTTCTTTGGGTTAATTGCAACTCCTGCAACGGTTGCCCCCAAACAAGTGGACTTCAAGTGGGTTCACTTTCTCTTGTCCATCTTCTGAGTTAATTTGTTTCAATCGCATTGAGTTTGTGAAACAATAGGAGCAATTTAATGCTGCAATATTTTCAATTGTCGTCCCTCGGTTCTTTTGCAGATACCACTTAGTTTGTTTGATCCTGGGAGTTCATCAACGGCTTCATTAATCTCTTGTTCAGATCAGAGGTGCAGTCTAGGAGTTCAATCATCAGATTCTGCCTGTGCTTCACAAACCAATCAGTGCAGTTATACATTCCAATATGGTGATGGAAGTGGCACCTCAGGCCACTATGTCTCAGATTTGTTGCATTTTGATGCTATTGTTGCTGGGTCTGTGACTAATAATTCTTCAGCTTCCATTGTTTTTGGGTGAGCTGTCATGAATCTGTTAAAATCATAATATTAGTGGTGTCATAATTATTTCTTAAAACTGGGAATTCATGGATTTGGATGGGGTCTTATTAAACAGGTGTAGCACATTACAGACTGGAGACTTGACAAAATCAGATAGAGCAGTTGATGGAATCTTTGGATTTGGGCAACAGGACATGTCTCTAATCTCACAGCTGGCTTCACAGGGAATTTCTCCGAGAGTGTTCTCTCACTGCTTGAAAGGAAACGATGCTGGTGGTGGTATATTGGTTCTTGGAGAAATTGTGGAGCCAAATATCGTTTATACTCCACTTGTCCCATCACAGTGTGTCCATCATCCTAGACCATTTTTTTCCCCCCTGAGAAACTGAATTATTTTTATAAATATATGGGTCTATAACTTCATGAATATTTGGCAGACTTCCAATCGCTGATTTTTTAGGAATATTTGTCACAAGGAATTGCATTCCTTTAAATCCATCTCTTACTGGTTCATAGCTAGTGTGAATCTGTTTATCGGAGCAGATAAGTGGTACATAGCTTAAGGTTAGGGGCCCTTACCCATAACATCTTCATGGCTATTGTTTCTTGTCTTGAATGGCATTTCAGCTGCACAAGATTAGAGTATTTCCTAAAATTGTCAGTCTTGCAGCATGCAAATATTGGTTGTGTGTTAGTTGTCAGTGGTTTCAATAATGGGAAGTTATTGAAATATCTAGTCACCTGGCTTTGGCTTACACAAAAGAATATGGAGATGGGATCCTCCTGAATCTGGGAAGTAAGAATTATTCCTGGTCACTAATCATGGAATTAAAAATGACTTCATCTTAAGTTCTAATATTGTGGGCAGTCTGTTGTGTTCAGTAATGCAGTGTTTTTCTTCCTTTGGAAAAAATTGACAGTTTCACTTTTTGGCTTATTCTTATAAGGTTGATTTACTTTGAATCCCAGTTTTAGGCATTGAAAATTATGATATTCCCTCTGTTCACCTGATTCATTGCAGCTCTGCATGGAATAAGCAAACTATATCCTTGGTTTAAACCAACAATATGATCTGATGGATAGGTTGATTGATTTCCTCAGTGTATTTATGGTTACACTCTACTTTTAAAAGGATAAAGAGGGAATTCCTTTCAGTGCTCTGTTTAAGCACACTGACAATTACCTGCACATTGAATTTCTTACCTAGCAATCACTGACTCTATGAGTTCTTATCTGGGATTCTATCTTTTATTCTTTTTATAATTACTGATCACTTTTTTCGTGTCACGTTACTACCATAGTCTGATGATGCTTTCTTAGATTTAATATGAAAACGTTGCTGTGACAAATGACATAGATGTTGTGCCAATGATTTCTTACCATATAATGTGTACATTGGCTGATTGAGGGCTCTTTGAGTTTCCCATTGCAATTTTGTATGGATTTGTTTCTCCAATAAACCCACACTACTGCTTATGTTAGGCTCCTATTTCTGATGATACAAGTCAGAAATGTAAATGTTAGTCCAAGTATGCTTCTGTATGCAGAGTCACATCTCTTCAAGTAGAACTGAGGGCTGAAGAAATGTGCTTTTTGTGAAATCACTTAGACTAGCTTTTAGCTTGTTGATTGTTAAATCTTCCAGTCTTAGCAAGCAAAATCAGCTCTATGACACAGGCTCAATTCCAAAATAGCTAACTTTAAGCTATGCAATCTCAAACTTAGATAGTTAATGATTGTTGAGAAGAACCTTTTTGTTTTTTTTTTACCATTTGATTTTGGTCTGTCAAACCTCCTTGACTGAATATCCATCTTGAATATTTCAGAGCATATGGCATTCTACTCAATCCAATTAACTTTTGCCCCTCTGAGATTGCAGGTCTCATTACAATTTGAATCTGCAGAGCATATCTGTTAATGGGCAAACCTTGGCCATTGATCCATCAGTTTTTGGAACATCAAGCAACCAAGGGACAATAGTTGATTCTGGAACAACCTTAGCATACCTTGCAGAAACTGCATATGATTATTTTGTCAGTGCTGTAAGTTCCAAAAAACTTTTTCTTTTTGTCTTTTATTGTTAAAAGTGAATATTAGAATCTTCAAATGAACATTAGTAAAGATCTTCATAAGAAATGAGAATCTGCCCTGTGTTTTCATATTTTTCCTTTCATTTTACTATAATTTGAATATAACCATGTAAGAAGTCACATTAAATTTTTAACTATACTAGTTAACTTCTTTTGCAGATCACAACTGTTGTTTCACAATCTGTGCATCCAGTTCTTTCCAGGGGAAATCAGTGTTATTTGATTACCTCCAGGTTCAGTTTCTAAATTTGCTCTCTCTAAGTTCTTTGTCTATTTTGTTTTTTTCTAAGGTAGTCTCATCGCACAATTATTTGTCTACTTTATTAGCAGTGTCAACGGCATATTTCCTCAAGTTAGTTTGAACTTTGCCGGTGGTGCATCCATGATTTTAAATCCTCAGGACTACCTTCTGCAGCAAAACTCTATTGTGAGTCTCTGTGCTTGCCAGTGGTGCATCTATGATTTTAGATCTTGTCAGTGATTGCCTAGGATTCAATATTTGGTCTTTATTTTATCTTCAATTTCAGTCTTCTATGTTCAGCTTCTGTTTCAAAATAGTGGGAACAAATTAACTTTTAATATTTGTTCTATGCCAGCTTTGCTGTTTACTTGCCTAGTATTTTTATGGGAATATGTTGACTTTTGGCAATTGTTTTGTCCCCCCTTGCATGCGTATGTTCAAGTCTGCTGCCTTGAAGTGGTGAGGAAACCTGCCCTTGTTTTCCATTTGTATCTATGGTCCACTTAGCTCTCTTTTTCATCCTTTCAAACCATATTTCAACTTCAGAAAGCTGATTCTTGTTTTTTTTTTTTTTTTTTTCTTTTTCTGTTTCATGTTCTGTTACATTCATTCCTGTTGTTTAGCCACTTCAGCTTGGTGCTGCCCCTTCTTTGCCTTATTTTCTGCTGAAAAGAGCAATAAGTAAAGCATGGTGGTGATTTACATCATGATTCTGTTTCACATTATTCATTGTTTTGGCATAGCTTCTGAATCTTTAATCAGGGAAATTAAAATTGTATTACAGGGAGTTGCTGCAGTATGGTGCATAGGCTTTCAAAAAATTCAGGGTCAAGGAATAACAATTTTAGGAGGTATAGACACCAGTCTTTCTCCTGCCACTGTGCATAGAAGTTTTATAATCTATGAGTCGGCAATATCAGCCTTTTACTGGGGCTCTCAATTTTTTGGCAGTTCAACTGCTATGGAATACCTAAAGTTATTGTCAAAGGACAAACAGGATCTGTTCTATAGGTTGTACCTCTGTATCCTTTGGCTTTTTAATGTCTTGATGCTAGGAATATTGTAACTAACTTGCATATAGCAATTAGTTCTTCTTGCTATTCTTGAACCTGTCTTTATAAAGAATGCCTGACAAATTTGTTCATCATGAGCTTTTCCATGTCATTTTTATTGTCAGTCTGTTTCATTTCGATTTTTGCAGAAGAATCTGCTAGTATTAGTCTTCTGGCATTTCAGCCTCTTCTTGTGACATGTATCTCGGTATACCATGTGTTCATTGCTCAACTATCAGCCACTTCGGTGAATTTAATTGCTAAAGCCCTCTTGACATTGCCAGATGCATAATTCTCGATACAGCACGTGCACTGATCCAGTGATCATCACTCCCCTGAAATAGTTTATGACTTATATATAGTTCCACAATCAAGTCTTTGTCTAATTTGGGGGATTCTTGCTCATGATCCACTTCTGTTTTTTGCTATTTTGAACTTTATATATATATATATATATATATATATATATAGCAGCTACTTTTGTAACAAGATATGTTATAACAATATTGTCAAGTGGTTTGTGCTTTTGCAAGTAACATTGTTGTTTTATTTCTGCAGATCTTGTTCTGAAAGACAAAATTTTTGTCTACGACATTGCTAATCAACGTGTTGGGTGGGCTAATTATGACTGTAAGTTGCAATTCACATCTACTGTTGGCAATGGAATTATGTGAAATTAAAACAATTTGATATCTAAATCAAAGCAACAAAAGTTGGCTGAGCCATACAAATGGACAGTTTTTGAAGCATGTTTTCTCAAAAGAAAACGGTACTTTCTTTTCAGCAAAATAATTGTACAAAAACATTATAGTTATCTTACACATACAGTGACAATTAACTGTGAATCTACTATCAGGCTCGATGTCAGTGAATGTCTCTACCACGACAAATACTGGAAAAAGCGAATTCGTAAATGCAGGAGAGCTGGATAATAACAGTTCACAGCAGACCCTGCCTTACAAACTGATACCAATGACCGCAATGGCTTCCCTTCTGCATGTCTTCATGCTTGGCAGTTACATGTTCTTGTAGCATACCCTTCTGATTCTCTTCTCGGGCTACCATTGTTCCTTCTATTGTAATGCTCATTCCGGTTTATATTTAATGCAACCGGCAGGGCTATTTACTGTTGATTTAGTGGCAGCCGGTGTCTGCCTGGTGTGGCTTGTGGTTTTTGTTTTTAGCTTTCTTTCCTTTTTTTTTTTTATTATTTTTTAAGTTTCAGATATTTATCTTGTCAGCCGTGTATACGTATCACTTTCGTTACAACAGTCACCCTATTGGTATATTTGTAAATTACATTCGTATGAATAGAAGTAATTTATATAGATTTCTTAATTTATTTTTTTGTGCCTTTTTCACAGATTTTTGTACATTTAATTCCTAAAACTTTTGAGCTACATAGTCTTTCTTTACCGCTTAATGATATTGAAAAGAATCAAATGATGAAGAGGGATACGAGTGTAATTGAAAACAACAAGAACCTCGAAAAGAACCGAAGAAAAGTGGAACTTGTTCTGTTTGTGTATGATATCAGCGCATTGGAACTACTCATCGACTCCTTCCAATAAGGAACCCTTCATTCCAGGGCCTCCTGTATTTAGCTTGACTTTGGGTCGTTTACATGTGTGTAGGATCTTTCTTAGGTCTCAAAATTTACAAGATTTATGATAACAACTTATTTATAAGCATATTTGTAGGATAAGCCTATTGTTTATTAATTAGGGCTCATAAATGTGGTAAAGACCATCAGTGATCACTCTAGAAAGATGAATGAAAATGACACAATTATGATGTATGAAAAGGATACAATTGTCTGGCTAGGGAGAAAACTGCCTACATTTTTTTTTTTTGAGGAAAACACAACACAACATTGCTGAAGTAAAATACAAATTAAAAGAGTCGGAATAGAAGAATGCAATTGTGCTCAAAAAGAGAGTTCTCCCGTCCACACCAACCGCAATTCTGTTCAAAAAAAGAAATATATACTGCATGCAAGAGACAGTCAACCTGAAGTAAAATAAAAATTAAAAGACCTAGACTAGAAGAAAACAAAAGAGCTCATGCAAAATGCAGAGCCTACTACACCCTCATAGCAGTTAATAATTCCGATGTACCCAACAAATACAATCGGTACAGAGGCAACGATACAATCTCAATTTATAATTTAGGTTAGCATATACTGCAACCAGAGATATTGTTTAAAATCAGCTCAACTGGAGCTCGGAGTACCCATTCCATCGAGCAGCAGTTAGATAACAACTGCAAGAGAACTTTTCTAGTGCAAAATCAGCAGGCATTTCAAGACCAGCATAAAGTCTAATGGTTGTGCTAAATGGGACACAAGCAATTTAAGTGAACTAGCTAACGAGTTTGTGCTCTAATTAACAAAAAATGCCCCATTTTGGGATCCTCACGTTACTTAAATATGAGGGCATCACGTCCAGGACCAAGACCAATATAATGGATAGGTATACCAACAAGTTCCTCTATCCTCCCCACATATCATTGTGCAGCTTTTGGAAGGTCCAAGTAGTTTCTAACAAATGAGACATTGTTCATCCATCCCGGTAACACATCATATTTGACCTAAACAGAGTGAAACAAAACATATTAGCAGTTTAAACAAAACATCATATTCCGAATAGGTTTTCGATTTTTACTTTTTCAAACAAGAGAGAGATTAATTACGGTGGCAGATAATCTGCAGAAAATTATTACCAAAGTAAGACTGCAACTTGAAACTAATAGACAGATACACAAATAAAGTAAAGAGAATTAAGAAACTTCAACAGGAATCCAAGAGATGTTATGCACTTAAGCAGTGAATCTGTATCATTTGAATGGAGGCCCAAAACTTATGCTTGAGACTTTATCTTGATAATAAACTTGAACTTCAATTTCAATTTGATTGTCCATTATATCCAATATATCAATAACATGAATATTAGTTAGAGTTGGGATATACAAATTTGCCTTCAACTGTTCAAGAAGATGAAGATTGGCAGGGAATGATTTAATTGGTGCACCTTTCAACATTTTTATAAGAAATGCCCAACTAAATTTCACGGAGCTCTGACAAAACATCAAGTTTGGTGAGATTCAAAGATGAAAAACCATGAATATGACAAAAATATTTTAGTGCAACTACATCAAGACATCAACATTGACGAGGACGACCAGTAGTAGTCCCAAACTCTTGACCTGCAAGCCTAAGGAGGTCAACCCCTTGACCCAAGATCTCTGTAGGGAAAGGTCCAGAACCGACCCTTCCAGTGTATGCTTTCACCTGCAAGTAATGATATAAGAGGAAGCAATCATGCGAAGGCTAAACAGGAGCTAAAATAGGACACAAGGGCATAAAACTTAGGCAAATAGAACATGGAGGTGCATTTATTAGAAGCATATTTGTTAATAAAATATCAGAATCTAAGATAATATACCACTGGATGCAAAATTCTAGCCAGCACTTTTATTGCTCACAAGAAGCCAAGAAGGTAAGTTAGAAATTATTAAAAAAAAAAAGAAAGACAAAATTAACAGTACACTCACCACTCCAATAAGATCAACGACTCTTGGAGCAATGCCAAGACCAACGTAGATACCACCAGCAGACAGGCTAGAGGAAGTAACATAAGGGTAAGTTCCAAAGCCAATATCCAACATGGTCGCTTGACCACCCTCAACCAAAATCTTCTTGTTCTGTCCAATGGATTCATTAATGACATGAATGGTATCTACAATATAAGGCTCCAACCTCTCAGCAAATCTCTTGCATCTCTCAACTTCATCCTTAAGCATTTTTGAACCATAATTAAAACCCTTGAATCTGGAAGCAGCATCTGACAATTAAAGATCAAGCTTTTGAGGGAAAGTATCCATGTCTCAAATCACCAACTCTAATCCCAATCCAAATCACCTTGCTGGAATAAAAAGGCCCAATCCCTCTCCAAGTCATCCCAATACATGACCTGGCAAGCTCAGCTTCCCTAAGACCATCCACTTCCTGGGGGAAATCAAACAAGAGGTGTGCATGATCAGAGACCAGAATACTGCCTTTGCAGGAGACCCCAATGTATTCAAGCCCATCAATTTCCTTGAAAAAGCCCTAGAAGATGAACCACAACACTATTTCCAATTAGACAGATGATATCTTCATTGAGAATCCCTGAAGGGATGAGGTGGAGTGAGAATTTCTTGCCATCTGAATTATAGATGGTATGTCCAACATTAGCCCCACCCTATCACTCATTTGCCAATCAAATATTCAAAATCAAACACACACACACACTTTGGGAGCACCAACAAAGGGCATCCTACCATACAAGGCTCCCACTGTGATGTCTCGAGAAGGGTCAGAGGTAGACAGGAAGTTTCTATGACTTGACTGTTATACAAAAGGCTCCAGTTACTTCAAGAGCAACAACAACAACACCAACAAAAACATCTAAGAGAGAGCAAGGGTACCTGGCATTGAGCAAAAATGTCAAAATGCTGAGCAAGGATGTTGACAAGCTTGCCTTTCCCTTCGTCGCCCCACTGGGAGCCTAGGGCGCCAGAAACTTGACTGAGGGAGCCAATTGATTCAGGCAGTGAAAGTTGCCTTGGTAGCCATCAGAGAATGGGAAGAGGAGAAGGATTCAACAGATTGTTCTGAATAAGGGGAGTGCTGGTGGGAGAGGGCAGCAGGATACAGCGGTGCCAGGTGGATGGGGAAGGGATAGGGCAAGTTGGTTGCCACTCACGAACATAGTGTGCATGTCTCATTGATTATTTCTTTTTTGAACTTTGGCATATACCATCTGCCACCTTCTTGGGATCTCTGATTAACCTGCTCATCAAAAAATAATCTCTGATTAATCCCTATTCCTGTCTTAACATTTTCAGTTTGGAATTTGGATAGTAATGGAAGCATAGCATATTCACTCGAAACCATCAGGTCCAGCAAGGCTGTCAAACAATCAGTCACAATTATAAATTCCATTATTAATTTGTTTGTTACATTCCATGTCAAGTTTCAGCCTTGCAAATAAAGGGGCAAACAAACATACACACACAAAGGAACAAGTTTCAAGCTTTTAAGAAGGGGTACAGTGGGATAGTGGGGAAATTGAGAAAAAGAAATTCCCTTTCAGAGTCTCAAAAAGTAGAAGAAACCCAAAATATACAAGAATCGTCGAATATTAACAAACAAACAACAACAGCAAATGCAAGATGAATAGTTGATTTGCATTGCCATTACCCCACCTATCTCACTTTCTTCACAACACAACAAATGAGCCATCCCCAAAAATTGAACAATCAGCTCCATAGAGAAACAGAGAGAGTACTGCACTATGCCTCTCTCTCTCTCTTTTTAAGCAACCCCACAGGTGACCTAGATTTGACCCGACCTGAGTAGATCAGTGAGAAAGAAAGAAAGAAGAAAAAAGAAAAAAAAGAGTGAAAAAAACGAAAAAGATTATAGGCATAGTTGGTGGTGCTCAAACAAAAGCATTTTCAGTTCTCATTCACAAATCATAATGCGCCATCTAGTCATAGAAATAAAAAATTAGCATACCATCACCATACATACAGTATAACAATTTAAAAAGAAGAGATGCACAAATCATGTTAACAAATTTGTTCAAAACAAGCACGTTAGGTGAAGAAATGAGTCCAGTGTAGAAGCAAACAGCCATCCCATACACAAGCTCTAGACCTATTTCTTGAGTGATAGAGTCAGATTTCACAGAGTCAGAAACTCAAGAAAATGAGTGTCACCTACTGCTTGGCTACAAAAGACTCATGAATATCATATTGGACCTTACTATAGCAAAATCAATTGAAAAAAATAAAAAATCATAGAAGTATCATATAAATTTTATTTTGTAAAAAATTAATCTTGTAATGATTATAAATACCGACACAATTTTTAGGGAATAAAATCAAACTAGAGATAGGACCATTTCAATAATTAAATAAAATCAACAAATTCTGACCCACAAACTAAATATACAACTCCCTCTGTACTTTCATAGATTCAGTTGGAAGAAAAGACCCAAAAAAAAAAAAGAAGATAAAATGGAAAAGAAAAAACTCATTTACCAGATTAGGAAGGACCTGCTAACGGTGGGAAGATTAGGAGGGTGAGGTGAGGTACTGGTCTCCATTTCTCTTTGATTTATGAATTTTAGACCAGGATTTAGGCTCCCTTTATTTATTAGAAAATAATTTATTTGTAAAATATATATTTTTTTATAAAAATAAAATTTTTTTCAATATTTGAATATAATTGTCAAAATATTTTCCTAATGTTTTTTTTACCATGACAAACAAAATAAATAAACTCACATCAAATTAAAAAATCTATTCTTAAAATCAAAATCGACAAGTAATCAAAGGCTTGATTTGGTTTATAGATATTTTTTCTTTGCAAAATCAAACTTCAAATTCGAGTTTTGAGTTCCAAATTGAGAAACTTAAGTGAGCAAGATGAATTTAGTTAAATTAAGAAATTTAGTCATATAAATTTAAATTATGAGAATGTTAGAATTATCATCAAATTTAAATTAATTAAATTATATTTAAATTTTATTTTATATATATATGATTTATGTATAATATTTTATTAAATTAATAAAATAAAAAATTACTATATTATCATCTAATTAGAATTAATTGAACTCTAATAGTTATATCAAAGTGAGTGTGTTGATGCAGATTAAGAGGAAATATATAAGTCTGGAGTTACATACCATAAGAGCTGCCGGAGTCACAGGAGTCACCGGGCTACCAATTTTTGTTGCCGGAATAACTGCCCGCCATCACCGGAGCACCGCTGCCGATCACCATGCGCTGCCACAGATGCCACCGAAAGTTGCTGTCTGCCTTGTTAGAAGCTACCTCCGGCAATGCCGAACATCAATAACCTCAAATATGGCCTCCACGCAGCCATAGAGTTGCCGGAACGCCATCAGAAATTCGAAACTTAGTCGTCGTCTTTCTAATGTATGATGTGTCTTTTTTGGTGGCCGCCACAGCACCAGAGCACCGTTGTTCAACTCCCTAGCCATCGATCACCTCCTCCACTCAGTGACGCACCAGTGTATTTCCAGTTGTTGTCAGAATCAACATTGGCAACAAAGAGGAGAAGTAGAAGAAAATTGGGGCCAAACTTGAAAATAACAAACGGTTGGGTCATAATTGAAAGTAACAAACGTTTGGGTCATATCGAAAACAAGAAAAGTTTGAGGACCATATAGAAAATAATTAAAGATGGAGGACCAGATAGAAAATAAAAAACGTTGGGGTACGATATTAGAAAAATTAGAAATTTTGGGTGTTGATATGTAAATTATCAATTTTAATATAAATGACACAATTTTAATTTCAGTTCCTATTTTGAATGAAAAAGATTACAAGTGATGGTATATGTAAGTGAAAATCTTATTTAATTATAATAAATTATTGAGTATTGTGGAAATTAAATTTATAACACTTGTAATAAATACAACAAACAAAAAGTTATTTATCATGAGTTACAAAAAAAGAACAAAAAGACCTTTTATTTTATTTATCAATGGGTGAATAATGAAATTTTTGAGAAAATTGCAAGGACAATCTTATCAAAGCAAATATAAGATACTTTAAGGACGTCATTTTAAGGTGCACAAAAAGTTAAAAGGGTTAAATTTCTAACCTTACAATGTTAGTTTGAGTTTTTACAGATGAAAATTTCAAAAATTATTTTAGTATACATAAGTAAATTTCTTTCACTAAAAAATCAAATAAGAATATATAAAAAGTAACTAAATAATCAAGTAAGAGTTGAAAAGATTTTGTAGATACTAACACCACAATACAAACATATCGTGATTGTAATAGAAGAAGCATATAATTTGTCACATATGTCAATTGATGAACTAACATGTACATTGCAAGCTTATGAATAATGCATGAATAAGAAGCATATTAAAAAGATAATAGAGTAAAGTGATCAATCAAAATAAAAGTAAGATTCTTCTTATAGTAGAGAATAATGACGTAAATGTAGTGGTAACTATTGCAATAATAAAGGTTGAAGAGGTCACAACAACAATTATAGAGATAAAGGTAATCAATACAATGATTGGAGAAGATTAGACTAGATATAAAGAGGTCAAGGTCGAGGAAGAGATTGTGGTAAAGGAAAGTATGACAAATTTAATATTAAGTGTTACTCATATCATAAGTGTGACCATTATACTAATGAGTGTAGATTGAAAGGGAATAATCAGATAGCTTATTGTACACAAGAGGAAGATACAGATGATGGAAATCAATCCTTATGATAATTATTATAATTGTTGAAATGCCAAATTATAACACATAGTTCCTTGATACTAGGTGTATCAATCACATATGCAAAAAGAAGGACCATTTTATTGATCTTGATAAGTCAATTTGCTTTATAGTCAAATTTACTGATGATAGTAATGTTCCAATGATGGGAAAAGGGCGATTTCTCATTGAGTTGAAGAATGAAAATCATAATTACATCTTAAATGTATTTTTGTACTAAACATGAAATGCAACTTATTCAATTTGGGTCAATTGTTTGAAGAGGAATATAACATACAATTATATAATAGCTATATCTCAATTGTTAATAAAAAAAGTACACTTATTTTCAAATCCCTTTTAATGAAGAATCAGATGTTTCGAGTTGATATTACCACTAATGTTTACACTTGTTTTAGTGCATTTGAAAAAGATGAGTCTTGGTTATGACATCTTTGTTTTGATCATTTGAATTATAACAATTTGAATTTGCTTACACAAAAAAAATATGGTGACAAGTTTGCTTAAGATCAATTATACTAATTAAATTTGTGAAACATGTATTCTTACAAAATATAGTAGACAACCTTTTATGACAAGAAATTGGGGTTCAAAGCAACCACTCTAATTAATCCACTTTGATGTTTGTGGCCAGATGAGTATTTCATCAAATGACAACAATAGGTATTTAGAAGTTTGATGATTTTCTTGCCTTTACTGATGATTTTACAAGAAATATATGATTTTATTACATGTAAAAGAAGTCTGAGGTGTTTGATCATTTTAACAAGTTTAAGAATTATGTTGAAATATATAATAAGTACTATATTACAATTTTGTAAACTAATATAGATGGTGAGTATATTTTTAATGAATTCAAAGAGTATTATGAAATATAGAGAAGTAAGTATGAAGTGACAATTCCTTATACCCTATAATATAATAAAGTTGTTAAAAGAAAGAAAAAATCAATTATGCATATGGTGAGAAGCTTGTTAAAGCCCAAAAGAGTACCTAATCTCTTTTGGGTAAAGGTTGTTTGTATTTTGTTTACATGTTAAATAAATCTCCAACAAGTATTTAGAATGTCACTCTTAAAGAAGGATGAAATAGTTTTAAGTCTAGTGTAAGACACTCAAATTATTTACTTATTGAATAAATCAATAAGTATTCAAAATTTCACTCTAAAAGAAATATGAAGTGATTTCAAATCTAGTGTGAAGCACCTCAAAGTCTTTGGTTTTATTGCTTATACTTATGTTTCAATAAAGATGAGGACAAAGCTAAATGATCATAGAGTGAAAACTCTCTTCCTTGATTACATAAAAAAGGATATAAGTTGTTCATTCTTATGACAAAAGAAGTGATTGTGGGCAAAGATGTGACCTTTGCTAAAGATCAAGTTTGGAATTTTGATGTTGAGGAGCATAATAACTCTTAGAAATGTCTAATTGTTATTTTGGGAGAAGAGGAAACTTAAGTTGTAATCTTTAATGCAAATAAGGAAGTCTTATCAATTGCTATACAAAATCTTACACCATAAGCTCCAAATAATGGAAGGCTAAGCAGAATTGCCAATAATTAGTTAAATTGCAAGATTATGATGTAATCCCTAATAATTTCATTTATGATGATGGAGATTTGGTGTATTTTCTAATGTTTATAGATTGTGAACTTATGTCATTCAATGAAGTAATTCAAGATACAAAGTATGTGAATATTATGAATAAAGAAATCAAGACCATTAAAAAGAATAAAACATAGGGGCTTACTAATATTCCATGAGGTTAGAAAGCAATTAACATAAAATGAGTTTTTAAGACTAAGAAGAAGGCAAATAGAGAAGTAAAGAGATATAAAGCAAAATGATTGTAAAAGAGTTTAAACAATGACCTAGTCATGACTAATATGAGGTATTCTCCCCTATCACTCAAATGGATACTGTCAGACATATAATTACTTTAATTACATAGAATCATTGGAAATTTTATCAAATGGATGTGAAGTCAACTTTTCTTAATGGTTTTCTTGAAGAGAAAGTATTTGTCAAGTAGCCACTAGATTTTATGAAGAAAGAAAATAAAATAAAGGTGTATAAGTTAAAAAAAAAAAAAAACTATGTAGCCTAAAACAAACATTTAGAGTATTGAACAAGTACATTGATTTTTTCTTCCATAAAACTAGCTTCTAAAAGTGTCCTTTTGAGTATGCCTTATATGTGAAAGTTAATGATTCTAGTAATATTTTATTAATGTGTCTATATGTTGATAACTTGATCTTTATAGGTAATAATCACAAAATAATTGAAGACATTAAGTAGTTTTGATGTATGAATTTGAGATGACAAATTTAGGCCTGATGTCTTTTTTTCTTGGCATTAAGGTGATTCAAGATGATGATGGAATCTTGATTCATCAAAAGAGGTATACTATTGAGTTTTTAAAGAAGTTTCATATGTATGATTGTAATCTTATGAGAACTCTTATTAAAGTTGGCATCAAATTGTCTAAGTCAATGAAGTAGTTGTTGATTTTACACATTTTAAGTAGATTATTGGAAGTTTAAGACATCTGATATGCATGAGACCTAATATATCTTATGAAGTTAGTTTGATTAGTAATTTTGTGAGGTCTCCTTACCAATCTCATATATAAGTTCCTAAAAGGATTATCTAATACATAAAAGGACTTATAATCATGACCTATTTTATTTTTCATTTAAAAGTTGTGCTCTTCTTCATTTAAAAGTTATGCTTTTGTAAGCTATTTTGATAGTGATTAGGATAAAAATGTTGATGATCATAAAAGGAATTCTAGCTACTGTTTCAACTTTGGAACTATTATTTGTTCATAGTAATCCAAGAAATAATCTATCATGACACTTTTAACCTTTGACGTTGAGTATATAACTGCCACTTCAAGTACTTATCAAACTATTTGGTTGTGTAAGTTGCTAAATGAGATATATATTCTAGTTAAAGGTCTTATGAAAATATTTATTGATAATATTTCTACAATCAATTTGGCCAAGAATCTAGTAATAAATGGAAGGAGTAAATATATTGATACTCATTTTCATTTTCTAAGAGATGTTGATAAAAGAAAGGTTGAATTAGCATATTACAAGTTTGAAAATCAAATAATAGACATTCTCATAAAGTCATTGAAGTAGAAAGTATTTTTCAAATAGAAATAAATGTTAGGTTTGAGAGTATTACCAAATTAGAATTAAGGGGGGATATTAATACTAATTTAGATTAGGATAAAGTAATATTATAAGTTAAATTAGTTGAATTTTATTTAAGTTTTATTAGTTAGATTTGTTACTATATATCTATATAATGTGTGTAGTATTTTATCACATTAATAAAAAAGAGAATTCTTGTATAACCATCTAATAATGGTATCAAAACTAATTGAGTTCTAACAAAACCCACGTCACCTACCTTTAACCCACAAGATTACAACCAAGTCAAAGAAACTCTTGCCATAAATCCCTTAAAGTTTGATTCAGATTGACTTTGACATTAACGACAACTCTTCTAACACACTTTATTGTGACTATCATAAGACAAAATTGTCTATTGGGTGATCTTAATAATAATGATGATGACCATATTGACAATAGCAACAACAATAGTGACAATGGTTATACCAATAACAATGACAACAACAAAAACTTAGCAAAAGGTGTTCTCTCCTTAGCTCTTTCTTTTTCCTATGTAGGGCTTAATAAATTTTGAAATACAACTTTTAGCCTTTATAACCAGGTCATTTAACCCAAAATCTTGATAGTTTTATTATGTTAATTGACATATATATACTTTTATTCTTTGTTGCATCAAATATTGAAAAGCAAAAAAATATATATTTTTTTTAAAAAATTATTTTACATTAAATAAATAGACATGAAAAATAAAATAGTTGATTCTTATTTCCATGTTAACTATTTGCAAAACAGACCCCCCTTAATATTATGACACTGAGTTAGAGGGTGCAATCCAATATACTTTATCAATATGATAAAAAAAGAACTTTTGTTGCTTACAACCTTTAGAAACTAAAAACAAAAGTACAATGAATTAATTAGAATATGTAGATGATAGTTAGGAAGCATGTCCTAAGCAATCATGCTCAATAAAGTTGATTGAAAATTTGTAATTTTTCCAAATTTTGTTATCTTACGTCATTGCCTATATGCCTTCCATTGATATTGGTTGTAAACTTTTCAAAAAATTTGAAGTTAATACTATGAATATGATAGTTAAGATGCTAATCCATCCATGTGAGCATTTGAAACACTAGGATCAAAAAATATTTTTGAGCATAATAAGAAGGATACATCATGCCTTAGGTATCAAAAATCAATTTGACTCTATAATTTGATCTAAATTTATTCAAAAAAAAAAAATGAATGCAACATGACTTACAAATAACTTGAAGTTTAAGTGATTTAAACTCAAACCTAACTTGAAAATACATCACAATGTTATGAAATTAAATTTTTTTTTTAAAATAAGTTTATTATTTAATATTTTTATATATTTTTAATTATTATGTTATTTATATATAAACAAAAATATATGCATTATATATGCACTTTTTTTTATTTTTATACATACGTATGTGTATTAAATTTAATTTATATAATTTTTATTTGTCATATATATATTAAATTATTCATTTTATATAATTTTCTATATAATTTTGGTTTAACACCTCTAAATTTATGTCAATATTTCACGTATATGAAAGAAAACTTCTTTGTTCTAATTTTTTTATTAGATAGAGATTTAATGTCTCTATAATAACTTTTTCTTTTATTTGAATAACTTATTTTTGATATTTTATTTGTATATATATATGTGTAAGATATGTACAATATTATAAATATAGAAAATAAAAATGAACAATTTAAAATAATTATATATGCAAATAAAATTATAATATTTTACATATTTTACACATATATATACAAATAAAATTTCAAGATTAAACTATTCAAATAAAAGAAAAAGTTATTGTGAATACCTTGAATCTCCATCTAATAAAACAAACTAGAACAAAGAAGTTTCCTTTCTTGTACATCCTATATATATATATATATATATATATATATATATATATATATATATATGAATTACCTTTCATTTTACTTATTTTGTTCCCTTCAAAAGCAAATGTCAAGTTGCTTGTAGATCAAACATTTCAATACTGAGTTACATTTTATAAGAGAAGTTCAAAAAATGGTGAAGTTAATCTAGTATATTATAGCATAAAAGTATAGCTAATAGACATCTTGACCAAAAGTTTATACAAAATAAGATTTGAAGGATTGAGGGATATTTTAGGGGTGCAAAATAGAAACACCAAGAACTGAAGTTATAATAGTGCTCCTTTTTGCAAATCCATGAAAATTGCTCATAGCCTCATTCTTTTCTTTTAAATTTAAAAATTAGTTATATTAGTTATAACCTCTTGTATCAAATCAATATTTGAATAATTTATATTATATTTCAAATGTATCTTTTATATATATTTAAATTAATTATATATTGATTTGGTAATTAATTTACTTTTAAATTTGAATACAAAAAGCTATTAAATTTATGATTAATATATTCATATTTTGTATTTTGAAATCTTTCTATTTAACGAGGATGCAAATTAATGAAAAGACAATATAAGTGATCAATTCAACAATCTCAGTATTCTCTCTTGGTCCATTTTTCTTTGCAGCAAGTCTTTCTTCTCATAGTTGTTTGTGCATCAAGCAACAACCTTCAAATACCGGTTACTTCAGTAACTAATTGTTTTCTCTGCAACTAAACCTTCAGTTTATCTGAGGTACCCATTGAAATTTGTAATGTTGTTGTCTGTGAATTCCCTGTTGCCATCCTTATAGGCTGTCCCCCAGGACAAACCTCCTAATTAGGATATGCTACATGTGCCCTCTCCGAGTCTTACATCTACTTCCATTCCAATCGTAACTCTGCCTCCTTCGATTCGTGACAAATTGTTGAATGGGAATTCTTCGTCGTTCTCAATAGACATTGTTGACCTTATTACTTTTAGGAAAAAGGTCTTGATTGATTATCGGGATGGGAATCCATTGTTTGTTAAAAAGAGAGAATTTCTTTTACCAAAATTCTCAATTATGTGATGTAAGATCTTTTCTTTATATGAATACTAATATGCAAATTATAATGGATTTTACATACCTCTATCCATGATGTCGAGTTTCTATTATGAAGATGAGAATTCTCTTCTGATTTTCCCTTTCTTTTTATTTGATGAATTTCTCTGACTCTTCCTTTTTCCCTTTTTTTGTTTCTCTGATTTCTCTTATGGTGGAGAAGAGGAAAAGAAGCTATAATGAAAAAAATCATATCTCTTTTTCTGTAACCGCTATCTTTAATAGGAAGAGTGATCCCTTTTTTTTCTGTAACTGTTATCTTTAATAGGGATAGTGGAGGAATTTTAAACCCGATGACACAAATTACTGTTATGCCTAATCGACCATCATATTAGACTTTTTATATTTGGTCATACTTTAAATAACAAGGGCCACTTGTGTCAATTAATTTAACAATCTCCCACTTAGCCCATGTTATGACTTGTTGAATCAATAACGAATGAGTGTGCACCACACTTAAAGATCATCAAACCATAATACTTGATTGAATTAGGATGATTGGATCATGACGGTTACATATCTTTTAGCGATATGATTCCTTCTATGTATCACATAATCATCATAATTCATAATAACTTAATCGAGGAATATTGAGATTTTAAATTGTCATTTCCAAATATGCTACTAGTTATCTCATAAACTATAACTATATACAACTTAATATAGATAACAAAAGCGCAAACAAAACCATAACCTTAATTGAATTCATAAGTGTCACAATAATATGAGTAGTACAAAATATTAACTTTTAAGAAAATGAGGATCTGTCCAAAATGTCCATCTGTTCAACATGTCCAGTAAATATTTTTGGTAGCAAACCTTTAGTTAACGGGTCCGCTATCATCAATTCAGTACCAATATGCTTAATGGACACTTTTTGGTTTTGCACTTCTTCCTTAACAGATAAGTATTTCAAATCCATGTGTTTCGCACCTTTAGATTACCTATCATTCTTAGAGAAGAAAACAGCTACAGAATTATCACAATAAATTCTTAACGGCTTTTCTATATTATTGACCAAACCAAACCTTAAGATAAAATTCTGCAACCACAATGCATGAATAATAGCCTCAAAGCATGCTACAAATTCAGCCTCTATAGTAGAAGTAGCAATGACAGGCTGTTTCCCACTTTTCCATGAAATTGCTCCTCCAGCCAACAGAAACATGTAACCAAATGTAAATTTCCTCGAGTCTACACATTCAGCATAATTTGAATCCAAGTAGTCTGCTACTTCAAAATGACTTGATCTTTTATAAGTAAGCATATAATCCTTAGTGCCTTGTAAGTACCTAAGTACTTTCTTTCCAACTTTCCAATGATCTATTCTAGGGTTACTTTGATATCGGCCTAACATTCCTACAACGAAACTAATATCTGGCCGAGTGCATGTTTGAGCATACATCAAACTTCCAACCAGCGATGCATAGGGAATGGATTCCATTGATTTTCATTCCAAATCATTCTTTGGACATTGCAATTCACTGAACTTGTCCCCTTTATGAATTAGAACTATTCCTGTAGAGCAATTTTCCATTCTAAATCTCTCTAATACTTTATTGATATAGCCTTTCTGAGACAATCTTAACAATCCTTGTGATCTATTGCGAAATATTTCTATTCCTATCACATAGGATGCCTCATTCATATCTTTCATTTCAAAAGTTTCAGAGAGAAATTTCTTGACATCATGCAACAAACCCATGTCATTAGCAACCAAAAGAATGTCATCGACATATAAGACTAATATAATGAACTTACTCTCACTGACCTTCATATAGATACACTGATCAATGGTGTTCTTTACAAAACCATATGATGTAATGGTATTATTAAACTTAATATACCATTGTCGAGAGGCTTGTTTCAGTCCATATACCGATTTTTTTAATTTACACACCAAATTTTCTTGCCCTGTGGTTATGAAACCTTTAGGTTAGTCTATAATAATTCTTAAGGAGTCTTTCTTATAAACCGGAGAGAAAGTCTCATTATAGTCAATACCATCCTTTTGAGTGTAACCTTTAGCAACAAGTTTGGCCTTATACCTTTCGATGTTACCTTTTGAGTCTCACTTGGTCTTGAAAACCCACTTACAGCCAACTTGTTTTGATCTTTCAGGCAACTCCACTAGTTCCCAAACTTGATTTACATCCATCGATTTTATCTCCTCCTTCATGGCATTAAACCACTTTTCAGAATCATTATATTCTATGACTTGTTTAAATAAGACTAGATCTTTATTAATACTTAATTTAGTTTCATGTTCAAGTGAATAAACCACATAATCATTCGATATAGCTAATCTTTTCTGTCTTGTAGACCTTTATAATGTCATTTCTTGTGGTATCACTTGCTTATTTGTAACTTGCACATTGTCACTTGGTTTATCTCTTATGTGTTCACTTTGTGTGTTTCGAATATCAATTTGTTGTCTTTGCATGTCGCATAACTATGATGCAACAAAAGGAACAACAACTTGAGTAGAAACACTTGGTGTAGGGATAACAACTTGAGTAGAAGTGCTTACTATGGATCTTTCATTTTGTAATTCTTTAATATCCACTTTTCATGATTTCCCATTCCCACTGAATTGACCATTTTCAATGAACCGAGTATTGTCAGATTCAACTATTCTAATACTATGGTTAGGACAATAGAACCTATACCGTTTGGACTTTTTAGGATAGCCAATGAAGTAACTACTAATGGTTCTTGCATCAAGCTTTCTTTCATGTGGATTATATATCCTTACTTCTGCTGAACAACCCCAAACATGAAGGTGTTTTAAACTGGGTTTCCTACCTGTCCATAACTCATAAGGAGTCTTAGGAACAGCCTTACTAGGAATCTTATTTAGCAGATATATAGCAGTTTTTAAAGCATGCATCTACAAGGATAAAGGTACAGTACTGTAACTTAACATACTCCTAACCATATCCATAAGTGTGTGATCTGCCTTTCCGCTACACTATTCTGTTGTGGTGTACCAAGCATTGTATACTGTGCACATATGCCTCGACTTTCAAGAAGTTTTGCAAATGGACTAGGACATTGTCCACTTTCATTAAATTTTCCATAATATTCACCACCCCTGTCTGACTTAATCACTTTCACTTTTCTATCTAACTGCCTTTCCATTTTATTTATAAATAGCTCTAAGGTGTTTACTGACTGAGACTTTTCATACAGTAGATATAAATAACAATATCATGAGTAGTCATTTATAAACGTGATGAAATATTTCTCACCACCCCATGTTGAAATATCAAAGGGGTCACAAATATCAGTGTGTATTAATTTTAAAGGTTCATTACTTCTTATGGTTAGGTTCTTTGATGTGTGTCTTGTCTGTTTCCCTTTTATACAGTCAACATATACCTCTCAATTAGTAAAATCCAATTGAGGCAGGACATCACCTTTCACTAACCTCAATATCCTTTTTTTTTTTTTTTTGATATATGACTTAATCTTTGATGTCATAAGAAAGCAGAACTATCATTATGTGCATTACGTTTGTTACCTATATTATGCTCAACAAGAAATAGAGAATCAGTATACATAACATCAAAATTAAAATGGTACAAATTATCAACCAAAGTACCAGATCCATAATAGTACGAATGTCTATATAATGAAAATACACTATTTCCAATCTTAAAGTTAAATCCTACTTCATCCAACTTTGCAACAAAAACTAAATTCCTAACACATTCAAGAACATAGAGACACTTTTCTAGATCTAGGTGACACCTAGTATCCAAAATTACTCTGTACGTCCCAATTCCTTCTATTTGCGCCTTCATTCTGTTTCCCATATAAAGGAATTTCTCAATTCTTGTTATAGGCTGGATTGAAAGGAATCCCTATATAATATGTGACACATGAATAGTAGCTCCAAAGTATAACTACCAAGTATTATTAGGTACTTCAATTATATTTGATTCAAAACATACTGATATACAATACATACCTTTCTTTTCAAACCAAGCCTTTCTTTTTGGACAATCTTTCTTAAAGTGACCAATCTTTTTACAGAAGAAGCATTTTTTACCCTTGTAAATCTGACCTCTAGTGACTTTCATAGAGGTTTTGTCCTTCTTCTTATCCTTTTTATATGGTCTAAACTTGTTACTGTTAGCATCATTATGAACAGTAAGATGAATAGAGTGATCTTTCATCTTCTTTAATCTCCCTTCCTCCTGAACTAACATGACCCTAATTTCTTGAAGGTTCAATTTCTCTTTGATAGTGTTATAATTCACTTGGAACTGACCAAATTCAGGAGGTAGTGAGTTGATGATGAATTGAACCAAAAAGAATTTACTCACATCCATGCCTATTGTTTTCAACTTTGATGCTAGATTAGTCATACTAGTCACATGATCATGAATAGGCTGTGACCAATCAAATTTCTTAGTCGTCATCTCACTCATTAGGCTTCTTACAATGGATTTATCAGTTATATCTGATTTAGAGTATTCCTTAATTCTCATCATAAATTCCCTTGCATTTTCTATCTTAGGCATAAATGGCTTGACATTTTCAGCTATTGTCATTCGCATTAAATTTAAATTCAACCTGTTAGACCGTTCCCAAGCCTCATGAAGAGACTTATCAGATTCTGTACTGGTCTCAATAATGGCTATAGGCTTTTCATCCGAGATGACTGCTAAGTCCAAACCCAAAACACCTAAGTGAAACTGAATATGCTCAGACCATTCTGCATAATTTAGCCCATTGAATTTGATCATTGCATTGCCCAAGGTGAACATATTATTGCAAGCTGTAAACATAATCCAAATTTATACATTAATGCTTTAAATAAACTCAAATGGATTCTTATACATATATTACAAACTTTGATTATGTATTTAAGTTCACCTTTGGGTAATCCTCAAATATATAATTTTAATCAATAATGATACTAATTTAGATATACTTTGATAGATCAATCAATCATACTAAAGTTAACATGAATGTTATCTTTAAATATATAATCATATTTACTCAGTATATCAATGAATCTCTTTTAGTATCATTAATTATAAGTAATGATCTATTTTTGGATGATCTCCTAACTTTATAATTAATAATCACAATTATTCATTTCAAATTTATATAACATTTTATTAATATTTAAAGAAATGAACAATTAAAATTTACAATCAAATACTTGAATCCTTTCTAACTAGGTTACTTTAGTAACCAACAAACTTTCAATATTTAATTGATATTAATAAATTTTAAAATTTTTAATTATTAAGATAATTCAATTTGATAAAATATCAAGAAACTATTAATGATGTGAAAAATAAGTTTGTATACTGATAATATTTGAAATAGTGTGAAAATTTCTTTTTTTTTTTTTGAGTCAACACCGGCCAATATACCGGGTATTATTCCGGTAGTCGGCTTACACCCCACCTCGGCAAATGTCAGCGGGATACCACTCCAATAGCCGGACCCCAATATTTATTAATTTCTTTCTTCCCCGTCAACCAGGACGACTAAAATGACGTGAAAAAACTAGACCCCAAGAGAGAAGGGCCGGTGGTGGACATTCGGAAAGAAGAACGAAAGGTTTTTTTTTTTTTTTTTGGGCAAATGATTTCCGGCCCAGCGACGTGGAACCCTCAGTGGCCAACATGAATGCCTTCAGTCATTTTCCCTCTATAACAAATTTAAATTACAGTATTTACAAATTTATTTTGATACCAATTATTAAAAAAAAAAATTATCAAAATTTTCAATTATGTGATGTAAAATCTTTTTTTATATAAATACTAATATATAAATTATAATAAATTTTATATATTTTTATTTATAATATTGAATTCTTATTTTAAAATAAAAATTTTTTTCTTATTTTTTTTATTTTTTGATGAATTTATTTGACTCTTCCTTTTTCTTTTTTTTTTTGTTTCTCTAATTTCTCTTATGGTAGACAAAAGGAAAAGAAATTATAATAAAAAAAATTATATTTCTTTTTTTATAATTATTATTTTTAATAAGCAGAGTAATTTTTTATTTTTCTATAACTATTATTTTTAACAAGGAAAGTGGAGAAATTTTAAACCTGAAAATCTAAATTATTATTATATTCAACCGACCATTATATTAAATTTTTTATATTTAATTATATTTTAAATAACAAATGTCACTTGTATTAATTAATTTAACATTGTTGACAAGGTTAATGGTTGATTCTAGTCTTATGAAATCATTATGTAAATTGTGGCGGAAAGCGGTAGTGGTTTAACTCCTGGGAAAATCAGTGGGGTATCAATACTTAATAAAGAAATTTGGAACAGCTTTGGGAGCCTTCAGGAGACATGGATATTTTGGATTCGGGATGTGGTTTCTCCTTAGTTAAGTTTAATCGCGACGAGGATTTGAACAAAGTGATTAATGATGGTCCATGGGTTATTCAGCTCGTTATTTGTCATTTCGTAGTTGGGAACCAAGCTCCACTCCCTCTGAAGCTTCCATTGATTCAACCTTGGTGTGGATGCGGCTACCAGAATTATCCGTTCTTTTGTATAATAAAGATGTCCTCATGGCTATTGCTTCTTGTATTGAGAAGCCTATCAAAATTGACTAGAACACCACCTTCGCAATTAGAGGTCAGTTCGCAAGACTCTTGCGTCGAGGTTGATCTAACAAAGTTGTTGATCTCTCAGTATTGGTTGAATGATCGTTGTTAAGAGGTTGAATACGAAAGTGTCCATAAGATCTGATGTGGGAGATTTGGTCACTGCCCACAATCTATTTCCGAGAACAAAGGCACTGTCAATACATCATTTGAGAAGACTCCAACCTTGCCGGCCGTTGAATCAGAATTGTTGAGCGACAAGCATAAAGTAAAATCCGGACAATCGAGAATGCATTCCTTCTTCTTTGTTTTTTTCTTTTTTTCTTTTGTCGTGTCTCCTCATAGTGTTTTGCTAAGAGAGCACTCTTGGCTTCCTCGTTCTGTTTCATGAATCTTCTTTACTGTTGAGCATACATGACATTCATTATCTCAATTAAGAAATTTTTTGGTTAGATACCTTAAATCTTCGAGAGAAGATATTTTTAACTCAATTCTCTTAGGTATACTAACCAAAACTTGCTACAAAATACTTAGGTATAGAAGATCACTTCCTAAAATTCTGATTTGATTTACCAGTTTCATTAATCACTCGTTACAATTTTTTATCTTTTTTGTTTCCTATATTTTAAGCAGTTCAAATTCCTTTCTCATGTTCAACTGTTATATTGTTATAGTCTTTTCACTTCCTGAAAATTCCTCTTTCAGCTTTTCTCATGTTTCCTGAGTTGTTTCACAAGTTATGATTCTATTAAAAATAACTTACGTGACAACTGAATGAATATAGGTTAAGACTTTAAATTGCTTGGACACCTGCTCACTCTAATTCTTGAGTTGTAACATGATTGGATTTATGGGTAGTGGTGGTACTACTCTTTCATTCTGTGCGACCTCCCAAAGATTAAAGATCTTGAAGTAGCCTTCCATCAGAACAGTTCACTAAAAATAATTGGCCTTGGAGAAAATTTTAGAGAGGTCATTTGTTGTAATCTGATAAGATTTGCTCGTAAGGTTCACTTTTGTTTTTCTCTATCTCTTGGGTTTGATGATGTGTTTTTCTCAACTTTCTTTCACTCACAAGTCCCTCAAGAACTAATAAAAGTTTTGATACTAAATTTGTTGTTCAAGAAGAGAAGAATTGCAGCACAGAATGTAAAAGGCACAATCTTCTTCTTGTTAGTTTGCATCTATTTTTCTGGTTTTTGGAGAAGAAACAATAAGAGACCTGCAAGTTTCCCAGCAAAATCTCATTTCATCGATCTTTCTTTTATATATATATATGTATATATATTGATCATTATAAATTCAAAAGCACGACACAACACCAGCTTATACAAGAAGCAACCTTTTAAATTTAAACTCAAATACAAGTTTGCTTGCTAAGGAAGTTAATAAAAAAAAAAACCCAAATCAATACCGCTGCTCCTCAATTGACCAACTTAACAGAATTTTGAAGCTTTGGCGGGAAACTTGACAAAAATACTGGAATCTCACACTTGGGATGAAAAGCAGCAGCACCACCTTCATGTTTACATCCATTCTGATTTATGCTATGCAAACGACTTGGCTACCAGCTTCTATTTATGAGGAAATTGACAAGATTACTCATCGGTTTATTTGGACGTCTGATTCTGAAAAAAAGGCATTCAAATGATGAAGTCTTAAAGTTGAAGGTAGACTAGGCCTTCGACAAGCTTGTGGGCTTTGCTAGGAAAATTGAGCTGGGAGGTTCTTTGGGACATTGACAAGCTTTGGGTCTTTATTATCAGGTATAAATACTTAAACTCAGCACGCTCGGTCCGAGCTTACTCTGATATGGAGTCTGATACTTAGAGGGCGATTTCTATAAGTTTTAATGCTCTGGAAAATGGATTTGGCTTCTGTATCGGTTCAGGCTCTAGTGTAGCTCTTTGGTTCGATCGTTGGGCTTCGCCGGAGCTGCTGGCTACTTTGGCTCCTTCTATTCCTCCTAGTGAGAAGGGATTCCGGGCGAGCAATATTATCTGGAATGGGAAATGGGAATTAAATAGTCTTTTAACTCATCTTCCCCTGGAGGTTCAAAACCTGATTGTCTCGATGTCTCTCCCACGCCACTCCCCATGTGTGGATACCGTCTCTTGAATAACGAGTTAAAATGGGTGCCATTTAGCTGGTGCTGGGTACAAATGGCTAGCTCAAAGTTAGTTCTCGCCAGAATGGGAGGCATTTGTGGGTAGGCTCATGGAAGCTAAAAGTTCCTTAGAAATTCAAAACTTTCCTTTAGCTTATAGTCAAGGGTAAATTGCTAACCAACACCGAGCGGATGAGAAGGGTTTGTGTGAGTCCCCGGTTTGTTCTCGATGTCTTTCAGAGTCGGAAGATATTCTTCATTTGCTGCATGACTGTCCTCGTGCTCGAAGGGTGTGGGAGGATCTTTACTCTAATACTTTTCCTCCTCTTTTTTCCATGATGCTTTAGAGGAGTAAGCTAAAACAATAAATATGGGATACAGTAGGCGTTCGTTTTTTAAGCCGTCAAGGACTGTTATTTTTGTGAGCTTGCTGTTCTATGTGGAAGGCGCGGAATGAGGAAATCTTTCAGGATAGTAGGGCTAGTGCATTCCTTCAAATACGAAAAATCCACAATCTCTCCACGGATGTTAGATCTAGCTTTGTTCCTCCTGAAGAGGATACATCTTATTCTCCCTGACTAGTATGGTGCGACATGTCTCCAAAGGGCTCCATGAAAATCAATACTAATGGTCATGCCCAAGGGAATCCTAGTAAGGCAGGCTTTGGTGGTATGTTGTGCAATGAATTTGGAGTTTGGCAAGGAGGTTTTATGGATTCGGCTGGTGTATGTACAAATATGGTTGCTGAGCTGCGGGGTATTAGGTGGAGTTTGTAAGCAGCCTAGGAGAAGGGTATTCGTTGTGTTATTATTGAAACTGATTCTATGGAAGCTTTGTATCTGATAAATCGTCAGATACTCGAATTACATCCTCTCGCTTTCCTGCCATGTGAAATTTGGAATCTATGCGAAAGGACTTGGACGATGGAGTTAAAAACATATACTGAGGGAAGGCAACTCTTGCACGGATTACTGCACAAAGAATGGTGCTCACTGTTCTTCTCGCAAAGCTTGGCTTGGTCATCCTCCGGTGGGCCTTAAGTTGCTTTTGGATGGTGATAGAAATGACATTGTTTTCCTTAGAGGCTAGCAGTTTATTGCTTTGATTTCTTTTTCTTATGTACTCAAAAAAATAAAAAAATATTTATTTATTTATTTATCTAAAATTTAATTACTCCTTTAACTTTCAGAATAAAATAAAAATAACCTTCAAAAAATAAAATTTTATTATATTTTTTAAAAGGTTCAATAATAAATTGAAATTTCGTTCGTTTCTAGATGGGAGAAGAAAGAGACGAGAGCAGTCTTGATCTTGATATGGACCATAAAGAAGACAGAAGCAAGGCTTAAACAGACAGTATTCGACGCCAAAAGCAATGAAATCATCAAGATACAACTCACATGTCAGCCCACCAAAATTCCTTAAATATGCTTTTGAACTATTACCTTCTCGATGCATGCAAACTATCTAATTCGCATGCCAAATAAAACCACCCTCAACGATTTTCTTGCATCCAAGACAATAATATGATCGAAAAGGGCAGAACTAGAATAGTAGGAATTGGGACAATGTTTTGTAAATTGAACCGATCATTAAAAAAGGGCAAATCAAATTTCATAGTTAACTGATTTAACTAATTAAAACAAGATTTTAATTTGTTAAAATAGATATTTCATAATAAATATATATTTATGTAACTGTAATTTTAAAAGATAATCATTACATCCGATATATTTTTGACTAAAATCATTTTTATTAGATTAATTTAAAGATTTTTTTACCTAAAAACTTATAAAAATAACCTTTACTATGTATTAGATCTGGCTGTTGCTCACACCCAAAAAAAAAAATACCTCATGCACGCACAAAAAGTATTGTGGACCCTATTTTTGCTTAGTTATTGTGTGTGTATACGGCGATTTACGACATAGTAATACAAATTGTTATTAAATTTTAGTTTTAATAACTAAATTAAAAAACTAAACAAAATTTATAATTTAATTATAGTTTCAACAAAGTTTTAAAATTAAACTATAATTTATTTATAATTAAAGTCAAAATCTTTTTCATTACAAATTAAACTAATTTTACAATATTTTAACTTATTTCAATAAATTGGACTAGTTTAAATTTTGATTAGTTTTTAAGATCAAAGTTAAATGGTCTAACCAATCAATCCAATTTAATTTTCAATTTTCAAAACATTGAAGTGGGACGGAAGAATAAAATAAACATTTAAATAAATAAAATGAGGAGACAAAGTTGAAACACAACTAAATTTATGGAAAAACAAGATGTATTCTCTACAATTACTTTGTAGACCAATCGAAAAGGATATAGCGGTACTTGGTTGCATCTTTGTCATGGGTAACAAATATCACTCAGCTCAGATTCGGCCACTCCTATAGAACATTTCACCCCAGAGAAATAACGAAGAATCAATTAAGAATGGACATAATCTAAAAATTTTATCATATTGTATGTGAAATTAGAGGCATGTTAAAGAAGCATTGAGAGAAGAGAAGGGAAAATGTCTTCTTTTAACTTTTTTCAGCCTTAATTTTTGACAAAGAGAAAATACTCCTCGATCAGTTCGACTATAGACTGGGTCCCCGAAACCGACCGAGGCCCTTTTTCGGTCAACCCTTCGCTAAATTGCCAATTTTGCTTTACCAACTAAAGGCCATCCAACACCGAAGAGCTACCTCCTCAGATCTCGCATAGCATCAACGAGAGCATAAAAAACAAAATACTTTCAAAGATAATTTGTTCCAATCATATTACATGACACATTTTCTAAGAGGTTACCTGTATCAAAAATAATTTCGAATCAGGAACAAAAATACGTGGCTATTGATGGATGGTGCATGTTCCATAAACCTGATACCAGACACCACAACAGAATCCTAAATAAACACATACCCACAAACAACCAGAACAACAGCAGTCTGGACGCCGTGCTCAAAAGTAGTATCTGCTAAAACCGATGTAGCTCCCTTTCCTCGGTTAAAAAAGTCTTTGGTATGCCGACATCTTTCAGTATCTCCAGTCGTTATGTACTAGTATAACCTTGATGGTTGCGGTGACACCATGTGCAAAATTGCTCCAAACACACCAAGAACCAATTGCCCACTAACTCAGCAATAAAACATCACATCTTTAACATTATCCTTGATACTAGGAAGAGGCTGAAACTCCAAATACCCCCCTGTTGTGGTCCTCCCACTTGAAGATCCACCATCCGAAGTTCCACCCTCGGTGTAGTAACGAGCCCGAAAAGCTGCCAGATGGGCGTAGTAAGCGGGAGGCACTGCATAATATGGAACAAATTAGCATGTAGAATAATAATAAATCATAAAAAATCAACCAGGGAGAAATCAAATCAGGGTCAAACCTATAGAAACTGATCTGGTGCACCTTGCATACCTGAAAATGATGGGTACAAATAATTACAATACCATCTAACTTAAGGAACGCCATAAACTATCTTACACAAACTAGTTCAAGTACAACTTTAAAATATTACGTGTAACATAGATTGTTGGTCAGGACTTGCAACTGATCAGCCGTAAATCGGTTTTCATCCCACAAGACATGGTAATGTGTGGGCCTGCTTGTGCCCTGCATGCATCACACATTAGACAAATCATGTTGCTTATTTGAGCATCAAAGTGGACTCCACATCAAGAGCAGTGGCTCACTATAGGTCAAATTTATTATTAGGCTGATATAAATCTAACCTGAATTCCAGCATGACTATTCAGAAAGAAGTCAAACTCTCTTGGATGACAGATCTTAGACTCCACCACAGTTCCTGTAAGGAATACAAAAATCAGTTCATGCAAAGAATGAAGCACTGTAAACCATCAAAAGAAAAGACTTAAACCTGGGCGTATGTTCCCACTCCTGTCTGTCTCATCACGATTGTTATGTTCAGCTGGAAAAAGGCGCGTGTGGTGCCTCTTCTGAACCACAACAAACGTAACTGGAGGCAAGTATCCCTCCTCCAAGGATGTACAAGCCTGGAATGAAGAAAATCGCATACGCACAATAGCTTTAGTGAAGAAACATTCTACAAAAGAGATTGACTAATCATATCCATCATGATAATCACATAATTATCCTTAAAATTTCTGTCAGCTTGCAGATCTTGAGAATGATTACAGATGAGAGAGAATTTAGTAAAGTGAAGAAAAAAGGTACAGTATACAAGTAGCAGGTGAAGCACACAAAGATTGAATCCCTTTACCTGAACACACATACAACCATACAGAAAAGCCAAATCTGCACTAAATGGCTCATAATCTAAATTGAAACAATGCATTGGGATTAAATCTTGGTACCTTTCGTATCGCATCCATCTCATATAGCAGAACCTGGTTAAATTGCCCTTCACTAACACCATCTCTGCCATGACGTGCCACCATAGGACATCAGATACATTTGCACCCAGAAGATATTCTGGAATTTCAAGACAAAGATTGTTACCTGTAAAATATTATCCTATGTGGTTTAAGCCCTGTAGATCTCTTGAAAAAGATCAATAACTCCCTGCAGGAAAACAAAGGGGGAGGAGGAATAGCTTAAACCATTTCAGCATAAAATATGAACAATGGGAAAGGAAAAAAAAATGCAAATGGCTCACCGAACCATTCCTGCATGAACCAATCCTTTTTTAGGATCCTGATGTGATTTGTAAAGATCTTGAATAATTTCCTCCCTGTGGGCTTGTGCAGACACCAATCCCCTGTACTTGGTCACCTCGGGCCAATCCATAGAAGCCACAACCTGTGCCAGTCAATTTAGCCCATTAGCATGATGGAGAAAAGCATACTTGAGCCAGGGGATGACTTACTGCAGCAATAGATGCATTAGAATCGTCACCCGGTTGTGGATGGGTAACATCAGCACCAAATATGATGGTCGGTTGATCAGTCAAAAGAGGAACATCACCCTGTAACACATTGTTACGGCCACCAACCTATAGTTTTCCACTCCCCAATTTATACATGTAAGAGTAGCCAATGAAACTCAATGACAAAATATGCACAATGAAAGAAAGACCGACCTTAACATTAATTTTCAGGGCCACATTCTCAAAATATTGTTTGCTAAGTTTTCCTGCCTGCCTAGGCTGACAGCACTGGGAGACAATTCCCAACTCAGTTTCACAGATTCGTTTGATTTTTCCTGCAACCAGGTAGCCACTCTGTTTAAGCAGGCATAAGAACAGTCTATGATGAATCTCAAATCAAGTTCCACTACTAACCATATGACCCGCTTATGTCAGGTAAAATGATAATTAACAGCTGCAGCTGCTTTCCCGGCTGGTTTCCAAGTTTTGCTGCAGATTGCTTGTGTGTATCAGCAAGAACCTTCTCAATTTGGCTTGGATTGGCTGAACGTATTGGCATGACAGGGTTTGGATTGAATTGCTGGCATTACAATCAGGAACCCAAAAATTTATTTACCAAGATAAAATTAAAACATAAAAGGAAAGGAAAAGATAGAGGGCGAAGGGCTACAAGATGAAACTATACCATGCCTTTGCTCGAGCACATTTCAATCAATTGCCTACAGAATTCAAATGGCAGATCCTGGTGGACTCGTGTAGAGAAGTTTACACAAGTCCAAAATTCCACTCTTCCACCATTAATCATTTTCTGGAGAGAAAAAAGAAATCAAAAGTTCAGTTAAACCTTCCAACGCACCAAGCCTTTATGATCAAATTATAATTTAAGCACAGGGTCCGACAAAAGCACTTACGTTCTACAACTAGAAAACCCAAAAGGTTTCTACAGCAATCAATAACAATGGAGAAATTTCCATGCAAAATTTCTGCACTAACATAACAAAACCCTGCAAAAGACAGGATAAGCATATAGGAGGATAAAGTGCACCTTGTTAATCATATTCCATTGGCCCGACTGGGGATTAGCAATTCGTTCTCGTCCAGATTCATGGTACTTAAGCTGCAGATACAATGTAGTGAAGAAACATTTTGAGGATGCTTCAAACACACGGGAATTAGAATAAAGTAAGTTTAGCCATGCATCTAGAAATATGGAACAGGATTCCCATTACCGTTGGAGGTGGCAAAACACGAGCACCAACGGATGTAAGTTCTTCCACCACTTGAACTCCAAATTCACCTCTCACAAGTTCATCCCTACTATATCTGTTTCTTGTTACAGTCTGCAAGTGTCAGCAGAAGCCATTAATATCTACAAGAACAAATTCCATAAAAGATGCGAAAAGAAAATGTTGCATGTGCTAAAAATTACAAACCTGCTCAATGTTTTTCTCCCTATCTCTCGGACGTTGGCAGGTTGCCCTAAGCAATGCTGTCACTTGCCTTTCATTCAATTTCTTTGAGTATCTTTGTCCTTTTGCAATTCTACAAAGCTACACAGCAAACAAGACATTAGTTTTCAATAGCCCACAAAACGAATAAAAACCAATAAATCTGTCCTCTACAAGTGCGAACCTCCATGGGTAAGAAAACAGGTTTGGATTCTGACCCTGACTGTATGGCTGGCAAGGAAGTGTACCTGAGCCCAATGTTGTACTTTTCTAGGAAATATTGAACAACGGACATTTGGGTTCTCTTATCATCCAGAGTAAAACTGGGTAAAAAATGAGGCAGCCTGGTTAAAATAGAATATGAAACAGTACTGCAAAAAGTAGAATGCTCCTCTGAACTTCGCACAATAAATGCATAAAAATTGTTTTGGATAACACACAATTGCATCCAGGCCTACCCTAAAAATCAAAACTAAAACAATGTGTCATGAATGATATAAATAAACCATAAATATTCTCTGTTTTAAATGTTGATGCTACTCATAGAACACTCAAAAGATTAATTATAAAAACTTTTTCCCTAAAACAAATTTGCAAAGGTTGCAAAAACACTCTAATTAAAAAGCAAGGGAAAGAAAAGGAAAAGAAAGATCCACATGCCAAACTCTCTAGATTATTTTTGTACAAGAGGAGGCAGCTTAGCAATTCTGAACAGAGACTTTACAAAATGGCAAGAACAAGGTCAGCCGACAAAGCACATGAAGTCAAAACCCAATCTTCACTAGCATAATTAATCACAACAAACTTGATATGCACAAAATCTATCATAAGTGAAACTCAGAAGCTCACTTTAGTTTGCTCAACGGTTGAACAGATAAGCCAGTGATCTTGTAACTTGCAGTCCTGTGAGTCAGTTCTACCTTAATTCCTTTCAAGGCCTTCTTCACCTGTGCAATACAGAAAAATGGCAAAATTATATAAGAATCAATAATTCATGATGGAAAATTAGTGGCGTAGCAAAATGAATCCCTAAATAATCAAGATACAACCAAGTTGCTTTTCAAGTAAATCATAAATTACAGGTTCATCAGCCCTTTTTTCCCAAGTCTTTTATTTTGAAGGTTCTTGAACCAACCAAAAGAAATCCTGGACAAAAGAAACATCACTAGACCATTTTTTGCCCAAAATTCAACAACGAACATAGCTTGACATTTTCCTATGCTCATCCTTTCCACAATGCCTAATCTTGCAAATCATTCACTTATCATTAACTCAAACTAAAGATCTAGTCATATGACAAATATACCTTAGCACGGTCTTGATCAGAGAGCGGCCTCGATTTATCTCTGAAATTAAAGTGCTTTGCAATAAAATCAGTCACCAGAATTGGCTCATAAAAAGCCCTTGCTGACACATCTGCCATGTGAAATGTAGACATTAAATATAAAATCACAGTTCAATAAAAAACACCAAGCACCACCATTTAAGTATGGCATCCAAAACAAACCAAATGAACAGAACCATACCAATGTTTAAGGATAGACCCATCTGTGTAGGTCGTAGACTTTGATAAAATCCTCTCCAAAAATCAAGACCGTCACCTAGCTCACCCATTGGCCCCAGTGAGGTTGAGAAGAAAGACCTCCCAACAGGAATATACCTGGAAGAAATTTCAAATCATTAACTGCACTTGATAATATAGTAAATCATGATCATCGTAGTCAAATGCAAATAAGTAGAGAAGAGCCAAAAACATCTTGAAGTGCTTAGCAGGAGTTACAATTTTGAGGGTGGCGTTCTAAGAACAATGTCCAGAACTTGTATAGTTTCCTGCGGTACATCCAATTGCCTACCACCTAGAAATTGGTGTAAATGATGAACATCCACCTTTGTTGCAAATTTGATAGCCACTTTAAATGGCCGTTCCTTCCTGCATAAGAAGCAACACGATGATTGTCTACCTTAAATCAAAAATGAAAGTGTAAAAGCAAATTTATAGCCACTGCATATACATGTAGAAAAGCATATGTGAGCACAGCTGTAGATGTACCATTGTACACAGTAACGGCACAAAGATTAGCTACCTGGTTGTCCTGGATGACCCAGCATTGCCATCTTTCTGAAGAAGATTCACAACAAATTCCTTTGATTCAAAAGGCAAAGGCCCAGCAGTGTATAGGCTTTTTCTGCCATCATAAGCTGGCTTCCTACCGCCAAGATGCAAGGCACCATATTGTTCAACAAGCCGAGACATAACATCCCGATTTACTAGCTTCGAGGTCACCTCGGGCCTTATAGTGACCTGAGTTATATTAATAGAAATTGCCAAAAACCCATCTCTGAATGAGTGCAGAAAACTGAAGCATGGAAAAATGTCTATATCATACATACACCGTATCAGCATTTTAGAATATGAAAATTTTAAAATACAGAATTTGTAAAACGCCAAAAAGAAATTCCACAAGAAAAAAAGAAAAGTTCTGAGTCAATCTTCTGAGTCAATCACTTCCTTTTCCTGCTGCAGGAGAAAACCTTCTTTCTTTAAAAAGACAGAGTTACGAAAACCAAAAGAAAAACAAAAAAAAAAAAAAAAGGTAACCTTACACAAGGGAAGGGTCGCAGAAACAAACAGGATCACCAGAACGCAAGGAATAAACGTAAAAGTGAAAAAAATAAACAACAAATGTATCAAAAAAAAAAAAACATGTAACTTAAATCGGCTGTCCCACTAAGCAACCCTTCCTTACTCGTGGATTTTTTTAAGAAAATAGCAACTAATTAACAAAAGGATCGCAGAATGAGCATTAATCCGAAAAATGAAACGATTACAAAAAAGAAAAGAAAATGTTTAACAAATCAGGAAAAACCATCGTATAAACCGCTCCAAAAAATGGAAGAAAGCATCTATATAAAATTGGCACATGTTCAACTAAACAAAAATGCTGCACGAACTAAAAATTTGAAAAACATGACTGTTGTCCATGAATTTCTCTCTGCGGTAGATTGAGATTCTTGTGACACACTGAAAAAAATGGGGAAGTTAGAGAAGAGGAAAGAGAGAGAAGGAGCAGAGGGAAGAGAGAGTGTGTGAGAGTTACATCATAGTGATGCAGATCTTTTTCCGCAACTTGAACCAAAAAGTGATTTGCCTTCACGATGCATCTCTTCCCAATGGTACCGAATCCAGGTCTCGGCGGGGGAACACGAGCCTTAGATGACGACACTGCTTTGGACGTCGTACTCAAATCAGCCAATGCAAGCTTCTTTTCAACGTCAGCGGTTATCTGAACCACGGATGAAGAGCTAGAAGCAGCCGCCTGAACCACATGAGCAGGCGGCGCCGTCGAAGAAGACGACGCGACTGTAGAAGGAGCAGCAGAAGTAACAGGCGGCGGGGCTCGCGAAGTCAGCGGCTGGGCGGATGACTCCGGCCGAGGAAATGCAACCGGAGTAGCAGCACTGGCCGGAGCGGAGCCATGCACGGGGCCTGCTCCGCGCCCACCTCGGCCCCTGCCGCCATCGCCACCTCGGCCCCTGCCGCCATCGCCACCGCGGCCGCCGCCGCCGTCGCCACCGCGGCCTCGACCGCGACCTCCGCGCTGAAACGATGGCGGATGATCATCACCGTAAGAGGCCGGCCTCCGACCACCGCCACGGCGAGACATTGCTTGATTTGATTCTGGAGAGAAGAAGGAAAGTGCGGAGAGGTTTCTACAATTTTAGAGGCAGATGCGATGAGAGTGGGTGTGAGACTGAGAGGAAGAGACGTCGTGGGCGGATAAATTTATACCCAAAAAACAAATACAAAAGAAAAAGAAAAAGACAAAGACAGAGGGCAGACCAGTAGAATTTTTTCCTGACGATTATACCCTCCATGTTTCTGTAGTGTAATTAATTAAATTTCGGGGGCGGTCTCTCTCCTCGTTTCTCTCAGAACTGAAGAAATTTTTGAGAAACAAACAATAAATAATACACAGGGGAACAAGTAACTGAAAATTTTCGCAGTTTTGAATGCCAGATAAATTGCTACTAACTTACTAATATGGAAAGACAAAAAAAAAAAGAATAAGTAAAAATAATTCGACGGCACGAGCCACGACAAAACTCCAGTCGTTCAGGGGTAAAACAGTCACTTTGCTATCAAAAAATTGTACGGGAACCGCGTTGTGTGGAAGCAACGTTCCGGTTTCCCCCCCCCACATCGGCCCCACAGTGCTCAAGATCGTCTCGGTGGGCCCGTGGAGGTGTGGGATCCACAACACATCGTCTCTCCAATTTGTTTCATTTCCCTACTTCCTCGCAGCGCACTCCCTCGTAAGGTCAGCAAAGGTAAGCCGACGATCCTTGGTCTACGGAATTTGCACGAGAGCTTTCTTCGGGGGGGAAGTATTCAGTTGTAACGCGCGAGTAATATTGGTGGACACGTTTCGAGCAGATATTCGTAGACCTTTGGAAATTCTAGACACTAAGCCAATGAAAGCTGTGCTCTATAGTTCTCTCCACGGACTTGAGAGTGTAGATTAATCAGCGCACTTCCTTTTTTTTTCTTCCTTCTGTTTTTTTTTGCCCTTTTTAGGTGGTTTTTTGGACTTTTACTTTATGTTTAGAAAGACAAAATCAATTCTTAATAAGAAATATATTTACAGGACTTTCTTGGGATGGGCGAAGTGACTTTTTTTTTTTTTTTTTTAGTGGCCTGTATTTCCCGCGAATAAATATACAAACTTGTTTATCATACGAATATATGTATAAAATTAGTTTTTAAACTCAGCGCGCACTATGCAATTTATTTATTTATTTATTATTCAATATGAGAATTTTAATATAGAGACAATAATTTAAATAACATAATTATTATTAAAGATGAAAAAATATGTAAACCATTTACTTGATTTTCAAATACAATTATGTGATCCCTTTTTAAATCAATTTCTAACCATATTAATTCATTTGTTTCTTTCAATTTCTTGAATAAAAAATTTTCAACAAATAATTAAAAAAAATAAGTGTCAAATTATCAACATTTATATAAAAAATAATTCTTAATATTAAGAAAATAGAGTAAAGAGATTTAAAAAATTCTATTATAAATAGAATATTTTTTTAAAAAAATTATTTCTAGATTATAAAAAAAGTATCATTTTGAATAAATAACTTTTTAATATTTATAATTTGAGTTAATAACTTTAAAATTAAAAAAAAAATCATGTCACTATTGTTACAAATAGCACATAATTGAGTCATATCTATTAATTAGGCTATTAAGTATCTATGTGACATTTAAAGTGTACAAACCGTTCTCTTAATTTATAAAAGGACAAGTTGAGTTAGTTATTTTGTTGATTCACCTGAGTCTTGCTCTCTCTCCTCACCAAACCCATTTTCTCTTTTATGGGAATGAATTGTTACGTTAATAATTATGGTTATTGATGGATGATTAGATTATAAATTATTGATTTAATACACAATTAAATCACCATTGTCTTTATTGAAAATTTTAGCTACAAAACCCTAACTCATATAATACTTACTCACCAAATGCCTTACTTCACTTTATTAGAAATATTAGGTGGCAAAGTCATAGTCTTTAGACCAAAAAACTAAGGAAACAAAAAGAGTTAAGATATTTATAGACAACAGAAGCTAAAAGGATTAGACTTCAATCATGTATTGTTATTGCAATCAAGTTACCACTTTAAAGACGTCATAACAGAGATGAATCCTAGCCAACAATTTAAAACATGTTTTATATTTCTAGTACGTATAGCTCTTTATAATCTTTCTTTTTTTGTAAAAATAAGATATATTTAAACTTAAAATTGTTCAACTTTTCTTATGGTGGAAAATATAAGATGCATATGTTTTTTTTTAATGGATTGATCCATAATCTATACAAAGGCAAAACAAATTATATCTAAACTACTAAGGAAGGCCACCACTACTAAGAATATAATAAGAAAAGAAAGAAAATAAGCAAGATGCTTATTATTCTTCCTTATTCTTACATTGGTCTTGTTGATTATGCTTGTAATTGCAAAGCCATAACAAAATGATAAAGAAGAAATCAAACAAAAAGTTTAGGGATATGTGTAATTCATGGTGAACAATAAAATGTAAGTAAGATGTTTACTATTCTTATTTATTTTTACTTTGATGATTTCATAACTCTCTCTTCTTTAATTTCTTTGTCTAGAGAGGAGATATTATTCTTTTATGGTTTTTAATTGTGTTTTTTGTGGTTTTGGCAAACTAATCTAAGTTGAATTAAAGTTTTGTTAATAAAATTCTCAGCAAAAAATAATAATGACCAACTGTAAACTAAATCAATAATTTGTAATATGATCATGCACTTATGACAATAATTACCTAACAATGCACTCCCATACAAAAAAAAAAAAGAGGTCTGGTGAGGATACAAGGCAAGATTATGGTAAGTTAGCAAAGTGGACTAACTTAGCATGCCCATATCAATAACTTTTGTTGATTAGGAGAAAGGTTTGTACAATTTAAACATCACGCAAATACATACTAGCTTAATTAAGGGATGTGACCCAATTGTGCATTATTTGTAATGATAGTTACATGATTTTTTTTCAATTTTAAAGTTATTAATTCACATTACAAAAATTAAAAAATTATTGACCCAAAATGTTGACCCCCTCAACAATATAAGTGTTGAGTTTGTTCTTTTCAAAGAATACTAAAGGTTATATTAAAAAAATGAAATGCCAACTAAAGAAATCATTAAATAAGAAGTAATCAAAATAGAAAATGAATCAAAACAACAAAAAAGTATCTTAAAGAGAGAAAACATTGAATAAGATACAAAAATGGAAAAAAAAAAGAAAATGGGCATATAAAATTAATTTGAATGGAAATCAAATTTTGTAGTGCAATAAAATATGAATTTATAAAAATATAAAGTCACAATTTTTCAAAATTGTTTTGCTCTAGTGCACAATCATTATAAATAAATAATTCTAACCAACATTATGATGATGACATTTTGTTATAATATTGAAGTATAAATTGTAGTACAATAGAAAGAATGGAAATATAAGTTATAAAGAAGAAAATTTTGGTCATTTGGTTTAAGTAATATTAATCAATAAAATTATATACAAATACAAATGAATTAAGAAAGGATAAGTTAAAAAGAAGGAAATGTATATGGTTTGGTTTAAGCATATTACTTTATTTTTTTGTCTTAACCGATAATTTTGTCTTATCATTTTTTTTATTAACTAAAACTATAAAACAAAAATATAAAATATTCTCTTTTTTTTTTTAAAGATAAATAAATCTTCCTAAATTTAAGCATTTTGCCACTTTAACCGAAAAAAAAAAAAAGCCTCTAAAAATTAAAGAGAGCAGAACTATACTATTGATTGTATAAAAACACGCTCTAAAGAAGTGTTCTTGAAAAGTAATAAATCGAATTTGTTATTTAATAAAAAGATCAAAATTCATATTTTAATTAATGAGAATAAAATTTTAATTGACTAAACTAATATTTAATATATATAATGATAAAAAAAAGTTTTATATAATAATTTTTAATTGTAACCATTTTTATTAGTTCAATTTAAAGATTTTATTACCTAAAAACTTATAAAAAAACCTTAACTATGGATTAAATTGCATATGTATGTCGCGTCTTTTTGTGTGTGAATAAAAATTGTTATTAAATTTTAATTTTAATAATTAAATTAAAAATTTAGATAAAATTTATAATTTAAACAAAGTTTTGAGATTAAATTGGAAATTTTTATATTAAAAAAAATTTGTATGACTACAAATTGGGTCAAGTTTTTAATTTTTTTTCCTTAGTTTAGGCAAGTTTGACTAGTTTAAGTTTTTTTTTTCTTAATTTTTAAATTCAAAATGAATTGGTAATTTAATTGATTAATAGTTTAACAATCATGATCCAATTTAATTTTCAAAACATTGATTGGAGGTGGAATAAATGAATAAACATTTAAATAAAAAATAAGAAGCCAACATTGAAGCACAACTAAATTTATTAAAAAAAAAAAAAGACAAGACAGAGATTCTCTATAAGATATAGTAAATCAGTTGAAAGGGATGTAACTTAACTTGGTCAAATCATGTCATTCCTAAATAATATTTCACCCCGAGCAATAACGAACGAAGGATCAATTAAGATTGGACGTAATCTTAAATTTTTATCATATCGTATATAAGAGTAAAAGCGTTTTTAGGAAGTATTGGAGGAAGAAAAAAAAGGAAAATCTCTTTCTTTTTCTTAGTCTTAATTTTTGTGGTGAGAAAATACTCTTAAACTCAGTTCGACAGGACGTGGATTCCTAAAACCCAATTTCGTGATTGTCTTCCACTTTGGGGAGCACGGGCCCCATCAAACGCCTCCAAGAAAGAAGATTCTGATCCTGAAAGTGACCAACGAAGCCCCGAACCCGGGAGAAATGTCTTTACACACCATTCGAAAATCATAATCTTAATTTTGAAAGAACAATTCATTTCTTATGTCCTCGTTCTCTGTTAATATCATGTATATATATATATATATATATATTTAAATATCAAATTATAAATCGAGGCCATTCAGCTCCTATTGGAAACGATGAGAGGACCCAGCTCAAAATATAGACCCTCTTTTTTTTTTTTTTTTCTTTTTTTGTTACAACAAAAACCCTTTATCAAATAGCCAATATCTGTTTTACCAACCAAAGGCCATATCAACACCAAAAAGCCACCTCCTCACTTCTCGCATAGCATTAGCGAGAGCATAAAAAGCAAAATACTTTTAAAGATAATTTGTCCAGCAATGCCAATTGTTCCAATCATATTACCTGCCACATGTTTATCAAGTCAAGAACAAAAATATGTGAACTCGATATAATCTGGTTCAACTTGACTATTGATAGAGTATATAAATTCAATAAACTTAATATTAAAAATTAAAACAATATCTTAATTACAAATAAAATTTTTTAATTTAATTTTTTATATAATTCATGATTTTATATCACATAATAAAAATAGTCTATTTAAAATAAAAATAATAAAATAAATTTATATAATATAAAATTATGAGTAAATTATATTTAAAAATATAAATAAATATAACAATTGCTTTAAATATATACTCACAAATAACCAGAACGGGCAGCAGCAGTTTGGATGTTATGCTCAAAAATAGTATTCGATACAAAATTGTTCCAATATATCTCCAGCTGTTTTGTACGATTATCACCTTTACGGTTGTAGTGCCACCATGTGCAAAATAGTTCCAAAAACACGAGAGCAAAACGTCCCCTGACTGCAGCCATAAAACATCACATCGTTAACGTTGTCTTTGATACTAGGAAGGGGCTGAAACTCCAAATTCCCCCCGTCCTTTCAAAGACAGAGTATGCTAGAAAAGGGTCCGAACAGAAAAGCTCGCTACAACAAGCAGTACGTTGAACCAGGAAACGACAAGTCAATGGTCAGAGTTAAAAAGAACGAGATGGTTGCTTCTATCTTGACGTGCGCCAGGGTGACTCAAAAGCAGGAATGATGTTCAATATGGTGGAAGATGACGCAGAATGGCTGACAAATGTCCCTGTAGGAGTAATCTTTGCCATGAAGACATTCTAAAGAAAATAAGGAAGCTTACAAGAAGGCCTATATGGGCCTACGTGTGATCCGAAGCCCCAATGTCATACAGAAAAAAGGGAACGTGCCGTGTCACGCAGACAACTACGCCTAGATTTTCCCTTTCATGCGAGCACGTTGATTTGGGGGAAAAGAGAGCGAATGTTACGAAATAAAGGTAAAGGCAAAAGGAACAATTCCATCATGGTGATTATTTAAAATTACGAAATAAAGCTAGCTAAAAGTAGATTCTTTCCTTCCTCTTCTTGTTATCAATTAGCAACATTCCGCAGCCAGCAATTATTCGGAGCTGGAGTTGGTGCTTCTTCATAATTTGGGCTACAGGAGTGACAATCCCCCTTGCGCTTCAATACAATATACCTGTTATGTTCATCTAGCTCGCCATAATTAGCAAGTCCATAGTTTTTTTTTTTTCTTCTTCTTCTTCTTCTTCTTCTTAAAAGAAAAATTAATAAAATCCTTCGGTCCTCACTCGCCGAAGTGGAGGTCTAATTTAATGCTTTAATTATCTATCTGTTCTTCTTCAAGTTCAGTTGCCATCAAAGAAAGGTGTAGGGCACTTCAATAGTAAGACCGAGCTGGGCCAAGTTAAGCCAGTTGGGCTTAGGCAATGTATGAATTTCAAGTCATTAGTTTCTAAGTTGGAGTGCCGAAGACATTAGAAGAACTTGGAGATCCTCAATGTTCTTTTCTGAGGTAAGCTATTAAAAATTTTATGTAAGACCGACCCGTCATACAAATAGATAAATGTTTGGGGTAAAATCTGCTTTCATACGGTGTTGATAATTTTTTTTTTTTTTGACAGAAGCCCAGGTTTCACCTAGATCGAAGAATGGACCAGTATTAGAGTTCAAGTCGAATCCATGCAATACAAAAATAAGAGTCGGATCCAGTAGGCTGTACTTTTGATGGGTTGGGTCATAAAAGTCGTTTTACAAACTAGCTTATTGTATGGGTAGGCTGACTCCCAAGTTCTCGCCAATAGCCTCTCTATACTTTTCTAAGGGAGTGTTCCGTTGGGGAGAACATGGGAGAGAGGGGCAGCACGTGTGTGTGCGTGAGAGAGAGGATGGGAAAGAACATGAAATGGAATGAGAAATTATAGGAATTCCAAATCTAAAACAATTAGGAAGAGAATATGAATTATTAACGACTAAATTATGAACTTGCAATTCATTTAAAATGGAGATTTTTTTTTAAAACGAAAATTAAAATTTTAATTTCTAAAAATTAAGAATATTTTATTATTTTTATCTAAAATTTTTAAAAATAAATAGTACTACATTTTAATTTTTTTAATCTATTTTTTTAAAAAAATATTTTACCAATTAAATTAAATTTGATGCTACTAATTTATAGATACAATATTTATTAAACCATTTAAATCTCTTAGACACAAAATTATCAAACTATCAAAAAATAAATTAAATGTGATTAATAATTTGAAAAATTCATAATTTCTTAAATCAAAATAATTGGGTCACTGCTAATATTTGTATAATATGTTTTTTTTAAATATTAAATGATTAATATTCAATATTATTATATCTTCCTAATATAGTTATATTTATTATAATTTTTAGTTATACATATGTTATTTTAAATTTTCATTATTATTGTTTTTTTCTTCCCCTTCCCTTTGTATGCTTAATATGGTTAGGATAAAAATGCCCAGAATCGTCAAATCGAGCAACTTCAATTGCAATCATTTATACCAGTTTAACTAATTCTAACTCCCTCATTAATTAGTAGTAGTTTTAAAATTAATCAAACTACTACAAACTATTTGAGATGATTATGAGGGATAAATCAAACTATTTACATAGTATCATAATAGTTTTTGAATATCAAGAAATATAATCAATTACATGTAAAGAATCATTAATGTATAGATCAGCGGACATAATTAAGGGTTCATGTGTTTAAAAATTTATCTACAAAAGTGAGTATCCTTATTAAAAGGAAAAAAATAGATTTATGATATTGTATTTTCCTTGCCAACCGAGAAACATGATAAGTTATGCCTTATCCGAAGATTTCAAGTTGTTCATTGTAATATAAGTTTGTAGACAAAAATCACAATTTTCTTTTTATAGTAACCTTTTCACCTTTTACTTTACACTATAAATTACAACCAAGCTTATGGCTAAAAAATTCTCATAGATTTCACTTTGCAGAGTATGTTACTACTAATGCACCCCTTTAATGAGCCAGCAAGCTTTTAAATTGTACTTTCATTTACTAGATTAAATGATTACAAATTAAATCGATGATATTTTATTGAGAGTGTTTAATTAAAAATAAAAATAAATTTACAAAAATTATTCATTGCACCAAAATTATCTAGTCAAATTAATTTTTGTCTTACACCCTTAGTTTTTGTTTGGTGAAGACCACTTTATAACAAGAGTTATATATTGTCCAAGTAATGTTATATATGCCAGATTTCTTTCTTTACTTTACTTTGAGATTTTGTGTTTGAATTATGAATTTTATTTATGATTTAAATTTCTTTTCTCCAATTAAACTAAAAAAAAAATTATTATAATCAAGTGGTGTCCTAACTCATATACACTGAATCAAAGATAAATTATCTATGGAAAGATTAGGGAACCCTCATTTAGTTTGGCAAAAGAAATGTAATGGATGATTATTTTTTTTTTCCTTTTTTATTTTTGTTTCTTTGGATTTCGATGGATGCCTAACAACAAAGGCTATCTTTTGTTACAGCTTGTTAAGTCTATCAACGTTTTAATTCTATTTTAAGTAGATGAATTTGGTTTTGATCTCATAGAGTTGGTATAGATTTTTAAATAAATAGCCTGATTTCTTTAATTTTGTAAGAATATGTATATACAATAAAATGCATTGTCTAATTCCTTTTTTTTTTTTTTGTAAAAATTGCATATTTTATCGCACTAGTGTGCTTTTTACTGTGTGAGAATTTTATGTACTTTAGAAATCGCCATACCAAATAAAAAATTGGAGGAATTGAATTGAATTAAACCATTTTTATTACTCCGAACGAGTTACTTATTAATTTTGGTGGCTTAAATTTAGAGGTTAACTTCTTGTTGTTGAGAGCACAATGAGTGTTTATGAAGCGTGTTGAGATATTATTTCAATAAATCTATAATATCTTAGATAAAATTGATAAATTGAAACAATTAATATTTACCTTATTATGTACACCAAAATATCAAAGAGTCATATCATATCACATGAATATTATAATAATAATAATAATCATCATCATCGTAAAACTATACCTATAATTTGTCCCAATAATTGTTATATACTATCACTATAATTGTTGACATATTCCACACATTCTGCTGAAAGTGTTTAACAAAACATTTAAGAGAATTTTACATGTATTGAAATGGAAGTCAGATATTGGCTGGCTTTCGTAGGCCTCTTAGCAAATAGTTTCTATGTCGCCTTATGATGGGCATATTGTTCCGGAGTTAAGTTTTGTGTGTCTAACCCATGTAACACCTAGTCGATTTTGTATGCAAAAATAAACTAAGCTAAGTTTTTGAGAATTTAAAAACATTAGCGGAAACTATGTGAGAGACAAGTAAAGGAATTAGAATTGTTGGAAGAAGAGAGAGACTATAAGAGAGTTTTATAAATGAGTTTGTATTGAGAAAAAAGATTCATATTGTACAAATAAGAGAGATCATTTATTTATATATTTCAAGAAAAGGTATTAAAATAATATATCTTAAATATTTACAAGAAATATTTTAAATATACATTTAATGTAGTCCATTCTAGAATTCTTTAAGCATACTCTCTTGGAAGTTTTTAGATAAAAATACTTTTACATGTTTCTGGGACTTTCCATAGACAGTAAATGGGATGGGTAATACTAACAGCCTTGAGAAGTTCAGTTTTAACTCGAATTTGTATTTTATAGATACTTGAATGAGTTGGATCAAGATATTCTTATGATAGTATGTTATCATCATGTAATTACTCAACTGATGATCATCTTATTCTTGACGACACTAGCTTCCCAACTGCTTTTTAAAAGTTTCAATCATAAGTTGAAGTTTTGTTCTTTTCTAGATTAGAGAAGAAAGAGATGAGAGCAGGGTTGATCTTGTACGGACCATAAAGAAGACAGAAGCAACGCTTAAACAGACAATATTCGACGCCAAAAACATTGAAATCATCAAGATAAAATTCTCATGTCAACCCACCAAAATTTCCTTGAATATGCTTTTGAACTATCCAACTCGATTACCTTAATACAAAGCAATATATATATCTAGCTTGATTACCATTTCGAATGCATGCAAACTATCTAATTCGCATGCCGTACTAAAACTCCCCTCAACAATTTTCTTGCATCCAAGACGATAATATGATCGAAAAGGGCGGAACTAGAATAATAGGAATTGGGACAATGTTTTTTAAACTAAACCGATCATTAAAACTAATTAAAATAAGATTTTAATTGTTAAACAGGTATTTAATAATATATATATATTTATGTATTTGTAATTTAAAAAAATAATTATTATATGTGATATATTTTGACTAAAATAATTTTTATTAGTTTAATTTAAAGATTTTTTTACCTAAAAACTTATTAAAAAAACAAAACTTGACTATGTATTAAATTCACACCCAAAAAATATTTCATACACGCACAAAAAGTATTGTAGACCCCACTTTTGCTTAGTCATTGTGCGTGTATTCGACGTTTTATTGCATAGGAATAAAAATTGCTATTAAATTTTAGTTTTGGTAAATAAAATAAAAATTTAGATAAAATTTAATTATAATTCAAATAAAATTTTAAAATTAAATTATAATTTATTTATATTTAAAGACAGAATTATTTTGACTACAAATTGAACTCATTTTGTAGTTTTTTTTAACTTATTTAAACAAATATGATTAGTTTAAATTTTGATTAATTTTTTAGATCGAAGTTAAATGGTCTGACAAATTAATCCAATTTAATTTTCTATTTTCAAAATACTGAATTGAGGTAGAAGAAAAATAATAAACATTTAAATAAATAAAATGAGGAGACAAAGTTGAAATACAACTAAATATATGGAAAAACAAGATGCATACTCTACATTTACATTGTAAACCAATCGAAAAGGATGTAGCGGTACTTGGTTGCATCTTTGTTTTGGGTACCAAATATCACTTGTTCAAATCCGGTCATTCCTATATAATTTTTCCCCACAGAGCAATAACGAAGATTCGATTAAGAATCGGCATAATCTAAAATTGTCATCATATCGCATATGAGAATAAAGGAATTTTCAAGAAGCATTGGGAGACGAGAAAGGAAAATCTCTTTTTAATATTTTTCAGTCTTAATTTTTGTGAAGAGAAAAATACCCTTAGATCAGTTCGACTAGACCAGGTCCCCGAAACCAACAGAGACCCTTTTTTGTCCTTTTTTTACAACAAAAGCCCTTTACTAAATTGCCAATCTTTGCTTTACCAACTAAAGGCCATCCAACACTGAAGAGCTACCTCCTCAGATCTCGCATAGCATCAACGAGAGCATAAAAAACAAAATACTTTCAAAGATAATTGGTTCCAATCATATTACATGACACATTTTCTAAGAGGTTACCTGTATCAAAAATAATTTCGAATCAGGAACAAAAATACGTGGCTATTGATGGATGGTGCATGTTCCATACACCTGATACCAGAGACCACAACAGAATCCTAAATAAACACATACCCACAAACAACCAGAACAACAGCAGTCTGGACGCCGTGCTCAAAAGTAGTATCTGCTAAAACCGATGTAGCTCCCTTTCCTCGGTTAAAAAAGTCTTTGGTATGCCGACATCTTTCAGTATCTCCAGTCGTTATGTACTAGTATAACCTTGATGGTTGCGGTGACACCATGTGCAAAATTGCTCCAAACACACCAAGAACCAATTGCCCACTAACTCAGCAATAAAACATCACATCTTTAACATTATCCTTGATACTAGGAAGAGGCTGAAACTCCAAATACCCCCCTGTTGTGGTCCTCCCACTTGAAGATCCACCATCCGAAGTTCCACCCTCGGTGTAGTAACGAGCCCGAAAAGCTGCCAGATGGGCGTAGTAAGCGGGAGGCACTGCATAATATGGAACAAATTAGCATGTAGAATAATAATAAATCATAAAAAATCAACCAGGGAGAAATCAAATCAGGGTCAAACCTATAGAAACTGATCTGGTGCACCTTGCATACCTGAAAATGATGGGTACAAATAATTACAATACCATCTAACTTAAGGAACGCCATAAACTATCTTACACAAACTAGTTCAAGTACAACTTTAAAATATTACGTGTAACATAGATTGTTGGTCAGGACTTGCAACTGATCAGCCGTAAATCGGTTTTCATCCCACAAGACATGGTAATGTGTGGGCCTGCTTGTGCCCTGCATGCATCACACATTAGACAAATCATGTTGCTTATTTGAGCATCAAAGTGGACTCCACATCAAGAGCAGTGGCTCACTATAGGTCAAATTTATTATTAGGCTGATATAAATCTAACCTGAATTCCAGCATGACTATTCAGAAAGAAGTCAAACTCTCTTGGATGACAGATCTTAGACTCCACCACAGTTCCTGTAAGGAATACAAAAATCAGTTCATGCAAAGAATGAAGCACTGTAAACCATCAAAAGAAAAGACTTAAACCTGGGCGTATGTTCCCACTCCTGTCTGTCTCATCACGATTGTTATGTTCAGCTGGAAAAAGGCGCGTGTGGTGCCTCTTCTGAACCACAACAAACGTAACTGGAGGCAAGTATCCCTCCTCCAAGGATGTACAAGCCTGGAATGAAGAAAATCACATACGCACAATAGCTTTAGTGAAGAAACATTCTACAAAAGAGATTGACTAATCATATCCATCATGATAATCACATAATTATCCTTAAAATTTCTGTCAGCTTGCAGATCTTGAGAATGATTACAGATGAGAGAAAATTTAGTAAAGTGAAGAAAAAAGGTACAGTATACAAGTAGCAGGTGAAGCACACAAAGATTGAATCCCTTTACCTGAACACACATACAACCATACAGAAAAGCCAAATCTGCACTAAATGGCTCATAATCTAAATTGAAACAATGCATTGGGATTAAATCTTGGTACCTTTCGTATCGCATCCATCTCATATAGCAGAACCTGGTTAAATTGCCCTTCACTAACACCATCTCTGCCATGACGTGCCACCGTAGGACATCAGATACATTTGCACCCAGAAGATATTCTGGAATTTCAAGACAAAGATTGTTACCTGTAAAATATTATCCTATGTGGTTTAAGCCTTGTAGATCTCTGGAAAAAGATCAATAACTCCCTGCAGGAAAACAAAGGGGGAGGAGGAATAGCTTAAACCATTTCAGCATAAAATATGAACAATGGGAAAGGAAAAAAAAATGCAAATGGCTCACCGAACCATTCCTGCATGAACCAATCCTTTTTTAGGATCCTGATGTGATTTGTAAAGATCTTGAATAATTTCCTCCCTGTGGGCTTGTGCAGACACCAATCCCCTGTACTTGGTCACCTCGGGCCAATCCATAGAAGCCACAACCTGTGCCAGTCAATTTAGCCCATTAGCATGATGGAGAAAAGCATACTTGAGCCAGGGGATGACTTACTGCAGCAATAGATGCATTAGAATCGTCACCCGGTTGTGGATGGGTAACATCAGCACCAAATATGATGGTCGGTTGATCAGTCAAAAGAGGAACATCACCCTGTAACACATTGTTACGGCCACCAACCTATAGTTTTCCACTCCCCAATTTATACATGTAAGAGTAGCCAATGAAACTCAATGACAAAATATGCACAATGAAAGAAAGACCGACCTTAACATTAATTTTCAGGGCCACATTCTCAAAATATTGTTTGCTAAGTTTTCCTGCCTGCCTAGGCTGACAGCACTGGGAGACAATTCCCAACTCAGTTTCACAGATTCGTTTGATTTTTCCTGCAACCAGGTAGCCACTCTGTTTAAGCAGGCATAAGAACAGTCTATGATGAATCTCAAATCAAGTTCCACTACTAACCATATGACCCGCTTATGTCAGGTAAAATGATAATTAACAGCTGCAGCTGCTTTCCCGGCTGGTTTCCAAGTTTTGCTGCAGATTGCTTGTGTGTATCAGCAAGAACCTTCTCAATTTGGCTTGGATTGGCTGAACGTATTGGCATGACAGGGTTTGGATTGAATTGCTGGCATTACAATCAGGAACCCAAAAATTTATTTACCAAGATAAAATTAAAACATAAAAGGAAAGGAAAAGATAGAGGGCGAAGGGCTACAAGATGAAACTATACCATGCCTTTGCTCGAGCACATTTCAATCAATTGCCTACAGAATTCAAATGGCAGATCCTGGTGGACTCGTGTAGAGAAGTTTACACAAGTCCAAAATTCCACTCTTCCACCATTAATCATTTTCTGGAGAGAAAAAAGAAATCAAAAGTTCAGTTAAACCTTCCAACGCACCAAGCCTTTATGATCAAATTATAATTTAAGCACAGGGTCCGACAAAAGCACTTACGTTCTACAACTAGAAAACCCAAAAGGTTTCTACAGCAATCAATAACAATGGAGAAATTTCCATGCAAAATTTCTGCACTAACATAACAAAACCCTGCAAAAGACAGGATAAGCATATACGAGGAGAAAGTGCACCTTGTTAATCATATTCCATTGGCCCGACTGGGGATTAGCAATTCGTTCTCGTCCAGATTCATGGTATTTAAGCTGCAGATACAGTGTAGTGAAGAAACGTTTTGAGGATGCTTCAAACACACGGGAATTAGAATAAAGTAAGTTTAGCCATGCATCTAGATATATGGAACAGGATTCCCATTACCGTTGGAGGTGGCAAAACACGAGCACCAACGGATGTAAGTTCTTCCACCACTTGAACTCCAAATTCACCTCTCACAAGTTCATCCCTACTATATCTGTTTCTTGTTACAGTCTGCAAGTGTCAGCAGAAGCCATTAATATCTACAAGATCAAATTCCATAAAAGATGCGAAAAGAAAATGTTGCATGTGCTAAAAATTACAAACCTGCTCAATGTTTTTCTCCCTATCTCTCGGACGTTGGCAGGTTGCCCTAAGCAATGCTGTCACTTGCCTTTCATTCAATTTCTTTGAGTATCTTTGTCCTTCTGCAATTCTACAAAGCTACACAGCAAACAAGACATTAGTTTTCAATAGCCCACAAAACGAATAAAAACCAATAAATCTGTCCTCTACAAGTGCGAACCTCCATGGGTAAGAAAACAGGTTTGGATTCTGACCCTGACTGTATGGCTGGCAAGGAAGTGTACCTGAGCCCAATGTTGTACTTTTCTAGGAAATATTGAACAACGGACATTTGGGTTCTCTTATCATCCAGAGTAAAACTGGGTAAAAAATGAGGCAGCCTAGTTAAAATAGAATATGAAACAGTACTGCAAAAAGTAGAATGCTCCTCTGAACTTCGCACAATAAATGCATAAAAATTGTTTTGGATAACACACAATTGCATCGAGGCCTATCCTAAAAATCAAAACTAAAACCATAAATATTCTCTGTTTTAAATGTTGATGCTACTCATAGAACACTCAAAAGATTAATTATAAAAACTTTTTACCTAAAACAAATTTGCAAAGGTTGCAACAACACTCTAATTAAAAAGCAATGGAAAGAAAAGGAAAAGAAAGATCCACATGCCAAACTCTCTAGATTTTTTTTGTACAAGAGGGGGCAGCTTAGCAATTCTGAACAGAGACTATACAAAATAGCAAGAACAAGGTCAGCCGACAAAGCAAATGAAGACAAAACCCAATCTTCACTAGCATAATTTATCACAACAAACTTGATATGCACAAAATCTATCATAAGTGAAACTCAGAAGCTCACTTTAGTTTGCTCAACGGTTGAACAGATAAGCCGGTGATCTTGTAACTTGATGTCCTGTGAGTCAGTTCTACCTTAATTCCTTTCAAGGCCTTCTTCACCTGTGCAATACAGAAAGATGGCAAAAATATATAAGAATCAATAATTCGTGATGGAAAATTAGCGGCCTAGCAAAATAAATCTCATTTGTTTAAGGCATCTTGGAATAGTTCATTAAATCCCTAAATAATCAAGATACAACCAAAGTTGCTTTTCAAGTAAATCATAAATTACAGGTTCATCAGCCTTTTTTTCCCAAGTCCTTTATTTTGAAGGTTCTTGAACCAACCAAAAGAAATCTTGGACAAAAGAAACATCACTAGACTTTTTTTTGCCCAAAATTCAACAACGAACATAGCTTGGCATTGTCCTATGCTCATCCTTTCCACAATGCCTAATCATGCAAATCATTCACTTATCATTAACTGAAACTAAAGATCTAGTCATACGACAAATATACCTTGGCACGGTCTTGATCAGAGAGCGGCCTCGATTTATCTCTGAAATTAAAGTGCTTTGCAATAAAATCAGTCACCAGAATTGGCTCATAAAAAGCCCTTGCTGACACATCTGCCATGTGAAATTTAGACATTAAATATAGCATCACAGTTCAATAAAAAAACGCCAAACAACACCATTTAAGTTGGGCATCCAAAACAAAGCAAATGAACAGAACCATACCAATGTTTAAGGATAACCCCATCTGCGTAAGTCGTAGACTTTGATAAAAGCCTCTCCAAAAATCAAGACCGTCACCTAGCTCACCCATTGGCCCCAGTGAGGTTGAGAAGAAAGACCTCCCAACAGGAATATACCTGGAAGAAATTTCAAATCATTAACTGCACTTGATAATATAGTAAATCAGGATCATCGTAGTCAAATGCAAATAAGTAGAGAAGAGCAAAAAACATCTTGAAGTGCTTAGCAGGAGTTACAATTTTGAGGGTGGCGTTCTAAGAACAATGTCCAGAACTTGTATAGTTTCCTGCGGTACATCCAATTTCCTACCACCTAGAAATTGGCGTAAATGATGAACATCCACCTTTGTTGCAAATTTGATAGCCACTTTAAATGCCCGTTCCTTCCTGCATAAGAAGCAACACGATGATTGTCTACCTTAAATAAAAAAAATGAAAGTGTAAAAGCAAATTTATAGTCACTGCATATACATGTAGAAAAGCATATGTGCGCACAGCTGTAGATGTACCATTGTACACAGTAACAGCACAAAGATTAGCTACCTGGTTGTCCTGGATGACCCAGCATTGCCATCTTTCTGAAGAAGATTCACAACAAATTCCTTTGATTTAAAAGGCAAAGGCCCAGCAGTGTATAGGCCTTTTCTGCCATCATAAGCTGGCTTCCTACGCCCAAGATGCGAGGCACCATATTGTTCAACAAGCCGAGACATAACATCCCGATTTATTAGCTTCGAGGTCACCTCGGGCCTTATAGTGACCTGAGTTATATTAATAGAAATTGCCAAAAACCCATCTCTGAATGAGTGCAGAAAACTGAAGCATGGAAAAATGTCTATATCATACATACACCGTATCAGCATTTTAGAATATGAAAATTTTAAAATACAGAATTTGTAAAACTTCAAAAAGAAATTCCACAAAAAAAAAAAAAGGAAAAGTTCTGAGTCAATCACTCCCTTTTCCTGCTGCCGGAGAAAACCTTCTGGAATTGTTGTGACACACAGGAAAAACTGGGGAAGTTAGAGAAGAGGAAAGAGAGAGAAGGAGCAGAGGGAAGAGAGAGTGTGCGAGAGTTACATCATAGTGATGCAGATCTTTTTCCGCGACTTGAACGAGAAAGTGATTTGCCTTTACGACACATCTCTTCCCAATGGTACCGAATCCAGGTCTCGGCGGCGGAACACGAGCCTTAGATGACGACACCGCTTTGGACGTCGTACTCGAATCAGTCAACGTAAGCTTCTTTTCAACGTCAGCGCTTATCTGAACCACCGATGACGAACTGGAAGCAGCCGCCTGAACCACATGAGGGGGCGACGCCGTCGAAGAAGACGACGCGACTGTAGAAGGAGCAACGTAAGAGGCCGGCGTCCGACCACCGCCACAGCGAGACATTGCTTGATTTGATTCTGGAGAGAAGAAGGAACGTGCAGAGAGCTTTCTACAACTTTAGAGGCAGATGCTACGAGAGTGTGTGCGAGACTGAGTGAAAGGAAGAGAGGCCGTTGGCGGGTAAATTTGTACCCCTCCAAAAAAACAAAGAGGGCAGACCAGTAAGACAATTATACCCTCCATATTTCCGTAATGTAATTTTGTCATTACATACACAATGATTTTTTCCCAGGGGTAAAATAGTAACTCTGCTATAAAAATGTACGGAAATCGCTTGGTGTGGAAGTAACGTTGCGTTCCCCCGCCGCCCTCCTACAGTACCCAGGATCGGCTCGGTGGGCCCGTGGAGGTGTGGGATCCACAACACATCATCTTTCGAATTTGTTTCAATTCCCTACTCCCTTGCAGCGCACTCCCTTGCAAGGTAAGTCGACGATTCTTGGCCTATGGAACTTGCAAGAGAAGCTTTCTTCAGGGAGTATTCAGTTGTAACGCGCGAGTAATCTAGGTGGACACGTTTTGGCCTATGGAACTTGCAAGAGAAGCTCTCTTCAGGGAGTATTCAGTTGTAACGCGCGAGTAATCTAGGTGGACACGTTTCGAGCAGATATTCGTAGACCTTTGGAAATCACCTATACGGACGTGTATTTCTAGACATTAAGCCAACGAGATATTATTCTTTTATGGTTTTTTATTTTTATTTTTATTTTTTTTGTCGTTTTGGCAAACTAATCGAAGTTGAATTAAGGTTTTGTAATAAAATTCTTAGCAAAAGTGATACTGACCATCTGTTAACTAAATCAATAATTTATAATATGATCATGCACTGATGGCAATAATTACCTAACAATGCACTCTCGTGCAAAATAAAGGAGGTCTAACGAGGATACAAGGTGGGATTAGGGTAAGTTAGCAAAGTGGACATGTCCACATCAACAACTCCTGTTGATTAGGAGAGAGGTTTGTACAATCTAAACATCATGCAAATACATATTAGTCTAATCGAGGGACGTGACCTGATTTTTCAATTTTAAAGTTATTAATTCACATGGCAAAAATAAAAAAATTATTGATCCAAAATGGTGACCCCCTCAGCACCACAAGTGTTGAGTTTGTTCTCTTCAAAGAATACTAAAGGTTATATTACAAAATTGAAATACCAACTAAAGAAATCGTTAAATAAGAAGTAATCAAAATAGAAAATGAAACAAAACAACAAAAGAGTATCTCAAAGAGAGAAAACATAGAATAAGATACAAAAATGGGAAAACAAATACAAGAAAAAGGGCCTATAAAATTGATTTAAATGAAAATTAAATATTATAGTGCAATAAAATATGAATTCATAAAAATAGGAGGTCACAATTTTTCAAAATTCATTTGCTCTGTTGCACAATCACTATAAATAAATAATTTTAGCCAATTTTATTATGTTGGCATTTTATTATAATATTAAAGTACGAATTGTAGTACAATGGAGAGAATAAAAATAAAAGTATAGATTATAAAGAAGAAAATTTTGGTTATTTGGATTAAGTAATATTAATCAATAAAATTGGATATAAATATGAATAAATTAAGAAAGGTTAAGTTAAAAAGAAGAAAATTTTGATGGTTTGGTTTAAACATATTACTTTATTTTTTTGTCTCAACCAATTATTTTGTCTTATCATTTTTTTATTAACTAAAACTATAAAACACAAATATAAAATAATCTTTTTTTCTTTTTAAAAAGATAAATAACTCTTCCTAAATTTAATTATTTTGCCATTTTAGCGATAAAAAAAAAGCCTCTAAAATTAAGGAGAGCACAACTACACTTTTGATTGTATAAAATTTCTCATAGACATAATAACTAATTTCTTAAATGAACTATTGTTAAATATTTTTTAATTAAATAATTTACTTAAATTATCATACTCGACATTAATATTTTAAAATGATAAAAAATGGAATGCATTAATTATATTATTTTCATGTGAGCATTATATAAAGAGATTATTTAGTAAGAATTTTTAGATCTTTATTTGTAACATGATTAAAGGATATTTACTTTCACAAAATTTTGCCTATTATAATCAAAAGTTTCATTTCTTCTAAGTTTGTGTAGTTTTAAGGGCATAAAAATTCATTAGAATCCAAATATATATAAAATTTAAAACTTATAAATATAAAAAAGTCATTAAATTATTTTATTAATTATATAATCTTTGTAATCCCTTTATATATATATATATATATATATATATATATATATATATATATATATATATACACTCTTAAATATATTAATATAAACTTTTAAGTTTTTTCTTTTTAAAAATAACATGCCAAAATTTTGTCAACTCCCTGTTTCACTTTTGTAGTAGTATAAGGTATTTAAAGATGTATTATGCTACAAAGAATGATAAAATATATTTTGAGAAATGTAATCCACTTTATATAATAGCTAAAGTTTTGTGCAATCTAAAATTTGTTGGTTAAATGCTTCAAATTGATAAATTTGTCATGGTATTCCAACATAAAAACTTTACCAATGTCAGACCTCATGCTTGACATTGCTTGTTCTAAACCTAAATAAAAAAAAGGAGAGTTATGGTAGGTTAGCAACCAATGTAAAACTTGTCAAACTCTTATAATATGAATTTTTTTAAACAATTTCACTCAAGTCTCCCTTACATGTAATGTTCTACATCAGAACTCAGGTGTAGTGAATAAAAATGAGTGAGGGTATAAGGTATACCTTATAAGTGATGTGCCATGATGCCGTTTGGGTATGGTGAAAAGTATGTAAAGGTTTTTGCATGTTTATCAATACATGTGAGTAAAGAAGTTAGTCCACAAAAAGAGAATTTATCTTGGAACATATAATGTTAGTACTTTTATAAACAAGCCAACAAAAGTGATAGATAGTATGACGAAAAAAAGGGTACATATAATTTGCTTACGAAAGACAAAATGGGTCAGGAATAAATGTATGAAAATAAGTAATACAAGTTTTATATATTTGAAAGTTGACTTTCTGGTCGGATAAGTAGAGCATTTTTAAATGTTATTGGAAAAAATAAAAATAATCAAATGTATCCTATAACTTAGGAAAATTGTATGTAAATAAAATAAATAAAATTAGACTTAATTTTTAAAATTGTTGACAAATTACCTTAAAATTTTTAATAATTTTAAGTGGACTATTATAAGTAATAACAAAAGGTATTTTAACTCATTAATATTTTTTATTTAATTAATAAAAATAATTATAGAAATTTAATATTACTAACACATTTTCTAGTTTTTATATTGTAAGATTTATGTGATGTAGTTAAAAAAATGTTATTGCTATCTAAATATTGTAGTTATGAAAATATTTTTATAGTAATTAGTAGAGAAAAATTTAAAGAATATACTCTAAAGAAGTGTTTTTGAAAAGTAATAAATCAAATTAATTATCCAATAAAAATTAAAATTTATAGTTTAACTAATTTAATATCGTAGTTATGATTACATGTTTAACTAATAAAATAATTATATATAATAATTTTTAACAATAATTATTTTATTAGTTCAATTTAAAGATTTTTTTACTTAAAAACTTATAAAAAAATTTAACTATAGATTAAATTTGGTAGTTGTTTACACAGAAAGAACACTTCATAGATGCATTAATGGTATTGTGGGTCTCACTTTTGCTTTGTCATTATGTGTGAATGTTGTGTTTCTTTGTGTGTGAATAAAAATTTTTATTAAATTTTAGTTTTAATAATGAAATTAAAATTTTAAATAAAATTTATAATTTAATTATGATTTAAACAAAGTTTTGAGATAAAATTAAAAATTTTTATATTAAAAAATAAATTAATTTGATTACAAGAGTTAATTTTTTTGTTAATTTAAGTAAATTTGATTAGTTAAAATTTTTTAAATTAAAATAAATTTGTAATTTAATTGATTAATAGTTTGAACAATCATGATCTAATTTAATTTTCAAAACACTGATTGGAGGCAGAAGAAATGGTATGCCAACTTCTTTTAATATCTCTAGTTGTATGTACTAGTATAACCTTTACAGTTGTAATGCCACCATGTGCAAAATTATTCCAAAAACACAAGAACAAAATGCCCACTGACTCGACACCTTGTTTACTATTGTTCTTTATTTTTACCTTGATGATTTCATAGCTCCCTCTTCTTTAATTTCTTTGTTTAGAGAGGAGATATTATTCTTTGATGGTTTTTAATTGTATTTTTTGTGGTTTTGCCACACTAATCTAAGTTGAATTAAGGTTTTGTTAATAAAATTCTTAGCAGAAGTGATAATGACCAACTGTGAACTAAATCAATAATTTGTAATATGATCATGCGTTGATGGCAATAATTACCTAATAATTCAGTCTTATATAAAATAAAGGGGGTCTGGTGAGGATATAAGGTGAGATTAGGGTAAGTTAGCATAGTGGTTGACTCAACATGTCCATATCAATAACTTATGTTGATTAGGGGAGAGGTTTGTACAATTTAGACATCATGCAAATACATACTAGCCTAATTGAGGGATGTGACCTAATTGTGCATTATTTGCAATGATAGTTACACGATTTTTTTTCAATTTAAAGTTATTAATTCACATTACAAAAATTAGAAAATTATTGACCCAAAATGATGACCCCCTCAGCATTACGAGTGTTGAGTTTGTTCTTTTTAAAAATTACTAAATGTTATATTAAAAAATTGAAATACCAACTAAAGAAATTGTTAAATAAGAAGTAATCAGAATAGAATATGAATCAAAACAACAAAAAAGTATCTAAAAGAGAGAAAACATTGAATAAGATACATAAATGAAAAAAAAAGGGGCATATAAAATTGATTTAAATGGAGATCAAATATTATAGTGCAATAAAATATGAATTCATGAAAATATAAGGTCATAATTTTTCAAAATTTATTTTCTTTAGTGCACAATCACTATAAATAAATAATTCTAGCCAACTTTATAATGATGACATTTTGTTATAATATTGAAGTACGAATTATACTACAATGAAGAGAATAGAAATATAAGTTATAAAGAAGAAAATTTTGGTCATTTGGTTTAAATAATATTAATCAATAAATTGGATACAAATGCAAATGAATTAAGAAATGATTAGTTAAAAAGAAGGAAATTTTGATGATTTGGTTTAAGCATATTATTTTAATTTTTTTGGCCTAACCAATTGTTTTGTCTTATCATTTTTTTATTAACTAACACTATAAAACATAAATATAAAATAATCTTTTATTTTTTGAAAAAGATAAATAAGTCTTCCTAAATTTAAGCATTTTGCCATTTCAGCCAAAAAAATGCCTTTAAAATTAAGGAGAGTAGAACTACACTTTTGATTGTATAAAATTTCTCATAAACATAATAACTAATATCTTAAATGAACTTTTATTAAATAATTTTTAATTAAATAATTTACTTAAATTATCCTACCCAACATTAATATCTTAAAATGATAGAAAATGGAATTGATTTAATGCATTAATTATATTATTCTTACATAAGCATTATATAAATTATGTGATGAAGAGATTATTTATTAAGAATTTTTAGATCTTTATTTGTAACATGATTAAAGGATAGTTATTTTCACAAACTTTTGCCTATTATAATCAAAAGTTTCATTTCTTTTAAGTTTGTGTAGTCTTAAAAGCATGAAAATTCATTAGAATCCAAATATATATAAATTTTAAAACTTATAAATATAAAAAAGTCATCAAATTATTTTATTAATTATAGAATCTTTGTAATTACTTTATATGTATAATCAAACACTCTTAAATATATTAACATAAACTTGTAAGTTTTTTTTTTTAAAATAACATGCAAAATTTTGTCAACTCCCTATTTCACTTTGGTAGTAGTATAAGGTATTTAAAGATGTATTATGCTACAAAGAATGATAGAATATATTTTGAGAAATGTAGTCCACTTTATATAATGGCTTAAGTTTTGTGTAATCTAAAAAGTGTTGGTTAAATGCTCCAAATTGATAAATTTGTCATGATATTCCATCATAAAAACTTTGCCAATGTTGGACCTCATGTTTAGCGTTACTAGTTCTAAACCTAAATAAAAGAGTAGAGTTATGGTAGGTTAGCAACCAATGTAAAACTTGTCAAACTCTTATAATATGAATCTTTTAAACAATTTCATTGGGGTGTCCCTTACATGCAATGTTCTACATCAAAACTTAAGTGTAATGAATAAAAATATGTTCTACATCGAAACTTAGGCGTAATGAATAAAAATGAGTAAGGGTATAAGGCATACCTTATAATTGATGTGCCATGATGCCACTTAGATATGATGAAGAGTAGGTAAAGGTTTTTGCATGTTTATCAAGACATGCAAATAAAGAAGTTAGTCCACAAAAAAAAGATTTGTTTCATAACATAGAATGTTGGTACTTTTATAAACAAGCTAATAGAAGTGATAGATAGTATGATAAAAAAAAAAGGATATATATAATTTGGTTATGAAAGACAAAATGGGTGGGGCATAAATGTATGAAAATAAGTAATATGGGTTTTGTGTCTTTTTAAGGCTGACTTTTTGGCAGGATTAAGAGAGCATTGTTAAATGTAATTGGAAACAATAAAAATAATCAAATGTATCTTATAACATGGAACAATTGTTCGTAAGGAGAATAAATAGAATTGGACATAGTTTTTTAAATTGTTGACAAATTTTGTCTAGGTGAATTGCCAACAATTTTAAAAACTAAGTCCAATTTTATTTATTCTCCTTACAAACAATTCTCCTATGCTATATTTTTGGAGTAGAAAAAATATTTTTAAATTTACCTTTTTTGTCATAAAAATACTTATAATTTATTTTTTTATATTTTTCTCTGATCATTTTCTTTAAAAAAATCCCTTAAATTTAATTATTCTTTTTAATAAGACTCCTCATCTAATTTTTTTGCTTTTTTCATTTATATAAGTAAAAATTCACTTCTCAATAAATACGATAAATTAGTGCATTACGCGAATCTAATATTAACGTTAATATATATTGTTAAAATTGAGATAAAAATCCTAAAAACACTTATATAATGATATTTGCTTAATTTTATAAATATTTAAATTTTTATTTTAAATATTTAATTTTTTTAGTAGACTCTTACATATTGTAGCACTTGGTATTAATTTAATAATTAATTTATAATTTAATTTATATTATAATTTACTTCAATTTATATTAACAAATTTTTATATATATCTAAAACTTATGTAATTGAAATATTTATGATTAAAAAAATTAAAAAAAAATGATAAAAATAATTTTAAATTATTTTTGATTTCTTAAAGAAGAGAAAAGGAAAAATATATTTTGGAATTTCTCTGTTTCTTTTTATAAATGAAAAAAATACTAATAATTTAATTTTTTTCTTTTTTTATTTCATTAAAATAAAAAAACTATATTGAAATTATTTTTAATTTTTTTAAAATTATAATTTCAGTTTCTTTTTATATTTTCTATTTAAATTAAGTATAAAATAAAAATAAATTTTTTATAAATATAATAAATTCATGTATGATATAATACTAATATATATATGTATATATATATAATCAAAATTATTAATGAATTTAGTTATTTTTTCTTATATTATGTATTTTTATATAGCTATATTTATTTAATTTTGAAAATTTTTAATTAATTTTTATAATTTTTAATATTTAGTATTCAATTATAATTAATTTATAATTTTTTTGAATATTTAAATGAAATGAAATTTTAAAAATAAAACTTTAATCAAATAAAATATTAGTTTATGTGTAACTCATAACACTATATATATATCTTGATAGCGTAATGTCACATAGGTACTCTTTGTCCAGCCCAACTAGCAAGTTGGAAAACAAAAATTCAGGTTAGATTGAGCTTCTGCAAGCTGTTAGTATTGTCTAGTCCTTTTTTTTTGCCCATATCTAGCAACATAAGGTCCTAAAAGTGTGTGAGAGTGCCTACATATAGAGACTTGCAGCAAAAACCAATAATGACTCTTACCTATAACTTTCTTGAAAGGACTATCTTTAATATTCTATAGAATATTCTTTATAAATATTCTAAACATTCGTTTTGTAACCACACATTAAGGAGGTGGAACAAGTAGACCACTCCTTCAATTTATACAACACACATTCAGACGCTTACTTGCAAAGCTCTTTTATGCTTTCTACTTCTCTAGTACTTCCAACTCTCTTACTTGCTTTTTAATGCTTTCTGCTCATTTTCTCAAACTCTCTAAATCTTAGTTCATTTTCTCTTGTAAAATTGGTTAAGTGTCATGCGGGTTAAGACAATCGAAGTCTAACTTCGTGGTATGTGGTATCAAAGTAACAATTCAATCCTTAGGTATAACCTGATTGTTTGTTAAAGCTACGAGCATGACAAGCAAAAAAGGATTTGTTGTGACCACTGTGGAGGAGCAACAAGCTCGTGGGCATAAGGAGCAGTATGTTCTGGCCAAACGTAGCAAGTCCAAGGCTTTAGCAAAAGAAACCATGGACTTTCGTGTTGCTGGTTTAGAGAGGAATGTCACTAATTTGAGCTTTATAGTAGGCAAACCCAGCGATCAAGTTGATAATTTGATCCATGAGAATGCATAAATCACATAGGCTGCCAAATACATGATTGAAAAGTTTAATCGCTTATTTAGGGGAGAACTACGCTCCCTGAATCAAGGGCTGTCTAACTTATATGAGTTTGTTAAAGGAAGGATTCATGACTTCCATAGGCAGATCGATTTGCTACGCAGAAGTAGCTCACTCATAGCTGGTACGACTACCCACTATTAGTGCCACTGCAATACATGGCTTAAAGGTTCCCAAGCCTACTATGTATAATAACATATGCAATGCCACTGTTATGAAAAACTTTCTATTTAACCTTAAGCAATACTTTGAGACCATGACGGTTGTTGACAAACTTGCCAAGGTAAGTAATGCCCCAATTGTTTTAAGGGATACTGCCCAACTATGGTGGAGATGGAAGCATTTCGAGAGGGAGAAAGGCTTATGCGTCATTAATACTTAGGAGCAATTTAAGGTTGAATTATACAAGTACTTCATGCATCATAATACGAATAGTGAAGTTAGGGAAAAGTTGTGTCACCTAAGGCAAACAAGTAGTATTTCCAATTACATCAAAAAATTTACTACCCTTATACTTGAAATTGATATGTACAACAAGAAATTTCTCTTCCATTATAAAGATGACTTAAAGGATTGGGCAAGAGTCGAGTTAGACAGGTACAATGTATAGGCCCTAGATGTTACCATTGCCACTGTGGAGACCTTCATCGATTACTCAACCTACTCCAAGGGTAAGAAGTCAAACTTTGGTAGGAAAGGGGTAGAGAAAACCAGCTAGAAGAAGTATGATTCTAGCTGCAAGAAGGGTGGATAGTAAAGATCTTTAAGTGGCCATCCTAAGCATGGGAAAAGCCCCTCAAGTAAACTTAACTTAGGTAATCCCCTAAAACCTTGTTTCATCTGTGACAGACCACATTAAGTGAGAGACTGCCCCAATTGTAAGGCAATGATTGCCATGGTAGCAGTGCTTAACAAGTAGAAGCCCAACAAAGGGCCACAAGTTGACATGATATCTATCTAATAATTGGGTAATCTCTCAAAACTTTTCTCCCTAATAGTCTTCAAAGAGAAGAGACTGTTGTACGTTGACGTCACCATTGAGGGCAAAGTGGCTTATGCGATGCTAGACACGGGACTGACACATAACTTTATGGATATACAAGAGGTCAAGTGTCTAGGCCTCAAACTTATGAAAGGAAATGACACTATTAAAGCTAAGAATTTGGAAGCAAAGCCTATCTAAGACATAATGTAGGGAGTAGCCATCCAAATTGGAGAATGGACCAGTAAGTTGGACTTGATCATTATTCTTATGGATGACTTCAAGGTGGTGTTAGGTCTTGCATTTTCCTACAAAGTTTTGGCTTTTCCCATTCCTATTCAAGTTCTCTTATGATCCTCGATACTTGAAAGATCTAAGTGATTCCTTTGAAACACAAGAAGAAGTTGCAACCATCGATGATTTCGACCTTACAATTCAAACGAAGTCTTAAGTTGGGTCCAAGTTATGTGGCTACCATAAGGGAGCTAAGTGATAGGAAAGACATAGTAGTAACTACTCTAGCGTTGCTGCAACCTATCTAGGTTGTCCTTACCAAGTTTAAGGATGCGGTGCCTTCTGAACTACTAAAGAAGCTTCCATTGAGGTAAGATGTGGATAACCACATTAAATTGGAACTTAATGTCAAACCTCCTTCCATGGCCTCTTCTCACATGACATCCTTAGAACTCACGGAACTAAGGAAACAACTCTAAGATTTGATAAACTCAGGCTATATTTGACCTTCGAAAGCCTTTTCGATGCCCCAGTCCTCTTCTAGAAGAAGAAGAAGGATAGATTGCTATGGTTGTGTATTGATTACTGAGTCTTGAACAAAGTCATTATCAAGAATAAATATCTAAGACCCTCAATAGTTGATCTTTTTAACCAACTTGAGAGGATAAGGTATTTTACGAGTTATTACTAGGTTCGCATTACACAAGGTGATGAGCTAAAGGCGACTTGTGTGACACGCTATGGAGTGTTTGAGTTTCTAGTCATGCCCTTTAGTCTCACCAATGCACTAGTTACCTTTTGCACACTTACGAACAAGGTATTACATCCTTTCCTTGACAAAATTCATGGTAGTTTACTTAGATGACATTGTGGTATACAACAACACACTTGAGGAGGATATTAAACACCTTAAGTAAGTCTTCTAAGTTCTCCAAGAAAACAAGTTGTTTGTTAAGAAGGAGAAGTGCTCATTCGCCAAGTAAGAGGTAAACTTCCTATGTTACAAGATCAAGGATGGTAGGCTTATGATGGATTTAGCAAAGGTAAAAGTTATCCATGAATGAGAGCTTTCAACCAAGGTCCTAAAATTATGATCTTTCTTAGAGTTTGTTAACTATTTCTATTAATTCATCAAGGAATATTTTGTCGTAGTGGCGCCCTTAGCTGGCTTGCTAAAGAAGAACCATGCTTGGCATTAGATAAGGGAATGTCAAGCTTCCTTTAAGAGATTTAAGCAAGCAATCTCCAAGGAACTCGTGCTTTTATTGGACTATGAAAAACCTTTCGAAGTCTACACTGATGCATCTGACTTTGCCATTAGGGGAGTCTTGCTGCAAGATAGACATCCCATTACCTATGAAAGTTGCAAGTTAAACAACACAGAGAGGCAGTATACCATTAAAGACAAGGATATAACTGCCATTATCCATTACTTGTGCACCTAGAAACAATATCTCTTTGGAAGTAAATTCATGATCATGACTAATAATATCGTTACAAACTACTTCTAAATGCAGAAGACACTTAGCCTTAAGTAAGCTTGTTGGCAAGATTTATTGACAGAATTTGACTACACACTGTGATATAAGCTGGGCCAAGCCAATGTTGTTATTGATATGCTGAGTCAAAAAGCAGAACTAGTTGCCTTTTCCATTAGTACACCTAAAAGCAACTTCTTTGAGTGAATCAAGGAAGGTATAAGATAAGACAATTTGGTTAAGAACCTGATGAGATTGGTTAGCGAGGGAAAGACTAATCGATTTTGGGTAGACAACGAAGTCTTAATGATAGTTAGGAATTGAGATTTCATGCTTAAATAAAGAAACTTGTGAAAGAGACCCTCAAGGAATACCATGATTCCCTATGGGTTGATCACCTAAGTATGACACAAACTTTTACTTTTATCCAACAACACTATTTTTTTGTTGTAGATGCACACAGATGTCAAGGGCTATATATAGACTCACTTAGTTTGCTAGCAAGACAAAGTAGAACAACAACATTAAGCGGCTCTACTTGAGCCCCTACCTATCCCTAAGAGATCTTGAAAAAGTATCTCAATGGACTTTATTGCGACTCTATAAAGTTCGAGGGATTTGGAGGCATTATGGTGGTGGTCGATTGATTTAGCAAGTGCAATACCTTTGTTCCAACTCGTACTGACTACAAGGTGGATGAAGCTATTAGCCTATTCTTCAAGAATGTGGTAAAGTTATGTGATGTACCAAAAAGCATAATAAGCAATAGAGACCCTCACTTTACGGGCAAATTCTGGCGTGAGCTATTTAAGTTGCTAGGGACCAATCTAAATTTCTCAACAAGCTTCCATCCTCAAAGTGATGGGCAAATCGAGCAAGTGAATACCTTGCTAAAGCTATATCTAAGACACCATGTTAATTCTCACCAACAATATTGGACGAAGCTATTCAAATATTGGGTGAAGCTATTTAACGTTGCCCAATTCTCATACAACCTCTAGAGGAGTGAGGTTATAAACAAAAGCCTTTTCAATATTTTCATGAGATAACAACCACTAATGCTAAGTGCTATTACCTCTCCCTACACTGGTAACAACTTATCTGCCTATAAGTTTGCAAGAAAATGACATGAGGAAATGGACATAATAAGGGTTTGCCTTGACAAAGCAGCCAAAAGGATGAAAAGATGGACTGACACCAAATGATGCCCAAAAAAGTATATGAAAGGGGACATGGCGATGGTGAAACTACTGCTTAACTAATTCAAGTTTCTGCACAAAGTCCATGAGGACTTAGTAAGGAAGTATAAAAAGTCATTTCCTATCGTCAAGCGTGTAGGAAAGACTGTCTATCGAGTCTAGCTCCTACCAAAACTTAAGATCCATAACGTTTTCCATGTAAGTCTTCTAAAACCTTTCATGGAAATGAAGAGGATCTTAGTCAAAGTGAGTCCAAACGCGCACTAATTGTCATGGTCACTAAATTTGACAAGGAATTAGAGCATATCCTTGTAAACAAAGTGATCCAGAGAAGGGAGTTCCTAACTACACTGAGTACTTGATGAAATGGAAAGGTGTTCTAGAACAAGAGGTTAGATGGAAATAAGATGACCAATTTTGGCAATTTGCTGACCACATTTGGTAATATAAGGCTAAGAATGCGTTGAGAACATCACAGGATTGAGTGGGGGAGGGTATCATATGGATACTCTTTGTTTAGCCCATCTAACATGTTATAAGGTAGAAGTTTAGGCCATATTGAGACTCTGCAGGCTGCTAGCACTATTTAGCCCCTTTACTACCCATATCCAACAACAAAAGGTCTTAAAAGTGCGTGGAGTGCCTACATCTAGAGACTTCCAGCAAAGGCCAATAAGGACACTCACCTATAACCCTCTTGAAAGGACTATCTTTGTAAATATTCTAGGTTTTTGTTTGAAGCCACACATTAAGGAGGTAGAGCAAGTATAAATAGGTCACTCCTCCCATTTGTACGATACACATTCAGACGCTCAATACAAGCTCACTTGTAAAGCTCTCTTGTACTTTTTACTTCTTTAGCACTTCCAAGTCTCTTACATCTCAACACTTTTTGCTCATTCTCTTAAACTTTCTAAGGCTTGCTTAGTTCATCTTCTCTCACAAGATTGACTAAGTGTTACATAAGTTAACACAATTGAAGTCTAACTTTGTGATAGTAAGCTATTTCCCATCGTCACAATGAGTTTGCTTCATCACTGGCAAATTAGATAGAGAGGTAGACCACGAGCTAGTGAGAGGGTCATCATTATTGACTTCCTCCTTCATCAACCTATTCCATCACTGACATCAGTGTTTCGATGAGATTTTGCTTTTGGTCTCAATTTTCTCCTTTAAGCTATAAAACAACATAACAAAAGAATGATGGTTCGATAAAAAAGGAAGAAGATGGGTCTCGTATTGGGTTAAAGAATTGGAAAAAATGAAAGAAAAGGAGATACAGATGATTGAATGAAAGGAAAAAAGAGTCTTGAATTTTAAGGGGCCAAAGAAACTCAAACATGAAGAAAGTAGGATAGTACGGTTGTTGTTACCTTTTTGACCAAAAATGGTGTCATATGTTTTTTTCCCCTTTTTAAAGAAATCTCATTACGAGTTTTCAAAAATTGGTTTTCATATTGTTTATCAAACAACAGAAAAAAAAATTTCAATATCTCAATTAATTAGAAAAAAAATTTATTTTTTTAATAAAAATTATTTTTAAAAAATATATTTAATAGATAAATTATTTTTTAATAAATAAAAAATTCTTAATCAACAAACATACTTAGCTTAATTCTAAGGCTTTATGCATCTTTTTTCATTTAATATTAACTAATTTTTATGCTAAAAAAATTTGATACTTGAGAATATTCTTAATTTATTTAATTTTTATTTAGGTTCTATTTATTTTTTGAAAAATATTTTTTGTATAAAATAATTTATAAGAAAAATATTTATAAAAAAACATATTTTTTGATGACGTGAATTTCAAAAAGTACAATAAAACTTATAAGTAAAATAAGAAATTCAAAATTCTAAAAAAATTAAATTTGATTTAATAAAAGAAAAATCTTCACCTAATTTTTGAAGAAACATGAATTTAAAATATAAATCTAAACCCAATATTGAAGAAAATATAAATCAAATATAAACCTAATATTTAAGGGAATATAAATCAAAAGAATAAAAAAGTATATTAACATAATATGCCTATAAGAAGGGATTTGGAAATGATGTGTCAAACTGGAATACCATAAAATAATCATTTTAATAAATTTACGAAGTTCAATGAAAAATTAAAAGAAAAAATTTTCATTTTTCTTTTCACCAATGATTTATTTCTTTTCATAATAAAATCAAACTTATTTATTTATAAGTTGAAGTAACATATCTAATCCTAGAGAAAAAAAAAATTTCTAAATAAACTGATAGCAAATGAATTAAGGTTGGTTCAGTCAGATTCATTTTGATATACCTGAAATATCACACTCAATTTCAAAAATTTTAACAAAATCAAGTAAAACAAGTAATGATGTATAACTTAATTTTTCCTTAATCAAATTAAAAGTCTTGTCTTGATCACTATCCTACTTAAAACTCACGTTCTTTTTAACAATTTAAGTTAAGGGTAAAGTAATAGTACTAAACCTTTAACAAAGCATTTATAAGAATTACGTAGACCATGAAAACTAAGTACATCACTAATTGACTTAGATGTAAGCTTGTCATGAATTGCCTTAACTTTTTCCTTATCAACCTTAATACTTCTAACACTTACAATATTATCAAAAAATATGACTTGATCAATGTAAAAGGAACATTTCTTAAAGTTAGTATATAATTTCTTAGTACATAAAACACTTACAACAAATTGTAAATGATCAAGATGTTCAATTAAGTTTTTGCTACAAACTAAAATATCATCAAAACATATAACTACAAATTTATTAATGAATACATGCATAATATATTTCATCAATTGTATAAAAATACTTGGTGTATTAGTGAGATCAAATGACATAACAAGTCATTCATACAAACTATATTTAGTTTTGAAAGTTGTTTTCCACTCATCTCCCTCTTTCATCCTAATTTAGTGGTATCCAGTTTTCAAATTAATTTAAAAAGACATATAAACTATGCAATTCATCTAATATGTCATTTAATTTGGGTATAAGATAATGATACTTTATAGTAATTTTGTTGATTGTTCAACAATCAATGTATATTCTCTATATCTCATCTTTCTTACGTATAAGCAATACTGAAACTATACATAAATTTATACTCTCCCTTATATAGCCTTTTGCCATAAACTCCTCAACTTACCTTTGAAACTCTTTTATCTTCTCAGGATTACTTCTATAGGCTAGTCAATTTAAAATTGTTGCATTAAGGATGAATTCAATCTAATGTTGTATTCCTCTAAATGGAAGTAAATTGCTTAATTCTTAGGGAAAAATAACATTAAATTCATGCAAAAGAGAAACAACAATATTATATAAAAAGGGATTAAGTTATTAGTACTAAAAAAAAATAATATTAGGTAAAGAGGGATTAAGTTCAGTAGTATTAAAACAAACTTATTTATATAAAGGTACAATCATCAATTATTTTGAATAGAAAGTTCTTTTAACACATCTTTTACATACAAACTTTCAAATTTTCTTTTTTACTTTTTTCTTGTTTTTCTATTAGTCTCCTCTCTTTTCTCTTCTTCCTATTCCTCTTTTCTCCTCTCAACCTTAATTCTTATTTTTCTTCCACTCTCTTTTTTAATTCTCAATTAATTTTCATAAATGTGCTAAGGTATCAAAGGTATAAGAATAATAGATTTATCATTTATTACAAAAGATTACCTATTCTTAATCTCATCATGCATTCCTTATCGATCATATTACTATGGTCTTCCTAACAAAATATGCTCAGTATGTATAGATACTATATCACATAAGATCTCATTAGTATATTTCCCAATAATAAATGATACTAATACTTATTTAGTTACCTTAAACTCCCCACTTCATTAAACCATTAAAATTTATTTGACTTAGGGTGCTTTATAATGGGTAAATTAAACTTTTTGACCAAATCAATGCTAACTACATTTGTATAGCTACCCCTATTAATGATTATACTACATATCTTATTTTTTATGTGACACTGTGTATGAAAGATATTATCTCTCTACACTTTATCATCTCCTTAGCTTATGCATTTAATGCTTTTTTAGCCACTAACATATCTCCCTCAGCTGGATACTTCTCCCTATCACTTTTATCCTTTAATAATGACATGGAGTCATCATCAAACTCACTTTTAGTCTCAATATTACCATTATCCCGCAACACCATTGTACATTTATTTGGATATTAAGATGCGATAATTCCTTTTCTTAAACATTTAAAATATTTAACATCTTTACTTTTACTATGTTGGGAATTATAATTACTTTTCTCCTATAACTTACTTTCTTACTCTTATAAGATTTAGCCTTGGGCTTGTAATCAATCCTTTCTTCTCTTTTGCTTCAATTAGGCTTCTAGGATGAAGTGAAATTTGAATTCTATCTAAACTTTGTAAAACCCTTACATTTGACTTGCCTTTTAACTTTTATTGTCGTGTGCACCATGTCCTCCAATTCCACATAATATTATAATTCAATTACATTGGCAATGTCTTTATTTGGACCTTGTAAGACCCAAGTGATGGTTGCTTCTCTATCCTTCTCCACATTAGCTAATAAGAACCGTAAAGATGAAGGGTGGAAAGCTTCAATGGATGTAGGAGGTCCATTGCACATTTCAGAATGCCCAATAATACGAGCTAGAACTTTAATTGATGTAAAAGGTCAATTGCACAATCCAAGAGGCCCAATAAATCGGGCTAAAGCTAGAAAGATGAAAGAAGTACTAAATGGGCTGATTAAGGAGATTCAGGCCAACCAAACTTCAAATGGTGTGAATTCAAGTTTGGAAGAGAGTCCAAGTCTTATTAATATCATTGGAATAATTAAAGTGTTAGGACTAAGTAATAACAGTCACTCTAAATTAGGAGTTTATTTTCTATGTAAGAATTTGTACTTAGATAGGAATTCCTTCTAAATAAGGAATTGTCCTAAGTAGGAATTTGTGCCTCATTAGGATTGCAATCTTAGCCTATAAATAGGCACCCTTTGTAACATTAGATTAAAAAAAAATATCAGACAACTTTGAGTGAAATAAAAAGTAAAGGTTTTTCTCCCTCGATTCTTTTAAGAATTAAAGAATTTATCAAAAGGTACTTCTTCTTGTAGCGTTCAAATTGACTTATTACTCTCAATTCCTTTCTTGTCTAGAGTGTGGTGTCCATATCCTTCTTGAATACCTTAGATTTGTTTCCTTCGAATATTGGGTTTAAAGTTTCTATTCTTAAACTTTGATTTAGCTTTTCTGGTTGTTCTTTAATTCCTTGTGTGCGTTGGGTCCCTAAGCCATGTCTTTTTAGGGTTTTCCACATCTGTTAGTATCAGGGTGCCTATTTATAAGCTAAGATAGCAATCCTAATGAGGCACAAATTCCTACTTAGGACAATTCCTTATTTAGGAGGAATTCCTATCTAGGTATAAATTCTTACACAGAAAATAAACTCCTAATTTAGAGTAACTATTATCACTTAGTCCTAACTCTTTAAGTACTCCAATGATATTAATAAGGCCTAGATTCTCTTTCAAGTTTGATATCACACCATTTGAAGGTTGGTTGGCCTGAATGTCCTTAATCAGCTTATTTAGTCCTTTTTTCATGTTTCTGGCTCTAACTCGTATTATAGGGTCTTCTGGAATATGCAATGGACCTCTTGCATCAATTGAAACTCTAGCTCGTGTTATTAGGCCTTTTGGAATGTGCAATGGATCTTTTGCATCCACTGAAACTTTCCATGCATCATCTCTATGGTTCTTATCATTAGCCTAAATCATGACAATCTCTATCTCTTTATAGTAGTCCTCTACACTCTCAATGCCTTAAGTAAGCCCTTATAACTTTTAGTATAAATCTCTATAAGAATGATTAGTGATGAACCTCCTTCTTATGATAGTTTTCATCTTCTCTCATGTATTAATAAGCCTATCATGATTCCTTCTTGTCAAAACAAGTTATTTCCACCAAATAATAGCATAATCAGTAAACTCAATGACAACAAGTTTTACTTTTTTCTATTTAGAGTACTTGTGACAATTAAAAACCAACTCAACCTTTTTCTCTTATTCTAGGTAGATTTTAAGATCATTTTCCCCTTATAATGGAGGAATTTTTATTTTAATATCACCTAAATCACAATCATAAGTGTCTCACCTCTTAAAATCTCTTCAACTATTTCTATTATTGGTGATTTTGACCGAAGTAGTTAAATCATCATAATCAACATCATTATCTCCATCATCATATAGTCATTAGGATGATTATGCCTCTTTTCCCTTTATGCATTAAGATATTCCTATATCCATCTCCTTTGCAAATAAGTTATAATAGCATTTTACCTTTCCATTTGATCTTTTATCGCACCAAACATAACATTTATGTGCTTAAACTATTATTGTATAGCTTGGAACATGAATGAATTATCTTTCTTGCCTTCCTCACTTACTCTTTTATCTTTTGAAGTCATATTGTTAACTTGTATCAAAAACTTTAGAAATAACATCACATGCACTCCCTTGTATGTTTGTCTCAATTATTGTTAATCAACCTCATGTTTACTTCTTTTCCATGGTTTTTCTTACAATGGGATCACACTCTTATCTTTTACCACTCTTAACTTCCCTTTTTAACTTTTAAAGAACTAAACAACTCACAAAATAAAATAAATAAGACAAAATTGATTTAATGGAAAACAAAAAATTAGAAAATAAAAAAAGGACATCAAGGAAAATAAAATTTAAGGAAGTAGACATAAAGGGAACAAGTACTTAGATGATAGAATAAGAAAATAGATCATGGAAGTAAAGTCAAACTAAAGGACTAGATCGTTACTATGACTAGTTTGATTAAACTATTAAGCTACTACCTCAAAGTGGATTTTCTTTTTATTTTTTTGCTCTTTTTCTTTTTGTTTCTTTCTTTGTTTTCTTTTTTTTTCTTTTTCTTGTAAATGAATTTAAAAACAAGAAAAGATAAACTAGGGTTTGGTGGATTCAAAAAACAAAAAATTATAAAATGTAGTTAAGAAAAAGAACAAAAGAAAAACTTAAATTTAGATAGGCAAACTTAATTTAAACCATAAAACTCTGATATTAATTGATGTGAACCCTAAAGAGTACAATAAAACCCATAAGCAAAATAAAGAATTTAAAACCCTAAGAAAGTTAAATTAGGTTTAACAACAATAAAACTTGATCTAATGTTCAAGGAACATGACCCAAAGGTATAAAAAAAGATATGGATACCATACTTAAAAAAGAATTGATTTGGGAGTAATAAGTTGGGGTAGAATGCTATAAGACAATAATCTTGATAAGTTTGTAAAATTTAATAAAGAACAAAAAGAGAAAATTTGTACTTTTTTTTCACTAATGATTTATATATTTTAATAAAGAAATCAAGCTTATTTATTGGCTAAAGTAACAATACTAATCCTAAAAGTAAAGACAATAATATACTATTAAAATATAAGAACACTTTTATTTTATATTTTACCGTAAACTCTTATTTTATAACAAATTCTTACTTTGTAACAAACCTAGAAATGGATTTTATTACTTAATCCTAACCTATTAAGCACTATAATCATATTAATGAAGTTTTAGTCCTCCTTCAAACTTAAATTCACGTTAATTGTTACTTGGTTAGTCTGAATATCCTTAATCAGTTCATTTAGTACTTCTTTTTAACTCTAGAATGTGGCATTAGCTCTTCTTGAATACTTAATGGTTCCTTAAAAGTCCTTTATTCATTAACACCTCTATAAATCTCATTATCTAATATTTGGTTAAGATATTGAAATTTGATGGAATTAAAAACTAAACAAGCAATTATTAATCAAATGAATAAACAATGAATAAAAAAATTAGCAAATAACATAACATGAAATTAAATGGAGTTTCAAGTTTTTTACAAAAAAAAAAAAAGTATCATATGTTAAAAACTAGCGAGAGTTTAGCTTCCAAATTTTTTAATTTCTCTTGCATGTTTCTCCAACTTTTCTTCTCTATCTCTCTCTCTTTCCTTTTTCTCTTTCTCTAATGATTTTAAGGTTAGGATGAGGCCAAGGAAGGGTGGTTGCTCTTCTATTATTGGCCATAAGGGAGAGAAAAATAAAAAGCTAAAAATAAGTAAGAGTTCTTTGAGTTTTCCTCCTTTATCTCTCTCTTCTTTCACACACACTCTCTCTTTAGTGGTTTTAAGGTTGGGAAGGGGTAAAGGAAGGATAATTGCTCTTTCATTGTTGGCTTTGGAAAGGTTACTTCTTAGTTGTTGATTTAAAAAATATTTTCACTTCCTTATATTTGTAAAATATTTTACAAAAAAATGAATAGATTTTCTACTAACCCAAAAAATATTTTACATTAACTTTATATTTTCTATGAAGTAAACACCATAAGATAATAAAAATGCTTTTTCAAAAAATATTTTCTACAAAATAAATGGAGTCTTAGTTATTTATGTTTTTTCGTTTAAACTTTTGGAGTTGCATTTTTTACCACATATTTGGCTATACTGTTGTATTTTGTTGTTGATTTTTAATGCCTAATATTCTAATTTTATTGTTTGTTGTTTATTTTTATTTTTTGTCAAAATAATATTTTTAAAAAAATTAATATTAGTATATAATTCATTAATAATAAATTAATAAAAATATGGTATATTTTGACCTTAAATAGAAATTAAAAAATTATAAGTTAACAAAAAAAAAACTTGTAAATTGTATAACAAAAACTCATAATAATAAATTTAATATTAATATTAATATATTAATTATTATATTATTATCATAAATTTCATACAATATTACTTTAAATATGAATCATTTGAAATGGTTGACTTTAACTAATACTAATTATTTCATATATATATATATATATAGAGAGAGAGAGAGAGAGAGAGAGAGAGAGACAAAATATAATGAGAAAAATAAAGTAAAAAAATAAAGAATAAAATATAAGAGAGATAGAGATGAATGATGTAAAAAATCACTAAAAAGTTAAATAATATCATAAATAAAAATTAAAAATTAAAAATAAAAATATTTTATTTTTTTCAAAAATAATTTGTTTGTAAAAAATTAATTTCAGAATTTGAAAATAATATAATAAAAAATCATTTATTAAATATAATTTTTATTGTATGTTTAAAAATAAATCAAAAATAAAAAATTGTAATAATACTAAATAGACAATTATGATTTGCAGCAACATTGGCAAAGAAATCTATGCGATCTATCAAGGAAGAAGAACATATCATTGTATTTAGTACAGTGTTTTGACATCTGATTACTGAATATAATAATGACGTCATTTCTGATTTTTTTTTTTGTTGAGTTCACTATGAATCAAATCGTGTACTTGATCAGTAATGTTTTTATTTAATTTTCACGTCAGTTAATTATCTTATCTATTAATACTAAAAAGAAAAATTAATCACACTCGATTTTGGTGTGGGATTTGGGATTCTGTTCATGTCTGTTTACGAAGACTTCATTTTAAGGAGTTTCTCGCTACTCCTTCCTTGCCGAGCAATATAATTTTTTGTAAATGGATGGTAAAAAAACAAATATTCATTTTAACCAAGCCCATAACTTATCTTTTTCCTTTTTAGTATTCATTACTCATTGTTTCTTCTTCAAATTTATGTTGTCCCTTCCGGCTTCCAAGGTTAATTTAAAACAAACAACAATATTTTTTGTTTTTCTTCGAATTCTCCTATCAAAATACCCTTTTTTTTGTTTTTTTTTTTTTGTCCAACTCTATTGCAAAATTGTTAAAGGTTGGAAGATAGAGTCTCAAGCGGGGTATTTTCAAAATGAATATTTATATTTTTCTCAATTACCCCAAAAAAATAAAAAACAGAAGCATCTCGACGACCTTTCGATTTTGTTGTGTAAAATGGAGAAGCCTTTTGATGTTTTATTAGACGAATGATGAAAAATATCTTTTTTTTTGGTCATTTTTTGTAAAATTAAGTAATTAGTAGAGAAATTTCTCAAAAGAAAAGAACAATTGATAAAAGTTTTTTCTTTTTTTAATCTAAAGCTAGATGTGCCTAACATAAATTAGCTATTTGTGTAGCATGTTCCATGGCTATAATTTCTACTGTGAAATGTATGTCCATGCTAATGTGCTTAGCAATTGTTTTTGTCCCTTCAAGAATCTAAACATGGATATTTGAAAAATTTCTCATAAGTTGATAAAAGACTTAAAATTAATCATATTTAACAACTATTTAGACAAGAACAAGAAACACCTATAGTCTCTGGTTATTTATGAAATTGGGTGGGATCATTTCGTGGGTGTTTTAAATAGCAAATTCTAAAAATGTCTATATATATAAATATTCTTTTGAAAAGTAAAAATGTCAATGAGGATGATGAATTCCATTTTTAATGAAAGAAAAGTTCTGAATTGATCGTTGAAGAAGTTGATGATTCGTAGAATTGTTTAATTGCAAGTCGTTGCATATAAAATCTCACATTACTGAAAATCAATAGCCACAGTCGGTGGTGGGTAAGATGCACTTAGTGATTTTTTTTTTCTTTCTTTTTCGTTAAAGCACCGCATCTACTAATTAGGTCCACATACATGCATGCATGCATGCATACAAAGAATTGGCCCACGCTTTCCTTACGGATCCTTTTAAAATATAATAAATTTGGAGTATAATATTTTTTATTATTTGAAGATAAAATTAATAATTATAATTAGTTTAAACAATTTAAAAAAATTATGTCAAATTAATGTTTAGAAAGATACATGAAAAATAACAAAAATTAAAACAACAAAAATATTTTAATTTAGAAATAAATTAACCTTTATTGTTGGTTCATTTTTATCTTAATACTTCTTTCTTGGCGAGCATTAGTAATCTTATCGAAAAAGAAGTCATTTGGGAAGCCTGTTCTTACCATTGACTATAAAACAAGTCTTATTAGCTATTCATTTGAAAGATTTATTGTATTCAAATTATGATATAATTAATTATTAATAATAAAATGTTTTATTTGCTTATAAAATTCTATAAATAAATTATTGTGATGATACATCACCCATACTTAATTAAAAACATATTCTACTTCTTCATGGGCAAAAATTCAAAGAATATTTTCTTTTAATGAAAGTATAGAAAAAGAAAAAAAAGATTTTTTTTTGTTTGTTTAGTTCATTAAAGTAGTAAAATTGTTTTGGGGATGTGTTGACTAGAAAATCAATTAAAATAAATAAATAGTGAAGTAAATTTCATTAATATATTATTATATTTTGAATATAAATAAATATACAATAACAAATCTTAATCAATAAATTACATACACTAATCTTTAAAAAAATTATTTGGGTGAGAAAATTAATATTTAAAATTAAGTAATTTAGTTAAGAGAAAGTAAAAGGATAATAATATAAGCCAAATATATTGATTTATAATGTAAAAAATAAGTATATATATATATTAAAGTTTCAATTTTATTAAATATTAAAAAAATTACAAATTAACTATTAAATTAATAAAATATATTATAAATTATGGAAGTCTATTAAATAATTTTAAAATTAAGCAAATGCAAACACATTAGCATTTTTGACTTAAAAATTTTGTCAATGTCATTAACTTTCTTTTAATTTGGATAATAATAATGTACAAATAAATAAATTAGGTTCAAGTTTGCATTTTATACATATTATAAATATTTAATAAGAAATGTTAAAATAACAAAATTTGAACTATATTTCTAATAACAACCAATTAAACTAATTTTCTTTTAATTTAAATTTGAAAAACATAGTTAATTAAAATTAAAATTGATTTGGTTATTGACCATAATTAGTATATTAGTTAATTTCTTAGTTTTTAAATTTAAAATTATATTAAAGGAATAAAATGAAATCAAATTTGAGTGATTGACTAAAAGGTAAAATAATTTTTATTATTGTATGGTAATAATAACTAAATTCATAATTAAAACTTTAATTAATAATATTACTATAATTAAATACAAGTATAAACTTAAAAGAAAATTGCCTGGTAAAAAAATTAATATTTGAAATTAAATAATTTAATTATGAAAAGGTAAAGAAATAATAATATAAATCAAGTATACTTAATTTTATAATATTAAAAAGAAAACTATATATATGTGATAGTTCTAATTTTATTACAATACTAAGAGAGTATAAACTATCTATTAAATTAATATCAACTATTATACATTATTTGAGTGTACTAAGAAAATTCTAAAATTAAGCAAATGTAGCCACATAAGTATTTCTTGTTCAAAGAATCACTTAAAATCATTGACTTTCTCTTAGGTTTGGTTATGATAATATATATATAAATTTGCATTATGCAAATTCTAGATACATATGAAAAATTGTTTATATAAACAGTTGTAATGGGTTTTGTAGTAAGGAGGGAGCTTGATGGATGTTGATGAAGGGGCTTATTGTTCAGTGCCTTTTAAGTAAATCAAGATTAGGGGGCAACCAAGAAGCATTGTAATATGTGTTTGTTGACTCTAAAGTCCTACCAATCATTTTAAGTGCAATTAGAACATTATAAGTGACTCTATTTGTTTTATTAGGATATTTTAGAGTTCAAAAGTATGGTTACATTTGCTAGAGACCATAGCTAACCCAAATGCCAATTGTAAATGACAATACTACCATTTACTTGTTTTTACTTCTATGCTCCTCTTGTTGATAGTATATATATTTTTCTCTCTTTTTGTTTTTTTTTTTTATAATGATTTGTCATAAAGACATACATATTAGGGTTTTAGGGAATTTGAACAAGTGGTAAAAAGAAGGATTTTTTTTTTTTGGAGGGATTAATGTAATTTTGCATCTATGAGCTCACTTATGGCATCCCAAACTAATAATGTCATTACAAACTTTGTATCCCTTTTCATTTTTTACTTCTCTGTTTTTTTTTCTTTTTTCTTTTTTCTTTTTCCATTTTCTTTTTTTTTTCTCTCCTCAGTTTCCAAACCCCTTATCTTGCTCTATTTTAGGCCATAAAGTACACTTTCTCTCTCTACATCTATCACCCTTTGAGACTATTTCTCATGTTTTAAGCTTAAAAACACCTTGGCCACTGATTTTGGGTATGATTTCAAGTGGGACAGGTTGAGATTTGATCCCAAAAATAGTGTTTTGGGCTAACTTTTGGACAAGGTATAGTAAAAAGAGGAAGAGTGGCTATCGTTGGCCTCTAATTAATGTATATAAGGACTAATGAGTAGATCATCATCTGTTAAATCCACCGGTATCAACAATAGCCAAAAGTGGTACAAGTAAGAGGTGGAGTAGGTGGTGGCATTTAACTTCAAGGTAACAATTAGTGTCTCCTTGCACTCTATTTGGCATATGAAGGGTATCATTTGATAGATTGATGCTTAATGCATTTAATGGTGCCAACTTTAGGTTTTTCCAATGGCAAATATGTGATGATCAACCTCAAGCTATTTGCTAGTTCGTGTATTTCCTAGCCTCCTTTTGACGTGTAGCCTTTAATGACATATAGGTCAACACAAAAGGACTCTGTGGGTGGTTTTTGTGGTGTTTTCTAACAGCCATTGGAAAGGGTTTGATAAGGGTTCTTTTAGGGTAGAATACCTTATTTTGGCTACTTTCTCCACTTTTTTTTATTACTTTCATGTTTTTGTTGTTGTTTTTTTTTTTTCAATTTACTAGCATGTGTTTATGCATTAAACAAAGGAAAAAAATGTGCTAACTTTATACCTTTTTATTGTAAGTAAACTCTAATTAAGATGAAAGAGCACCATCACCCAAGATAAGTGCTTTCTTGTTCAATTTTTGGTTATTTAAATGTATGGTTATGTGTTGGGATTTTTTCATTAAAAGGGGAAATCAATCTTCTATCAATTTTAGGTAAAGGAAAAATTGTTAATTGTTTAGTCTTCCTTCATTACAAGTTTGTTTGTTGCTTTAATTGAAAGTATTAAATGTAATATTTGGTGAAAATGGGAAACAAAAAACATGAAAGTGAGTTTATAATCCCATCTTTAATGACATATAAGTGTAAGTATCTATACATTCAGAAAGAGATGACGTAAAGAAATAACAAAACTTCACTAAAGCAAGAGTTATTTTCTCATGTCATCTCTTTTATTCATTACTCATTTTGTGAAGATATTTATCCATTCTACTCTTACCTTACACATATTTATACCTATTAGTTAATTAATAACATGAAGCGATGTTAAACTAATGACTAGTTATATATTCCTTTCAAATTGCAAAAGACTTGTTTACATAAGCAATTAAAAGTCCCTATCAAGCTTAATAAAGAGCAAATAATAATAATAATAATAATAATTCCTTCTCAAATGGTTAGTGTCTTTTTCAATTTTTCCATAGGAAGAAAATGTGTCTTTAAGGGCACTATGTGGTTGTGTTAAGAACTTTAAACTTTCCAAATAAATGACTCAAGTTTAAATTGCAAGATAAATAGGGACAAAGATTTTGTTATAAATTAGTAAATTTTGAAAGGCTTTGTTCCCAACTTTAAAAGATTAGCCTATTCATATATGTTTATAAGAAAATGATTGTCTTAAAACTTACATGAGAAGAGATCCCAAAGAAGTTATTGTATTAAGAATGACTAGATAGCTTAATATAAGCCTTTTGATTAATAAAAACATATTTAAAAAAAAAGAATTTGGTCAAATTATTGATATTATATTCTAAATAATTGAACTCAATCATAATGATTCATGCCTTTATATCATTTAAATAATCATACTAAATCCAACTTGTAATCATTCAATTTATGGACTTAAAATAGTGTAACTTGTAACAATTACTATAGCTTGACTACTTTATAATTAATGTATCTTGTAATAATTACTATACCTCAACCACTTCATAATTAGCCCTCTATCACATTAGACAAATTATACAAGTTTAGCTATTAACGAAAAGAACTAACCATAACTTCGATAGAATTAAGATTCAATTATAATCAAGTCAGATTTTCCTTTTCCAAGGGTGTCAAATTCCTAAAAATATTTACAAATCTCCTCCCACCCACTAAAATAAAATAAATTTATAATGGGCATTGGTTGCATTACTTTTACATATTACTTTTTGAGAAAACATACTAGTATTTAATTCAATCAAGCTAAATCATTTAAAGTGTAAATATTATTGGGCTAAGTTAGCCCGCCCATGATAGGTTGAATTAACCCATTAGAGGAAAGTTTGAGGGAGTTAACACTCCCTTTAATTATTGATACACATTGCAAAAATTATGCAAGAAAGAAAATCATCTATGTTAAAAAAAATTCAAATATTTTAAAAAATATACAAAGACTTCTAATTAGCATTTCGCTTTATGTAAAACAAATAATACATATTCTCTATTAATTTTCACAATAAAAGGTTTTTGGTTTATGAAAAAGGTGTTACTCAGTATAGTGATATCACCTCAATCACAATAAAGAATTGATTCATTGGTGATTAGTTTACTACTATGATCCTAACATTTTAATCCAATATTAGTATCAAAGTCTTCTTAAACTAATTCTACCATGAAAAAGAGTAGAAAAGTTATTGTCTAAGTTTTTTTTTTTGTTGTTTTATATGCAAATTTTGTGTATATTTTGGGTTAATATGTTTAAAATTTTATTTCTCTCACATAAGTTATTATCTTTTTATGAAATTTACATGTAATGAAATACTAATTTGTACAAAATATTATAAAAATTTCATATTTTTTGGTTTTTTATTATATGAGAAAAAAAAATTTTGTCATAAGTTATTTTTCAAAATTAACACTGAAAACAACAATTTCATGGAACAAATTTTATACGTATAGAACGAGTACTCATTATAGGCTTTTTAACTATATATTATATGTTAATTTTATATGTGTCAATTGAAAATAATTGAATTTGAAATTTTTAAACCAAATTTAAAATTGTAAGCAAAAAATAAATTAACTCAAAATAAATTTCACTCTCATGTGTTTTAAATAATTTGCCAAATACATATTTTCATATATTATTTTTTAAAACCAACCACACCAATGACTTGAGGAGGTCAAATTATGATATATGTCAAAATTTCATAATCATCAAAGGTTCAAAAGATGGTGAGTGTACTACACTCTCAAAACAGGTAAGTGAAGTGTTATATCTATTTGATTAATTTAGTGTGAAGAAAACTGCTAAAACACATAATAACTACCATTAAAAATAAGTCATACAATGAATTTGACCCAAGTCAAAAAACTGTCACTTTGACTTTATATTTAATTAACCAATTAAAGAGTATCACATGTTATGTACTACCTAATAAAAATTTGTCATTTAATATTATTTTCTAATTATTTTAAAAATAAATTATTTTTAAAGAGATTTATAATAATTAGTAAAATATTAGAAAAATATGAAATTTGCACCAAAATTTTTCTAATTTTGTATTTTATAAGATTCTAATATTTTAATTCAAAAATTGAAAAATATAAAAGTGATAATTTTTATATTGATATTTTTAAATATCTTTGTAGTTTTATTTAAGGATAAAATATGGCTCATATGATGTAAACTCCAATTAAAAGGATCATTAGAGAGTGTCTTAGAAAATTGAATTTTAAATTCCTTAAACAACTAAGAAATCTACATAACCAATGAAATTTCTTTTCACACTTTTAAGGAATGCAAAATGGAAAATGATAAGGAGTTTATGGAACATGTCAAACATATAAGATTCTTAGTCAATAATCTTGAAACCTCAATGAATAAGAAGCTTAAAGAAAAGGTAAAGATTGATATTGTCCTTAAGTTATTGACAGACTTCTAGAGGGCTAAGGTGTGTGATAAGTTAGAATACACCACAAGCATTATCAAGTGGTATAATGACCTAGAGGATGCCTTGGCATGGAAGTTTTATATTAAGCATGCTACAAAGTGATTTGTTGTGTTGTCAATTAGTTTTAATCTTCAAGCTACAAGGCACATTTGCTTTAGCAAAATAAAGATAAGTTTATGGCTTTTGAGAGTTAGGCTTAAAGTCATCCAAGATGTTGATAAACAATATGACTTCACCAACTAATTGTTCTTTACTTTAAGCTCATTACCTTTTCTAAATTATACATAAATTAAAAAAAAATAAAGTTAAGTCTTAATTGTGATAAATGATATTATTGTAGTATTGTTTTATATTTGATGTTATATGTTTTTGTGTTTGATGTCATGTATGTAAAATTTAATTATAAATGTCTATTATGTTTTTATATGTGTTTAATTATTATCTTTAATGTTTAACATATATACTTTGCATACATAACAAATTAACTAAGAGTGAAAGTTGTTAGGTTGGTTAAATTATGGGAACACCTAAGAACTTAAATTTTGCACAAATTGAAATAAATTAAGATAATCTAGTATTAGTATGAAATAAGATAATTAGAAACATTATGAGCTTTTGATTCTTTTAGTAATTTTAGATTATTATTAATCTATTTCAATATTAATGCAAAATAAATGGTTAAAATACTAGTACTAATAATTGATAAAGGTCTTAAGGTTGTTGTAACTATGGTTACAAAGAATATTGTTAATAAGCTCAACAAAAAGGACAAGTTGAATAGTACAAACTATGACCTTTAATATCATAAGGTTTAGTATATCCTTAAAGAGTATAAAGTGTTGGAAGCTATCAATTATGTCATGATAAACCCTAAGGAGGTTTCCTCAACTCAATAAAGGTGAAACCAAGAGGCTTTTAAGGTTTGGAAAAGAAAAAATAGTGACTTTTATTGTTTTACTTAATTATATGGAGGATGATCTCATCCATAAGTTTAAGGAGCATGAGACTACTTGAGCAATATGGTTGGCCTTGAAAAACAAGTTTGGGGGTACTTTAACCACTAAGATAAGAGAGCCAATGGTTAATTTTGATGTCTATATAAAGAAGTCATATCATAACATGAGACAACATTTAAGGGTGAAGTTTAATATAATCAAAGAGCTTAAAGCAGATGGTCATACACTCACAAATGAATGGTAAGTTTAGGTTTTCATTTGCTTTATTCTTTTGAACTAGGAGCATATGAAAATTAATATGATAAATAATGATACTATTAAAACCTTTAAAGATATCTTATGTCATCTAATTTTAAAAGAGAAGTGTCTTAGGGTTATTGAGTATTATGGTCAAGTGAATATGGCTAAAGTTGAGACTAGTTCAAAGGTTATTTTTAGTTTGAAATATCAATGATATTATAAGCATCATGAGAAAGGAAAAGGGGAATGGATAATTACGAAAGAAAGACAAGAATGATCTTTGTATGAGGCTTAGTGGAAATAAAAAGGATAAGACCAAAATAACATGCTACAACTGTGCCAAATTAAGTCATTTTGCTCACTGAGCTCAAAACGGTATCCTTTACTCTTACTTCTAATTATTTAGCTAATGTTACTATTTTAGTATTACTTATTAAATTTAATCCTTTATGGATTGTAGACTAAGGGGTTATATACCATATAGCTAAAGATTAAGAAGCATATGTAGAGTTATATTGAATTGGAGTTAGTTTAAGATAAGTGTATATTAGGAACAATGCAAAGGTATAAGTCAAAGGGATTAACACTTACAAATTAAAAATGCAATATGGTTAAACTCTATTACTTCATGCTACTCTTTATACACCTGAAATTTGATAAAATCTTATTTTTATTCTCGTTCTTCTATGTTTAGGCTATAAAATTATTTTTCAAGGCTGTATTGTAAATATTTTGATGACATTTCTTATATTGATCATAGTATCTATCATATGGTTTGCTTATGCTGGATATTAACTATGGTTTATTTAATATCAATAATAATTGCTTTGTTATTATTGCATCAACCAACAATAATGTCATAGATACAAATATTTGACATGTTAGACTAGGTCATGTTGGTAAGAGAAAATGAGTAGATTAGCTAAAGAGGGCCTTTTAAGCTCTTTACCTAAAATTGAATCACCTATGTGTCAATACTATCTAGAAAGAAAAGCAACTAAAAAACCATTCAGCAAGATTGTTAGAGCCAAATTTCCATTGCAATTAGTCTATTATGATATATGTGGTCTACTGAGTATAAGGGTGAGACATAGTGTCTCATATTTCATTACTTTCATAGATGATTATACATATTATGGTCATATTTACCTAATCTCCCATAAATTTGAAACATTAGAATACTTTAAAAAATATTTAAGTATGATAGAGAATTAGTTGGATAAAAAAATTAAAACCTTAAGAACTAATCGAGGATGCAAATATCTCTCAAAATAATTCAAGGCATTATGTAATAAAAAATGTGTAGTTAGGCAATTAATTGTTATTAGGATTTCACAACAGAATAATGTTGCAAAGAGAAGAAATATGACCTTTTTAAAGATGGTTAGGTTTATAATAGCACAAGTAAATCTCCTAATATATTATTAGGGTGATACTTTATTGATAGTTATGTATGTACTTAATCGTGTATCCTATAAATTTGTTACTTTCACACTACATGAATTATGATTAAGACAAAAGTTTAACTTGAGTAATTTACAACCATAAGGGTTAATAGTTTATGTCTATGATACATTCCATAAATATAAGAAATTAGGTTCAAAAGAAAAAAAAAAGTATTTTTATAAGATATTATGAGCACTTTAAAGAATATATGTATATTGGTAAACAAGCTAATGGAAATATTTTATAATTAAAATCACATGATGTCATATTCTTAGAGAATGAATTTTCTAGTAATGGTGATATTGATAAGGATTTTTATCTTTATAAGATAATTGATTCAAATAGTTATAATGCAATAAACCCACCAACTCAAATGGATCAAAAAAATGCCTTAAGCTATCAATTCAAGTGAAAACGTTACACCGTAAGTTTTGTAAAGTTTGCAAAAACTCATATTACACAAAAGCAATTGCAAAAGTATTTTATGTTATCTTTTTTAAGATTAAAAGGGAAGTTTTTATGATTATACCTCATTATAAGGAAAAGCCTCAAATAATAACTGAGGCTCTCTTATACTTTACTAAGGAATAATCAATGAAAACAATAAAAAAAGAGATGGAATGTATGAAATCTAAGTTGGGAACTTGGTAGATTTGCTCCAAGGACATAAAGCTATTAGAAACAAATGGGTTCTTAAAATTAAGTGTAAGGTTAATAGATCTATAAAAAGGTATAAGACTTGCATAACAGTAAAAGGTTATATTTAATAAAAGGATATAGACTATAAGGAAACTTTTGCACCAGTAATAAGGTTTACCTTAATTCTCCTAATTCTAACAATATTAGCAAATATGAATTTAAAATTATATCAAATGGATGTTAAAACTATTTTTCTCAATGACGAGCTAGATGAAGAAATCTATATAGAATAACATAGTTTCATTGTTTAAGGCATAACAATAAAGTTTGTAAACTCCAAAGATCAATTTATGGCCTAAAACAATTGTCTAGGCAGTAGTATTTGAAATTTCATCATGCAATAATCTTATACAACTTTGCAATGATTAATGAAGATCATTACATGTCTATGAAGATATTTGAAAATAAATTTGTAATTTTATCTCTATATGTAGATCACCTTTTACTAGGTAGAAGCAATAAAGAGTTTGTCACTACTATTAAGAAATAGTTGTCCTCTAATTTTGAAATAAAGGACATAAGCGAGGCAATTTACATCTTAGGAGTAAAAATCCACAAAAATCATTCTAAAAAACTCCTAACTTTGTCATAAGAGTTTTACATCCATAAAATCTTTAAATGATTTAGGATAAAAGGTTGAAAATTCATTAACACTCCAATTGTTAAAGGTAATGGCCTACACCTTAAAATGTGTCCTAAAACCCGATAAAAGTACACAAAAATGAGAAATTTGTCATATTTTAGTGCAGTGGGCAGTCGAATGTATGTTGTGATATGTACACACCCTAACATTTGTCATGTTATAGGATTGATGAGTCGATACCAATCAAACTCAAAAAAAAGCATATTGGTAAGTTATAAAAAGAATACTTTGGTATCTCAAAAGCACTACAGATTATTCTTTGTGTTATCAAGTAAATGATTTCCAACTAATTAGTTATTCAGATATTGATTGGTAATGAGTTATAGATTGATGTAAATGTACATTAGGATATATGTTTTTATTAAATGATGACACCATATCATGTAGCAACAAAAAGCAAACTTGTATTGCCTTAACAACAATGAAGGAAAAATTTGTAACTTGCTCAGTTACAGTGCAATAAGTTGTTTGGTTTAAGAGATTTTTGGAACATTTAAGAGTTGGCCACATTGTATTGTGACAGTCAGGCAGCTATTGCATATAAAAAAGATTCCAAGTATCATTATAAAACCGAACACATTAATACTAAGTACAACATTACAAAAGAAATTGTGTCACAAAAGGATATAACTTTGCAGTACAATTTGCCATATGGGATAATAGCAGATTCACTAACTAAACCAATACCAAGATGCATATTAATACATATGTTATTTCTCTAGGACTTCATAGAATTTAATGTATTGTGATACATTTATAAGTATGTGTTGTTACATAATTAAAAAGTTTGTTTCTTTTTCCACATGTATTAGTAATATCATCCTAAGTGTTGATATTACTCAATGAGTTTGATATAAGATCAATCTTAACAAAAGTTTCCTTTTAGAAGAAAAGTAACAGTATGCTTAACAAGTTAAGATTGATTCATTCACACAGACAATTGCCTTTAACACTGAGAGAGAGCATGCAGAGATGAGACCATTTTACGAGTGAAATTCTATATATATAGAAATGGTCACCTTAAGAAGATCAAGATGAGATTATAATGAGTAAGAGCCAGTATAGAATCTCACTCTTTATAAAACCTATTGAAAGTCAAATGTGAGATTTCAATTTAACATTCACAAGTGAAGGGGTCATTTAGAGAACTTAGTTTATATGCTTAAGAGTAATTGAACTAAGATTTTTATGGTAATGTTATAAGAAACATAAATAAAATGACATACACTTCCTATGGAGAATGATCACTATAACAAGTGTTTCATATTACCTGTACTATTTAACCAATAAGGAAAATGGAAAAATCAATCTTACTTCTTCACTGTGTGAATCCCTTAAGTTATTATTATCTTAAAAATTGTGTCATATGTGACTTTTAATCTTTTTCTAAGGTTTAAAATACAATGTCTACTACTTTAATTTATTACATACAATCAAGAATGATTTGACATCTTGAAATATATTAAAGAAAATAGTTGTATTGTAATTAATGAATATAAGTGTGAAAGGAAAAATTATTATTATTTAATATCTTTCATATATATTCATTAGTTAACAAATTATATTTATTTATAATGAATGAAATATAATTATAGATATATATGAAGAAAACAAAATTTAACTCAACCTACGAGTAATATAGTGAGTCAAAATTGATAAAATAAAATATGTTTAAGATATGGTGAGATATAATTTTTTTTATAATAAGGTTCACATTTTTTTAAGGTTATAGTAATGATGTATCCTTAATAGAAATATAGAATATACTCTTAAGTGCAAATGTACTCATAAGTCACACAATCTATTTACTTGTATAAATTACTTGTGAATAATTGAATGTTAAGAAAATTTTTTTTTAATTAATAATAAGGTCATTCCAACCTATTATAAGCAAATAAGAGATGCAAATATTATTGGATTAGATTGGGTTGCCCACGATGAGTTGACCCAACCTATTAAAGGGAACTTAGAAGGACTTAAACCTTCCTCCAATTACATTTACACGTTATAGAAATTTTGTAAGAAAAAAAAACTATTTATGTTAATAAAAATAATTTTTCAGACATTTTTAAAAATAGATGAAAATTTTCTAATTAATCTCTTACTCTCTAAAAAATAGAAATATATATATATATTTTTTATTAATTTTCATAGTAAGAAATTCTTAATTTATAAATAAAGTATTATCTGACATAATGATATCACCTTGATCTTGATAAATAGTCAATCTATCAATAATTAGTTTAATGCTAACTTCTGAAAGTTTTCAAAAGCAACTATAATCTTAACTTTTTAATCTAATATCAAGCAACACATATTTAACCCAATCTGCATGTTTCATTTGTCTACTAGAAGGGAAACAAAATTAAAAGTTTTGGATTAATAGCAGCCGAAGATACATTAATGAGTATTATGTTATAATTTATAAATATTCATAAAGCATGATATACTCCGAATATAAATCACAAGTTAGTACTGTGAGGTTAATTCTTATAAATTCTAACTCCAGCATGAATAAAATGAGACAAGTAGATTATATGAGACGCGTACAATTTAACGTGGATATCGGATGCTCGTGAGCTCGAAAGGACAAAAAAAATAAAAATAAAAAGAGGAAAAGAAAGAGAGAGAAGGAATTTCCTAGTCGCTCACAACCCATCCAAATAAAACCTATTTAACAAACTTTGTTTAGATACATTATTTCACGATAATATACTGAAAAGAAAAATTAAGATTTAAACTTCCAACTTCACATCAAAAACTCTACTTTTTTTCCTTTTTTTTTTAAGATTCATAGATACTAAAATTTGAATTAAAATTTAAAATTAATACTTTAAATAATTTTATCATTAAATCATATAATTAATGACTTAAAACCTTTCTTCTCGTGGTTAGCCTCAGTGTACATCTCAGAGACACGTTCAGTAGAACTGCTTGGGTGTTAGGTCCATCATTGGTTGGACGGTGCACAATGCCTCGGCCATTCATGGATCACCACCACCCTTGTCCGCTTGGACCCTCCATGCCCACCCTTTGAATTATTGGCTAAATCCCAAGTCAGTTTTATTTTATTTTTAACATAATATTGACATACATTTCATATTTTTTTATACCTAGCCTACTGTTATAAATTTTAGTGAATACAGATACCTATAATTATAAGAATAAAATTGCAATTAGTTATTAGTCTTGTATGATAAATTAATTATTTTATCGTAAAACATAAATATATTATAAATAAAGTGATTTTTAATTTAATTTAGATTTTCGGTATTTTTGAAGATAAAATATTTTTTGGTACAAAATTTTAAAATTAGAAAAATTTCCAAAAACCCCAGTTTTGGTCAATACAAGATGACCAATCGATCAATCGGATCAAACGAGGTCAAGTGTATATCCGCTTTTTCGTGATGCAGCCTCGTCTAGGATTCGATTATCCGGCTGTACTAGCCTAGCTGGTTTTTATAACTATGCTCCAAAAGATGGTTACCTAAAGGGCTACAAGAGTGATTACAGCAATAATAAAGCAAAAAGGTTGGTCAGCAGTATACATGTATACATGTACACAGTCGATTACTCTGGGAAGACTTGGCTTCAAGCATTTCTCGAAGCTCAGCCTCCCGTAGCATTGGTAGTTTAAGCTCCCTTCACTAGTTTGCTTGTCCATAAATTTTCGGAGGCCAACAGAGGATAAAACTCTGGCAAAATGGTGCACTCCATGGATGCCCAGTTATAATTATATGCTTTCTCATCAGTTCATTTAAGACCATATATAAATGGAACAAGGAAATAGAGACAACGGCAATCTCACTTCTCCAAGAATACGTCGAACCTCGCCCCAATTTTGATAACGCTAAGTTCTACCCCATCTTCAAGCAGTGGATAAATATGCACACACTTCGTGATTTTGCACACCCTGGAGCAGCAGCAGTTCCCAAAAGAACTGTTATAGGTACAGTATGTCATCCACAATCTATCAATGACCATCAGACCATGCTTATTTATTTGAAAGCACCATCTAATTGTCTCCTGTACATGACCCAAAGACAATGGGCAGCATTGTGCTTCACCTTCTCAAATCACCTGCAAAGTCCACAACAGTATTTACTTCTGTTCACTGGCATAACCATAATTTCCCTTACTTTGGTTTCGAATATATGGCAGGGTTTCTTTGAGTAATTGTTCTCTGGCCAGCAGACCAAATCAGGCTCATATTGGTTTCTTGGCAGGTAATCATTTTCTCATGATAGAAGTCGGTCATCTCTAAGGCTGTAGGTCTCAAGTTCGAGTTTCAATAAAGTCACAAGATCATCTTCCAGTTATCAGGGTGCAAAGTGTTGTTGCTAGCAATGGTAGACGAGATGAAGTAGAACTTACCTAACTTGAGTCATTGCCTATGCTACAGTATTTTCCTTGCCCTCAAATATGAATACATCAGAAAAAATGCTATAACAGCGCCAACAATAATTCCAGCCGTTGTTAGCCAAAAGGCAAACTGCAAAGTCAAATAGAACACTTGTTATGGTAATGTGTCACTTTCAACTAAAAGCAGAAAAGGAAAAGTATTGGAACAAGCAATGTTGAAGCTTCAGAAAAGCAAAAATACCAGATGCTCTTCAAGATAGGACTTCAAGTTCATGCCAAAAATACCTGGAACCACCAAAAACTGTTTTTTATTTTTTGTTACAAGGGCAGAGACAAAAGGGAAAAGTTCATGCAGCAAGTCTTCCAACTTTCAAAGGATAAACTATAGCATGTGCCATGATAATGCTCCTTATATATCTTCTCTTATCTACTTAAATCTTTTTTTGGTGAAACCAGAAGTAACTAATTTAGATACTATGGCAAACTAAAACGATGATGATGCTCTATTCTGTAGCCCAATTTTCAGCAGATGCCACTTTAGTTTGGAATTATGGTACTACTAGATGAGGCAATGGTCACAATTACTGCAACTGTTGTCTCCCAGTTATGAAAGCCTCAAGTGTTAAATCCTTCAATACTGATTGCAATTGTCATTGTAGATAGTGCAATGCATACAGCATATTGGTAACATCATTGCCATTAGAGCACTAAGTACATGCCCAGACAGCAACAGGATGTTTCCATGCAACTTGAGCACCAACTGCTCTCAGTCACAACGATGAAAACATTGCATCAATTTCTTACATGGTGATGGGCATACCTGCAACTAGAGCACCAACTGCCACACAAAATGTCCCAACCTGGAGAAGTAATTCCACTCTGCTCACTTCAAGCCTCCGAGAGCTGGTAGAAGGAAGGGTTTATCATAGTACATGGTCAGGTACATACCAAGACAAGAAGCAAGTTCCAGCAACTATTTTCTGCTCAGAAAATTAGTGGTATCTTTTTTCAATATTGAGACTCCTGGGATATAATCAAATGCTCCAGATCCAAGACCTTTTACTTTCATCCCAGATGTGACCAATGAAAGCCGATTGTTCAATGAGGTGAACTTAATGTGCAAGTTAATTCTTAAATTTCATGCCATGCCCATGATTTATAGGTTCAGAGACCCCAATGACTAATGACAGGCTTGAAAAATAGAATACAGCACCCACCTCAGATTAACAGCAATCGAATCTTCCATTTCTTTTGCAGAATCAAGAAGTCTTTCTGACTGGCCATGGCAAGATTCACATCTGCAAAGGATATAAAATGTTGTCAGTTTGCTTGCAGATTCACATCTCCCAAGGATAAAGCTCAAGAAAATATTGCTGTGTTGAAATAACATAGTATTCCTCAATGTGTGTCAACTTATTGATATGTGTTTATTATTATTACTGCTATTATTCTTTCTTAGTGCAGCAATTATTTAGAGCTCCACTGGAACATTGAATTTGAACCCAGCTAGAAATGTAAATTACTGTTCCTGGTAAAGTCTAGATTTCCTCATATGTTCTACAATCATGCCTCAGTAGACAATTCTATGATGTCCACAAATGGACAAGTAAATAGTATGAAGTCAGAAATCGGCTAGCATCATCAGTTAATATTGTTCCATTGCTTGGATACAAGGCTAATACCATGGTAACATGGATACATCAATCTTACCTCCCAAATGAACATTCCTCAAAGGCACCAACTACAAGCACCCAACAGTGTAATATTGATATCATGGTTGAATATATCATGTATGGGAAGGCACAACCACAAAGACACACAAATGGGAAATTACTGACATACTCCTCATGGACTCATTAACTGAAATTTAGGACCATGGTCCGCTAACTATGTGACTGCTCTCACACCCTCTTTCAATCAAATTTTGAGGAGAAAATTATTACCTATACATATGAAGAGCTTATTTCATAATAAAATTCAATGAGGGTAAGTTTAGTAGCAAGAATTTACAAAATAAGTTGAAATTCTACAATAAATAGAGCATAAAGAAGATACAGCACTCTGCCAGATATGCTACAGCTAAGGAATTACCTTTGAAGATAATTTTCCAGAAGCATCTCAATTTCTTCCTCCTCTTCTGCACATGACATAGTCAAATCCCGCAAGATACATTCAGTACAAAACTACTTTCAGAAATCAAGAACTTTGCTACCAAGTGACTCCATTATACAGCTTACCTTCAGCAATCTGCTTATCTAAGGGAACAGAACATTCCACATTGACATTTCCCCTTTTAAGTATGCAGTTTCTTCCCATTATACATATACGACGTATTTCCTGAGGATCCTCCAAAAGATCAAGCAGCATTTGTCTCAGAGTTCCTGCCCTTGAACCCAATTCAACCTTCCAAACATAAGCAAAATCCGTAAGAACCAAAAGCAGTTTTCAATGTCATTCACGTTTCCTTGGTTATCAAATGGTATACCAAATTTTGCTTGCTAATACGAAGTTCCTCCAATACATCAGCAGTTAGCCGGTTAGGCAAAACCTCAAAGAGAGCTTGAACCTGAAGCAAACCACTGTTATGGTAGACAACATATTAAAAAAGAACATAGGAAAACAGATGTCATTAGAGATCAGTGTGAATCTCCAGGATATTATGACGTAGGACATGTGGTAAAAATTATTCTTTATTATTCTGCAATGTAACTTTAATTATTTTGATTTTATAATTTTTTTTAAAATGTTTTAATTCGATTAAGAATTTTAATAGCTTAATTTTAAACTTAAATTTAAAAATTTTGATATTGATATTTATTTTCTTGTTTTTTTCAATTTAGAAATTAGTATAAATAGTATTTAATATTAACAATTAAATCAAAAAATTATTTCAGTAAATTATTATTGTCAATTATCATATGAATGATATAAAAATTTTCTAGTTGAGTCTAGAATTCCTAAAAAAATTCAATCAAGTATTGGCATTGACGTTGTCTTATAAAATTTAAAACAACCTCCTCAAAGACGAAAATTGTGAAGAGAAAACTCTATTTATAATAATTATATAAGATCATGAATACAATTGAAAATGTTGTTCACATGTTATTGACTTAAAAAATATTCCTAGTTTTTATGGAAATTCATTTATCAAATATTTTATGAGGTGATTAATACAAATTGACGTCTATTTTTAATATAATGATATTTGTAAAGAAAAATATGATAAAACTTACACATTTAAAACTTTAAAATAGTGTAATTGAATGGTGAAATAATATTTAATATTTTTTATTGAGTTGTAATAAAAATAATAAATTTATTGGTCATTGCATTTTACAAAAACAAAAAATTTGAAAAAATTTTAGATCAAGTTAAATAAAAAATTTAATTCTTATTTTCTACAAAGTAATAAATTGCATGACAATATGCTTGCTAAGTCTTTCATGCTTGATAATAAGCACAAGTTTTTGAATATATTAATTTTTGATACTTATAAGGCAACTATCAAAAAGAAAATTGTTGTATTAAAAACTTGCATTATAGAACATTGTATAGTTGACAAAATTAAAATATTTATGAATCTTAACAATACAAAAAGTGGACTCATGACTTACAGGACCAAAAATCTTGTTAATCATTTGTCAAATTATATTCATTTAATTGGAATCATGAAACTTATATTGATCAATAACTTTAGTAAGTTAAGTTTATAGATTTTAATATTAATATTTAGTTATTTCTTGTCTTTGGAGTTGTTATAGAATTATTATAAATAAAATTTTATAGTAGTAGTTTAATTAGAAAAGTCATTCTGATAAAATATCAATGATATGAAAATTCTTTTTTAAATTGTTATCTTTTCGGATTTTAGAATTCAAGTGTTGGCTTTTAATTATTCTTTTTCCTCATGCTTCCATCTTACGTCATATTGGTCTTGCCTTGAATTCATTTCTCAAAAGCAATGATCAGTATGAAGAGTTCTTAAGAAAGTCTACAAAAATTGAAAGGGAAGGGAGTATAGCAAAGAGGAAAAATAAAAAAAAGAAACAAAATATAAGACATACTCACTATGTTCCATACTCACACGAGGTTCTATGGTCATTAATCTCTTTTCTAAGCGTTGTACTCGTGAAAGCAATGCTGCCTCAACAACCTATAATGAAACACCAAAATCCTTAAACACTAGATGAAATGGCCAAACTATCATGATAAATTTAACGTAAATTAAATGTTAATATCCTCTCAAATTGATATCCACAGTCTAGTACAGAAAGGGTTGGTGATAGTCATAGTATGTCTGTTATTCTAAGTGTTTCAAAGAAAAGGAAAAATTTGATATTTGTAACGACCTATCGTGGAGGCCAAAAATATATTAAATAAGTGTTGAGAGATAAGCAATTGGAGTCAATTATAGTTGTTACAATAGATAAGGATAGCATTGTCTTTTAGAATTTATTATCTATCAAGAAGTTTCCCAGGTAACTATAACTAAGTAGGATGCTCATGTCATATGTATGAAAATTTTGTTACGAGACTTCTATCAGTAAATTTCTCTTTCTTCTCCCAATTCTTTCTATCTTCACTCACCCTTTATGTTCTGCTCTATTCTGCTACTCTCTCTCTCTCTTTGTGTTCCAGTTTCTTAAGATTGTTACAATTGGTATCAGAGCATTAATCTGATGAACTTTCCACTCCACCCCACAAGACTTAAGACTATTGATGAATAAATACAGAAGCAAAACAAGGTGCTAGACAAGTTAATCACCTCAGATTCACTGCCTCTCCAAATGGATACCCTTAGTTCAAATGCTGAAGCTACTCTTCTACAGATACAGGACAGTTTTAGTGCGGAGACACAATCAGCATTAAAGCAGATCATGGAGATGATGCAAGTGACTCAATCAAAGGACAAGGGTGCGGTTGCTGAAACACCATTTACGGGGTCAGCCAGGAGATTGTTACTTACACCACGAATTCATCCCATGGATTCTAGCGACAGTAGTTTTCGAGGAACCTAAGCAGTTTTCCGTAGCACCCCTCCAGCCCCGAAACCTCCAAAAATTAAGTTGCAATGGTTTGAAGGTGATGATCTGCGTGGTTGGCTACATAAATGTGATTGGTTCTTCTGAATGTATAACATCATGGAGGAATCAAAACTTAAAACGATCGTCATGTATCTGGACAGAAAAGTTGATGTATGGTTCCAAGATTGGATATCTATGAAGCCCACTGTGACTTGGTCCATTTTTCTAGTGGATTTATGCCAGCAATTTGGGATTCATCGATTCCAGACACAATTGAAGAGATGTATAAGCTACGACAAACAGGCACAATTAGGGACTACCACAAGCAGTTTGCCAAACTCCACTCCCTTCTATTGGCTAGTAATCCAAACCGTTAAGAGTCGTTTTTTATTTTTAGTTTTCTCAGTGGACTCAGCAACAAAATACAGCCAATCGTGAACATTATGAAGCCAAAATCCCTAGAGAAGGTGTATGAGATCACTACCTTGAAGGAAGTAGCAGTGGAGGCAACGGTGAGGAAAAATAGGTTGCCAAAATTGATTGTACACGCAAATCCTGTATCTCACCCACACATACTGACTACATCTTCGTCAAAACCAGTAATCACTAAACTAGAACGGAAGCCATGGGAGGAGGCCCGACGAGCTGGCAATTGTTTTTGAAACAGGAAAAAGTATTCATGCAGCCATCAGTGCGAGAAGAAGGAGTTGCAGATGATTGAAGGGCTGGCAGAGCAAGAGGGAGAAGTATCACCTAAGAGGTCACCACTCAAGGAGGCATCAGAGGAAAATTCTGGAGAAATTTCAATCAATGCCATTACCGAAAATTGTAGCCACAATTCTCTCAAACTTACAGGATACGTTGCTAAAAGACAATTGCTGGTATTGATTGACACTGGAAGCACCCATAGCTTCTTTGATCAGTGGGGGTCGACGGTTGTTGATTGTCAAATACAGGTTACAACTACTCCAATGATAGTCGTAAGGTAGCCTATTCAAAGCACTATTTGGCATTTTCCTAGTGGATGCAAGGTCATGAGTTCACCATGGAGGTTCAAATTATCCAATAAGGGGAGGGGCTTGTGACATCATTTTCGATGTAGACTGGTCAAGTAGATATAGCCCATTAGTTTTGGACTTCAAAACAATGACCATTTCTTTCAAACATGAAGGACAACCTATCGTATTGCGTGGCCAAGCTCAAGAGAATGAATTCATGGCAATATCTGAAAAGAGGTTGCGGAGTTTAGTCAGAAAAACAAGCATAAGAACACAAGCCCATTTCCTTGCAGCCATAGCTTTCCCCAACCAGGTTAGTGTTACAAATGAGTTGTGTGAGTTGATTGACAAGTTTGAGGATGTTTTCGCTGAACCATGACCCCTACCTCCAATAAGAGAGCATAACCATCAAATTCCTTTAGTGGAAGGGGCGGAGCCAGTAAACATGAGACCCTGTAGATATCCCCACTACCTTAAAGCTGAAATTAAGAAACAGATTCAAGAGATGTTGAAATTGCAGTTTATCGAGAATAATAGTAGTCCGTTCACTTCACTGGTCTTGTTGGTCAAGAAGAAGGACAGGATGTGGCGGTTCTGCATCAACTACCGACATCTTAACTCTATAACAGTGAAGGATAAATTTCCAATTTTAATAATTGACAATTTATTGGACAAGTTACATGGAGCACAGGTCTTCTCCAAGCTCAACTTACAAGTGAGATATCATTAGATTCAGGTAAAAGAGGAGGATGTGGCCAAAACTACTTTTCTAAAACACCAGGAGTACCATGAATTTAAAGTTATACCATTTGGCCCGACGAATGCCTCAGCAACGTTTCAATCCCTGATGAACCATATCTTCACTTTGATGTTGCACAGATTCGTGCTTTTTTTTTTTTTTTTCTTTTGACGATATACTGGTCTACAGTGTTAATATGGTTAGCCAAGTTGAGCAACTGTGGCAGGTACTCACCATTTTCCAGCAATTCCAACCATTCTCTAAAATGTCTAAGTGTGTATTTGGGTGGCTGCACATTGAATATCTAAGGCACATAATAACAGCAAGCGAAGTTTCCCGGATCCCTCAAAAATCAAGGCGATGAGTTTGTGGCCAGCACTGACAACCATCAAAGGTTGTGTGGTTTTCTTGGGCTGATCAGTTACTATCGCAAATTTGTTCGCCATTACAAAATACTCAGCAAGCCAATTACGGAGTTACATAGGAAGGATAGTTTCCGATGAAGTCAAGTAGCTCAGGAATCCTTCGAAAAGCCCAAGAAAGCAATGTGTGAAGCCCCAATTTCAGCCTTACCCAACTTCACAAAGATGTTTGTGGTTGAAACAGATGCTAGTGGGGCAGGAATGGGAACAGTCCTAATGCAAGACCAGCACCTGGTGGCGTACTTGAGCAAGACCTTTAGCAGTAGGAGTATGGGTCTTTCCAAATATGAGAAGGAGCTGTTGGCAATAATTTTGGCAGCGATGAAGTAACGACACTACCTGGAGGGGCGGCAGTTCATTATCAAGATGAATCATGAGAGCATCAAGCATCTACTTCCATAGCACCACCATATGTATGTGCAACAGAAGGGGATAATGAAATTGCTTGGGCTAGACTATATAATTCAATACAAGAAAGGAAGTGATAGCAGGGTAGCCAACGCACTATCTCGAAAAGATGAAACCCAGTGTTGTTCAATCATTGTGACCATTCCCAAGTGGTTGGAAGATATAAGGGAAAGCTACAAGGACAATGAACTTGATACTGAAGTCATTATGGTAGTTGGGAATAGAGGAGCAGAGTATTCCAAGCTAGCATTTAGGAAGGGACTATTCTGGAGAAAAAAAACAGAATATATGTGGGGCAAAAAATAGAGTTGTGAACCCAGCTAATTAAGATTATGCATGATTCCACAATTGCGGGACACTCAAGGGTTAAGGCTACATAGAAGCTCCTTCAACAGCATTTTTTCTAGCCCAGTATAAAGAAGGGCATGATGCAATGGGTGGAAGGTTATGACGTCTGCCAGCATTACAAGGCTGAGAATACACCTTACTCAAGACTTCTGCAGCCACTTTTAGCACTAGAATAGGCAGGGCAACAGATTTCGATGGATTTCTTAAAGGGATTACTTGTATCCGAGGGGAAGAATGTAATTTTGGTTATGATTGATCAATTCACTAAATCAGTCCATTTCTTTGGTCTGAAACATCCCTTCACGGTTTTGAGAATAGCCAGGATTTTCTTTAACTAGGTCTTCAAACTTCATGGTCTTCAGTAGAGCATCATGATAGACCACGATAAGATTTTCACTAGTAAATTCTAGCAGAAGTTCTTTAAACTGAAAGAACACATACCATCCTCAGATTGATGGGCAGTACGGTGCATGTGTTTCTTGTGTCCCCATCACTAGTTCTGTTGGTTAGCCCTAGCAAAATGGTGGTATAACACCACCTACCATGCCAATATTAACATGTCACCATTTAAAGAGTTGTATGGGTATAGACCACCTCACTTGTCTTCGCTATTAACGACCAACACCAGGATAAGTTTGTTGGCAGAATTCCTCCAAGAGAAACAGGTATCATCCACATTGTTGAGGGAACAATTAAAGAAATCACAACACTGAATGAAATTTTATATGGACAAGAGGAGAGCAGAGAGGGCTTTCACTGTCAGAGATTGGGTATACTAGAAATTGCAGCCCTACAAGTAAACTTCCATGGCCATGCGCACCAACTTGAAGTTGACCTCCAAGTTTTATAGGCCATTTAAGGCAGTGGAACAAGTAGAACCAATTGCTTAAAAATTGCAATTACCCCTTGGGAGCAAAATCCATCCAGTTTTTTGCATCTCAATGCTCAAGAAATCAGTCAAGCCAGGAAGCAGTTCATCTCCACGGTCACCATTAGTCGGCAAAGACAAACAGTTCAAAACGGAACCTGTTACAGTCCTTGGCTGGGACATTGTGCAATGTAAGAATATGGCTACCACCTAGGTCCTAGTCCAGTGGACTCACATCGCACCAGAGGAAGCAACATAAGAGGACCTACCTTTCATTCTATCTCGGTTTCCACACTTTCAATTCTTTTAATCCATGCGGGCAAGGATTCTTAAGGAGGGGCAATTGTAACGACCCGTTGTGGAGGCTGAAAATAAGTGTTGAGAGATGAGCAATTGGGGACAGCATTGTCTTTTACAATTTATTATCTATTAAGAAGGTTCCCAGTTATGTATAAGTAGGTAGGATGCTCATGTCATATGCATGGAAAATTTGTTACGAAACTTCTATCAGTAAATTTCTTTTTCTTCTCCCAATTCTCTCTCTTCCCTCACCCTCTCTGTTCTGCTCTATTCTACTACTCTCTCTCCCTCTCTTCCAATTTCTTAAGGTTGTTACAATATTGTCATTTAACTTTTTTCCTTTTTCTTTGAAAGAGACTAATATCATAAAAACTGCATTAGATGCATTTGAAAAAACATATTTAGAGGATAGGGCACTGGACACCATCAATAACTACACTTACCTCAAGCTCAAATGGCATGCATGGTCCTCCATTAATGTTTCCGAGGTTCAATCGAGGCAACAAAGTATCTATAAATGCTTTGCCTCCTTTACTGAAAGGTATCAACATAGAGAAGAAGTTAACTATTGTTAGTTGAATCTAGAAAAACATAAAATAGAAAGGGAGGGAGGGAGGGAAGAGAAGAGAGAGAGAGAGAGAGAGAGAGAGAGAGAGTATAATATGATGAGCTGTAGAGTGTAGATTACCGATTGTAATCAAATATAAGGACATGCTCCCGCATTGCTATTGCTCGTAATGAACCTAGATTTAGCAAGATGGCATTCTCACGAACCTAGAAGTGGATCACAATGAATTAGACATAACAAATCCAATCCTATTGATATCATTCATACCTAGATTACTCATAACAAAATTCAAAAGAATACAATTAGAAAGGAATAATAAATAAAATGACAAGTTCTTGCTACATTGCATTCAAGCATAAAGGCAAACTTAATCAATATATTAGTGTCTCCTTAACTTTAAAACTTTGACTACAAAACTCATACATAGTCCTTATGCATATAGGACATAAGCCTAGGCTCCTCTAATGGATCTAGAATGTCAATTGTTAGATTAAAATATTAACATTATAATTATTCTTGATAACCTCATGAACGAATTGACTTTTTCTTATAATAAGTAATGTCACTATACTAAATACCACCTTATTTATAAATTAAAAAGCTTTTATTATAGAACTAATGAAAAATATATGTATTTTTGTTTATTTTTTTTATTAATAGTCAAGTTATTTCAACTCATTATATACGAATAGGATATGTAAATGTTATCGAGTTAAGTAAGTTGTCCATAATAAACTTAGCCAACTTAAAGTTAGAGATAATCAACTCTCAAACTAACATTATAAAAAATATATAAAAAATTATATTAATAAAAAACAAACACCTGCAAAAAAATATTTTAAAAAATAAAACGAAAAAAAATATCAATTCTTGACTTTCTAAAAAAAATAAAAAAATTAAAAATTTTATTAATTTTTATAATAAAAAAATTTTCATATAATATCTGATAGAGCAACTCTCATCGTAAAAACATATTAATTCATTGATAATTAATTTATTACTAATTTTTAAAAATTTTTAAAAATAATTATAATTTTAACCTTTTAATTTGACCTTAATGCACAAATAAACAATAAAAGGTAGCATACTAAGACATGTTACGAGGCATAATACCAGCAAAGTAGGCATTGAGTTTGTTAAAAACAAGGATGGATCAACACTTCTGATATCCCGCGGGCGAAGACCTGATGAGAAAGTACTTGTAAGAGGAAAGGGAGAGAGGGAGAGAGGAAAAACTCCTCACAGTTCCCAAAAAGATAAGCACAGACTTTTGCTTGTAATTCAAAACAATATGGCATTATAAGTTAAAACCAGCCACCAACTTGAAATTAATAATGACATCTACATGGGAAAATGTCATACACATACCGAGTTTGAGACATTGACAAAGAAACTACCTGCATTGATAAGAAAATCCGTTATTATTCTACAAATAATACACTTACCACTAGACTTCAACAATTGCCGTCTGTTTATTTTCCTAGTAGATACCATCCCGTTTGACCTCACCTCGACAACCTTTAGATGTCAAAAGCAAAGCAACAAATAAAAGCAAGAAAAAAAAAAAAAACATCTTCAGCTACTAATTAGTCAATTACAGAAGAGAACTCTATTCATCGAGCAGCATAAAAAATGTGATAAAATTGTAATTGGCAGCTTCAATCAAATAACCAAAAAAGGGGGTCTTCGTACACCGAAAGAAAGAATCTACATTGATCTATTTCATGCATCTATTTTAACATTGGGAAATCAAGTGCGCATACACGTGGTATGAGAGTCAAACTTGCACCATTTTTATGCCAATTAACATGAAAATTCAGAACTAGAATAAACTCGAAAATTACTGAAAATGAAATAGAGAGAGAAAGAAAGAAAACATGAAAAAGTCCATAAAATAAAATAAAATAAAATAAATATATAAATAAAAGTGCACAGCCATCGGGAAAAGAAAAAATAGAGAAAAAAACCTCATAGACAGGCTCGCGAATCCCAAGCGAGACAGAATCGCCGTTGGAAGACGAAATCCGGACAACTTTTTTGGCGTCCTCTCTGGCCTCCACTTCAGCTTCGGAGAGCAAGACGTCCGGATCGCCCCAACGATCCTCTTCGGCTGACTTAGTCAAGCACCGGCCTCTGAAGGCAACACTGACGGCGATCGGAACCACCGGAAACGTGGCCTTATGAGCGGCGGAGAGCGGAGGAGAGTGGTAGAAGAGAAGGTAGTGAGGCTGTAGAGACTGAAGAGAGTGGAGCATTGGAAACTGGAGGATGTGAGGAGATAGCGCCATTTCTCTCATGCTCTGCCTCCGCCTTTGCTTTTCTGGTCATGCGATAGTTGCAGAAAAACAGTAGTTTGTGCGAGAGAAATGCGCGCTTGGCTAATTTGGTTGATACTTCTGGAGGGATAAATGAGAGAGAGAAGAGAAATGGCGCTTTTCTTTGCTGTTAGGCTATCTGTTTATTAGTTTTTGTTTGTTTGAAAATGGGAAATGATTTTAATATTATTTTTTGTGGCCTGGATTTTGTTTCGTCAGCGGGTAGATTAGGTAGCGAAAATGAGTTTTTGTTCGCTATTGTGGAGGCCAACCACTTGACGATGTTTTGAGCTGGCTTCATTTTAGTGGTTCCATGTCGATGTCTCACACACTCTTACACTTAGTGATTCCATTGGAGAATAAATGCAACATCAATTTTAAGAAAGAAATATAACAACATAAGTGAAATAAAAATATGATAAATAAAAATTTATTATAATTGTTAATTATAATTAATTATCATATATATATATATATATATATAATATGATAATTATAATAAATAATTCTGATAAATTAATATTTAATTTATATCAAAATTTTATATTCCTTAATCCAGCTTGTTTTTTTTTTAACCAAGTTGTTGGCGAAGTTGCAAAATTTTGTGCGACTGAATTACTAGTTAGTCACGCTTATCAAGTATATTTAATATTCTTATAACATATATTTTGTATTTTTACACTTAATTTAATTTTATAAACTCTAAATCAATATAAATATTTTTCTTATAATTTATTTATAAATAAATTTATACTTATTTATTAAATATTTTATAATAAATATATATTGTGAAATATAATAAATAAAATAATTTTTGATTGGAATGAAAATTTAATTTAATATTTTAAATATTTTAACTTAAATTTAAGTATTTTAAGTTATAGAATATTTTAGTATAAAATTTTAAATTTTAAATTTTAAATTTGACAAAAAGAAATTGGGATTCCAATCACTAAGCCAATTAGGGTGAATCGATTTCTTGGTCTAGTCAACTAAAGTAATTTGGGTGTTTTTTTTTTTTTTTCAAATTGAACAAATATACAAGCTAATTCACTAATTTATCATTTCAATTAATTGTGTTTATTCAAATTTTATATTATTGATTGTTTGCATGGACATATCTAAGTCTCTCCTCCCCCTTAGCCATTATAAAAATTAATTTATTTATCTCTATTATATTAAATTTATTAATAAATTTATTATCATAAATTTTAAATTTTTAAATTAAATATATTTATATAAATAATATTTTAAATAATATACTTAAATTTATAAAAACTTAAATCATTAATATTTTTAAAATGTTTGTCTTACTCTGGTAACTAATTTTTTTGTATTGATTTTTATTGTAATCATATACTTTTAAATAGACTTTTTATATGTATTAGGAGAAAAAATGATTGTTCCTATAATTGTGTGTGTGTGTGTGTGTGTGTGTGTAATTATTTATGTTAAATTAAATATATTTATTAATATTCAAATCACATTTGAAATTATTATTTTTAATAATACACTAATATATAAAAAAATTTATTAATTGGGTTGCATTATGATTGATTTTTTTAATAAAAAATATTATTCAAAAATATTATCACATTATTAATTAAAAATATTCTAACATTCTAGTACTTAGTTTGATTTGAATATATTATATTAGTTATTATGTGCAAATAACAATAACAATCTCTCGTAATTTCATTATAATTTTATAATATGATAAATTGTTCAGTGTGAGTTATGGTGATCATATCTTATTTATTTAAAATATTATCTTTTATATACTACAACATTTATAATTTATCACACAAAACTTATAAGATATATATAATTTCATAATAATTCACAATAATATCTCATATAATTTTTTTTATAAAAAATAGTAATATATACACAATTATAATATAATAGAAAATATATAATGTATGACAAAAACACATTAGTGAGTTTAAAGTATTATTATATTATAAATCATTAATTATCATTAGTATAATTAAGACCTATTTGAAAATATATTTTTTACATAATGTTGTTTGTAAATTTTCATATTAATATACTATTATGAGATCAATTAATATTTTATAAATACTCTTTATTTTTTAATATTCTTTTTAATGACAAAATATTTTAATTTTCAAAAGTTTGGTACTCTTTAAATATTGATTGTTCATAAGGAAGAATACTATTATGAAATTATCATATAAATTTTAGCAAGTTGATAATGGTGTTGACAACTTCAAGTACTAGAATAAAATTATATAGTCATAATATATAAATTATAACTTTTAAATCATACCACAAACTCTGCTTTTACAATAAATAAGTAATGATGGACAATTTTTTATTATTCCATAAAATTACTCATTTTCTTAATAAAAAAATAACTAAAAGTGAATTTATATTATCAATACATCTAGTAAAGTCTAAATTCAAATATCCAATTACATTTAAGTAGTTGGATTTTCTATATAGGAGCATGTAATTATTTGTTTCATAAGGTACTTCAATACTTTCTTTGCAACTTTCTAATAATCTATTATAAGATTATTTTTATACTTACCTAACATTTTGACTATGAAACTGATATTTGATCTAGTATATGCCAAAAAATATACTAAGATATCAATAACAAAAGCACATAAAATTGATTTCATTTCCTTATATTCACGTCATTATTGAAATATTACATAAGACTATATTTATCACTTTTTTTGCATGAAATAGTCTAGGTGAATACTTAATTATATAAAATTTCTTTAGATTTTTTTTTTGAAATAGTTATTCTGAAACAATCATTATTCATTGTCTCTATTACTAAATATTTCTACTCTTTCCACAAAAGAGTCTTTCTTATATTTTTCATTATAAAATTATTTTAAAAATTCTTTAATTTCGTATAATATACTTAAAATATTAGTAATAAGTAACATATAAGACTAGAAAACAAATTTACTCTTATTTTCATTATAAAATTCTTTAATTTCATGTAATATATTTAAAATATTAGCAGTAAGTAACATACATGATTAGAGAACAAATTTAATCTCATTGATTTTTTAATATATAACACTAATTAACAGTATTTTTTTTAAAATTCAAAAGATATTATGATATCATTAAACTTAATATATCATTGCAAAAGAGGTTCTTTTAGTTCATATTTATCCTTTAACTTACCCATCATTTAATCTTTACCTTTAATGAAAAAACCTTCTGATTCATCCAAATAAACTTTCTCTTCAAGATTTTTATTAGAAAAAGGTGACTTTCATATCTATTTGGTGTAATTTCAAATCATATTAAGTAATCAATATCATAATCAAATTCAATACTTTTATACTTGTAAAAACAAAAATGGATCTTTATTAATTCTAATATTAAAATCTACTTTTTACAAATAAAACACATAATTATTCGAAATAGTTTATCTCTTTTTTCTTTGAGATCTTCTTAATATTATCACTTATGGTTTAATTACATTAGTCAGTTATGACTTAGTCTTTTCTTCATCTAAATATTATTCAATTTTTAGAACAATATTTGGTATTATAGTGGATGAAGAACTGTTGTGGATAAAAAATATTTACACTAATTTCTTTATATCCATATTTTGACATTTATTACTCTCACTAATTTCATCATTCTTAATAAATCTTGCATTACAAATTTTTACAAATTTTAAACAATAGTTATACTTTTTAGAGTTATTTAGGTAATTAATAAAGTAACTACTAATTGTTTGAAAATCTAATTTCTTTACATGTGATTTTTTACTCTCATTGAGTAACCTCAAATATTTAGGTGTTTTAAACTAAATTTCCATCACATCTACAATTTAATAAAAGTACTTTGCATTATTTTATTAGAAATCTTATTTAACAGATAATACGTACATCTATAAAACTTTAGGTATGAAAAACTTACCCAATACACTTCTAACCATATTCATTACTGTTTGATTATACCTTTTTGTTACATCTTTAACTAAGATGTATTTGATATAGTTTACTATACACATATATCATGATTTTTGAGTAATTTTATAAATAGACTTGACACCACCTAGAATCATTATATCTTTTCATAATATTCATTACTATGATAAGATTTTATGATTTACACCTTATGTCTAATTGCTTCCATCCACCTTAATATATACCTCAAAGGTATCTAATGATTGAATTTTCATGAAACAAGTAGACATAATTATGATGTGAAAAATATCTATAAAAGTGATGATATATAATTTTTCATTAAGGGTTACAATGTTGGAAAGTTTGCAAATATTAACATGTTTAATTTTAAAAAGTTAAGTATTACTTATAACTTCTTTCATACTATATTTGGTTTACTTATACTTAATATAATTCATAAATATTTTAAGATCAACAAAATTTAAATTCAAAAGAATCTCGCTACGAGTCCTTTTTTTTTTTAATATTTGATACAAATATTTATATTACAAGTAAGTAAAATTTTTATTTATCGTATTACGTTTAATTTCAATATTATAATGCATGATAAGTAATTTTTTTAAAAAAAATTATCATATTTCAATTAACATTAAATTTTAATAAGAATACATTAAAAAAATATTTGTATTCTCATATCAATTGAAATAATCAGGTCATAATGAATATTTATATTATTATGGATACATGAATAGTAACACTAGAATCAAATTACCAAGTATTATGAGAAATTTTAATTAAATTTGATTTGAAACATACCAAGGTATTTAATTTTCCTTTCTTTTTGAATCAAACTTTATATTTCAGGTAATCTTTCTAATAATATTCAATCCTCTTTACAGAAGTGAAAGTTATCATTTTTTTTCCTTTATTTCAACTTGAGGACTATAAGTAAGTTTTTTTTTCTTCCTTAATTAGTTGACTTTCACATTCATTTCTTTCCCAATCTTCTTGCCCAAAAAATTAATGAAATGACTCATTTAATTTTTCTATCTCATTTCCTCTTAATTAAGCATATTGACTAATTTATTAACTTTTCACTTTTCCTTTATAGTTTTATAATTAATCTAAAATGACCTATAATGAGGAAATAATAAGTTCAAAATGAACTGCACTTAAAAAAGAGTCATCCCATTAATCTTAAAATCTTAAATTTTGTTGTAAAATTAGTTATCTCAATAATGTACTCTTACATAGTTTGCAACCAAGTAAACTTCATGGTCATGAGTTCTGCCATAAGAGTACTAACAAGTGATTTATCTACAAAATAAAACTATCTTTTCACAAGTTGTATATAATCTTTTACACTTGCAGTTTGTGAAATAATTTTCTTAATGTTATTGGTAATAATTACTTTTATAAATATAAGGTTTAATCTATTGTTTCGTTCTTACATTTATAATGTAACTTTTGCTCCTCACTATTTAAATTTGTAATAACAGTAGGTTTACATAATAAACAAGTCAATATTCATAACACATAAGTAAACATTGACTTTTCCATATTATTATGAGAAGTTCAATCCATTGAACAAAGCAACAACACATATAAGTAAATTGTAACAATTATATAACTGTAAATGCTTATAATTAATCATAAATTAGATAAAACAATCAAAGTATATTATATTTATCATTTGAAAAATCCTATAATGTACTATTATAAGTAATATCATTAACTTTAATATCTAATTAAATATTTTCAATCAAATATATTTGATATCTTTAAATAAATATCAAAATATTTATATACCTCAATTATATTATTAATAATAAAATAATAATTTACCTTTGAACGAATTCTAAAATTTTAATGATTAATAATGTCAATTTATCCAATCATTTTACATTCATAAAATTTTATTAAAATTATAAATAAATGACTTATTTATGTGTGTTGTTAAATATACAAATTTAACTACTTAAGTGACTAACAAACTATAATAATAATGCATATATATCAGTTTAAACATTTTAATTTAGTCACTTTAATGATAATCAAATTATAATTATAATATATGCACAATGATAAATATACTAATTTAGTTACTTTAATAACTAATAAATTATAATAATAATATATGCATATTAAAATAATGCATTAGATATTATCAATAAAGTCTTCAATATTTGGGTTTTTATGTTGCTAGAATAGACAATATTTAAATTTCACTAATGTGTGCTACAAGCATCTGTAAGCTGACATAATTTTTCTTAAAAATAATTAAGAAATAAGGAATTATAAGTATAAAATAACAATTAGCAAATTTTATCAATTAAACATTTATAAATTTACCTACATAATACAGTGACAACTCATTTGTTCCATAAAAAAGTTTTAATCAATATAAAGAGCAAAGCAATTGATGTCATCCCTATAAGAAATTTGTAATTCCTTATAATATGTATGACTATTGTTGTCATTAGGTTAAACCAAATTATTTATTTATTTATTTTATATAAACATTATAAAGGTTTAATCTTCATAATGCTCTATTCATCAAGCACCATCTTTCACTTTAATGAAATTAACAATTCCATAATAAGATATTCTTGGCCACTTTATTCTTTTTACAACAAATTAATTAATTCTTGTCTTTATTTCATGATGGCTAAAATGACTTTAACCTATATATGCAGTATAATCATGACCACGAAAGATTTTTTTTTTTTCACATAAGAGTTGAACAAAATAAACTTTAATTTTGAAAGATAAAATATAAAATTTCATTATTTTCTTTCAATAAAAGAATTGTTATAAATTAGATATATATATTTTTATCATATATAGAAAATATTCAATTTTATATACTCTAATATCGCTTGTTAGATTTTTTAATAAATTTATTATCATAAATTTTAATTTTTTTATTTTAAAACTAAATATATATTCATGTAAATGATATCATAAATAATATACCTGAATTTGTAAAAATCAAAATTGTTAATGCGTTTAGAGAATTTGTTTTAATCTAATAACTAATTTCTCTTTCCTGACTTTTATTATAATTACACACTTCTATATAAAATTTTTATGTGTATTAAAAAGAGAGAAAATTAATCTCATATATATATATATATATATATATATATAATTGTGTATATTAAATTAATTATATCTATTAATATTCAAATTATATTTGAAATTATTATTCTTAATAGTACAATAATATATATATATATATTTTATTAATTGCATTATATTATAATTAATTTTTTAATAAAAATATTTTTTAAAAATAATATTGTACCATTAATTAAAAATATTTTAACATATTGTGCTCAAATATTTTAATGCTAATGTTTTGTTTTGAAATTTTTGTTTATAAAAAAATTAGATAAAAAATGAAAAAAAAATTATTTTTTATCAAAATTCATAACATGATAAAATCTCATGCTAGGAAAAGAGTAAATCCTAAAGCTGAGGGATTTTAGACTCATCATAATTGGTGCAAACTGACCAAGTTGACTTATTTAAACATAATATCAGAACTGTCTGTGAGATGCACAGTACTATATAGAAGCAAGGATTTACAGTGGGGACTAAAGGCAGTGAGCGTTGCAAGATTCATGCCATAATCTGAAGTTTGCTGATCACTGATTGACCCACAACACGTAACACTTACGAAATGCAACGCCCTTGTATTGTGCACAGCAAAAAGATGACCTTTGGTTGCATTTTCCCATGTCATTCCTTCAGTTCTCTCCTTTCATTTAACGGGTAAATAGTTGGTATCTGCTTAAAGTGAAATATCTTTCTAGTAGGAACGGGTGAAGGGATGCCTAGCAAACTCTTCAAATTCTAAATGTCTCTTTCAGTTTCACCAAAAATTATTTTGGAGTTGGTACCCATTATGCTTCCGTTAAAAAGATGTAGTTATTACAAATAAATGATATTCAAATTAATTAAACAAAGTAATTGAAAAAAAAAGATTATTAAAAAGTAAATAGATTGTGGTTTAAAATTATAAGTCATAGAATAAACTTTAAGATACAAAAGACTATGTCACGTTCATTGTCATGAAATTAGAATATATATTAGTTTTATTATTCATGTTACACAAGTTATTATGTTACAATTATTTTTTGTTGAATTTTTCTTAAGGAAATTACATTCAATAAAAAAGAAAAAGCTTTTTTGCAAGTGTTTTTTATTGAGTATTTATTATTTGATTTTTGAGATTGAAATGATATAGAAGTGAATGGTTCAGCAGTGAAAATGAATAAAAATAAAAAATCCAAAAGTCCAAAAACTTAAAAAGAAAAAAATTGCATCCATGCATATTTAAAAGTCTTGCAAATTTGGATTGAAGAGATTGTCATATGCTAACTTCAATTGGGAATATTTCCTCATGTAAAATTATCAGTTTGTCATTTCATGTACCTTTTTTCCAAGTAGCAAAGAGAGAGAGCGCTTACGACAATAAGATTCTTATGGTTGTTGAATTCCAATTGGTCCAAAATATAAGAAAGAATAGGATGGTTAGCTGCCGGAAGTACTTTTGGGACAAATTAGGCTAAAATGAACCACAACAGCAACAACAACAATAATAAAAAGAAACCCAGTTGGCTTCATGAAAAATACAAAATCAAGAGAAAAAAAAACCCGTAAAAAATTAGTGTAAATGAGTTCCTTTCTTTGTCTGTCTTGATAATAATATTTTTGGTCTAACAAAGATTACAATTATTTCGAAAGGAAAAAGAAAAAAAAAAAAGGAGAAAAGAACGAAAAATTACTCTTTCTAATACCTTTCTGGTGCGGAATTCTCTTTTTTGACCTTGTAAACCTTTGCTGTGCTCTTTCTCGTCAAATAAAAGTCAAATATCACTTATTAATTTAGAAGAAAGAAATAGTCTATTGATCTATAGCCTAGGCAACACAGATTGTAGAAAGCATTTGAGTTTGGGCAAACTATGTCATGTAAATTAGGGACTTTTCCTTTTCTTTTTTTTTTTTTTTTTGAGAGAAACGATTAATAGAGAAAATATGATGTCATTAAAAGGACTGCATTATAAACACTTTGGAAGACAAAAAGACAATAACATTGCACAAGAAAGAAAATAGTTTATTAATAAATAGTCTTAATGAGCAATAATTAAGAGAGTATAAGGGAATAACATTAAGCAAGAAAGAATATAATTAATTAATACAATTAATACATAAACATAGTAAGTAATAATTGAGAGAATTATGATTGCAAATTTTCAAAATTACCTAAAATAAAAATAAAAGATATTATTGAAAAAATTTAAAATTATTTAGAATAAAAGTAGAGATATGTCACGTGATATATTTTTATCATAAACATATAACATATAAAAATATATATTAGTGGTAAGTGTTGTTTGTTAATAATTAGTGAAAGAAGGGAACATGTGCTCCTTTGAAGATCAAGTATACCACACTCATTTAAGAGTGCGGTATACTAATATTATTAATATTATTTATTTAAGAGATGAATTAGATTAATATTTGAAATTAATCTCTCTTTAATTTTTTATTAATTTAAATGGGGAGGAATATAGTTCATACATATATAGAGAAAGAATAATAAAAAAAAAATACAATTCGGATTCTTACATTTTCCCTTGACACGACCAATTACTCTGGGTTGGTGGTTTAATCTTCTTTTTTTTTCTTTTCCTAGAAATTAATCTCTCTGTTTTTGGGTCCAATGAAAGTAATCGCTTTAATGGCCTGTTATTAAGCCCAGTTGAGCTACCCGAAATGAAGGTGGGTCGGTGAAGGACCGGGCTTGGAAGTCCATGGCTTGAGGGTCCATTACTGGCCCGCCTTGTGACTCTAGGAGGCGGACAGAGAATCCATTAATTGCAAAAAATGGAAGGATAATAACCGTAGACAACAACCAAAAAAACAAAATAATAATAATAATAAATAAAGAAAGAAAATGGCCGTATCGCTAAACTCAAAACCAGTAGTAGAAGAAGAAGAAGATCGCCAGCAACAACCAGAACAGAAACAAGAACAAGAGGCAGAAGAAGAAGAAGAAGAAGCACTTGATGCACCCTCACATCACCCTTCTGCACCGCCCGATGAGGTTGGTTACTAACTACGCCATCCGACGGCTCTTATTTCGCTTCTTCTTCGAATGTTTTTAAATTTACTTCTTTTCTGAACTGAATTTACATGCTCTACTAGAAGCTTATCTCTGTATTGTGCGAAATAAAAACCGTGGAAAGCTGGGTCTTAAAAAGGCATAAATCGGGGACAAAAAGCTAATTACGAAACCAAATATCAGAAACAAACCTCGGGGAGAAATTGATCAAATGTAAATTTTATTGTGCTAGATTACTTTTTAGCTAAAATTGCATGGGCACGTTTGTAATTTTTCTATTTCACGATGAAGCATTTAAGCTACCCTGCTCAAGTTTATGTGGTAATCTTACTGCACTATTTTTTATCTGGTTAAATTATATGCCCTTTTTTTATTTTTATTTTTTATACATATTATTGTGTTTGTGTGCTAGTGAAGGTGTGTGAGTATATGGCATTAGTTCTGGATGGTGCCAGAAGCTCAGTACGATGATTTCTGAATTTCTCCGGTTTTTGTGCAGTTTTTTGACATTTCAACAACAATTGATCCTGGTTATATAATTTCATTGATACGAAAACTTATTCCGGCCGCTGTGGGTGGAAACCATAGCGTTGATGGAATTGATACCAGTGATGACCCTGCCAAAGTTTATGCACCTACGATCATGGATGTTGTTGACAACAATTCTGATAAGTCTGCTTGTGAAGAAGGGGAATCTGAGGATTCATCTAATAGATCAAAGTGCCCTGGCGTGTCAACTGCAGATGAGGTTTGGGAAGAGCATGGTTGTGTCCTGTGGGATCTTGCTGCAAGTAGAACTCATGCAGAACTAATGGTACCCGGGCTTTTCCTTTCCTGTTAATCTCTCCTCCTCATCCTTTTATGGTATTACTTGATTGTGTTTTTGTGTTGCACCAACATTCCTTAGCTCTTTTCTGATGAAAGCTGGCACTAAATTAGTAGTTTCAGCCTTTATGTGCTGTAGATATGTTTTATACAGATGTTCAGATGATGTTGGTAATTGTATTTACTGGAATTTGTATTGGTTATGTGCAGGTGCAAAATCATATCCTTGAAGTACTTTTAGCAAACCTTAAGGTCTCTCAATCAGTACGTGCTACGGTGAGCCACGTTATTACTTGGTCTTGAAATCCCTTGGATTTTATTTTCAAGTTCTTTATTTCATTTGGGATTGATCCATGCCTTGGAATTGTATTCTTCTTTTGGTTTGGCCTAATGGAAATGGTTATTGACTAGTTTTGTTAGATTTTGATCCTTTTGATTGATTTTTCCTTTGCCTCTACTTTCTTGAGAAATCTTTGATCACCATTTTGTTATTTAGGCTCTATTATTCAAAGGGATAAAAATATAAAGAGAATGTTCTTCATACATGGCTCGAGTTTTGTTTGACTACAAAATTCCAATTAAATTGAAGGGTAAATTTTATCAAATATCGAGTAGATCAATCATGTTGTGTGTTAGAAAGTGTGGAGTTGTTAAGAAACATGTCTAAAAAATGAGTATGACGTAGATTAGAATGCTTAGGTGGATTTATGATTGTTCTAGGAAAAAATAAATAAAAAATAAGGATATTTGTTGCAAAGTTGATGTAAGTCCAATTGGAGATAAACTTATGACTGTTCTAGGGAAAAATAAATAAAAAATAAGGATATTTGTTGCAAACTTGATGCAAGTCCAATTGGAGATAAACTAAGGGAGTAATGTAGTCCTAGAAATGCTTTGATTAAGGGGTGGGAAGGATTTAAAACAATTACACCTCATATTAAACTCAGTTCATAATAAAATAGAATCCAAAGAAGTGATTCATATGGTCACCTGAATTAAATTTGAATTTAAGACTTTGTATTGTTCTTTGTCCTTAGGAAATCTGCCTTGGCATTCTTGGAAACTTAGCCTGCCATGAAGTACCATTGAAGCACATAGTCTCTACAAATGGAATGATTGAGACAATAATAGAACAATTTTTTTCAGATGACGTACAATGCCTATGTGAAGCTTCTCGGTAAGGAAGACTTTGTCATTAATAACTTGAGAACTTTGTGTAGTCATTTTTGTTCTTATGTATGATAATTACTTGCATGTGTTATCTCTGAAACTTTATGTTTGCTGATTGTATCATGACACAGGCTGTTAACCGTGGGTCTTCAGGGTGGTGAATTTACTTTGTGGGCAAAGGCATTGCAGTCTGAACATATTCTGGGTCGTATTTTATGGGTAGCAGAAAATACCTTAAATGCACAGCTATTAGAAAAGGTAACTAAAAACTTTTGTGCAAGATATTTGTGTCTGCATTCTGGAAAATGGCTGATATGTAAGCATGCAGGCCTCTCACCCTCACACACTCATACGTAATAAACAGCCATGCCTAGTGACAATGCGGAAGCGTTATAAAACAAAGCTGATAACCTCTGCCAATCAAAAATGTTCTTTGGTGAAAGTACAGAGCCCCTTGGCCTGGATTCCATGAATCATCCTCAAAATTAGAAGCTTCGGGAAATGTTGATTGATACCAATAGATTGTCTATGTGCCTTTATGTGTGTTGTGTCTGTTGAATGGTTTATTTCGCAATTAATATGTTTTGTTCCCAGCAGTTAAAAGCCTCCCTCTTTGACAGAGCACAGGGTTAATATTGGCTATTATTGAGAGTTCAGATAAAGTTACAAGTGTTCTTACATCTCTGATGAAGCTGAATTTGCCAAATCTATTAGTCAGTCTCTTGGCTTTTGAAATGAGCAATTTAACTGGTGACAGAGTACCTGAAAGGTATGGCTCAACTTTCTTTGTGTTCAAAAGTTTGACATGCTCAATATGATGCATTACTTGTGTTTTTATTTTATTATTTTTTTAATAATTTGGCTGTATCAGATTTCCTTAAATTGTTGCTGCGCTTACAACTATTTTGTTGCGGTGAAATAATTTACCCCATCTCATTGGGAAATTTTTTGGCTTGAGTTCATGGTTTTCTTCTTCTTTTAGATATTCTTTGCTGGTTTCATTTGGCCTACCATGTAATGTCTATCCAAATCTTTGGCATGCCAATTGTAGTTACCTCTTAGAATTCATAATTATGAATTAAAGATAGACAACAGAAATTGCTGGTATGTCCAACAAAAAATCTGTAATATTTGTTGACTGCTCCTCCCTTTCGGTGAAATTCCTTTTATTCTTGTTGAACACTCCTTCCTTGTCATCAAGTTTTATCCTGCCAGGCCTCCTAATGGACCCAAAAAAAAGAAAAAGAAAGTACAGTGAACCAATGCTATTAAGGTTTGTGTGTGACCTGTAGCATGGAGATGTAACAAAGATTATTCTCAACTGTTTGTCCAATAAACCATAGATTATGTAGTGGTTTTTGTTTTACATAGCAAATATTCTCAGCTGTTTCTCCAATAAACCATACTGTATGCAGTGGCTACTACTTTGCATGATTTTAAGTATTCATTTATAAAGTGGCTATTGTTTACACAATTTTAGCAAATACCTTATTGAGTCATGAATTTCTAATAATTCCCCCTGCCCCCTCCCTGCCCCTAGGCAACCCAGAAGAGACTGCCAAGTATCTGCATGTTACGGTATAATTGATATTTAATGCATGAATCATTGCAGATACTCTGTTCTTGAAATAGTTCTACGTGCCACTGAAGCTGTTTCTTCAGTAGATGGCCATTCCCAAGAAATCTGCACCAACAAGGAACTTTTTAAGCTAGTTTGCGACCTAGTCAAACTGCCGGATAAAGTGGAGGTATCACATATATATAGAAAGGCAGCTCTCTCTCTTTATGTCTTCTATCTCATTAAGGCTTAGTCATTAGTAGATTGCTTTTCTCGAGCATCTTTTCTGCATGTTTAACTTGCAATTTACTACATTGGACTTATCTAAGGTTGTGGTCTTACAAGAACCATCTATTTTGGTAATGCAGTTTTTTTTTTTTTTGAAAAAAAAAACAAATAAAAGGGTGAATTCCTTTACTTCACTATTTTTATATTAGCCATAGTTATGAAGGAAGTTTTTTCTAACAAAGATTTTGATTTGGAGTAAGAATAATGGTAATGAAGTAAACCATTCAGGATATATTTGGTAAACAATAATAGAATGTCATTGGTTGAATTTTCTCTAATAAAAATTTGGGCCTTTTCCAAACTCTACAGTGCAGGAGCTTCATGCGCTAGATGCCCTTTTTTCTTTGGAGTTTATTCTAAGATGTGCATCAATAATTATCTTGCTGCAGGTTGCCAGCTCTTGTGTTACAGCAGCAGTTTTAATTGCAAACATTCTGTCTGATGTACCTGATCTAGCTTTACATTTATCAGAGGGTAAATTTCATCTCTTATCCATGATAAAACGGGTGGCATTATTGAATATGGATGGCTTATAATATCCTATCAAGAACCTACTGTACTGGAGGTGACACTGTCAATTTGTACAGATTTGCCTTTCTTAGACGGTCTGCTTGATATGTTTCCTTTTGCTTCGGATGATGTGGGGGCACGGAGTGCTCTCTGGAGCATCTTGGCAAGGATACTGGTTCGAGTCAAGGGAAATGAGATGAGCCTTTCAAGTCTGCATCAATATGTATTAATCCTAGTGAGCAAATCTGACTTGATTGAAGATGATCTTCTTGATCGACAGTTAGATAATCTACATGAAGAATCCAAGAATTCAACCAGTTCTGGCATGAATCCAAATGCCAGAAGAACAGCCGTATCCTCTTTCCACCTTCCATAGTTTATTGAGGCAAAATAGAATAATTCAGGCCTAGATAATCTTGCTATGTTTAGATCTTTCTTTGTTTATGATATACCATGTCTGCCTTATTGTTGCCCTTTTCCTTTACTTCCACACAGATTGAAAGGATAATCAGGATTCTAAATCAGTGGAATGCATCAAGAAAATCTCCAGAGGGGACTGACATGATGGTAGAATATGGCGGAGTCGACGTAAATGTTGGCAGATTGTTGGATTGCTGCTGTCGACATATTGTGTAAGCTCCCCCAGGCCACCGTTTAGGAGTTGAATCAGTCTCTTTTTGGAGCATTAAGCTCTTTAGATTTGCGTGTATAACTAATTAGCGATAGCATGCATTTTAGCCTTCTCTAGATCTCAGGGTTCATAAATTGTGTGATGAGAAATTTTCTGTTCAAATACTTCTGAAATTGGGAGTAGAGCACGCTCGTATGGAAACGCAACTTTAGAACCTTTGAACTTCGCTATGTTATATGTAAGGTTAACATACACAAGACCAGATGATAGGAATGATTCCCAGCTCAATTTTTCCCTTTAATGGTTGCTTTGGTCGGAAAACCATGCTACACATTTTTCCGATCATTAGTCGCTAGCTTTCACATGTTGAAATCTAATCGACGACACTAGTTGAAGGGAACGCGAACACTTCCACATTGACTGGATGTAAGTTCTTTTTGGATACATATGTGATACCACACCTTCAAAAAGTGGGGAAAAAAGGGTATGACATGAACTTTTTGTTTTTAATATATCACAAATTCTTCGTTTGATTTCAAATTTACCATACCGTCATGAAATGTTGCGTATTCCATTAGTGTGCTGACATGACACTTCAACGTGGCACACACTGCCACAAAATAGCAACAAGGCATCAATTCCCTGGCTTAGTGCTTCAAGGTATCCATGCTCCCGCTCGGAAATTTGTAGTACAAGCCAACTACTTTGTACCCATGCCTCTCCACCAAAGGCCTTCATGTCTAACATAGACGTACAATCAGTGCTTACTGATCAAATGTAACCAAACTAATTAAATTTAACTAATAACCAACCTATTATCAATTGAAAGCAGTGAATATCCAGCTTTCTTATTCCCTCTCTAGTAACTTCACTTTAGGCAGTTTAAAACAAAATAATAATAACCATAATAATAATAATAATAATAATAATGTTTGCATGGAAGTACGGTTGGATCTGCAATACTGTAAGCCTGAAATGCACAATAAGCTCAAGTTCCTTTTGGGCATCACACCACTTGCTTGCTGGTATTTGTGACAACTACAATCCTAGTCTCTGCCAATTGTTATATACAACATAGAAGCTATTCCGATTGTTGCCCTAAGCAGGTTAAAGCATCAATTTATCCGTCCCTATCTAAGAGAAGAGAATAAAAAGTGTAGCGCAATTCACCCACAAAAATTTTGCTGCAGAGACTGAATTCCTTTTCCATGTTTTGCATAACATTAGCAGACTCACAAAAATTCTTCAATCAAGGGTTGATAGAAAAGTTTATAAGCTTCCATAACTTCCAGATACCACATGGCTTCTCGATCCGGGAATGGTGAGAGATCAACAATTTTATGAACCTGGCGTTAACACAAGTCAAAGGGACCAAAGCAAAAGAGTTCTAGCTACTGCTAAGATCCTTTGAAAATTACAGTTTCTGTTGGCATTTAAACAAAACTTTTTACTTTTTCTTTTTTTTTTTTTTTTTTTTGAGAAATTGCACTTTAGTCATCATCATTTAGATTACTGGATATATCTTTACCACAGACAAATTCTTAAGAATTTTGATGTTTAAAATAATAGAAAGGTCTAACCAAGACTTAACCTTTTCTTAAACAGCATTTGTTTTATTAACTCTCAACTTGGAACCAGATGGAATAGTGCAAGGCCTTGCATAAAATCGAAGAGTTTGACCAAATTGAGATTTTAAAATTTACCTTGATCATTGGGTTTTCATCCTCACGGTCAAAATACCCTCCCACGACCATCACATACATCCCTGCATAAATACATCCACCGATTAAAAATATAAATAAATAAAGCGCTTTGTGGCTGGGCTTTATTACTGGTGCCTGTGCTAGAATGCGCCATTCAGCGGTGGTGCTAAAGTACACCAACGGGTAACATAGACCGAAAAACTAAAAAGCGCGAGAAAGGAACCTATGTCCCACTGGAGAAGGCGGAACTCGCCGGAGAGGCAAAGCTGGATAACGCCGCTGCCGTCGTCGAGAAGCAAACGGCCGTCGCCGTCGCTAGAGACCAAAACCCCCTGGCAGTTGAAAGGTTAGAGTGCGGAGGAGACGGACAGAAAGAGAGAGAGAGAGAGAGAGAGAGAGAGAGAGAGAGATGAATTAAACCTGCAATTGCAATGGCAGAAAGAAGGAAATAAATACAACCTGGAGCCAGGCGCGTTGGAAGAGAATGCCGCCGAGAGTGAGGGCGTTTTGAGAAGGAGCCTCGCGGACGTCTTTCAGTTGCACGCACAGCAGCTTCAGCGCCGCTAGGCTGTAATCCATCTCTCTCTCTCTCGATCGCAAGTGACAAAATCAAAAGGTCCACTGTAACACAAAGCAACGAGCTAATTCCATTCTGATGTGGAGTACCGCTAGATCTAGGGCTAGTAGCTAGCTTTGGGCTGACTCCAGTTCAGGTTTGAACCAACGGTTTGGGTCCCAGCTCCCTTTAACCGGTTCGTTTAGTCTTCTTGTTTGAATTTTATTTTAAAACTGTTAACGATATTTTGAGAAATATAAAATATAGATAATTTTAAATTATATAAATTTATTTTATTATTTTTATTTTTAAAATTAAATTTTATTTATTTTTTTAAAATTTTTACATATATCTAACACTGAATTAATTACAAGTTATTATTCCAAACGTTGACAAATTGTGCTCCGTACATGTATTTAGTTTACCGAACATCAGGTGCACCTTTCAAACGGTTGCCATTGGGCGTTGAGATGACAGACGACAAAAAAAAAACACAAATACACAAACATGAAATCAAGATGCTTTATTGATTCTCGTCGCCACAAACAATTATGTAAACTAGGAAAACGCCAACAATTGAGTTCTCACTCCCTTTGTAGACCTTAATCTATCCCGGGTGTCATGAGGGGTCAGAGATAGCAAGAAATGGTCTGAGAAGCTGTAAGCCTATAATTGTGTAATTAAAAGATGATAGAAATGCCAGCAACCAGCAAACCGTCTGCTAAAATCTTGTTTGCAGCCTCTGATGGATGAAAACCGTCCCAAAACACATACTCCGACGCATTCTTACATGTTCCCACAGACTCGGCATTGCACAATATTGATGTCTCCACCAACCCTGTTCCACAACAAGCCCTTCTCGCCTCTACAAATCCTGCAGGCCGCACAACGTTAAATATCGGACGTAGGCTCAAAGTTACGGAACGTCAATTGATTATAGAGAGGATTTGTTTTTTAATGTACCATTTCCCTTAGGCTTTGTAACAAGATTGTAGAGAGGTTGATAGATGTCTAGAACTATCAATTTGAGGCCCGAAAGCTTGTTTTGTAGGCTTTGAGATGTGGCGTTCAGCTTTTTGTTGTAAGAAGCTGCATCTTTGTTAATCTTTGCCACGCATTCATTGCTATCGAAGCCAAATATGGTGATAGCCGCCGGCAAGCATCCGAGAGGCGGCAAGGTTGTCACCCCAATTTTTCTTGCTCCCAAATCATACAAATCCTGTGCATAATGTGACAATTTAGTAGATGAACAAAGTTCAGTAGGAGAAATAACGTGTGCATGATGTGGGACCTGAATGAAATTTGCATAAGAATGCATGAGAAGATTTGAGAACTGATCAGGCGTGTAGGCCTCGTACAGAAGAGGGTCGATGTAATAGTTTTGTAGGAAGTCACTGCTTCCAGAACTAACAAGGTAGACTGCTCCTGATATAATTGATGAAGCGTTGGATTTCCCTGCAATTTCCACTATCTTCATCTGATACTCTTTGAAGTGCTTTAGTTGCCCACCCAAGGGGATTGCATTCTGCACCGCGAAAGTGTGAAAGCATAGATCAGTAGTCACCAAAGGTAGGCAGACAGAAAGCAGTTTTGAAGCGAGGACTCGAGTCTTAAAATAAAAGAAAAACGCAAATATGCAAAGCCTAGCGCGAGTGTGATTTGTGTTTGGGTCTCCAGGAAGTTACATATAGCTTTGATGTAGTGTCATAGTAACCAGAAGCACCAGAGGCAAAGTTAGCTCCAATCAAGAGATTGTTGCCTTCAGCTTCTTTGCTGAGATATGCTGGTGGGTAAGAAGTGAAACCTATGTTCTCAGCTGTTCATCAAAACAAATGGGAAGTTAAAAGACCAAGTAGTGAATCACAAAATCGGACAGATAAAAGAAAAACAACTTGGAGGCATTTTGGCATAGGGTACCGGTAAAGTCTGAAGCAAGCTTTCCATTGCAGAATCTGCCAGTTGCCGAGTGATTGACAAAGTCTCTACCATAAGGTGGGAAGTTTGCTTTCACAATTGTGTCCAAGTGGTTATTATTGCCCGAGTCAACAACCGAGTCCCCGAATAAGAACATCGCAGGAACCAATGGTTGAGCATTGGCAACAAAGGGTACCAGAGCAAGAACAAGAACTGAACGGGAGAGAAGCCTAAAAAAGTACATATTGTTTAACTTCTTTCCCCTTGCAAGTGAGGCTTGCTTGTGTAGCCGTATGCCAGTGTTTATACACTGTGAGGGGTGAATGAGTATAAAGCACGAACTGGGACGTGAGGATAGCTCTGATGTAGCTTTATGCAGTTAGCCAATGTCAAAAAGAGGCCGTAGTCAAATTTAATAGTCCAAACAATTAGCAGTGGTTCCAACTAAAAACAGTTGGCGTGTCTTACGGAGCTACAATTGTAGCTGTCCTGGCTTCCGAGACAGCCTCTTCAGTCGGCATCCTTTTTGAAGTAAGAATGTAACATGCAACGAGGGCTTCACTTTAAAGCTTTGATGCTCGAATTTGGACATTCGTATCTGCGACTCACGGTTTTTGCCGGCTTACCATTTCGCACCTTAATTTTTAACTCGTGGGCAGCTCTCCAATCACCATCAGACCCGCAGGATAGGCTACGTTTGTATTGCAAACGTGGTATTTTGACCTGGGCAGTGGCAACTTTTCGTCTATGGTAAGAAGAGGCCAGCACGGGCACATTGCCCTCGGTGACCATGTGTTTAGGGCTTTTCCATTAAGGACATTGTAGTCATTTTTTCATCTGGGGTTGCTTCTCCCTTACTGGCAAATTTGGTTTGTGGTGTTTTCAGTATCGGAACAAGCAGATGGGCAAGGCTTCTGGACAAAGTTTAGACGAAATTGAGGTAGTAGATGTGAAACTCACGAAAATTTTGTATATTTTTTATTTTTTATTTTTTTTATGAAAAATAAGGTGTACAACATAACAAGATAAACATGCAAGAGGAATAATAAAAATATACAAACAACTATTAAAAAAAATTAATAAATATATATTATATAATATTTATTGCATATTATTGTTAATCTGTCCTATATCATATATTTTTTTGAGAAAAAAACTAAAATGCGCCATGGTACTTGTGACAGGGCGGTCCATGGGCCTCGTCTAGCTAACCGCTCCTTTTAATATTTTGGATTGGTCCTGTCAGCCTACATCATTCCTCCCCCCCCAATTTGCTTTTGTGGGTATTGAACACATGAAATAAACGTAAAATCGGATAGAAGTCGATTACAATAGTGGTTGGCAATTGACTTTTTTTTAATAATAATATTTAATTATAATTAATAATTATAATAAATATATGTTGAATATAGAAATTTATCTAATTTTTTATTGAACAATCAATATGTCAAAAAGATAAATGTTTAAATAATTAATTATTAATACTAAAAATAAAGTAGAACAAAACAATTTTACCTAATTCAGAATGCACTGAACTAAATTTCGTGCTCTTGGATTCACCATGGACTAGTATGTAAACAAACGCTCTGGGCTCAACATTTTTATTAGGCAATGCTTCAAGAACATAAGGTTTGAGAAATTGTTATTTGCACGTAAGCATTCCTTTTCTCCAATTTTTGTAGTTATATAATTTGTTGAAAATTCGCCAGATATGGGAGTATAAGAAAAAAAAAAAAGATGAAGGATAATTAACTTTATAGACCTTTAAGTTAAATCAAATCGATTGATAACTTATTTCATGAATACCTCTCGATTAAGGTGACACCACAAGATTGACCGGTGCCTAATTTTCACAACACAGCCACTAAAAATGAAAAATAATGAAGAATCAACACTATATAAGACAAATGGAGAGTTAGCCCCTTTAATGTATTCTTTTTAGCGTAATTTAGGGTAATCCTTCCGCCTTACTTTATAATGCAATAGGATTAACATCTTTCATCTAACATAATTATCATTGTTACCTATTCATTATATCATTTGGAGAAAAGAAAGTTTGTGGGTCAATAACTTTTAAAAACTTTAAATTTGAGTCAGTAACTTTAAAAATAGTACAATTAAAGTCACTTCCATCAGGTTAGGTTCACGATTAAATCTATAACTCTAATTCTGTCATCATGGCCATTATTCGATGATGTGACGGCAACGTGTCCTCTGATATGGCAAAACCCAAGGCACCAAGTCATTTGGTCTTGCTTACGTGGCAAATTATCTATCCACGTCATCTCCATAGCCTAACATGGCACCCATGAATGGGTCGATAACTGTTTTTTCCCTCCAAATGGCCTCTTTCTCCTCTCGCTCTGTCTCGTCCTACCGTGTAAGAAGACTTTCTCTAGTCTTATTTTACCCAAAAAGCGGTTGTGTACTCAATTTGGGAGAAGAAAAGAGAGCCCCTTATTTCACAAAAAAAAAAAGAAAAAATCTCTACTAGCAATAACGAGTCCCGTTGCCCTATTCTTGTTCAATAGCACTTAAGTCGAAGAGAAACGTTATTTCTCTTATTGGAGGTGAGTTTTTGAGATTTTTTTTTAATTGTTTTTGAATTTGAAACTGCATTAGATAGATTACTTTATGAGTTTGTGTTCATGGTCATTTGTTTCCCTTTGTTTAAGCTTATTTCCTTATTCATATTTGTTTATGGACATGTAAAAAATGACAAAAAATGCAATTTTTTTCTTGTTTACTTTTTTTTTTTGAATTATTTGATATATATTTTATTTTTTGTTCAATTATATCCATTTGTAAATGTTTCTTTTTGGATATTATTATTTACTATTTTCAATGTTCCTTTTTTTTTTTCTATATCTGTTAAAGTTATATTGATTTTGTTTCTATATTTTTGTAACTTATTTTTTTTTTGGACAAAAGAATTTGATAGGGCTTTAAACTTTTTTTTTTTTAGATCCTTGGTGCATGACTCATTTGTCTCTTATAAAGGGGGCTTAAGGCATACTTGTGATGTTGTGAACTCAGACAAGTTATATATTTTTTATATAAACGAAATAGCCAATTAGTTACTTAGGGATGAGAATGGTGAGACATTTGAAGATAAAGTTAAAGTTTTATATTATCAAATTCTGAGGAAGACTTTGGATGAAGGACTAAGGGAGTTGAAAAAATGATTCTGATTTTTTTAGTATAATAAGGGCTATATTAAAGAATAAAGAAGTGAAGTGTTATGTTAAACATTTAGTCCCATAAATTTGAAGGAAATTAAAGTGAGAAGTATACTAAGTAATAATTGAGATTTGACACTTTAATATTGAGGTGGGTGTTGGTGAGGCAACAACAATCATGTATCTAGCTGGCATTAAAGAAGAAATGTATATGAGATGTATCTTAGTTTCAAAGATATAAGAAGGTAAAGGAAATAAAACATGTTGAGAAACAAGAGAATGTTAACAATCATGAGAAGAATGAGTAATATAAGTAAAAAGAGGGAAGTTCACTAGCTTATGATGGTATTATAGGCAATTTGGATGTATTTGAATAAGAATTTAAATTGGTTAATGTGTAAGTGACTGAAGGAGACATGTAGAATTTATTAGTAGGGAAAAAAAGGGAACAAAAATCAAATTAAAGAATCTAATGATGGCAAAATCATAAAGTGGCAATACAAAATCATATAAAAGGAAAAGCAAAGCAAAAGCAGAAGATGATGATTATAATGATGATGATGATGAATATGATGAAGTGGCTTATGCTTGAGTCACTGATGCTAGATAGTTTGATGATGATGACAAGGAGTTTATAAATGCAAGGGTACAAGTTCATAATTTTTTTCACTAGTGAATTAGATAAAAGTAATAAAGAAAAACATTTAATAAAAGGGACTAGTGATGGTACAAAAACAACAAATGAAACTATAATAAGAGCTAATCAAAGTAATGAGGGATATGAGATTGAGTACTTTGACTTATATAAGGAGGATGGTCATGAGTCAACAAGGTTTAATGTCCCTATTGATCAAGACGAGACAGTGAAGAGGAAGATTAAAGTCTTAAGTATGATCCTCAATCAAAAAATCCCTCACTTGCCATTAGGATGAGGTTTAGAGATGTTGATTAGTTTAAAAAGGCTTTAATGAATTACTTTAATGGAGTAGAAATTAGATATTCAAAGAATAGTTGAACTATAATAAGAGTTTACTATAAAGCTTTTAATTATCCATAGAAGGCCTTAATAGCAATGTTTAGCAAATAAGTTTTTAAGTTGACTAAACTATTTAAGGAATATCACATTTGCACAAAGGTGTTTTAGAACAAAAAAGCAATTAGGAGATGGCTAACAAACAATTTTTTCCATAATTTGAGAGGGATTGAAATAACTAAGTTTTCAAATATGCAACAAATGTGTAAAGATTAGCTCACAGCAAATCAAAGATGAAAAGAATGAGAAAAATAATAATGGACAAATTCATTGGGAAGATAAATAAAGAGTATCCTAGACTTTGGGACTATTAGTATGAGTTGTCAAGGTAAAATCTTGGTAGTACTGTGACGCTCTAAGTCCATAATCCATCCATTGAGGGGCTTCCTATATTTGATTAGATATATGTGGCATTTACTTGATATAACAACATTTTTAGTTGATGCAGTTGCATTTTCAACTGAAGCAACCCTCTTTAACAACCTATAAATGATTTGTAGGCCTTGCACACATATTGGATGATCAATCTGTTCAAAATAAGCATAGATATATCTTTGCTAAAACAAAATAAATAAATAAATAAATAAAAGAAAACAAAAGAGACTACAAAAATGGACCATATTTCCCTAAATAATTAAACAAGAAGGTTTCAAGTTTTGGTCCATTTATTGGAAATAAGGAATATGCTTTAAAATGACGACTTAGGTTCATGTTCATTTAGGATGTCTTCACAATTGTAGATTGGTTGCAATGACATGTCATCACTTTTTTTGGGAACAAAAGTGTGCTTTTTTTTTGTCTCCCAAATTAAGTACACATCTACTTTTTGGCTAAATTAAGGTTAGAGATAGAGTCTTTTTACATAGTGAAAAGAGAAAAAACAAGAGGAAAGAGACTATTTGAAGGGGAAAAGGTACCCATTTTTGGGTGCCACATTATGTTATAAAGATGACATAGATAAGTGGTTTTCCATATAAGCAAAGCTAAATGACTTGGCAAGTTGTGTTTTGACACATTAAAGGACATATTACTATCACATCACCAAATAACAACCATTTTGACAAAATTAGAGTTATAAACTTAATCATGAACTTAGTCTAATGGAAGTGACCTTAATTGGACTTTTTTAAAGTTACTGACTTGGATTTAAAATTTTTAAAAGTTACTAACATAAAAAAATTCTTTTCTCACATCATTTGTGGGATAATAAATTACACTAACTAATAAATGTATGGCTTCATAGTTGTAACCATTAATAATATAGTTGCTTAATCATCATTAGTGTAGGTCTAATAACATTTGAATTAGAACAAACTCAATCATTGCTATATATTCTTAATATTTGATTTCTCATAAGTTATTTATACAAGCAAATGGATTGTATGACTTATAAGCAAATTTACATTTGAAAGCACAATTTATGCATCTATTGAGATACATAATGGCTCTAACCCTTTAAAAAATTATAAGTGAACTTTATAATAAATATTATATCTTGTTGTGTCCCAAACTTAATTTGTAATGTCAATCTTAACTCACTATATTCACATGTTTCATTTACCTTCAACAATAATTTTGTAAGCATACATCACTAATAATAAGGGAAATAGTAAGAATTGAGGGCATAACCTTCATTTATACAAGACATGATACATCTCTTGGCACTAACAAGAAAGAGAATGACACTAGTAAAATGGATACAATGAAGGAAATGGATCTAAACTAGAAGATATAAACCAAGGAAATATTGAAATTCCTATAATTATAAGCATTAAGTCTAATAGGATCTATAATATTTTGAGTTATATCATACTAAAGGATTTAGTATGGTAAAATGAGGTGTTAAGAGGAGAAATGACCATGAAGTGAAATATCAACTCTTTTAATTATAACTAGGTTAGAATTCATAAGTTTTAAGGAGAAAATTGTGAACTAGGATGTTTAGTTAAGGTGCGTAATAAAAACAAATGATGTGTGAAAGAACACTAGTGTCTGTGATGTCACAATTACTCTCTCAATTCCAATAATGAAAGATTTCTAAAATAATATTGGCTTATGTCAAATAATGTAAAAGGGATCTTAAGAATTAGAACACTATTAATATTAGACCAACTTGTTAAGTTTATGGTGCTAGAGTTTAAAGATTACAAAGAAATAAATTGCTCTATTAAAAACTTATATAATCACATAGACAAAGTAAGAAAATTATAATACATAGAGGGTGATGCCAAAGCTATTAGCATTATGTTCTTGGAAATGCAACAGACAATGAGAGACTTTTTTATATGCTTTTGAATGTGACAAAGAGAGATGGCTAAAAATATGTTTTGGGTCGTCATTTAAAACAAAACTACATATTATGACTTTATAGATATAATTTTTTTAATTCTAACTATTTTGTAAACAAGTAATGTATGTCATTTTGTCTTATTATTAAAATTAATCATTACAGTCATCAATACATTTAAAATAGAACTTTTTAATAAGTACTTATGAGGGGGTGCTTTTTGCCTAATTATAATGCATGTATGATAAAAATTCAAGTTTGTTGTGGTAGACCAATGTAATGCCATTACAAATGTTATTTATAATATTTTTAGTGGAATTTGATATAGATATTGTTTATAGCATATAATGTCAAAAATTTTTGATCAACTAGGGAGTCAACAAGAGTATTAAAATATCAAAAAAAAAAAATCTAAAGAGAGTGATTTATAAATTAATAACCTTAAATGATTTTGAAAAATAATGGGATATTATGGTTGGTAAATACAATTTGTGAGGGAATTTATGGATAAAGACATTATATACAAAGTAACATAAATGGGCTGTAATATTTGTTAAGTCTAGTTTTAGGGCAAAGATGTCCACTACACAAATAAGTGAGAACTTAAACTCTTATTTTAATAGGTATATTCATTCACCAAGTATGCTTAAGTACTTTTTTGAATAATATCAAATGCATTTGAGTAATAAAAATGAGAGGTAAGTATAGATAAATTTTTTCTTTTCTAACAAGATTATCCCTTGTGTGATGACTTTTAAATTTGAAAAGCAATTTCAAAAAATGTATGTAAACCACATTGTCAGTTAAGTTTGTCATTAATTCACTTATAATTGGGAAAATGGTACAAAAGTTCATGAAATTAAAGGTGTCAATCAACCAAGAAGATACTTTCTTCATCGTTGACCTCAATAAATTACCTTCCAAATGCCTCTTACATACCTAGGTTAACCTTAACAATCCAACATCTACTACAGTATAAAGTTTTTAGAAATTTTTAAACCATAAAGCCACTTAAGCAAATAAACATTTATCTTCTCAATTTTCTTGACAAAGGCTATTTTTAGTTCCAAATGCAAAATTTAATAATTAACTAAAAAAATTAATAATAAATTTCATATTTTTATTAACTATTTTAATTATTATAGAGTTTATTTTGATATTTTACCTATTTATTTAGTTAAAAAAAATTATTATTAATAATATATTCTTTTTTACTTATTTTTCATCAACATAATATTTTTGTTGATATTATTTATAAAGAAAGTAAAATTATATTATTTTTCATCAACATAAAATTATATTATTTATTATTTGTTGAAAATTTTAAATTTTTATTATTATAATTTTAGATTTTAATTTAAAAAACAAAATTTATAAAAGAATATAAATATAATAAACCTCGAAAAAAAAAAGCGCTTTTTTGTAAGCACCGGGGCGAAGAAACAAGTAGAACGAATATGCGCCGACAAGTATTTATTGGTTGCTGGATTGACATATGGCACGCGCTTAAACACGCGTGGCCCAGATAGCTGGATTTTCGTGTCGGCGGCGACAAGTATTTATTGGTTGCTGGATTGACACATGGCACGCGCTTAAACACGCGTGGCCCAGATAGCTGGATTTTCGTGTCGGCGGCGACAAGTATTTATTGGTTGCTGGATTGACACATGGCACGCGCTTAAACACACATGGCCCAGATAGCTGGATTTTCGTGTCGGTGCTGTAAAGAAATTTTCGTGGGCCACAGCACTCGGCTGGTTGGGCACAAGCCAAAGCGTCTCGTGATCGCGTCGATGCAAGCATACTAAACACATGTAGAATAAAATGCACCCAAACGACGTCGGATAATTAGAAAAACACCAAAAAAGAATAATCTAAGGCAGCTGAGTCTATTACGTTGTCTGTAACTTTTACTCGTTACTCTAATCAATCGTTAGATATTTACTTATTGCTATATAAAAATTCCGGTCTACGGATAAAGAAAATGAGGATAACTATGTGTGATTTAAAGGAATAATGTAATAGACCAATAGTTTCTCATTATCATATAATATGTTCAGCTTGCAGATTGGCATAATAGACAATTATTCGGAAATAATGTGTCTACGTTCTTGAAATTTGCTTGTGGGGTTTCGAAATTTCTTCTGTTTTTGACAGCGGTAGGGTCATGAGATTGAAGTATGATAAGCATGTGTAACCAGAGAAAGATTGAAGAAATCCAGCACAGCCTCCGGTGCGGAGAGTGAGATCTTGTCCCATTGTGAGAATTTGTCCAAATTGGGCGTGTTTTGGGGGAACGTGGAACATTAAGGAACAGGGAACAAAAATGGATGCTCTCGAGCTAGGCCTACTGTTTTTTTCTTTTTTTTGGGGGGGAGGGGGCATTTGTCCAGCTGTATTTGATGCATCTCCACTTAATTATTATTATTATGATATGAGGTGATGGATTTGTTACACCTTTCCTCGATAAATTAGAATTTTTATATTTGAATTAATTATAGATACAGACAAGCAAAGAAAAAATAAAATAAAATAAACAAGAGAAAGATGCCCAAGAAAGCTTAAAAGCGAGATGCCTAGAACAAGTAACTGTGATTCGAGTGAGAGACAGATTATGCGTTAATGCTAATGTACGAAAACAAAAATTGTCCATTAAGTTAATATTGTTATCAAGTATCAAAAAATTTTCGTGCTATTTTTTTTTTATCAAAATTCTTGGTTGGTATATAACTTTTTTTTCCCTTAATTCAGACCAAAATTTAAATTTAAAATTTTTAATTTTAGAGATAATTTAGATACCAGGCAACTAAAACTCATTGATTGGTGGTTACCATATAACTACATAAGTGAAAATAAACAAAATTTTATAAGCCTAATTATTGGGACTTACACGAATCGTTAGAATGAGTGACCGTACAATACGATTACTAGATTCACATCTTTGATGGTTTTGCTCCTGAGATGCACGATTTTAGTTTTTGTTTTCTCAAATTTCTGATCTTTGTTAACGTGCAAGAGATGGATGACGTGGCGAGAAATCTTCGAGCATCAGTGAAAGCGACATGACATATCATTTAAAGAAAAGAAATGAACGTAATCACCCTTCATCTGTCGAGAGTTAAAATATTTTATTTTTAATACATAATCATAAATTTAAATTATTATCAAGATATTTAAAATTAAATATATATATTTATTTTACATAAAATAATTATAATTTTTAACAAGATTATAAAAACTTTTACTTTTCAATTTTACACCAAAAATAAAAATGGTGAAATATTAGATGGAACGAGGTAAAGTGACGCAAGAGTGAAAAAAAAATGTAATAATATCATAATAATTGATTTTATATTTTTAATTTATATTTAAATTGTCAATAGAAATTACAAATATAAAAATAATAAAAGAAAGTTTAGGTGGCTCAAATTTTCTGAGATGGAATGAATTTAAAATAATTTTATACAATATATAAAATATTTTATATTGTATAAATAATATTTTATATATATAAAGATTTGTAGTAAAATAAAAAAATATTAGTATAAATCTCTTTTATATATTATAAAATATTTTTATATATAATATAAAATTATTTTGAATTTAAGAAAATTTTTATTTATTAAAAAATAAAAATTTTTAAAATTTAAATTTAAATTCTTAATTATTATTATGATAATAATAAAATTTATGAAATTTTGAATCTCTCTGTTCAAGTCTAATAAATAATTATAAAATTTTCTGAACAGAGAGTATGAGGAGAAATCTTTCTTTACATAATAAAAAGAGAAAATCTCATCTCGCATTTGACATGTAAAATGCCTAACTCGCCGCATCTCTTATTTCTGCGGGCAACAGCCGCATTCCATGACCGACGTGGGTGAGCCAACACAAACCAAAAAAACTATAAAATGACCTTTTTGCCCACTCTTGTAATCATCAATTAACGCATCCGCGGAGTTCATAGGCTCTCTCTCGTCTAGCATTTTACCCTAATCTCTCCATCCTGAGTCGAATCGTTCTTCTCACAATCTTTCAGACCCACTGAATCTAACAAAAAAAAAGGGCTGTCGTCTCTTCCCTTCATTCTCAACCTTTTTTTTCTTTATTGTTTCCAGAACTTCTGCTAAATAACAAGGACATCATTGTTATCGTGTATTTGAACAGGGCGAGGGGCCGGTAGCGGTGGTCACGTGCTATGGTCGCGTACCATGGATAAGGAGATTTAGGGTGGTGCTAACAATGGCGATGCTTCGTGAATTCGACATTGTTTCGGGGAGAAGGAATGCAGCGGAGTATAAATAATTTAAGATCCCACTTACTTGAACTTGTGTGGAGATAATTGAATAATAAAAATAATAATATAAATAAATTCACTAAAAAAACACATCAATTTTATATAAAAAAATTCTTTCAAATTTAAAAAAAATTATGGATACTCTAAATATGAATCGAATGTGAAATCATTATAATAAAAATATATAACTTCAATTATATTAAATAAATTAAATAAAATTTAATTTAAATTAAACGAAAAACTAATGAGTCAAATGAGACAAATCATTTATGTACTATCAATTACAATTTAACAAGTAAATTTTAAGGTAGTAATTTAACTGTTTAAGATGAACTCCCAGATAACTTCTACCAGCTGTCTAAATTTCAATTCAATTGGATCACGGATCAATAATCATCTATACAATTTATTAATTTTTCCATAGGCAAAAGAGTATAAAGTTATCAGAATTGAGAAATTTCAATTCGAACGTAAACTTGCCCTTACATTTCACAAAAATCCAATCTTACTATCTACAAATAAAATCTATATATTCTCCAATTATAAATCAAATCGATCGGATCATAAATAATTTTTCAATTATACGGTTATTGATCAAAATTACATATAGAAAATTTTTTAAAATATAGATCTACAAAAATTAAAAAAAAAATAAAATTTATATTACTTGAAACTCAATATTTATTATTAAAAAATAAAAATCAAATATTTTTTATTAACTATTCAAATTTTAAATTGATCAAATGTAAAATCAAATAAACTAACCTTTTTCTCTTCCTTTTTTGCTGCTCTCTTTCTTTTCTTTTTCTCTCTCGTCCGACCGGCTCTCTTCTCTCTTCTAAGTTTTTTTTTTAGTTATTTTGACTTTTCAGCACAGGTAGATTTTGATTTATATATCCACATAAAAATATCAATAAACCCAACAGTTGTTTCTTTCTCTTATTAAGGTCCAACACGTCTGCTGGCCAAGAGCATAGCGTCGGGGCTTTGATAGCCACGATATCAAGTTTGCTAGATTGTTTTGGATTTTAATTTTCCTTTTCTTAGTGTCTGGTGTTTTCATTCATTAATGAAAGTACTTCCTCCTCTTCAAATTTGGGGTCATTACTCTCTTTGAAAACATTTGGTCTGCTGTTTATGGAGCCTTCGTTCGGCAATCCCAAATTAACTTTGTGTTCGACATGAATAGCTCTCGGGTCGGCACTTCGCTTCGTCTGGGCTAAGGTTAGTATTTGTTGGCTGCACCTTATGGGGTACCTTGGCCGTGGTGGTGAGTGATCTGCTACTTGACTTATGTAGCTAGAGAGAGGTGGGGAGGGGGGAATCCATGGACGATTTTCGTTAGTATTTGCCCCAGAATGGAAGTAATTTTAGTTCTGTTTCGTCTAGGGGCATTTTAGTATTTCGAGTCAATTATTTTAATATATTCATATCAATTATAATAATATTTTTATAATTATATCAAATGTTTCCGTATCCAAATCGAGCGGATAGAAGCTGGAAACAAAGTTGATAGGTAACAGCTCACCGTTGACCCAAAAAAATAAAAAAAAGAACAAAGTAACAGCTCACTGCCAAGAAGCCATTCAAATGCCAACGCGCCGTCGTCACTTATGATCCCCCTCTCTGCGCTCTCACGCCAACGATGGTAACTGCTGCTCGCTGCCCTTTTTTTTTAAATATGAGGAAACAGTTATATAATTTATATGTATAGAAGTTAAAGGAGATGGATAATTTTATTTTTTAATAAAATTTATAGGCCAGTTGTCGCTTCTCCGTTTATAGAAGACGTGTTCGCGTGGGACATATAAAGGCAATTTTAATTACAGTTCCATAGCTGTGATTTAAGAAAAAGGTTGGATAACAGTATTTAAAAAGTAACATAATAATTATATTTTATTTAGTTTTATATATAATTAAAATTAAATATAAAAATTAATTTATTATTTATTATTTATTATGTTATTTAATAAAATATTATCTTGATCAATGCTATGATTTTTTATTATGATTTTATTTATGAATAATTTGAATGTTTTTAAGTAAATATCAATTAAGGAATTTTTTTTATTTTGATATTAAAAGCAAACAATATCACCTCTTAACTTCTAAATCTCACTCCTTAATTTAGTTAAAAACTTTTTTTTTGGTCCGATGTTAAAATTTGAAATTTAATTTTTAAAATTAAGAGTTTAATTATTTTATTACTAAATCATTTAACTAGTGTTGATTAAGGAGGTGTTATTTTAAGTCTTAAGCTTAATTGTAATTTTACATTACCATATGTTTTACAACATTTGAAGCATAAAAACATTATAGAGTTATAATATTTTATAATCATAAATTACCTTAAATATCGTAGTATGGATAAATGGTAATCTTATATAACACCCATGTTGTGGTATTGAGATATAATTTTAAAACAATTTTACCCATTAAATGTTTATATAAAAAATTATATTAATTATTGTATTATTATGATATATTTATATATTTTTATCTATTATATATATATTTTTTGAAAATTTTTAAAATTAATAGAAATATGTTATTTTTACTTAAGTATATGATATTTTATTTTTTTTTTTCAATTTTATATTGAAGAATGTAAATGTAAATTTGATATAATTATAAATCTTCAAGATTTTCGGCTAATTAAATTCAAAAATAGATATATATTAATGTAAATTTGAATTTTGTGATAAGCTAATTGAAAATCTCCAGTAAACATACAGATGTGTATTACTGCATGGCAGGACAGCGAACACTCAGGTCCACTACACCAGAGGCTGTGTGTCCCAAATCGTACTCGTGTCCCATGACTGTGGCGAGTATCGATCAGACACGTCCACTCGAGAGTAGCATTTAATCGAAGACTAAAATGCAAGCCTCTTGGAGGGGTCCATCACGAGTCCAATCGTTTCGTTTCCCGAAGAAAAACTGGTCGACAGAAAACAAAAATAAAGAAGAATTGAAATGAATAGGCATGTGAATTTTTAAGATAAAAATTTATTATTATTTTTAATTATAAAATTATTCTGCCAAAAAATTTTAAAATTGACATATCAATTTATTTTTATTTCTTATTTATTTATTTTCTGCCCACGAAACTGCGCCCTTCGTTTGCCTCCCCCAATAAATACTCACCACTCCCACCGGTTTCTTAATCCGAGAGCCTCTCTATTCAGCATCCACACCCACCGTCACCGCCGCGCCTTCTCTCCTCCACGCGCGCACGACGACACGGTTAGATACACAGCAAGCTAACACAGACATTCTTGGATTTTCAACGGTTTAATATGGCAACGTCGGTGAGGATGGATCTGGATGGGAGGCCGATAAAGCCGATGACAATATGCATGATCGGTGCCGGAGGTTTCATAGGGTCCCACCTCTGCGAGAAAGTCCTTGCGGAGACGCCTCACAAGATCCTGGCCCTTGATGTTTACAATGATAAGATCAAGCACCTGCTCGAAGGCGAGTCCTCGAGGCCCTTCGCCGACCGGATCCAATTCCACCGACTCAATATCAAGCAGGACTCTCGCCTCGAAGGCCTTATCAAGATGGCAGATCTGGTACGGACATTCTCTCTCTCTCTCTCTCTCTCTCTCTATCTCTCTGCTGGCACATTCTCGCTTCTCTCTCTTGCTGTTTTTTGGTTTGTTGCTTGTTTTTGGTGTTAATACGGTGGAATTGTGCGGTGCAGACGATAAACCTGGCGGCGATCTGTACGCCGGCCGATTACAACACGCGTCCGTTGGACACGATTTACAGCAACTTCATTGACGCGCTTCCTGTGGTAATTTTTGCATTTCATTGCTTTCTTTCTTTCTGTTTTTTTTTTCTTTTTTCCCTATGTTTGTCATTGTCGCTTATGGCTGACGCTTGCTACTGTAGTATAAGATTTGAGTTGAAAATTGAGGAGATTTGGTTGTTGTTAAGTCTATGGGAATGTTTTCCTTGCTTTGATTCGTTCATCAGTGTTTGTCATTTTCACCGTTTCTGGCTGATCTTTGTTATTGTACTTCTCAATAAGAGTTTGAAAAATGGTGAGATTTGGTTGTTGTTGGGTCTATTGATATTAAATCATTTGTGATTCGATGTCCTTTTTTTTTTTTTTTTGCCTCGTCTGTTATGGTTAGGTTAAGTACTGCTCGGAGAATAACAAGCGTCTCATTCATTTCTCCACTTGTGAGGTGTATGGGAAAACGATTGGGAGCTTTGTTCCTAAGGACAGCCCTCTTCGTCAGGTGAGCTGTTGCAATCTTCTTTCAATTTATAGCATTGCAATGCACTTTGGGTTTTATTTCTACGTAAATAGAGATAGCTGGCCAACTTTTAGATGCCAGTACAATTCAGGTCCTGTTGCTCAGGAATTTACTTTATGACTGTATGGTGTGTGTTCACGATAATATTTCACAATCTGGTTGGATCAAAGTTCCGTAATTAGGTTCCTTTTGATTCAAACAGTTTGATGTAAGCAACTATCTTAGTGACAGAATTTGTGGTTTGAGCATTCAAAGATCTCTGGCTTTTTGGGACCTCTTTCCTTATGTGGGGTAATTTATAATTATTTTTACATGTGGGGTTTAAAGATTACTAGCAGGTGTTACTTTGACATTTTAATCAAATGGTTAGACCATGAGTCACATTGGATCTTCATAAAACTTTATTTGTTTTGAACTTGGAAAACGCGTGGAACTCTTCTGTATCAAGCCCCTCTCTTAAACTCTTTTTTATGTAGATTATATTTGAACATGGCAGATCACTGGAGTATCTGTTTACCAGTCCACTGTATAGTGTTTAATTCTTGTAAATGATCTTACACATGAGCATTATTGGTTGATTGTTCCCAGGGTTTTATTTTGGCAAATCTTGGATGGTCATTGAGGATAAGTTTGATCATTCTGTGTTTAGTGTTTTTGTTGGATCTTCTGTGGCTAATTGTTGAATAACTTGATGTTTTGGAGTGCTTTGGAGTTTTCCTGGTTTTATCTTCTTGTTTTTTTTATTTGCTTGCTCTACTTGTCAAAGGAAATGAGCTTGACTGATTCTTTATGCTATATTGTAACAGGATCCTGCATTCTATGTTCTTAAAGAAGATACCTCACCCTGTATTTTTGGTTCCATTGAAAAGCAAAGGTGGTCATATGCATGTGCAAAGCAATTGATTGAGAGGCTTATTTATGGTAATTTATCTTGTCCAGTGATGTGACTGTTTTTAAGATATTTTTCTCATTTTTCTACTGACTTTATGTTCAATTTGTTTCAGCTGAGGGTGCGGAGAATGGACTCCAGTTCACCATTGTAAGACCTTTTAACTGGATTGGACCCAGAATGGACTTTATTCCTGGTATTGATGGCCCAAGTGAGGGTGTTCCTAGGGTTTTGGCATGCTTTAGCAATGTTAGTTCAAGTTTTCCATCCCATGATTTTAATCATGTGAAGTTATTTTCTGTTGCTTTAAATCTTTTATTTGATGTTTCTTTTCCCTTTCTTTCAGGCTCTCCTACGTCATGAGCCACTTAAGCTTGTGGATGGTGGCCAATCCCAGAGAACTTTTGTTTATATCAAGGATGCCATCAAAGCTGTTCTCTTGATGATTGTACGTTCTGATCAGCTGTTGCTATCCATCCTTACCCTTCCTTCCCCAACATTGTTTATAGCTGAGTCATGTGATCTCTTATGTAGGAAAATCCAGACAGGGCCAATGGTCACATTTTTAATGTTGGCAATCCTCACAATGAAGTTACTGTTAGGCAGCTCGCTGAGATGATGACACAGGTAGATGATTCATAATGATGTGCTGACTGTTACTGTAGATAACAATATAAATACTGGGATTAATCTGCTTCAAAACAGGTCTATTCTAAGGTAAGCGGAGAACCACCTTTGGATGTACCAACAATTGATATCAGCTCCAAAGAATTTTATGGCGAGGGCTATGATGATAGTGACAAGCGAATTCCAGACATGACCATAATCAATCGGCAACTTGGTAGCACCTTGTTCACTCCAGCTGCACCTTAATCATTTTGAGCTTCTTATAATTATGGTTTCTTTATATTTTTTGGCTGCACTTGTACCAGGTTGGAACCCCAAGACATCTCTGTGGGACTTGCTTGATTCAACCCTCACATACCAACACAGGACATATTCTGAGGCCATAAAGAAGGTTTTGGGAAAGCCTGCGACCAGCTGATGAAATATAATGTTTGAACGACTTGGAGAACAATTCTTGGTTGGGCTGATAATTAGCAGGTGTTCCAATTCTTTTTTAAAGCAACCCTAAAAATATATCTTTGGATTGTATACCCAACAATTTTTTGTCTTCCCCATGCTGTAGCTCGGGGATGTGTTTCTAGTTATCAACCCTGCACGAATATTAGGCTCTATTTAGGTAAGCATATGATGATGCTGTAATATGTCTACCGAGCTTGGGGCACTATATAATGGGGGTGTTTACTCGGAGGTCTGCTCGTCATTCTCTTCTTAGTCCAGGGCAGCGTTGTATCAATTTGTTGAACCTCTCATGCTCTTGTTTCTTAATTTGTGTTTCTTAATTCAAAGCCAGTAAGTTCATTATTTCTGCGAAATTTCATCCTTTGGACAGTCTCTTGCGGGCCAAATCTTTCTGTATTATATAAAAATAATTTTTGTTACCTGGATATTAAAAAAAATGAGCTGGAGCGATTGTACAAAACACGGGGTGGGCTCCTTGCTCGGTCTCAGATTTGTGAGTCTAGGGCTGATGCCTAGGGTGATATCCTCTTATTACTTGATTTGAATGAGATGAGCATGCTATCCATATCTTCTTCCTTCTGATTCATAATTCACAATTCACGCCTTATTTGATTTCGTAGTACTGGATATTTTGAGCGCATGGTTAATTTGTGTTTTTTTTATTCGTCTTATACTGATTTTATTGAGGTTTAATAGTAAGGTAACTCTCTATGTTTCGCAATAGTCGTACGTTTGAAGAAACAGGACACAACCCATTTCAAGCCTAAGGTCGTCACATTCATACGCTGGCATATTTGAATTCTACCCAGTGGCCAAAGTCGATCAAATCAGACCACGTGAAGCCCACAAGGCTGAAATTTGAACGTGGATGCCAGAAATTGAAAACTTGCGGACTGACTGAAAATTACTCAATCCAAAGGTGTATGATTTTGTATTTTTGGTAGTGTCGGCGTATGATCATAGTATATAAAATTTTCCAACTTAATGCTCTATTTATAATTTTTATTGTTAATGTACTTGTGCTATGGATTTGGATAGGTATGCACTAATTTTCTGAGATTAATATTAATAGAATATAAATTCGGCTAGTCTAATATAAAGTTATGGTTGATAGCTACTAAAATTTCATTAATTAATTAATTAATTATTCCATTCTGGTAGATTGGCTTGGAACATTCATTTAAAAAAAATCCCAAACTTTGGAGATTTGATATGATTTTGAAAACAGCTCAAACTGAATCGTGCGCAATTTTAGTGGAAACTATAATATTTGATGAAAACTGTTTAGTTTGTCTTTGCAATCGGTGGATAAGATGATCGATATTTCAACAAAGAATTCTTAAAAGATGAAGTAAATTTAATTTTCCAAGGAAAAAATCATTACAGAATTTCACAAATTCCTCCCGCGTTCGTCAAAAAGGAAAAGGACACGATACGGCGGTTAAATTATTTTTGCCAACCGGGAATAATATGTGATCATGGGATAGTGAGTTAATTATTGTCAATGTAGCTCCAAAATTTCGCTAGTGTAACGACTCAAGAAAAAGATGGGAAACGGATGGTTGGCATCAGCTTAAGAAGGCTACCAAAGGTTAAAACTATCCAGCTCGGCTGTGCTGGTTGAGTGTCTTCGAAGATCCAACATGGAGGCATTGTTAATACGCTCAAGTTGTTGAGTGAGTACGCGGCCCTCGTTTTTAACTTCTTTGAGAGGAGAGAATAAACAAAAAAAAAAAAAAAAGGTATGATGCAAAATTAAGTTGCGGAAGAGTAGTATTAGTTATTTTGATTGAAAAGTCATTTGTAACCGAATCTTTTATAGAAGTATAAATCAATTATTTTACTTGAAAATTATAAACTATATATGGGACTAACACCATTAAACGGTGTATGGATTCTTGGTGGACAGAAAAGAATCCTATTAAACTAATTTATCTGATTCGTTTAAAACAAGTTATTTCTGAGTTGGCTGTACTGAACTACCGGTAGTGGCTTTCTAGCATTTTCTTTCTTAGTTGTCCCCAAGGCAACAAATTGGTCTTTTAAAGCATTTTCTTAGTTGTCCTTCCTTGCCCCAAGATTCTTCTAGTAGGTATCTTTGTTCAAGAATTGGGGCAAAAAAATAAAAATAAAAGAAAATCGAATAACATCTGTAGCATTTCTGGATTCACAATATTAAATATATGCATCCACGGATCAATTTAGAGCTACATCTCAATGTTTTATAGCTAGAAAGTGTGACGCACAACCAATTCAGGATTGTTGTGTGTGTGTGCGCGCGCGCTTGCGCCCCCCCCCCTCCCCATCCCCCACTCTGAAATTGACAAGGTAACGATATTCGAATCGTTGTTTGACACGAACAATACTGGGTTCGTTGAGAGTCAAAAGGGGTCTCCCCCCGCTGGCTGTGAACATGCCTGTAGGGGCCATGACAGAGACACCAGTGGGCTTCTTTTGGTGTCAGAAAAGACAAAAAAAAGAAAAAAGAAAAGAAAAAAAGAACGGAAGTCCTCTAGAACGTAATGGGTGATAATTTATGAAATATGAGATAATTTGTCTAGAATTACAGTTTGATATTCACAAACATTTGGTATCCAGCTCGCTCGCTCTCTCCCTCACCAGGGATGGTGGGGTGGGGTGGCGTGCGTGTAAAACTCGCCAAACCTGGATTGAAAAGCATCAGTAAATGAAATTTTGCCATTGTTAAATGTTAATTTATTAAGCATGAAAAAGAGAAAAAAGTGCTCGATGTTAACCAGATCAGAAGTAAGCATAAATAGTCCATATCATCATAGGCTGTTGCGAAGAGTGGGGTCCAAAATGTTTATTTCACTTTTTTTTTTTTTAATTTTTTATTTTAACAGAAGCTTTTTCTTTTTCTTTTTTCTTGTTCTTAATCAGGATCGTTGGCGTATGAAAATTCAGGATGTTCTTTTGTGAGTGTCAAGTAAGTCAACTCTTAGTCCTGTATCTTATCACCTCATAATATTTATGAATTCTTTCGCCCCTTCTCTACGGAGATCAACACGCAAACTCAAATCTCGCATTAGTTTTAATGTTAAAGAAAAAAAGAAAAAGAGAAATAAACGTTCGTTATAAAATTTTTTGAGCTCAAATATTAATGATTAATGATGTTCTTTTCCATAAATAAAAAAAAGAAAAAGTATACTTGAAATCATAATTTTAAAATCTAAGCGGACCTTGATTTGAAGAAGCATCTGGTTTGACAAATCATCGATTCAACTGCTGATCTGTAATCGGTCTCAATTCTTCTTTAAACAAATAATTTATATTTTTATATCATATCAAAATAAAATTTAAGTATTATTAATAAAATAATATAATTATATATATAATTTTTTTAAAAAATAAGACATAAATATTTAGTATAATTCGGTTCGAGCCAAACAAAGTTTTTTATTTTAATATTCTCTCTCTCTCTCTCTCTCTCTCTCTCTCTCTCTCTTTTTTTGAACAAATCGAAGGAAATTTATAGTCAAAACAAATATTTTTCAGTCCGGAGCCCAATTGAGTTCAGGTCTTAAGACAATTGCAGGAACTTAAAGGCACTGGAAAGTCGAGACCGCAAGCTCCAAAAATCCAAAGTCCAAGCTAAGCGCACGCGTTCTCGATGATGGCTGCAGGCGGCAGGCTGCAGGCCGGGGTCCTCGACAAAAAGCGTGAGACGGAAGAGAGAGAGAGAGAGAGAGAGAGAGATGAATGAATCCTTGTAATAATTTACAATATAGAAAGAACACTTTAAACCTCGAACCTCCATCCCTTGTCATTACCACTCTCTCTCTCTCTTTCTATCTGCTGACGCGCATCAGCCGGCCATCCCTACGGAAGAGTCTCTTGCTGTGCTTCCATTCCCTCGCTCCTTTTATTATTATTATTATTATTATTATTTTATTTTTGTTTAAAACTCTTCTCAGATCGCTTATAGAGGTTTATCCAAAAAGCCATGTTTTCATTCTCACTTCGCCGGATCCCTCTCTCCCGCTCTACTCTGGTTCTTCTTCTTTCTTCAGAATTTTGAATTTACTCGTTTCTTTTCTGGGAATTGAATGGTCTGTGTTTGGATTCGGTTGGTGGCTTTGTCGTTGATGATTTCCCCGGGAATTAGCAATTTCCGACTCTTTTTCATGGACACCCACAACCCACCCACTTATACTAACATTATTACAAATCTTTCTTTGATGTTCAACATTATTACAAAATTGGGTGTGTTTTTCTTAGCTGTAAAAGAGGCCCACTGCTGCTGTTGCTTGCCCACACGGGGCCACCTTTGACTCCGTAAATACCACCTATGTTTTGTGCCTCTTGTCTTCGGCCTTCCTCTTCTCTTCCTATCTTTAGCTAGAAAAAAAAAACAGAAAAGAAAAGAAAAGAAAAAACCGTGATGCTGCAGTTATGTGTGTGTTTGTGGGCACGACACCTATCATGTACCCAATTGAATGATTGAGCTTTGCGGAAAAGAAAAGGCTTCTTCTTCCTCTTCTTTCCGTCTGACTGGTCTTGATCATGGCCCGCGCAGGAAAGGTTACTGGGTTTCATAAAGAGGGTCGCGACTGGTATGTCACTGTTGTTTCTCAAACCCTTTTGGCATATTCAGTTTTATTTGTTTTCAGGTAGCTTTCTTGGTCGGTGTGTGCTCATACGTGGCCAATTTGAGTGTATTTCTAATCCTGGGTTAATGTGGATATCATTTTGTTGGTTAAATTGCGCGAGCAATATGTATTATCAGCTGTGTGTCCTGTAAAAGTAATAGTTGTTGGATGTGGCAGTGATAAACTGATGAAAATTCTAGTTCTTAATATGTAACAGCATGCTGTTACCTGGTGGGTTTGGCAGGGTCTGCACTGGAGGGCTGCCAAGTGATGTAACTGTTGCTGTGGATGGTGTCAACTTCCATCTTCACAAGGTCAGTTGAAAGCAGATGGTACAGATTTTGGGATCTTGAGCAAGTGATGTATCTTTCTTTCTGCTCTAATCATACCTACATCTGAGATGAATTGCAAATCTCTGTGTACATTATTACTTGTGTCTGTGGTTGTTTCAGTTTTCTTGATTCTTTTTTTTTTTTTTTTTCTTCTTTCATTGAATACAGATGTTAAATTCTTTGGCAACGTCCTGTTTACATGGACATATTTCGCTAGCATTGTAGTTACCTAGTGACCAAGATGGTCTCTTAATATTGTTTTGATGGAACGATGAATTTTGTTGGACCTGGGAGAGCCCAAATACACCGTATACTTTGAATGGTTATGCGAGCTGTCTATTTCGACCAAGTAAACTGAAATATGTGAATCTAGTATATTTGGCACAATTAAGCTTTGCAATGCATTGATGGATTATTAATTGTGAAATGTATTCTTGCGTATGCAGTTTGTATTTCAGAGAATTTTTTATGGGCTTGTCAATTCAAATTATAGGTGTGTGCTTGATGGGCGCCAAGTTTGAAAGTGGCTGGTGACTTGTGCTTGAAATCTTTTCACTTGAAAACAGAAATCAATTGAGTTCTATTGCTGTTTTTCTTGGATAAAGAAAAAGAAAAATATCTTGAGAATATGTTATACTTCCTATTTCTTATTTATAACTCAACACAGAATCTTGAGGATCTTTCTTGTGGGTGGCTTCAATTTCCCTTTTATTAGTGAATTAGTCAAAATTCTGTAGCTGTATGCTCTGTCTTGTTAGTTTTCTGTTCTACAAGTGAATTGACTGTCAAGAGTCATGATCCCTAAGATTTGGCCTAGTATGAGATCTTTGGCTTTATTCCACATTTTTGCCCTGCATTCCATTATTTATTAGTCCAAGTGACCAATCATCAAAGGGTCTCTCTTGCCATCAAATCGCTGTCTTTGGGTCTTAATGGAAACCTATGAATGTCCAGTTCCCATTGGTGTCAAAATGTGGAAAGATGGCGCGGATATGCGAAGGATCCTATGAGCAGGCTTTAACGACAAGGCTTGAAGAATTTCCTGGTGGTCCTGACACATTCTTAATTGCAGCAAAATTTTGCTATGGGATGAGGGTGGAATTGACACCAAGAAACATAGTCATGGTGTATTGTGCAGCAGACTACCTTGAAATGACAGATGAATATGGAGAAGTTAATTTGCTCCCTAAATCAGAGAATTTCTTCCATAGAAACATACTGCGCAACTGGAAAGAGTGTATATTGGCCCTTCAAATTTCTGATCCTATTATGCAAAGGGCCGAAAAGCTCCAGATAACAAGCAAATGCTTAAATGCCCTATCTATGATGGCATGCACAGATCCTAGTTTGTTTGGATGGCCCATGATGATGTATGGTCGTTTACAGAGCCCTGGTGGTAGCATCCTCTGGAATGGCATAAACACTGGAGCAAGAATCCGAAGCACAGACTCTGACTGGTGGTTTGAAGACATTTCATACCTCAGTGTTGTTTTATTTGAAAGACTAATCAATACAATGAAAGCAAGAGGTATAAGACCTGAAAGTCTTGTGGGTGCAGTAATTTATTATGCCAGGAAGTACCTACCAGGTCTGGGCCGGTGGCAGAGCAGTCAGAGTGGCAAACCTAGAACAGTTGCCAGTTTTAGTTTGACACCTGCCACAGTTGATCAAAAAGTTTTGATAGAAACTATTGAAAGGCTTCTCCCAGAGAAAAAGGGAAAATCCTTCTGCAGATTTTTACTGAAACTGCTTCGTGTTGCACTGATATTGGGTGTCAGTCAAACATGCAGGGATGCTTTAGAGAAGAAAATAGGGATGCAACTTGAATTGGCTACCATGGATGGTCTTCTTATTCCTACTTATTCAGATTCTGACACTTTGTATGATACCGAATGTGTTGAACGGATTGTTCATCATTTTATGTCTTCAGAATCAAGGTTAACATTGTTTTCTCCATCATCCATGGACATTGAGACGTCACCCTCTTGTGAACCACTACAGAAAGTTGCAAGACTGATAGATAACTATATAGCAGAGGTTGCTTGTGATGTGAATTTGAAACCCAGGAAGATACAGGCTCTTGCAGGGGCCCTTCCAGAATCCTCGAGGGCACTGCATGATGGTCTATACAGAGCATTGGATATATATATCAAGGTTTGAATTTACTCATGAAATAAAAATTTCTTCTTGTTATTAAATCATTTTAATTAATAATGGTACCATGCAGTCCCACATTTGGCTCTCAGACAAAGACAAAGAAGAACTTTGCAACATGATTGACTACCAGAAGCTCTCCATTGATGCCTGTGCACATGCATCTCAGAATGAACGGCTACCACTTCGAGTCATCCTGCAAGTCTTGTTCTTTGAGCAGATGCAGTTAAGAACTGCTCTTGCCAGCTGTCTGCATGTCTTGGACACTGAAAATGCACCTACTGTTTCAATGAATGTTCCCGGTGACATGGCCGGCCAGATTGTACAGAGGGATGGATGGGTAGCTATTGTCCGTGAAAACCAGGTTTTGAAGGTAGATATGGAAAATATGAGGTCTAGAGTGAGGGAATTAGAAGAAGAATTTACCAAAATGAAACAAGAGATGAAGCGGGTATCAAAATCACATAGCTCTCTTAGTTCCCCACGCTTAGTTGCCAGGAAAATTGGGTGCAAGTTTCTTCCACGACCCTCAGATGCCCAACCACTCTCTGTTGACAGCACTGGACGCACTCCAAGGACATCAGTTGAACAAACAAATCCTTCTCGACATTCCAGACACCGAAGAAGTCTTTCTTTGTTTGATAGTTGACACAATAAAATCGAACCCTCATAAAATAATTTATTTTTGAAAAAGAAACAGGGGACTAGTGCGTTGAAGGCTCATACAAATTTAAGCACCCTTCTTTTTCAGCCTCAGCATCTCTGAAACAGAGAAGCAGAGAAGTGGGAAGGGGGGGAGGGGCAGGTTTGTACAGAAAGTTGTCGATTGGCAGGGTTGTGATTAAGTCTTCGAGCATAAAGATTAAAAGGCATTATGCTCCAATCCAAATCTGGAGTTGTAAGCCTGTGCCACACCAGATTTTGAATGGAGCTACCATACATCATGTTGTATGTCGGGAAATCAGTTGTAGCTGTTGTATCTAATTGTTGGTTTTTCAGTCATTTTTGCTCCCCTCCCTTTTACATTGTATTGACGTACAGGCCTGCAGAGTTGTTCCATTACCTTATGGGATGTATAAGATCCACGGCTGCAATTGTGTGATACCCTTTAACTTGAATTAGACGCAACTCTCTTACGGTTTTGTGGTTTGCATTTTTTGGATGTTTTGAGTATCTAGATATCCAAGCAATAGTGTTGTGTAGAACTGAGAGAGTGAGGGTAATACTTAGAGCTGCACGTGTTACAGGCGTTTGATATGCATCTGCCTGCAGATTATCAACTTCAGCTTGTACGCAAGCCTTAGCAGGCTTCCTTTATGGAACATACCGTAGGTAAGTAACCGCGGTGGATTCAGACAGTTTTGGTAGGGAGGGACAAAATTTACAAGCATATACGTATGATGACGTGTCAGAGAAACAGAGAACAATGCGTCGTAATAACTAGACATATCACGTTGCCTTTTCTCGCGTGTCGTTAAATAATTCATCTTTCGTACAATTATGAGTTAAGGTTTTGTACTTCTGTATAATAGCTGGGCTGTGTCATGGTTAATATCGAAAGCACGCAAGCGTTTAGATATACAAACGATCTTTTTTTTTTTTTGAGTCTCCACTAACTTCCTTAAAAAAAGAATTTTTTTTTTTTTATATAAGTTTTGAGAATTTATTATTTTCGAAAAAAAAATGCTGATAGAAAATGCTGATATTTCTTTGCACTTAACTCACCGTAAGAGATTCCAATGCAGTGTTTTTGAATCTGTGTAAATTGTCTGCAAACCATCGAATTGCTGCATATTTCTAAAAGGTACAACATGTCGGCAATTGTTGGCTAACTAACCAACTCTGTTCTTTTCTTTAGGAAAAGCCAAAAAAAGGGGTAAAAGTTGATGGACCGAGGCTTCAAGCTCAGTCAAGGACGCAGACATCATCTGTATTAAGATATATATATATATAGACGATCGCTTTGAATATGCAACAAAATCACTTCAAATATGTAACGAGCTGTTGAAAAGTTCAATAGCAACGTGTTGCGTACTTGGAAGTGATTGTGTTTTACATTTGAAACGGTTTTATCACACATTCAATTCGTCTTAATGAGATTTTTGAATTTTCACAAAAAGAAAAAAAAAAAACAATACCAAAGATGACGTGGCATTGACCACGTCTGAAATGCGTATCCATGTATGCGGACCAAAAAATATTTCAGAACATTGTCCTTTATGCCTGTGTGTTTCAGATTGGCTTCTTGTTGTTTTGCTATTACTTCTGCCCATTTTCTGATTGTGATACGATTTGCAGATGGGGTGCAGTAGTAGGAAATGCGTTTCCAATGGAATGCACAGCGACCTCAACTTGCCCACACCTGTCGAAAATTTTTGTCCTGCTAGTAAAAGAACCCCTTTAGGTTTGTATATATTGGCTAAAGTTTTCCATGAAGAAGCCTTTTGCTTTAGTTTGGCTTCATCATGCAATCGAATTTCGAAGTACAATTTGTCATTTATTTGGTGGGAAATGTTGTAATACTATAGATTGCTTCAATGTGTATTTATAAGTGATGCTAAAGCCATTTTGGCCGCTTCTGTTACGTGCGCATGAAGAGTAAGATTAGGTGTAAAAAAAAAAAAAATTATTCTATTATAATTTGATAACCATAAATCTGAGTTACAGAAATAATCAACTTGCAAAAAAAAAAAAAAAATCTATTTTTGTAAAGTACATATGGCCCACTCTTGGTCCCACCAATACAGTCCTTCGATCCCTGATAATTGGGAAAGTGAGGTTGCCCGAATGGGGCGTAATCTTGTATTATGTGAATTCTTACATGCAGAGATGCTCTTAAGTATCTTCATAGACAATAAACATCTAGATAGATAGATGGATGGAAGTGGATTGAATGGACTTTTGTAGACATTTAAAGGTGTAAACTTTCTTGGTTAGAAGGTTTAATGCAGAAACGATTGTGTTGCAAATGGCGTCTCCACCATCAGAGCACCCCCGATGAACATCGAAGGACAAGTCTCCAATGGCCGTCACTGTACCTGCTCACGAATGCCTGTACAATCTCTTCTATAATGCCATACAGGGCTTTTTGACATGTCTGATAAGGTAAAATGTTTTAGCAAAAGTCTGAATTGCGAAACTTGCCACATGTGTGAGAACTTTCAGAATCTGTGTGCTTTAGATGACTGCATCCACTGCCCGGGTCAGTAAGAATCTATAATATTAGTTCTCAGTCCAACACAAAAGGAGGATAAATTAAATTTATTTAATTTGATCATTTAATCTATACTCACAACTCCAAATAATAATAATAATAAATAATAAATAACAAATAATTAATACAAATAATTAAAAATAAAAAATAAAAAAATTTACAATAATTTATAGTATTTTAGTTTAAATTAGAAATTTACATTCACTCTTTAAAATTTATCTCTTAAAAATTCACTTTTACTTATTTTTTTTCTTTTATAAAGTAAAAATAACCTTTTCAATTATATCACTTTTATTTTAATTATAACAAATTTTTTGTAAAATTTTTATAAGAATTAACGGTTTTTCACAATTTTAGAAACTTACAAATTATTATATTTTACTAAAATACTCTCATTTATCTTTTTCAATTTCAACTTGAGTAATTTTACTCTTTTATTAATCTCAACTTGAATACTTTTATTTTCTCATTATCTCTACTTTGCTCTCTTAAAGTTCTTACTCTCTCTTTTTTCTTGATTTTTATTATTAAACACAATACCATTTCTTAAAACCTTTTTTTTTTGTTGGCCTATATTTATATTTTCTATAAAAGAGTTTCACAATTTTTTATAGATAAAGATGCATAAATTTCACTTTGACTTTAACTACAACAAAGTTTCTACAAAATTTTCACAAAAATCACTGATTCTTTACAAACTTTGAAACTCACCTTTCATCACATTTCACTAAAGCACTCATGTTCTTATATTACTCCCAACTTGAATATTATTACTCTTTCATAATCTCTTCTTTTCTCTCTTAAAATTCTTATTTTTTTCTTTTTCTTAAATTTTATTACTAGGTATAATACAATTCCTCAAAACTCCTTTTTCATTTGTTAGCCACATTTATGTCTTCTACAATAAAGTTTTACAATTCTTTTATAGACAAAAACAAACAAATTAGTCATTAAACATTAATCTCCTTCCATAAAGAAAATTAATTTCTAAAATATGAAATTTTTTTTTTGAAGTATTAGTTGATTGCAACACTTAAATTAATTGACTAACTTAAAATTTCTATAACTTTTTCAAACTTATACACTTTTAACTTTTTAGTCCTATTGATTAACCATAACTATTAGTTATGTTGATTGACCTAAATTCTCTGTAATTTTTGCAACGTTAAAGTTTTCGACTCTTGAACACCTTAAGTCAATTGCAACCACTAGTCAGGTCAATCAGTTTGAAATTTTTGTAACTTTTCTCTTTTCAATTTGTTTGAAATTCAGTTGACTAACCTAAATTTTCTATTTCTTTTTTATTTCTCTTCCGTTTTCTACTGGTTGACTAGTTAATATCATAGGTTAATCGATCCAAATTCTTTGTTTATGTTCTCTATCTAATCAATGTCATAAATTGATTGATCTCAAATTTTTGTCAACTTTGAATTTTTGAAATTCTTTCCATCTTTATACAAGATCACTTATGATCTCACTTTGTACCTTTCTATAAATAAAAATTTGATAAAAAATTAAAAGTTTTGCATAATTGTTAGTACAATTCAAATTTGAAATTTAAAAATCTTTCCATAATAAGTATTAATCAAATAAGTACTATCCAAATAAAGATAATAATTTTATAATAAGAAATCATATTAATTTAATATGTAAAACATATTAAAATATAGAGTAATGAAGTATAACACCTAATTCCACTAGACTTAGTAATCTTTCCATTGATCATAACAATCTTAATATATACTTTCAAGAATTGGAAAACAAGATTAATGCACTAATTGCCAAGTGAAAACAAACGCAACAAGTAAAACTTTGTGTTATTTGCTAAAAGGAAAAGTCTAATTTGTGTGGATAAGGCACACACGTTATTTTTTTGGTATGTTGAGACTAGGATTCAAACCATGGTGTTGGAGTAAGAGTCATGAATTAGACAATGGGTGGGTTAGTGGTACAAGAGTTCCTTTTTGGCTTGATGCCTTGTATAAGTTGGTGCTTTAAGAAAAATATAAATTAATAAGCCTTTGCGTGTCTAAGTTCCATTTAGTTTTATTAGCTCGTAATAGAAATAAGACCTTTGCCACATTGCCATCATGTCATAGCCCATAAGCCAATATAAACTTTCATTTTAAAAAAGAAAAGGAGCTAAAAGTAGCCTTTATTGTCTATGTTATCAAGCTTAACAAGGAAGGAATATAACGACATTGTTGTAATTGATGTAATGGGGCAATAAGGGAAATTCTCAACACAAAAAATGATCTTTGAAGACGTGTAAAGATTAGCTATCCAAAACTAGTTTGTAATGGATGAACAAAGTTGACAACATATGGCAACTATTTGCAATAACTTTTGTTAGCCAACAAAGTGTTTTATGCCTCATTATCCTTTACAATGAAATGGTGAAGAAGAAGTAAGGTTGTCAACTTAATGTTCTTGGCACTCTATACATGTGCTTATGTAATTTTTGTTGGGTCATTTGGGCCTATAGAATGTCTTTTGGAAATAAGCTTTTACCTTTCAAAGGTAAGACCAATATTCCTCTAGATCAAAGCTTTCTTTTCTATAAGCATTTCTTGGAATGTTCCCCAATATAATAATGGTTTATTTTTAATCTATTTTTACAGCAACTACTTTGATTTTGATTGCTAGGTCTTTGTTAAGGCAAATAAACTTCTTTGTATGGATCATGTTTATGCCACTATGACTTACCTTTTTATATACTTTCATGACATTTATTATATAATGCCTGAAGGCTTTCTATTAAAAAAAAAGCCTACTAGATTATTAAAGTGGCTTTGTTATCCATTTGTTTTCTACAGTTGTTGGTTTCATAGCCACATATGGGGTAAATTGGTCTACATCACCTATTGTTTGCTATTAAGATTAAGATTATATGTGATATTCTTATACTTTGATGTCTCTTGTGTTTGATGAATGTTAATTTATTTGAATTATCTTTCTATATTTTGATTGTTTAATTAATAATATGATAAGTTAAGTATGATTATATTTTATTTTGATTCATGCTCTATTAGTTAGGATCTTTGAATTTTTTAATCTAAAATATACTAATTGTTGACAAGGATTTTATATTTTATCAAATATCTTATTTTATAAAAATATTGGATGAGATATTATGAGATCTTATATAAAGATGGAAAGAATTAAGATAAATCGAAGTTGATAGATTTTTAGGATTGTTCAATCAATATCATTGACTAGGCTATAAGGAAAACAAAAGGAAGCAGAAAAGAAATAAAGAATTTAAGTTAGTTTGCTAGACTAGTGCTACAATTGACCGAACACTAAGAAAGGTTTCATATCGTGAAGAACCAAAAGTTATAGAGAACTAAAGTTGGTTGACCAGATTGTGCTTGTAGTCAACCAATGGGACTAAAGAACAAAGTGTAGAAAGGAAAAAAAGTTACAGAGATTTTAACTTAGTTGACCAATTTAAGTATTACAATCAACTGATGTTGTAAAATAAAAGATTTTCACTTTTGTTTTAAGATTATCATTTATTTCCTTTATGAAAAGAGATCAAATCATAAGAGAGTTTATAACTTTTTTGTTAGACACCATGAACATCTTGAATAATTATATTATGCAAAATGAAAGATCAAAGGGCAAAAAGTAAGAAAAAGAGAAAATCAAAAGTAAGGGCTTTAAAATATAAAAAGTTAACATTGTTAAAAAGTAAAAGTACTTTAGTGATGAGAGTTAGAGTGTGAGTCTTTAAGTGTTAAAGAACTAGTGTGTTCTTGTGAAAGATTTATAGAAGCTTTGCATGATTACAAGTTAAGGGACTATGTGCAAAGGGTTGTTTCCACCCTATAAAAAAAGAAAGTGATTAATAAATTGAATTCTCAATGGAAAAACCTTAAGGAATAAATGTATACTTTTAATTTAAGTCAAACTACTATAAATTGTTATGCACGTTCTCTTTTCATATCTTTTTTTAATTTCCATTGGTTATATTTACTTTATTTATATTGATTATTGTTTATATTGTTATCTCTCTCTAAAGTTAGAATTGAATAAGAGTTAAGTGACCAAACTAATTAGACTTCATTCACCACTTTTTTAGGTTGTTTTAGTGACCAATAAGTGATATTACAACTTAGTTTCAATTTCATAAGGTTTAACCCCTATAGTAGATTCATAACAACCTTAGTACCTAAATGTCATGTTGAAAGTTGCAACATCCTTAAAGCCTTTATCTTTAATGGTAGTAACTACAATAATTGAAAAAAAAAATTATGTATATTTAATTTCATGACTATGGCCTTTGAGAAATAATTAATAATAGTCTTAAAAAAGCCTCAGAAGTGAGCATTAGTGTGAAAGAGTTTGAGTTTACCATTGAAGAGAAGAGATATAAAACCTTCAACTTCAAAACTATTTATATATTTCATTATGGTTTAAATATTAGTGAATATAATAATGTATTTTCATAAAAGCCGACAAAAGAGATTTAAGATAAGTTTAGAGTCATTCATGACAATATACTACAAGTGAAAGACACTAAGATTAATTTACTTATAGGAGAATGTGTGAACTTTTTAAGATGAAAAGCAATAAGGTAATCTTGAAAATGTACCTGGAATTCACTAACATCATTAATCTACTCAAGAACTTTAAGATCACTTCTTGAGTCTTAGAATCCTAAGACAATTGTGATTATTTAATTGAAAGATAAACACTTTAGGCTTAGATGACTTGATTGGGTTTTTTGCTAACTTATGAGATGACCTTTACCAAGAAGGTTATTGAGAAGAAGAAAAAAGTTGTTTTTAGAGTCTCCTTGCCTAAAGAAAGTGATGATAAAGATAAGAGTAACCAATACACTCTAGAAGATAAAGAAGAGTTTGTCATATTAACCAATAAAGTTGCATAACTATAAAGAAAGAAAAAGTAAAATGACAATAAACCTTTCAAGAGCAACTATGAGAAAAATGATATCATTTGTTATAATTATAACAAACCTAGTCATATTGCTTCTAATTGTCTTAACAACAAGGCAAAAGCTAGTAAAAAAAGGCTTAAAGAGTTGATGACTTAAGTGACTTAGAAGATGATTTTGAAGATGCTAGAGTTAACTAGGCATTTATGACTACAAAGGATAAAGTAGCTTTAAATTATGGTACTTTTAATGATGATGAGTTTTTGACTAATAAGTTGTATGAAACTTTAGATTGTATGTATAAGAAGTTCAAAGGTATGACAATAAGAACAAAAAATCTTCATTGGAGAATGTTTCCTTGAATTATAAAATATTTTGTTAAAGGAAGAGGTCATGTCACTTATCAAAAAGAGTAATGACTTAAAACATGGTCAAAATAAGGAAAGGATTGTGAAGCTATTATATGAAAATATCCTTCTTGAGAATGAAGTATTTAAACTTTAAGAATTACTTTTTACATTTGTCAAGGGAAAAGACAAGCTTAACATTTTGCTTGGCTTATAAAGATTTCAAAGTAAGAGGAGTAGTTTAGGATGTACTTCTCAAACATATCAATCCAAAGCGACTCTAAGTAAGGCAACTCATGGACATATATATGCACAATCATAAGTGCATTGTATAAAAATGCATATATATCATATCATGATAAAAAAGTATCTCTTAAATATGCTTATATATACATAAGACACACATTAAAACTTAAAGTATAGTGTAAACATGTATATTCTTATGATGAATATCATGATCATTTACATAATGGATGCCTTGGTAGAAATCATGTTAGATTTTATTTATGTGATGATTATGGTTATATATAATATTTGTTGAATTTGAGATAGAGTTTGGATAGCATAAGACATTTTGTTATAAGTGTGAGAAACACCAAAACTAATACTTGAGGATCCAAAAAAGTTTAAGTACTTAAATTTGTATAATTCTTTTGCAAGCATGTCTAATGAAAAGTATGAAAAAAAAAAGATTAATGATAACTAAATAATGATTGCTCTAGACATTTGATAAGAATCCCAAAAATTTTATTTTCCTTAAGATCATAAATGGTAAAAAAGTAATGTTCACGGATAATACCAAAGGTCAGATAATTGACATTGGCAAGATAAGTAATAAGAAATCCTCAATGATTAACAATATTTCACTCGTTAAGAGACTTAAGTTTAATTTATTAAGTATTACTCAATTGCGTGATAACAACTATAAGATATCATTTTAACAAAATGGTTGTTATGTTTCTATTTCCAAAATAAATGATCACTTATTTGTTGTTAAGTGGTCAAAAAATGTACATATTATTAATTTACACACTTTGACTGACTACGATACTAAGTGTTTTGTCTCTTTTAGTGAAGAATCATAGGTGTGCTACAAAAGTTAGGTCATGTAAGTATGAAGCAACTATCATAGCTCAATCAACATAACCTTGTAAAAGGACTTCTAAAGCTCAAATTTGAAAAGGATGATATGTGTAATGTATGTTTAATCCACACGAAGCAACTATTCACTTTGACTAACTAAGATACTAAGTATTTTGTCTCTTTTAGTGAAGAATCATAGGTGTGTTACTAAAGGTTGGGTCATGTAAGTACAAATCAATTATCATAGCTCAACCAACATAACCTTGTAAAAGGACTTCTAAAGCTCAAATTTGAAAAGGACGATATGTGTAACATATATCTAGTAGGTAAACAAAGTAAGAGTTGTTTTAAGAGTAGAAGGTAATATTTACTACTAAACTCTTATAGTTGTTGTATATGGATTTGTTTGGTTATAATAGGGTTTCATTTTTAGGTGATAAGTCATATGCATATGTTATTATAGATGATTACAGTATTTTTGCATGAGTTACATTCCTTGCTTACAAGGTCTAATGCTTAAAGACCTTTGATGGGTTTTACAAGCAAATCTAGAATGAAAAGAGGTACCATATCTCTTCATTTAGAAGTGATCATGATGGTGAGTTTAAGAATAAAGACTTTAAGAATTTTTGCAATTCATCTCTCACAAATTTTTAGTTTCAAAAACTCTACAACAAAATAGAGTAGTTAAAAGGAAGAAAATAACCTTATAAGAGATAATTAAAATCATGTTAAATGAGTTTAGCCTTCCTTAATATATTTAGGTAAAAGTAACCTATATTACTTGTTATGTGTTTAATAAATCACTCATTTGACTCTTGTAAAAATTCCTTATATGTTATAGAATGGAAAGAAACATAAAATAAACTTTTTAAGAGTTTTTGGCTATTAGTGTTTTACTTTAAATACAAAAGAGAACTTAGGCAAGTTTGATTTTAAAATGGATGAAGGTATCTCTCTAAGATACTTTTCAAGAAACAAGATATATAAAATGTTTAACAAGAATCTCTTATTGTATAAGAGTCCATACATGTTGCATTTGATGAAACTAACCCTTTCTCTCTTTAAAAGGAAAAAGTTAGATGACCTTATATGTGCAAATAGAAATTTAGAGAGGCAAATGAATCATAAAGGCAACAATAACATTCTAGTAATGATAAAAAGAAGTTGAATAAACAACTTAAAGTGAATGAGTCTAACCTATTAAAGGATGTCAACCTTGAAAGTGTTATTTAATAATTTTTAAAACAGTGGAAGCATTCTAAAATGATGTATTATGATTAAATTATTAGTAACCCTTCTGACCTTTTGAGAATTAGGTATGCATTTATGAAAATTGGCACAATTACATTTGTTTCACATATAAAACCAAAGTATATAAATCATGCATCGATTAACTAGTTTTAGTTGTGTGCAACTAAAGAATAAACCTAACTAGCTTAAAAAAAATAAGGTTTAAACTTTGTTACTAAGATCAAATGGTCATCTTATTATTGGAATTAAGTGGGTCTTTAGAAATATGGTTGATGAAAGTGGTTAATTTGTCAGAAATAAGGCAAGGTTAGTTGTTAAAGGTTAGAATAAAAAAGAGAACATAATTATAATAAAACCTTTGTCTTAATTATTAGGTTAGAGACTATTAGCATGTTACTTGTATTTGCATATCATAAGCATTTCTAGTTATACTAAATCAATATACATAATGCATTCTTGAATGGATACATCACAAAGAAAGCTCTTTATATAGACTATGTTTACAAACTTTTAAAACCTTTTTATAGGTTGGAGGCTTTGCTTGACAAAAGATTCATGAAAGGTAAATATGATACTACCCTTTTTACTAAATGTAAAAGGTTATTTCCACTCTGCAAAAGAAGAAAGTGATTAATAAATTAAATTATTAAAAAAGGAACTTTAAGGAGTATACGTAAACTTTTGGTTTAAGTCAAATTACTATAAATTGTTATGCACTATTTCTTTCTCTCTTTAATTATATCTATTATATTTGCTTACTTTGTATTTGTTATTATTTATTTTATTATCTTTGTCTAAAGTTAGGATTAAGTGAGGGTTGAGGGATTAAACTAATTAAATTCACTCCCTTTCTAGTTGCATTATTAAACTAACACTTATCACTTCCAAAACATAATTAAGTATGTGGTGTTGAACAATATTCTATAACAAATTAATAGTGTTTCTTCATTCAATTTTAAAGATTCATATGAACTTGTTGTTTTAAGAAATAATAGCCCTGTGATGATTCTTAAAAAAAGAATAGCTCGTAATTACTATATCTCTTTATGAAATTTTACACTTATAAGATAAAACTTTTATGTTTAATTGGGATTCTAAAAACATTTATTTTTCAAAACATTTTACTTAATTTCACCAAAAGGAATGAATTTGGCATTATACAAATAGTTTAATTATATAAATATTATTAATTAGATACATCTTAAATATGAACCTACATATTATACTATTATAATTATTGTATATTTTTAGTCTTTTGATACTTGATTGTGATTATTAATGAAAATCATAATTGTGCATCTTACAGTCATAATAATACAATATGGGTTTGCATAATACATTATGCTAACCAAGTTTATACACTCATACAAAGCATAATTTGCCTCCAATAGATGGATGTATATTAATGAAATTAAACCTTTTTGCATGGAATATTTCGTTCCAGCTTGGGGATAGATATATTTGACTAGTTATTTTATTTCCTTATTCATTTTATTAACTAATTCATTGGCATGCTATAAGTTAGTCCTCATCTGCAAAGGATAAACATGGATTTCCTTTAAATAACATCCTTCTCATTATGTTATTTGAGGCAAGTTTGCATTGGATAGGCAAAATAGTATTTAATGAAGTAGATGTTTAATTATAAGCATTGATGCTTCTTTGGTAATCCTCAACACTCATATATAACTACTAGTTTGCTCATTTAGCTTGCATTTAACTGTTACATTTCTTAATAAAATTATCATCATAAATGTTAATATTTTGAATTTTGAAACTTAATATATTCATACAATGTTAAGCATATTTTCTTTATATAATGTTAGTTTTGAATTTTTATATTGATCAATTACATGAAATCAATTAATATTTTATAAATACTTTTTATTTTAAATTTTTTTATGACATAATACTTCAATTTGCTTTAAATTTGATGTCCTTTCAATATTTTTTACTTTAAAAGAAGAACATTATTATAGAATTATCACATAAATTTTCAATAGCTTTATAATAGTGTTAATAACTCCAAATCCTGAAATAATATTCCATAATCATAATGTCTCAATTACAATTTTAAATGATACTATAAACTTTAGTTTTATAATAAATAAAGTAATGATAGACAATTTTTTATTATTCCACAATATTGCTATTTCTTATAATAAGAACAAATAACTAAAAGTAGACTATTTATTATCAATATATCTAACAAAGTCTAAATTCAAATATCTAATTACTTATAAATGATTAGATTTTTTTTTGCATAACCATATAATTCTTTATTCTTACAAATACCTCATCACTTTTGTTGCATATTTCTAGTAGTCTATTAAAGAATTACTTTGCTAGCTGCTTAACATTTCGACTACGAAATTGATATTTGAATTAGTACAAGTTAGCAAATATATTAAAATATCAATAATAATGACATATGAAATTGATTATATTTCCTTATGCTCCTTATCATTCTTGGAACATTTATGAAATTGAATTTGTAACTTTTTTGCCTGAGAACAACTTTAGGTGAACACTTAGTCATATTAAATTTCTTTACAATTTTCTTAATATAACTATTCTAAAACAATCCTTATTTATTATAATTTGTTATGAAATATTTATATTCCTATTACATAAAATATTTTTTCTCATATATTTTATTATAAAATTCTTTCAAAAAAATTCTTAAATCTTATACAATATACTTAAAATATTAGTAACAAGTAATAAATCGTTAACATATAAGATTAGAAAACAAATTTATTCTTACTAATTTTTTGATATATACACTAACCAACAATGTTCTTTCTTAAATTTAAAAAAAATCATGATATCATTAAACATCATATACTATTATAAGAAAGACTTATTTCAATTCATATATTAACTTCTTTAGTTATACATTATTTGATCTTTAACTTTTATGAAAAAACTTGATTTATGTAAATTTCCTCTTTAAAATTTCCTTTAAGAAAAGTAGTTTTCATATTTATTTGGTGTAATTTTGAACCATACTAAGTCATTAATACCATAATTAAATTTAATACTTTTTATTGTTGTGAAAGTAAAACCAAATCCTTATTAATTCCAATATTAAAATTTTGACTCTTATAAATAAATCAGATAATAATTTAAAAATAGTTGATCCATTTTTTCTTTGAGATATTTTTTATACTATCTTTGGTGGTTTATTTATGTTATTTAGTTATGATTTAGTTCCTTCAAAAAGTGTCCTTTCATCTAAATGTTTTTCAATTTTTGAAATAACATTTAGTATCATAATGAAAAAATAAACTGTTATGGATGAAAAAAAATATTTATTTTAATTTCTTTTATATGCACATTTTGACATTTATTACTCTTAATAAAGGCTTGTTTAGCTTGGTTAGGGTTTTCATAATTTCACTTTATTTTTTGATATATAAATAAAAATCATGTTTGGCTCTTATTATTTTATTTTCATTTTTCACTTAAAAATCACAAACATTTCCTTTTCTTAATAATAAATGTAGAAAACAACCTTTTTACATTTCTTACTATTACATTTATATGAAAGTCAAAGATCTACGAGGGTGAGTATGAAAGCATAACCAGGTATTCATTCTCTCCCACTTTTCTATCTTTCATCTTTATCATTAAGTCTCTTATCTCCATAACATCAAATTAAAAACTTTTGCTTTGCCACTCTACCAAATTCAACTTGTCCCTCTTGCTCTTTGTCTCAAATCCAATTTCGTTACTCAACTCATTATTTTAAGGTCTCTTTTTATATTTTAACACCTCTTTGCCCTCCTTTGCTTTCTTTTATTAGAAAAAAAAAATGAATCTTTAGAGAGTTTGGGTTTCTAATGAGACAAATAATAGCTTAATTAAATTTAATATTTTCTTCTATTTTTCCTTTTTTTTATGTGTTTATATATTAAAGATTATAAGAATATAAATTTTTATCTTTTTTTGTTTGAATTTCATAGTTTTGAATTTTGGAACACACACTATAAGGTTGTTTGATTAGCTAGTTCATTATTTAAATGTTTAAGTTATTGATTTATTATTATTATGATATATACAATCTTGAGGAAATCACATTATTGTTCATTTTATTTTTATTTCTTGTTGTGATAATCTTGAAAAAAAATGAACTTTTTATTTTATTACTAATTACATATACAATTTATACATATCTATAATTGCCTTAGTGAAAATTTAGATGTCATAACCAAGTTAACCTATTTATGTAAGTAAGGCTGAGGTTATTGAGGTTAGATTAAATGGTGTATGACTAGAAAAATTTAAAAACCTTTTCATTTCTTTAAAGTGAAAAGGGGTAATAAGAAAAATGACAACCTTTACTGCCAATGCTTAGAAGATTATATGAAATGACTTAAACAACAAAACTAGTCAACTTTATATACATATCCAATTAAAGAATAAATTCAGTGGACTTAGGAGTCATTGGAAGAACTTTATAAAAATCATAAGTCAAACAAGAGTTAGCTATTATTTTTGACAAATATGGTTTTGACTTTTAATGAACAATGACATAAGTTGTTTGAAGTAAGAAACAATTTTTGATAAAATTTATATATTATTATAAGATACTTTTTTTTAGGTGATAAAAAATGTGAAGCAATTTCGAAAAAGGGTTTTTGAAATTATCAAAAGTTATATATTATTTTTGGAGATACAACTACCATTAGGGTACATGCATATGTTTCAACTCAAGGTCCTTTAATAATTAAAAATGAAGACAATAATGACAAAAACAAAGAGCTTAAAGAGGTTGCTAATGTTATTATTGGTGTCCACTAACATAAAGGCCAAAAACTAGTAATAATTTAGGAATAACTTAACTAAAAGAAAAAAATTTAATTTATAACGTAATGGCAAATACTTTGGCCTTAATTAGAGAAAATTCAAAGAAAAAGTAGCTATTCAAGAAGAAGATGAGTTTACTTTCAAAAGTTTTTTTTAGAGAAAATATGAATATGCCTTCAAATGAAGTCAAACTCTCTTTTGAAATATGCATTGAAGTACTTGATGAGTTAGAAGGGATAAATGGAGTATCATATACAAAGGCAGTTAAATTATTCAATGAAAGAAAGGGATATATATTTGTGTTCTTGAAAATGAAAAGTGTAAGAAAGAGATATTGGGTTTTGAACATCCTAAAGTAAGACATATTTAAGTGTTCAAATTGATGAATGTGTGGATTGTCAAATTGTTTTTAATTTTAAATGTTATGCCTTGAACTTAACTTATGTATTTAATATTATTATTAAACATATTTATATGTGGTTAACCAACCATGAATAGATGGTTGAAAGTTTAAATTGTCATCCAAGTACATGTGTTGATCTATTTAAGATGATTAAATAAATTTTTATGAACTTGTGTGAAAAGCTGAAAAAAAAAAAGATTGTTATTTGATTCCATGTTTCTTTTTGTGCAAGAGTAATTAGTAATATTTTTTTTTACTATTGTTAATGAAAATAAGTAACAATTTGTTATTGGCGATTAGTTTTAACTCTCTATTAGCACTATTTCTAGGAACTTTAAAAAAGTTCTAAGAGCATTTTGTGTGCTTGCCAAAGTTGTGATTATTCCTCCAAATGTTAATGAAATTCTGTTGAAAATTAGAAATAATTTGAAATATTTTTCTTTTTTCAAGATAAAATCTTTAGATTTATTTGTTCTCTTCTTCTTTTTCTTCTTCTTTTGTTTTAAACTAAAGCCTACTAATAACAAAAATGTTTTCCATTTTATCTTTTTAATAGGATTGTCTTAGGATAATTAATGGTATTTAAATTTTTGCATGTATTCCATGGAAAAAAGATTGTAACTATTCAAAATATAATATGTATATAATTTTGATATGATATTTATATTTTTTTATAATGGGTTGGAAAGGAATATTTAATGATGTTAGGGTGCTTATGGAAACATTGTTTTGACAAGAATATTGTTTTCTCATACCTTTACAAAAGAAGTATTATTTAGTTGATTTTGGATTTACTAACATTTCTAATTTCTCAACCCTTGTCATACATAACATTATTATTTATATGACTACAAATAGGAACAAAGACCTCAAGACAAAGAGAAATTGTTCAATTACATATATTTCTCATTAAGCAATATGATTAAAAGATGCTTTGAAGTATTAAAAATAAGGTCTTTGATTCTTTCCCATATGGCATCATATTAGTTTAAAAAAGCAAAAATATATTGTTATTACTTGTTGTGTATTTCATCATTTTATTAATTGTAAGGACAATTAAATACTTTTTTTTATTTACAATTTATTGATGAGAATGTCAATGTTAGAGAAAATGATGGAAACGATACTTCATAGACTTATAAGGCAATCAATATTATTTAGAGTTAACTATTTCATATGAGCCGAGTTTAAAATTGAATTACACATTCCTTAAGACAACAATATAATAGTTAGTATTAATATTCATGTTGAAACTATTGCTACTATAACTTGTAAAAATTATAAACTTTTTTTATTGACATAAAATTATCTCACTTTTATTTAATTTCAAAATATAATTTGACATGTGTAATTCATTATTAATAAATTTTATATTTTTTCTTAAAAAATAATAAAATAGTTCTTAATGATAATAAAAACATTAAAAAACACTAAATTAACAACAAACAATAACATAAGAATAATAAATAAAAAAAAATAATAGTACAAAATTGACAACATAAATGTATAGACCTTAATTTTATTATTCTAAATAAATCTTATGGTACCAGTTTTTACCGTTCTTGGACTATAGTATACCTTGTAGACTTCTTTAACTAACCAATAAGGTAATTACTGATTATTTAAAAGTCTATTTTTTTATATGAATCCTTACTTCTATTGAACAATCCTAAATATTTAAATGCCTTAAATTAGGTTTCTCTAGGAGTACTTTGAATTGTCTTATTCGGAATCCTATTTAATAAATAGTTTGCAATTTTGAGTGTATATATCCATAAAGATTTGGGAAGGAATAAGTTACATATAAATGTTTGATTACACCTTTCTATTACATTTTTTGTTAAGGTGTACTTGATATAATTTACCATGAATTTATGTCATGATTTTTAAGGAATTTCGCAAATGCACTTAGACATTATCTTGATTATTTATATTTTTATAATATTTATGATTTCTATCAAATCTTGCAATTTCCACCTTTCTATCTAATTACTTCTAACCTCTTTTATATAAATCTTACAAACATTTACTGATTAAGATTTTTATGAGTAAATAAACATAATTACAATATAAAAAAAATCTATAAAGGTAATGGAATATAATTTTTTACTAAAGGCTAAAGTGTCAAAAGGTCTGCAAATATCAGTATGCATAATTTCAAGAAGTTAAGTGCTTCTTATGGCTTTTTTCATGATTCATTTAGTTTGCTTACATTTAATGCAATCTATATATGTTTTGAGATCAATAAAATGTATATTCAAAAGAATCTTACTATTAACTAATCTCACTAATCTTTCATTTATATCACAAAAAGTGTAATTTTTATTCATCATATTATAGTTAATTCTAATATTATGATACACATTAAATAAGGATTTTATAAAAATATATCAAGTTTCAATTTGTATAAATTATTGATAAGAATGCATAAATCAATAATGATTATATTGTTACATAAACTAAAATAATTAGATCATAATGAATTCATTGTATTATATTGGATACATAAGTAGTACCATTATGTATTATGAGAAATATTAATTAAATTTGATTAGAAATATATTACAATATTTAATTTACTTTTATTTTTTTGTTAACATTATGAAGCCATCAATCTTTATAATAATGTTAACATTCTTTATAGAAGTAACACTAATTGTCCTCTCATTATTTCTTTTTAGCTTAAAAAGTATAAATAGACTTTTTTTTTTCTTAAATTGGTTGACTTTTACTTTCATTCATTTTCAAGCTTTCTTCTCTATGAAATTAATGAAGTGATTTACTTAATTTTTTTTATCTCATTTCCTTTTAAATAAGCATATTGGTCAATTTCTGAACATTTCATTTTTTTTCTTTATAATATTGTAATAAATTTGAAATGACCTATACTCAATATGTTTTGAGTTTAAAATGAATTGCACCAAAAAAAAGATTATCTACTATTGACCATAAGGTTTTAAGTCTTACTACATAATTAATCATCTTAATAATATGTTCTTTTAGAGTTTGTGACCTAATAGACCTTATAATCATGAGTTTTGCTATAAGAGTATTAATAAGTGACTTGTTCATAAAACAAAATTGTCTTTTCTCAAACCATAAATATTCTTTTGCATTCTTTGTTTATAAAATAATTTTCTTAATATTATTGGCAATAAACACTTTTATAAATATAAAACTCAACTTATTATTTTGTTCTTATACTTCTGATGTAATTTCTCTTCCTTGTTACTTAAATATATAATGTTAATAAACTTATTCATTAATAATACAAGTCAAAATCCATAACACCTATATGAAAATTTACTTATTCATGTCATTTTGAGAAGTTCAGTCAATTGAGTAGAACACCATAATTAAACTAATTATATAATTATAAATACTCATAATTAATTATGAGTCAAATAAAATAATTAAACTATATTGTAATTCTTTTTTGAAAAATCTTACAATAAATTATCATAAGTATTACCATATATTAACTTTAATTAGTAAATTAAATATGTTTAATTAAAAATATTTGATGTTTTTGGATAAATAAGTATATTTAACCAAAAATATTAAATTTAACTTAATTATGTTACCAATCATGAAATAATGATTTATCTTTGGGTAATCATTAAACATACTAGATTAATCATTTTGGTAATTACCAAATTATAATAATAATACATGCATGTTAGTTCATATATTTTAGTTTGATTATTTTTTGTAACAATTGAATTATAATTATAATATATATATGATGTTAAATATACTAATTTGATTATTTTGGAGATTAACAAATTAAAATTATAATACATGCATATTAAAACAATTCACTGTCAATAAACACCACAATATTTAAGTTCATGAGTCATAATGTGTAAGTCACGTTAGATTTTGCTGATGCACGGGACTTATATGCACTTGGTCTAGGTCTACAACAAAACTTTAAACAGTACAAACTGCATTGACCTTTTATTATGCACGGTGAAGTAAGGTCTTTTGTGATTACAAGTTAAGCAGAACACCAAGCATAATCCTTCTCTTTTTCTCTATGTTTTTTTTTTTAATAATTAAAGCATTACGTAGGTCGAAATATCTATACTTTTAGACAATCATAAGTAAAGGCCACCCTTCACGTTAATCAAGGAATTGGTAATTCCTTAGATCCATCAGCACACATTACATACGTTTTATTAAGCCACATAAGTTCAATTTGTGGCTTTTATGAGGCATTTATAAAAATTCCATAGTAATGTTGTACTGTTAAGGACCCAATGTTATTTTTGACTTATAACAGTGGACAATTAAATGTCTGTAATAATTATTTCGCGTCATTGCCTTTTTATGAAATTATATAATTTCTTATTCATGACTTTGTACGGTAGGTGACTTCTAGTAACATTTTCTTTTTAATAACACTTATAAATTAGGTATAAATGTATTTAAAATTTATCATTATAAATTTTAATTTTTTAAATTTTAAAATTAAATATATTCATATAAATAATATACCTAATTTTGTAAAAATAAACATCATTGATGTGTCTAAAAAATTAGTTTTATTTTAATAAGTAATTTTTTATTTTAATTTTTACTATAAATACACACTTTTCAATAAAACTTTTATATGTATTAAATAAAAAGATAATTATTTATATTCAAATCAAAATTAAAATGATAATTTTTAATAATGTAATAATATATACGATTATTATTTATTAATCAAATTATATTATAATTAAATTTTTAATAATATATACAACATAATTTATGAATTGCAATTTGGTTTCGGGTGCTGTGCAAAGTTCCTTGGTTCACTGAATTAGCCTTTAATTGAATAAAGTTGAGTGTAGTTCGATTCAACTCGTTGATTAAATGCACTGATACTACTAAAACTCAATTTTATGCTCGTTGATCAAACGAGTCAAATATTGAATATGCCGGAATTTGACTGGTTCACGTTTCTAATCCGCAGAGCCATCCAAAAACACAACGATGTTGGTCATGTCACCAACCTTACCGAGGTATTTTGCGAATTAGATTTCCTTTAGGGTAGAATGGAAAGACGTCGAAAGCAAATAAATAAAATTGAAGGGGTCAGATTGCAACTAAAAATAAAAGTCTTGTGCCGCAGTGGCCCGACGGCTTTTCCAAATTTCTTCTCAGTCCACCTCCCCCCACCCCTACCCCGCGGTCTCTCTCTATCTCTCTCTAAAATCTGTGACTTCTTCTCACTAGATCACTGCATTCTCCTTTTTCTCTCCCGTCTCTGACAATCCCTGTTTTGGTTTTTTCTTTTTGGCTGTTCCCTCATTCGAGGAGAGTGGACGCACACATCTCCGTCGGCGATTGCCGTGCACGGCGGGGTTGGATCTCATTTACGGAGGTCTTCGTGGAGGAGCCGAGAAGAGCTAGGAAGTTTCCTCTGACCTCTCTGCCGCTGGATCTGAGATTGGGACAGAGATGGCTCTTTCAGGCATGAGAGGCCTCTCCGTTTTCATAAGCGACGTCAGAAATTGCCAGAACAAAGAACAAGAGCGCCTCCGCGTCGATAAAGAGCTCGGCAACATCCGTACTCGCTTCAAGAACGAGAAGGTTAGGCTCTCGGTCTCTCTCTCTCTCTCTCTCTCTCTATTATTTCTAATTTTTGGTAGTTTTTCTTGTAGAGAATCGTGAAATGGCATCGATTTCTTGTATTTTGGCTTGGATCATAGTTGTTGTGGACGGATTTTCTTTGAAATGTTTTTTTTTAGGTTCTTTTACATGGAACGTATTCGGTGAAGAGAATTTCTATTGTTAGCAAAAACTAACACTTTAGTGAGTTAAGTTCAGGTCAATTGAGCTCATGTGACTGAACAGCGTTCAAATTTTGCTTCTTTATTTATGCTTTTGAAATTTAGATGGGATTTCAATTTTTCTTAGTAGTGATATACATTTTTCTTCTTTGGTGGATTGTGGAATGAATTTTGTTGTTTCAATTTTGTTCTGGACCATTGTTTTTCGTCAATGCCTTGGAAATTTGGATTTTAGAATTTCTTACAAATAACCTATTCAGTGAAGAGAATTTTCTGCTTCCGAAAAAACTAATTTTACAATTAGATTAAAGAAAAAGGTTAAGTTACGCTGTCAATTAGGTGTGGGGTTGCAACGAGTTTTATTTGCATTTGAAGTGCACAACATATGTAAAAGGAGTTTGGGTGGATTGTGCTGATCCAGCACAATGGCATCCAAATACAATTTATTTTATGTTTTCAAACTTTATTTCGAGTTTTCAATTTTCTCTTCTACTAGAGCCATTAGTTCTTATATGGTATTCATGTACCATTGGTAATCAATTCATGGTTTTAAGCTGCATCCCAGTTTCTTTTGACTTGTTTGACTTGGACCCATCTTGGGATGGTCCCTGGGACTGGGGCTTTTTAGCCTTGTGCCAACATGCCTGGGAAGTTTTAGCAAGAATTTTGGTTTTATTGTAGATCACCCCATCTTGAACCTGTAATTTAGGGTTTGTGCATGTTGAGATATCAGTTTGACGCTGGAGCTATGCCTTATTATGTTGCATCATAAGTTTGTTCTCCAAATCTTCCTAGCACCCTTCATACATTATCCTTGAAAGTGACAGTGGTTCTGCTGATTAATGGGCATTATTTGCTTGGAAAGCAATGAGAAAATCACAAATGTGGAAAGTTTGTGTTGTGGAAACAACCTCTTTGAAAAACCAAAGTTAAGGCTGTATATATTTGACCCTTACTTAGACCCTACAAATGTAAGAGCCTTGTGCACTGGGATGCCCCCTTTATAAAGTGATGAGAAAATCACATGGAGTGAAAATGGAAAGGCTGTGGCTTATTGACTTAGGACTGGGTTTATTTACAAGAACTTAATGACATTTTGTGCTCTTCTTTATTCTTTTATCATTGGTATGTTGCAATTTCTCTTCTTAATTCTTGAAAGGGTTCTTAATATCCTGTAAGGGTTGAAAGAAGCAGTTAAACCAGTATAGGCATCAAGGTTACAAATGCCATCACCACTAAAATAAAACTTTTAAGTTAGAATGTCCTCAATCATAATGTTGAGCTATTCATATCTATTTGATGGGCTAAAAGTGTCATATCATTAAGGATCTAGTTATTGTGTTGAGACTAGATGAACATTGTTGAAACTACTGGTTATGACAGACCATCAAAAACAGTCAGGGTTCATCATTCTCATGCAATTGTGCATGCACACTTCCATGTCGATGCCCAACGATATCTCTTGTGTATTTCTATTCATTCTTTTTTCATTTTATGCTACATGTCAAGTTGTTAAACTGGGAAGATTATTATAGTTTTTCCCTTTAAGAAGTTTATAAATTTGTTCTTCTTATTTTCGTCCACAACATTAATTCTTCTTACTCTTTTAAGGAAGTTATTTGATTCCCCATTAATATTATTTCCTTTTAGATCCTGTATAACTTCTCTCTCAGGACCATATTTTCATGGATTTATGATTTTTCATCAGCAGTATTTAAAAGAAAGCTTACTATTTATTAAAAGCCTTATCAGGTAGATATATCATCTAGGGAATCTTTGGACTGAATTGGCTCAGCTGGCTTTGGAGTGAGACCCTCCACATCTAGACATGCTCAAAAGAAGCATTAAATGCTACTGTTGAAATTCGACCATAATGATGCCCTTATTGTTGGTTTGCAAGATTTGAAGACCTCTTCACCTAATGGACCCCTTTGTTTCTAGTATCATCCTAAAAATATTTGTGTTTCCTCTTCACGATGGACCCTTTTATTTTCCCACTATATTTTTCGTGATGCATTTGCCTTTTTCCTAGCAATCTAGTTAGATTTATCATTTCAGGCATCCTGTTAACTTCTCATTTTTTCTAAGTTGGCCAGTGTTGACATTGCCAGGCAACTGACATGGACTTTTGCTTATTTTTCTGTGGTTTTCTGCAAGGATTGGTATTTATGTGGCATAGGTTTTTATTTTCTATGGTGTAAAGCAACAGTGCTAAAAAAATTAGTCTCCAATTGGCCATCCACATCTTTAAATTCTATTTCCTCTAGGTCTTTTGGATCTGTTGATGTTTTCAAATTTTGTATTTTTCTATATTGGTTCTTTTATTTTTCTATGATTTTTTTTTGATAAATAATATTTGAGAGATTAAGTTTTTTATGGATGGATTTTGTGTTTCAACAGGGTCTAACTCCTTATGAAAAGAAGAAATATGTTTGGAAAATGCTTTATATTTATATGCTGGGTTATGATGTGGATTTTGGTCATATGGAAGCTGTTTCTTTAATATCTGCTCCAAAGTACCCGGAAAAGCAGGTACTTTACTTCCCTGCATTTCATGATCTTTAATGAGTAGAACTTGTGTGGCTGCCTAGTGAATGGCTTGTATAACTTGAATCAATGAATAAATGTATAGCACCTTTTTAGCTGCAATGGCACGATGTACTCCAATTTTGGGGTAAGTTTCAAGCTTTATTAAGCTACATAAGTACATCCATATGTGTATAATTGCTAAATGTTGACTTTATGGCACAAATTGAGACTAGTATATGGCGTAAGTGAGGCCTTGAAGATCTTTCTAGAAATATATTTGGGTGTTGTGCGAAATATCTGTCACATGGTCCTCAGGAGTTAAACTTCTTGCATTGACAGTAGTCACTCCTTGGTTGTGCTAGTTTGGTTTCCTTGCCCTTGATGTTCTGGATTTAACAATTGCATCAATTTAATTGACTTTATCTTGCTGAAAATGGATGCAGGTTGGCTACATAGTGACATCATGTTTGCTTAATGAGAACCATGATTTCTTAAGATTAGCAATAAATACAGTTCGCAATGACATCATTGGTCGAAATGAAACCTTCCAGTGCCTTGCACTGACCATGGTATGACTAGAAATTTTTCTTGGTGGGAGTTGTTAATTGTTATTCTTGTACAATGATATCCTTTTCCTGTTTTTTATTTTTAAAAACTTTACCGAAGTTGTTAGTTAGGTTTAATGAGTGGTCTACTTCACATATAGAAATGGTTGAAGTGTGCAGATCTTTTTCCTTTTCTTTTTTTTTTGTCAGCATGTGCTATAACATGAAGACAGATGGCAATTTTATTTGAGATTTTGTTTGTATTAGTAGTGTCTTCTGATCCCTCTCCTCCCTTGACTGTTTTGCTTTTATTTTGACTTTTTTAATTTCATGGTTCATAATTCAAACAATTATGAGTCTAACTGTATTTACTGAGATATCTGTTTTTCGTTTTAGGTTGGAAATATTGGTGGGAGAGAATTTGCTGAATCACTAGCACCTGATGTTCAAAAGTTACTTGTAAGGATGCCACAGCTTTTCAATCTTTTACCGTGTACAGCCAAAATAAATTATGTGATGTCCCCCTATATTATTTGTTTGGTTTCAGATTTCTAGTAGCTGTAGACCTCTTGTGAGAAAGAAAGCTGCATTATGTCTGCTGCGCTTGTACAGAAAAAATTCTGATGTTGTTAATGTAGATGGCTGGTATGTGTTATACTGTTCTACAGGCTGTTAATCAATATTCCTTTTTAACCTATTTAAATTTGAACTATCCTAATTGCTGCCAAATATTTCAGGGCGGATCGGATGGCACAACTGTTGGATGAGCGTGATCTTGGTGTTTTGACATCTTCTATGAGCCTTCTTGTTGCTTTAGTGTCAAACAACCATGAAGCATACTGGACTTCTCTTCCAAAGTGTGTAAAGATACTAGAGCGACTCACTAGGAACCAGGATATTCCACAAGAATATACATATTATGGCATCCCATCACCTTGGCTTCAGGTCTGTATTCTTTATAATTAACTGTATTTCTTATAGATGTATCGATAGTGAAGTTTGCTTCTTAAATTTAAGTTAAAATGGAAGGTGTTTATCAAAATGGTGATTCTTTTATATTTCATTCAATGTTTTCTTTTAGTTACTAATGGAATTTTAAATAATGCAATCATCTCTTTAGGTTTGAATAATTCAATCATTTCAATACACAGGTTAAGACAATGAGGGCTCTTCAGTATTTTCCAACCATTGAAGATCCTAACACTAGAAGATCATTATTTGAGGTTTGACTCTGCTCAATAAACTTACCCTGATATTTCATCATGAACCCTGACCCCGTGAAATCTTTCATGTTTCCAGGCTGATATTTCATTATTAACTGACTGTATGAAATCTATCTTCATGTTTCCAGGTCTTACAGCGGATATTGATGGGAACAGATGTTGTAAAAAATGTAAATAAAAACAATGCATCACATGCTGTACTCTTTGAGGCTCTTTCTCTTGTAAGTTCCTTGCTGATGTAACCTTTTCAATATGTGAATACATTACTTGCAGGACAACTTGCTTATCTTTCTATCTGCTCCATGTTTTCTTTACTTTTTTTCCACTTCTTTGAGAGGCCCTTTCCATCTCTCTCCTTGTCAAGTAGATGTGTCATGGAACTTTCTTTCATTTAAAAATTTGGAGAGGCTTGTTGTTGTGCTTTGTGTATTCTGATTACCTCATTGTAGGTCATGCATCTTGATGCTGAAAGGGAGATGATGTCTCAGTGTGTTGCCCTTCTTGGGAAATTTATTGCTGTGCGTGAACCAAATATTCGGTATCTTGGCTTGGTATGTTCTGAAACTCTTTAATTAGTTTTGTGGTTCCTTCCCAACCTATTTTGCTGAAACAACTAAACAAGCTTTACAAAGTGGAACCTCTTATGTCTCTAGTTTGATGGGAGATTTAATTGCATTGGATAGCCTTATGATGGGACATTACATTTTATTGTTGCTCTTCGACAGGAGAATATGACTCGGATGTTGATGGTTACAGATGTCCCAGATATCATCAAAAGACATCAGGCCCAGATAATCACCTCATTGAAAGATCCTGATATCAGGTTAAGTGGGTTGCAGTTTCTGTATTTGACACCTTCTGGATGCTGTTACTGATGCATATGCACACTGTAATTTGGCACACTAAGGCTGTTTATTCTGTTTCATCTGAAAATTTGAGTTAGCTCGTTTTAGATCTGAAACATGGGTTGGACATGCACCTTTATTCATGTATATTACCTTTATAACAATAAAACTACTGAATGCATGATTCAATTTCTGTCTAATATTTTATTGTTTGGGTAAACATATTCCTTAGCTAATTCTGTCTTCCTTGTCTGTTATCCAGTATTCGACGGCGTGCTCTGGACTTGCTTTATGGCATGTGTGACATTTCAAATGCAAAGGACATTGTGGAAGAACTGTTGCAGGTACAAGTACATTGCGGTGGCATTTCCTACGTCACTTGGTGGAAGAACTGGTTATTGTCTAATAATGCTATCATAGTGTGGTGAGACAAGTGAGTACACCACTGATATTTTTCTGATGTTCAGTATCTGAGCACAGCAGATTTTGCAATACGTGAGGAATTGGCTCTTAAAGCTGCTATTCTCGCCGAGAAGTTTGCCCCTGATTTGTCTTGGTGAGTATGTTTTCCTAGTGTAAAGTTAAGGAATTTTAGGACAAAAGCAAATGTGGAAACAAGGTTTAGATGACTTGTAAATGAGCTTAGCAAATACAATATACTGGCATTAAATTCTAAATTAAAATAAACTAATCGAGTCTTGGCACCAAAATAAGATATGTACTATGTGGTTTCATGCTCTTGAGACACTTCTATTGAAAATAGTGAAAGAGAATGGTGGATGCATCTGACTTGGGTCAATTGTGGGTACTTCCTTCTCAGTCAATGAGGACCCAGAGGGTGTGACACATTACTTTAAGCTCTTGTCTTAGGCTCTGTTGAAGTTGCATTCTCAGGAAGATCGAACAGGATACATAATTGCTTATTAACAGTCGGAAAATGCCATTAATGGTATGTGAAATGTTACAGCTGCTACTGCATAATGCCAATTTTGATGCTTTTATTAACAATTTCCTGTTCTTGTTGGATGGGAGATGAATAATCTTTTCTTTGCGGGCCACTTCTGTACCTTCCTAATCACTTAGTTGTTCCAAATAGACTACCAGTTTAGCATAATGAGATTTTGTGGTCGTACACCATAACAAATATTAGGATTTCTCTTGTAGCTAAACATCCTAAACCACAAGCAATTAGTTATCTTTTACCCTACAGATCTTTGGGGCATTTCTTGGATTTTGCTTAGTTCCCTACCAAAATATTAAGTCATCTTTTCACTGTTGAAAATGACAGCTTTCACATTATTTATCATTCTCATGTGTTTATTCTGTTTAAATGCAGGTATGTGGACGTGATCCTTCAGTTGATTGACAAGGCTGGAGATTTTGTGAGTGATGATATATGGTTTCGTGTTGTGCAGTTTGTTACAAACAATGAAGACCTCCAGGTAATTTAAAAGTTCATTGCATAGACATTACTCCATCCTGTTTCTTGTCAAGGTGGTCAGTTACTTAATTCTCAACTTGGACTTAAAAAACATTTGATCAGCCTTATGCAGCAGCCAAAGCAAGAGAGTATCTTGACAAGCCTGCTGTTCATGAGACAATGGTTAAGGTGTGTACTGTTGCTGTTGACATTTTCACTATCAAAGCTGACAGATTATAAATATATTATTAAAAAGAAAAAAAAAACCTGGGTTGTACAAATGCACTCTTTATTTTGGCACACTAATATATGCGTGCAACAGGTCAGTGCTTATCTTCTTGGAGAGTACAGCCACCTTTTGGCCAGAAGGCCTGGATGTAGTCCAAGGGAAATATTTAGCATTTTACATGAAAAGCTTCCTACTATACAGTAAGAGCAGCCAACCTTTGTTCCTCTTACGTGTCATGTGCTTGTATTGTTTTCATTTGATCCATATCTGAGGGCTTTGAATGCTTATGCAGAACTTCAACCGTTTCAATCCTTCTTTCAGCATACGCGAAGATCTTAATGCACACTCAACCCCCTGACCCAGAACTACAAAACCAAATCTGGGTAATATTTAACAAGTAAGATATACTTTTCTTCATTTCATCTCAAATATATGGGTCATTTTCTGATTTGTCAATATTGACACAGGTTTGCATTTGTGTAGGTATGGGAGCTGCATTGATGTTGAGATACAACAACGCGCTGTTGAGTATTTTGAATTAAGTAGGAAGGGTGCAGCTCTAATGGACATATTGGCTGAAATGCCGAAATTTCCTGAGCGTCAGGTTTGTCACGTATATTCATTTCACATATCAATTCAAGGAAACATCCTGCTACATGGTTATGATCTCAGAATTCTGGATGATTTCAAAGTATTTAGCTGTAAACCGTTCATTCTAACTGTGGTATTCAATATCTGTAATTCAGTCTGCCTTAATCAAGAAAGCTGAAGATACTGAGGTTGATACTGCGGATCAAAGTGCTATCAAGTCACGGGCAAAGCAGCAAATGTCAAATGCTTTGGTTGTGACTGACCAACACCCTGCCAATGGGTCTCCACCATCTGTTGGCCAGCTCGGTCTAGTAAAGGTGCCCAGCATGGATGGGAGTTCGGTTAGTATTTTTCTCTTCAGATATATATTAAGGTTATGCACTGTCTGCATGCTCAGAATTTGTGAAACAGCAGTTGCTCATTTTTGCTTATGTTTCACTGTGCATATATGATAGGAGCATAGTTTAGCAGGCCAAGGACCAACCCAAGCAAATGGGATTTTGACCAAATTAGATCCCCAACCTCCTTCAGCAGATCTACTTGATGATCTTTTGGGTCCACTGGCTATTGAGGGCCCTCCTGCAGTTGATACCCAATCTGAGCAACCTGCAGTGTCTGGACTGGAAAGCAGTACTAGTACAGTAGATGGCGCAGCTATTGTACCTGTTGCTGAACAAGCAAATTCTGTTCAGGTACTTGAATGTTTGGTATTGACATGTATTTCATCACAGTTTTTTCCCTTCTGTGGCGCTAAGTTGAGGGAGGAGACTTTTGGACATCTCTTATCAGTAAATTTCTTTGATCACTTCTGACACAATGGTAGCCATTTTCTACATGAGCCATTGAACTAGTAATCCTCAATTGATTGCTGATTTACTCATTTCGTATTTGGTTGGAAGAAATATGCGTCCACCTTTTTTTCTTTTTCTCCCCAAACTCTTAGTCTGTTCGAGAATTCTAAAAGTATGTGACATTCTTCATTGTATTTTTTATTTTCAGCCAATTGGGAATATAAATGAGAGATTTTATGCTTTATGCCTAAAGGACAGTGGTGTTTTGTATGAGGATCCATTCATTCAGGTATCAATTTTGTTTTTTTTTTCCATATCCCATATGTTATGTCAAGTTATAGGATCAGTTTTCCACTTTTAATTTTTCAGACACTTCACTGTATTGAGTTTGCTATAAAATTTCTGAACAGTCCACAAGAACCATCTAATTTTCTTGTGAAATGTCTCAGATTGGTATAAAAGCAGAATGGCGGCTGCAACATGGACGTCTTGTCCTTTTCTTGGGGAATAAGAACACTTCTCCGCTCATTTCTGTTCAGGCCCTAATATTACCTCCTGCTCATCTCAAGATGGAGCTCTCATTAGTACCTGAAACTATTCCGCCCAGGGCACAGGTGATACTGCTTCTCTTTACATCTTTAAAGTTGATAACTTAGACATTTTATCTCCATTTTCTCTTTATTCACATATCCTTTTTTCCATTTTTTGTTTGCACTTGTAGGTGCAATGCCCTCTTGAGGTCATGAATCTTCGACCTAGCAGGGATGTTGCTGTTCTGGATTTCTCCTACAAATTTGGCACCAACATGGTACTTAACTAGTTGGTCATGTTTGGTGGTGCTAATCTTTACAAATCTTTTGATTTTTTACCATGCCCTCAGTTATGCAATTTTGATGATCTCATAGGTCAATGTCAAGCTTCGGCTTCCAGCTGTCTTGAACAAATTTCTTCAGCCTATATCAGTTTCCACCGAAGAGTTTTTCCCTCAATGGAGATCACTTTCGGGACCACCCTTGAAGCTTCAAGAAGTGGTAATGCATACTCTGCCACATGTTTGGCACAAGTTCTTTCAAATAGAAGATTCACGTTTCTTTGTTCTGGCATAAACCTTGTGAAACTGGTTCAGTTCGTAGAACTATGTGCTCAAGTCTCTTGCAATTGATGAGCCATAACTCTAAGTTTTGGTTCCCCTTGGGAAAAGGAATCTTGTGGTTGAACCATTAGCTTGGGATTACAACTTAGTTCAGTTGAAAGATTTTCTGTCAAAAAAAAAAAAAAGGTTGAAGGATTTGAATTCACCATTACCATACAAGTGCAATTGCAGGAAATGAGATGTTAAATGAGTGTGACAACCTTTAAAGTTGCAGCTCGTATTGCCTATTCCTTAACAAGGTGCTACATTTATCATCATTCTTTGCACTGACTTATATCTACTGTGCCCATATTTCTTAATTAATTGCGCAGGTTAGAGGTGTAAGACCACTTCCACTCATTGAGATGGGGAACTTATTCAATAGTTTCCGACTAATGGTTTGTCCAGGGCTTGTAAGTCCTTCTTTGTCCTTCACATGGCTCTTTTGCTTTTGCATCATATGGAAGATTATGTCATTCACTCTCTTTTTGGAATTTTAGGATCCAAATCCTAATAACCTAGTTGCTTGTACAACTTTTAATTCAGAGAATACGCGGGCCATGCTTTGCTTGGTAAGAGATCGCTCTCCTTCATTTTGGTTTAATTATGCTAAAGCAAAGGTTTTGAAGCTCGAAATTTAATTTCCAATGTTGGGATCGGGGAACGAGGTGGAGGGATACCTGGAAATTACTTTTTTCCTATTAAAACTTCCCGGCTTACTTAATCTTGAAGTTTTGGATTCAATTTTTATGCATGCTCAGATACTCATGAAATAAATTTAAAATATGGCATTACTACATTTAACAATTCTTCCATTAGTGACATTATTTATTTTCTAATGATCTGGGTTGGTCGGTCACCCAATTGTTCTTTCTCCTGACATGGATATGGAATCAAAGCTGATTCTTCGGGGTTTGTAATATGTAATTATGTATTCCTTTTTCTGCTTCACATGCTAGCCTGCACTATTTGTGATACAATAGAATTTGTGAGGTGCCCTTTGTGATTCAATATTTCAGATTAGAATTGAGACAGATCCAGCAGATAGAACACAGTTGCGGATGACAGTTGCCTCAGGGGACCCTACACTTACATTTGAGTATGTATTCTGATATCTGGTTGACCTGACTCGCCAGTCAGTCATTAGTTCTCATGTATTTGACTTTTTAACGTGCACAGGCTGAAGGAGTTCATCAAGGAACAATTGGTTATTGTTCCTATGGCACCACGTGCACCTGTGCAGGCACCACCAGCTCCTCAAGCATCTCAACCAACAAGTCCTCCGACAGCCTTAACAGATCCTGGGGCTATTCTGGCAGGGCTGCTGTGATGACAAGGAGGAGACATGCAAATATTTGTTCAATACACACTAATAAACATGATTTATACGGCTGGCCCACCATTCTATCCCTGGTGTTCAGTGGTGGATCAGGAAATTCATGATGCAAGGGCAGGCGGAATTAAGGGTGAGCGAATTTGTGATCAACTTACAGAGGAATTTTCTGCAGGGTTGGTTTGGGATTTTAATATTCTTTTGCACAATTGTGATGTGCATAGGGTTGATGGGTTTGGGTGAGGGTTTCTTCTCTTTTTCTTTTTTCCCTTTCCAAATTTTCCCCGATTTCTTTCTTACACAGTTTTACCAAGAAGTACAAAATTTGGCAGATATTTACATGAGGCAGTAGAACAAGTTTGTAATAGTTTGTTTTTGAATGTGAATGGATCATTGTATCTTCAACAAGCGAAATTAAAGAGTTTTAACTTCCATTTCGACCAGACGTGGAAGGTTTCAGATTCGGGATTGAACAAGGTGATTGTAAACAAAGCCCAATAGCTACAAAAAAAGAAAAAAAGGTGGGGGGCGGCGCTCCCAGCCAGCTCAAGGAATTTGAAGTTATAAAGGAGGCCCTAAAAACCGTTTTGCCTACCATTCACGGTATATTTGCATTGTTGTTTTGTATTAAATTGATTACCGATTCTTAATGCCAATGCTCATTCTTTGCCCTCTTAAGTTTAGTCAATTTGCGAGTCAGAACCCAACTGAAAAAAATGGAATGGCTCGACTTCAAAACGGTTCTCCGTAAAATTTCAGATGGAATTTTGATTTATGTAAGCAATACAATCAGATAAGCATTTCCAAAAAAAATACCTGCTTATCTTTCCTATTGAGGGACATAAACTTGTGAAGTAACTCAGCATTTCCACAAAATAAATTAGGAAATGACATTTGGAGATTAGAGTCCAGCGAACACCAACATTGACAAACACGCCTCGGGGCTGGAAAAAGGGTGCTCTTCCCTGCTTTCTAATAGTAGCTGCTATTACTTACAAGATGCTAGCGTGGAGCCTCAAGCAAATGAGAACACCCGAGGGAGACAACCACGGCCTTTTATAAAAGTATTCTCCTGCTTTCAGTAGTGATAAGAGAATAGCGAATGAAAGGGTACTCATCTTCCCTTACTAATTGCACAATCTCAATGTGCAAGCTTTTTGAACGAATATTTGTGCAATGTCGTTCAATTCAGAACTCTCGTCTGCAGACTGCTTCCAAGACTCACCACATCACACCAGAACCAAATGACCAACAAGAACACCAAGCCAGCTACCGCCATTCTCGGCAATGACCACACCTCCAGGGGTTTTCTGGAGGGGAAGATTCAATCCAGGGAGAACAATGACTGTGCATCACTAAGCCACATATTTCACAAGTAAGATCAGGAGATGGTTCTAAGTAAGAACACATCTTACAAAGCATTGCCTTAACATTTGACTTTTCTGAAACTGTCGTTTCCAGTTGATCAATGGATGCACTGGTCACATACTGTCCTGAGACTCCAAGTGAAACTGAACTAGAATGATTGTCACAGTTTCCAAACACATTTTCAGATGCATCAAGTCCATCTGAGTGCCCTCTGTCATTAGATTCCAGCAACTCCGTAAAGGAGAAATAGGTCTGTGGTTCAAACTCCATTTCCTCATAGTTAACACCTTCATAGTCAAACATCTCACCTTCAAGGCCATTGTTGGGAGCATTCCATTGTGCACAAGATAATTCCCCTTTTGGGTCTATGAGGCTATTTGTTTCAAGAGTCATGGCTGATTCTGCATGATAAGTATCATTGTGAGAGATACCTTCAGCAACTTGAATTTTCCCATGTCTTCTTACTGGTAGTTTTTGTGGCCCATGTCCAGGAACATTCCATTCAAAATCTACCCCAGAACTTTCCTCAGTAATTTGCTCAACTTTTGAAACAGAGAACAGAATAGGATTGTCATCTTGTGTGAACGCCTCCTCCACGGCATCCATTGGAGTAGAAGGCTCAGAGTCTTTGGATTCTGGCAGTCTTTGTGGCCCACATCCAGGAAAATTCCATTCAAAATCTACTCCAGAATTCTCCTCAGTAAGTTGCACAACGCTCGCAACAGAGAACAGAAGAGGATCGTCATCTTGTATGAACAATTCCTCTGCAGCAGCAATTGGAGTAGAAGGCTCGTGCTCTTTGAATTCAGTTGTGGCTCCAGAGTCAGAGTCGACTTGCAGATATTCCTCCTTCAATGCCTTCTTGTGTGGCTTCTGGGCCTCTAGTTTCTCACTTTCAGATCCATCCCTGTAAGGACACTTGGGTGGCCTTATCCTGCGACATCTGCAACACTTGAAGCCCACAACATCTGAAAGTCTTGACTCCTGAAGCTCCACAGCTTCAGCATGAAACCAATCTGCACAAGAAAAACATGTGCTTCTTTAAACAAAACTTGGATATGTGTTTTACCACAAAAAAAAAAAAGGAATATGCATAATAAAGCAAATAATGAATACATAAGAGTCTTACTGTTGCAAGTTTCACAGTGAATATAGATGAGATTGCAGTTATATGGCTTTCTGCATAGATTGCAGATAGGGCCCGACACATTTCTATTTGTATCTCCCCTTAAAAGGATGTTTTTACACCTAAAATCAATGCCCGTGTCTTCATTGTGCTTCTTCTTCCAAATGACACCCCAATTGCATGAACGACTTCGGTTTTTTGTTGATGAACTAGATGAAGAAGTAGCTTGTTTTGCCTCAGAACATTGTTCCTGGCTTCCGACAGATCCTAATGACTTGTGAATTCTAATCCTTGTACCTTTTGTAACTGTCAAAGCATTTTGAAATTCTTGAATTGAAAAGGGCAGGGGACTTGTTGGAGATTCATTAATACTTCTGTTGTAAGCCCCAGCTTTGGCATTGTTGCACTGCTTGCAGGTGATCATGAACTCAAGATTCTCCTTTCCATAAATTGGTGAACTTGTAGTACAGTCTCCATGACAATAACCTGACCAAGATATGACAAGACGAAGGCAATTAGTTCTAATATTGCAACCAATCAATGACTCACCAGCTCATTCAACCAAAAACAGGAGTAGATCTAAGATGGCGAGGTCCCTGCTAGTGACCTATTTGTGATTTTATTGCTTATCTGCCAAATCTAAGAATCCTATTCCTAAGTGCTACAATTTTTTTCCAGTGGACTGAACTGCAATTTTTATTAACAAACCAGTAAAACTTGGCATATTTTGAAAATAATCATTCTGTATAATGTGAATTTCTTAAGATAACCAAGACATGTTAGAGAACCAGATAACATTGCATGTTAGAGGGGGAAAAAACAGTTGTACGTCTATGTCTCAATTGCCCATGCATAGTCACGTAAAATCACTACAAATTTAAAAAGAAAAAGAGAGAGAGAGAGAGAGAGAGAGAGAGAAAACCCCAGAATGTTCTAAATTACACAAAAAAACCAAGTCCATCTCTTAAGACTTTCAAAAAAACAGTCTGCAACTTCATCGGAAATAATTGAAACATTTGGTGCATCAGTAACAGGACCAAGAGATCTGCTATGAGTCAAGGAGATGAGCAAATAATTATCTTTTTCTAGAGATGCTATAAGCTTCAGCAATCAGTGGTACGGAAATAATAGCTTCAAGAGTGTTTCAACAGGTGGAGAGCTTCAAGGTCACCTGCCTTTTTCTGTAGGCACCTTTTTTTTATCCTTGGCCAATCTATTTGTAATTGAATGTGGTAAGAGAACCACCCTTGCCCTTATTACAGTGATCATTCATTAAAAAAAAAAACAAAAACAGAAAGCTATAATCCCACAGCCAATTAATGATTAATTGCAAATATATTTGTTATTGTGAGAGTAAATGTACTTTATCCTCACATCTGCAGTCAATGCAACTTCAAACCACATGCAGAAAGAGTACAAAATGAGATGCTACTTTCAAGTGCAACAAAAGATGCCTCAAAGATACTGCCATTTTTTAAGGCCCAAATATAATATAGACTATTAAGATGTGATGGGCCACAAAATTTTCTCACTATTATACCCTTATCTTATTTATAAATACACTCACAAAATCAACTTACTTATTAAAACCATAATCACATTGTTCAAGGAAACTTAGATGCCTTTTTAAAGAAAAAGTTCTATCTCTGTTCAAGCATTGACAGAACCAGAAGCGGTCCTTGTTTCAAAGAAAGGGGAACAAGTTATTCACATATTGGAATCTGAGCCCTTCTACTTCATTTTTATTTAGCTTCCATTTCAAGCTTCCCATTATTTAATACTGTATTGCTATCTAATAAGTTTTCCTACCCACCCTACATCATAATACCATCATCTACTATATTTTTTAAACAAATTAATCTATATTCTATTATATTTCAAATCTTTGTTTGACATAATTTTACATAGGATTGTAATTAATCAAATTATAGTTGAAGTTTGTACCAGCAGAAAAAAAGGGAATCAATTGAATGAATTAGAAGTTATTAATTACAATTCAATATCTATTATATCAGATCCAAATTCTATTACTAGAAAGAATCATACTGATTTTATATTCTAAAAATTTGGGTTCATGATTCTAATGACATTAAAATTCTTTATTATTTACCCTTTTGAATGTTCTTTTGCTTTTCTACTATATAATTTCTTTTTCCAATTGAAAGTGTTAGTGAATGTTTTTTTTGTATTTATTCTAAAATAAAAATAGCATTCCTGTGCACAAGACTCTTACACTATGATGTCTGGGGAAGGATTAGATGTAGGTAAAGGTTCAAGGAGGAAAAAAAAAAAATCCAACTTGCAAGCTAGAAGAAGGAATAAATGGCAGCTTAGTAACTAGTGTACCTTGACAGGCATTGCACCTAACCGCATACCTGAATATCAAGCAAAGAATAAAATAATTAACCAAAGCAGGTTATTAAGAAAAATCTAAATATTTTCATAATGCAACACAACAATTACCTGAGCAAGACATCACATTGACATGAAGCACAATAACATTTTTCCAGCTTGTCTCTTTTACAAGTAAGATACAAGAAAACATCCCGCCGAGAAGCTTTCAATTGCCTCTTTTGCAACTCAGACAACTTAACTGGGGACTTTTTAGCTGCTGGAAGTACAAGTTTTTCTGTTTTTTCTTCAAATTCTTTGATCAGATATAGTGGAATGTGTGTTTCAGAAAACCAGTACTTGTCCTTTCCATCTTCACTTTGCTCTATTTCAATAATGTTCTTCAAGATACGGGAAGGGAGATGCTTTTGACTCCCAAATGCTACTCCATATGTAATCTTGTTTTCTTTAATTTTCTTGTCACAAATATCAGCATTTCTGAAAAATGATGCTTCTGTCTCTAGACCCTTTGCATCCTGGACATTCTGCTCAGGACGAACAAGATCACTCCATCTTACATGAAGGTCCAGATATCTAACCTGATACAAGAACCATAGCATTTGCAAAAGTTAGACACCTAAAACTACTGGAGAAATGTACTGTCAGATTGAGACATAATATACTGACATTACAAGACAGGGTAACAAGAAAATATTGTCGTTGCAAAATCCAGAGACCTGCAGTGCAAGTTGTGATGCATTCTTACTCCTTTCTACTGCAGCTCTCCAAACCAACTGTCTGCTTCTTTTAGGAATCTCTAGATCATCAGTGTAATAGATGCCAGCAATCTTTCTTGAGCCACCTAAGGAGGCAAAAATCATAAATTTTCATTTTTCTTTCCAGGTACATAACAAATCAGGAAAATGAATAATTTTGCACTGAAGATGGTGCCCACACCCAGGCTGGATTTGGCTGATGCCAATGCACTGCAACTGAGAAGTTAATTGCATCCAAAGATCCTTAAAATGGGGAAAGGTAGGTTATCAATTCCTGGCAGAACAAGGAATGCCAGGATGGAAAATATTACCTTCATGCACTGCCCTTTTGACCACTGACTGAGGCAAAACAGCCTTGTGGAATATAAGCCTTAATAGCTTATCTCCACGCCACCAGATGAAACTCTTGTCACTGCAATCATCAGGCATAGCATCAGACATAGCAGATTGTTTCTTGTGTCGTCTCCCATATGGCCCACGTTTTTGTGCATACCCACCAGTGATTCCTGCATTTTGGGCCCCAGAAGACTCAACAAACCAATCATCCGTTACCTTAAACCAATCCCCAGTAAGAGCAATCATGCGGATGCTTTGCTCAAGCTGCAGAAAGAGACCATCAGACTCATCAACAATGTGAGAGCACACAAGAACTAGACATAAAAGAAAAGAGCTCTGCAGCTTTCAATGCCTCATGGGCATATATTCTCCAATAGATGTCACCAGATCACTCTTAAGTAATACTTATTAAAAAAAATTGTCCTTGTATACAATGTCATACAGGAGTAAAATTACAAAGCAATGGACATGGAATTGTTGCAACAAAAACCAAAACTGAATGGCAAAGATCATTCCCCTAAAGTATAGCAATTTCCTGGAGTTTTGGAGGAAAGGTATTTATGCACGTGGTGGGGTTACCACAGTTTAGAAGACTCCATATGTTAGACTTTCGAATGTACATATGATGGAAAAGATTTAATCATGAAGGAAATTCTTGTCAAAAAAGTAGATTAGGATAAAGAGGTGATAAAGGATATAAAATTGGTGGTGTGCAAGTATTAAGAATGTTAAGATTTCAAGCCAACCAAATATTTTTTTTAATAAAACATGGACATATGCTTCCCGTTACAAAATCCAAAAAAGGGTTCCCTATAAACAAAGTTACAAATGATCCATCAAGCAGGATTTTCAGTGATGATTAAAATTTTCACTATAAATTGTTACTTCAACCTGATACCACTGAAGAAATATGATATTACCCATGCTATCATTTATGAATTCACGTAACCCTTGTATGGCAATATGGTTTTCCTCCTAGTTTGTGGAAATGACGCGGCAGCTGAAAATATATAATTATTCTGGCCTCATTTTTGTAAATTTGGATATGCCTCACCCACAACAATACTTTTCCAAGAAAGACAAATGTCTCAGGTTTTTATCATAGCAACTGACAATCTCTTGGCACATATTAGCAATTTCTGCAGGTAGTTCACATGCACTAGTTTTGCATGTGACAATATTATGAATGTGAAACTAACACTCAGAATATAATATCCTGCGGTGAAGTACAGACTAAACATGAAAAGAGAATAATAGAGGTGTTGATATGCTTGATTCACTTGATCAATAGAATAGGCTATCAACTGACACTTGTCTAAGAATTGAGAGGATGTTATCCCAAAACATATAAAAGATGAAGTTGCTTTCTGAATCAAGAATAGATGAGGATAGTGTAACTTATACATGATAAACTTGCCTTCTGTCTCAAGAATGGACATAGATAGTGTTCATATATTGATTTCTAGATTTTTAAGGCGTAAAATCTATCAGTAAATATATTATGATCCAAAAACCATGTAACATAAATCACATGATCTTATGTATAAAACAAAGAAAACTAAAGCAAATGTTAAGGATGTCAACAATGATTATGTGTATATGTATTTTAACCAACTGAAATGGTGTAAAAACCACATGTTTGTGTGAAAGAAAATAAACTTACTTCAAGCAAGGGGCTGATTAATGCACTACAAGTCAAAGCACCTTCTACTCGTCTACGCCATTGTTCTATGTAGCTTGCATTCAGAAAGGGGCCAACCATAAGGCCAGACAAAACCTCACCCATATATAAAATGTATGTTGAGATGCTACGAATACTGCCCTCCCCGTGCGTTATAGGACGAAGGCCGCTGAGGACTTTCATGGTTCCTTTAGTAGCGCTTAAGGCAGCTGCATTTAACATACATGCCTTTTTGCTGGTAGCAGGGATCTTACAGGAGTAACACCAACCACACCTCTCTCTTGGCACATCCATAAGCTTTTTTTCATAGCTTGGCCAGAAAAACCGAGATGCTACTGTTGAAAATGCTTTCACTTGCAATGAAATATCAGCAGCAGCCTTCCTAGCGCTGCCTGATTTAGCAATGTCGGAACCCTGACTTTCTTCAGATGAAAGAACAGCTAGACAAGAAGCAGCAGTTGCTGCAAAATCCCCATGCATGTAGTGATTTATGTAGGCATAAGGTTTAAAAAAAGCTCCAACATATAAGCAATTTTTCAGTGAATTGCCAGCATGATTGGCATCTTTGCTTTTGGAGAACACAATTCCAGGTGCACAAGTGCCATTTACGTGAACAATATGGCTGCCATCAATATTTATGCATGTGCATGTGGCTAGTTCTACAGCACTAGATTTGTTGGCCAAGCTTTGATGAGTTACATCCAATAGATCAGTTTGTAGTTGAAGTGAACTAGGAGACTCCATTTTGATATGCTCAGGTGGCATCATGTTCATGACATCACAATTTTTTGTTCTCACCACATCACCATTGCTCACAGTGCCATGAGAGTCAACTTGAATTGATGCATTCCCAAAGTTATTAGTACATGAAATCGACACATTACCTACATTACTTCCAATCAAAGTATTTCTAGTCCTAGTCTCAATGGCATCTTGAATCCTATGGCCTTTGTTACCACCAAAAGGAGGAGATGCAATGGAGTGCTTGTCATCTTCCTTTATGGATGTTATGTTGGATCCTCCTATCATTTCTGAAGAAAATAATGCACTTGGCGGAATTTTCCAATACTCTGCAATTGCCTTGGATATCTCCTCATATAGTGATCTATGTTGCATTGATGCAGAAAGTGCTAGCAATACATTTGGAATGTCCTTATAATTGTAGTATCTGACACTTGAATCTCGGCCAATCGAAACACTGACATCGAAAGGAGAAAGAATTTCAAAGAGTAAAAACAGAGATGAATCAGTTACTGCACACACACAAATTTCAAAAACAAAAATATAATCACCCCCATACATAAAGAGAGGAAGTGACAAAGCTTGAATGTTATAAAGCGGATAGTTATGGACTAGAGTTTGATACCACTTGCATTACAATATGTTTTTTCACAAGTTATAATCCAGTCAACTAGTTTAGCAATCAAAGTGAGGGTTGCCAAAACATACACTAATAAGTGATCGCAGGTTCCCAAGAAAGCTTGCTGATATAAGTCAGCACCAAATAATTCTGCTCCCCTAAGTGATGTTCCTATTCGAAAGGTAGGTCCCAGCTTGTTAATTGTGCACTCTGGACAGTACCAAGGGCCATCTGGAATATACATTTTAGCTACACCTATACATCTTGAATGATATGCCGATGGACAACCATCACAACAAAGCAGGGTCCCATCCATGCCACAAAGCCGGCATTCATCACTGTTCCCATCGAAACCAACATCATGACTACCTAAGTTGGAACCAAGTCTTGGAATCCAAGAAGTCTTCATTTCATGGCTTCCAGAAATAATCTCAATCCCATCCTTATCCTTGCAAGCTGAAGTCTTGGAATATCGGGGATGAACCCTTTTTGGTGCATTTTGAGGAAAACTGTTTGCAACAGCATCAGGATCTATTCCATCTTCTAATTCTTCACGGATGTCTATTTCTGCTCGTATCGCTGCAGATTCCAAGACATCATCACACAGGAGTTGCAGAATCAACAATTTCCTACTCACTGGTAAAGAATAATATTCCCTCTTCAAAAGATCATCATAAAATTCTTCCCACTCAAGTCCCTTTACATGTCCCATTATTGTTAAATAATGGACCAAATAAACAGGCCAAGTAAGCGAATCAAGCAGACTCCAATCAGCACATCTGCATACAGAAATCCTCTCATGAGTATAAACATGAATCAGGAGATAGAAAGATATTGGAAGAAGAAATTTCACATTATGTACGTGAGAAAACTAAAAGCATACATGCATAGATAAGTACATAAATAATTCAGAAAAATGCCCATTTGAGATTGGCAGGGTTAACATCACTGGTCTCTTCCAGCAATGCATGGTAAAATGGCACAAGAACAAATGTATGGGACTTATATTTTATTTGGCAGCAACCACAGAACTTTCTAATGTCACATAGACTCACACATTATTTGACATCAAAACACTGATTTTAAAACTCATATGCACAAGAAATATGATAAACTATCCAAATTTACCTCAGACATCTTGATGCAAGCTCTGAACCATCTGAAGATTGGGTCTCAAGACAGCATCTTAGTGCTCGAATCAAAGCTACATGAATGGCATCCAACAAAGTGTTTTGAACACGACAATTAACAGCCCCAACTAAATCGTCCAACGTAAATGGGCTCAAGAAAAGGCAGATGTTAAATGACCTCAAAAATGCATATACTGAGAAAAGATGGGCAACATACTCCTCAGGCACTCCTATATTTCCTGATGATGGAGGCAACTGTGGAGGTGGGGTAATTGGGACAACCTCCATCTCCAATCCCAAATCCCCATACCGTGCATACTCACAAGAATCACTTGAGGAATCTGCATCACCCTCACCTTGTGCATCATCATTCTCAATTTTTAATCCCTCACTCAACTTGCCCAATGAAAATGCTTCAATTCCATGAATCTCATTTTTCAAGACCTCTGCTTTCTTTTCCAATTCCTTCTTGCTCTCTGCACTCTTTTTCAACAGCAATTCATCCAACTTCTGCCTCCTGAAACTCAAATCATCATTGAAATCATCATCACCTAAAACTATTTGTCGTAGTTCTCTGCTTTCTAAATCTTCACAATCCCCATCTTCATACTCTACCCTATATAAACCAGTATCATAAGACACTACTTTCCCCAGAAAAATTCCATTACCCTCAAATTCTTTCAACACATATCTACCGACCAGCGGCTTCCATCTTAGTTCTAAAGCCTGCTTCTTGATAGCACTAACCACCCCCTTATCAATCCCATCATTCTCATCCTCTTCTCGCCTACGTTTCCTCGGCCTACCTCGACCTCTCTTTTTGACCTCTGTAGCCTCCATTGCAGAATAAGAAGCGGATCAGATCAAACCTGATTCTCAATCCTCTTTCTTTCAAAAAGGAAAAATCCCTAAACCTCTCCCCCCCCCCCAAAAAAAAGAGCCGTAAATATCACTCAAAATACTCGATTCCGCATCGTTTGATGCCTTGCGCCCGTACAGATCCCTATGAAAGCAAAAGTCAACAACAGAAACAATTAGAAGAACCCCGAAACCAAAAACATCGAAACACAGAACTGAGAGCACAGACATAGAATTTTCTTCAAAATTAAAAAAAAAAACAAAAGAAAGAAAGAAAACAGATAGAGAATCCATAACCGATTAATAGTTTCGGAGATTTCATCATATCGGAGAAAGTTCTCGAAATCTCGAACGGCAATTTCAAACATAAAAAAAAAGAAAAAAAACCTTTTTAAATGTAATCCATAAAATTAGATGCACGTGCGTACAATACACGGATTTGCGGATGAAAGTGGAAGTACCAGGCTAGGGTTTAATGACCGCCATTGACGAGAAGATCGGGCGATTCTACTTGTGTCGTGCGAGACAGACGAGAGAACGAGAGAGAGAGAGAGAGAGAGAGAGAGAGAGAGAGAGAGAGCCCTAATGAGAACGAACAACGGCCTCTCGATTACATTGCCCAACTAGTCACGCATAACGTAACACCATACTATTTAGCAACGTCACCTGTCCGAGCTGCAATTTGACTCGCAACTCTCGAGCTTCCCGAGTCCGCGAGTCGGGATCGGCCGAGTTGCAATGGACCTCTTAAACTTTTATTTACAAAATTTAAATAATTGAACGCCGAATAATTTCAAAAGTGACCACTTTAAATTGTGAAACGGCATTATTTTTTTATTTTTTATTATTTTATCTTCTGTGAGGGCTTCAGAAGTAACTTTTATCTTTTAAAATTTTTTTATATTAATTATATATATATATATATATATATAAATTGATTTAAATTAATTTTATTCTCATATTTAAATTAAATTATTAATAATAATTTGAAACTTTTTAAAATTACAACTAAATAAAAAATATAAATAAAATTAACTATATTATTATTATTGGTTACAAACTAATTTGATTGATATAGTAATTTAAATCATATATATTAAAACTAAATTTATCATTAAAATGTTTAATATTCTCGATTTGTTGGATAACTCAAATTTTTATTGACTAAATATTAATTGATAAAAATATATATAAATAGATTTAAATTAATTTTATTCTCATATTTAAATTAAATTATTAGTGATAATTTGAAATTTTTTAAAATTATAACTAAATAAAAAATATAAATAAAATCAACTAAATTATTATTATTAGTTACAAACTAATTTGATTAATGTAGTAATTTAAATCATATATATTAAAACTAAATTTATCATTAAAATTTTTAATATTCTCGATTTGTTGAATAACTCAAATTTTTATTGACAAAATATTAATTTTTTAAGTATTAAAAATCAGAAAATAAATATTTAAAAAAATAAATAATTAATAATTAAAAATATGATAAAAATATATAAATAATATTTATATTGAAAAAGTTGGACTCGGAAGACTTGTGTACTTTGAGAACGATGGAATTTTATTTTGTAATTATACTTTAAGATTACAAAATAATTTAACTTAATTTTGATAATTTTTAAATTTTTAAAATTGTAAATTATAAATTATATTAAAATATTGATAATTTTAATTTAAGTTTAGTCCAATTAATAAGATTGGACCAATTAAATAATTTGCTAAACACCTTTAATACAGTGCAATGAATAAGTATATAATAATCTTATAATTTTTTATCTGTAATATTAAATTTATTAGAAATTTTTTATATAACTATATATGTATAAATTTCTTTTAAAACAATATTATTTTTACTATTTATACGAATGGTTGTATATGTGCCGAAGTCATTGCACTTATTTTCAAAACTTTTGCAAATTTTGTGCCGGAAACCAACAATTCCTTCTGCTCATAAAACTCGTTTGCTCATAAATCATTTTACCTTCCATTTTATAAAAAGAGAGTGCCACACGATGATAGCGACAGTGGGGCCCATCGAATTTATATTTAACCAACTCGAGCTACTCACTAAAAGCGATGCATTGGGCAGTAGTAAAATCACGAACAAACAGGTGCAAGGTGCTGTTAGCGCTTCCAAATATTTGTCATTTTAATAATTGCTTACCGATTTTCAGAATAAATAATAATTAATATTATTATTATTATCATAATTATGACTCGTTCGAAGCTGAGTCGGCTCGGAGTCCATTCCGACGCACCAGAGCTTAGTCCCTCCCGCTTATTGGCTTAGGCCATTTTGTTTTTATTCATTCAACCCAAGAAAAAACATTTAAAAAGGAAAGTGAATGTCTGGCAAGATGGCGGGAACGACTCCACTTAATCCACTGCCCGCCAAGATTTTCAAAGTTTCTTAACAAACAAAAATGGAATAAAAAGGGGGGTGGGGGGGGGGGTTGGAGAGTATGTATGCATGCTGGAAATGGCTTAGGGCCACTAGGTTATCACTCACCCATTAAAATTCATGTTTATCAAATTTTTTTTATTTTTGGTACATCAAAAATTTAAAATAAAACCAAACAAGAAAATGCATTTTGGAACTCACCAAATATTCGCCTCGCAATGATTTGAGGAAGGCAAAGTGTTGATTCCAAATGAAAATATCAAAATCGGTACTAAAAAAAATATCTTTTTTCCTTTAACAATGAGAAATTTGGCATAGCTAGCCTCGAGTCATGAACTTCTTACGTTTTTTTTGATGAAAGTCTTATGGAGATAAGCTTATGTAATTTTCTTCTTAACTAATTTAATATTAATAATGTATTAAGGAAACTGAGAGAATATTTTTTTTTAATATTTGTTTTATAATAAATATCTCTTCTTACTCTTATGAATATAAATATTTATTTAGCATAATTTTACTCTTTAAAATATAATTACTTAACATAACATTTATACTTTTTGTATCAAGTTAATTCATACAATTTATTTAATAATTATTAGTGATTTTTGATCAATAAAATAGTATATTTAATTAGATATTTAACTATTAATACTTGTATTAACTTAGTTTTAATTATGAGCTTAATTTGGATCTCTTTTTAATGTGATTATGTTCATAAAAATGTAGTAAAATGAGAGAAAAAAAAACATAGGTCTCATAGTTTTGTTGTAAATACTCTTGTTTCAAATATTATTAGTTTGAAAGACAAATTTTTTCATTTGGATTATTACTTATATATCTTTTTTTTTGTTATTTAATGGTATCTAAATTATTTTAAATGCTCATGATGATTTATCAACTTTGAGAATGTTTTTTGCCTATATTTATTACTTTATTTTGCTCTTTTTGGATTATCTTTTGGCTCTCAAAATTTTAATTATCTCATAATTGTTCTCATATCACCTCTTTAAAAAAGGACTTTATCTTTTAAAATGTCCTCTCAAACTTATCTCTTTAACCTTTTAAAATGATTTTTTTAGCCCTTTCCACCAAAAGTTTCTTTTTGTAATAAATAATAGCTCCTTTTACAAATAAATTAACTTGATCTTGTCATTGATTTTTAATTATTTTTTGTTAGACGATTTAAATTAATTTGCCTTTTGTTGGATTATTTTAATATTATATGAATTTTTGACTTACAAGATTCACATTTAAATCAAGTGATTAGGCTTTAAAGAGAGAATTGAGCGAATGTTGCTACTTAACCTAAAGTCTTTCAAAAGGGGTAGACCTTTTTTTACAATTTGGTGATATAACTAGTACTCAAAAGTAAATTTTTAATTTTGAATTTAGTTTAAGAGTCACACTAATTGTCGGTTTTCATTTTCAAAGGAAAGATTATATATTAGATACTAATAGTAATTCAATTATTATTTTTGTTTTGTTATTATTTTTTTTTATCTTTCTTACTATTTCATTTTCTTTTTTATGTTTAAACAAAAATTTACTATCCAAGTTCACAAAATTTATCCCATGAGAGAGTAAGAGAATGTTAGGTTCTTAGGGTAATAGGAATACGATACTTACCATACATAAAACCAATATTTATTATTCCTTTGAGATATATTAGAATTTATTTTATTATGTCTCAATGAACTTTAGTAGGTTTTCTCTTCAATTTAGATATAAAGCTTATGACATGTAAAATGTTAGGATAAGTGTAAATTATAGTATACATGATGCTCAATATCCGTATACTCTTTATGGCATGTTTGATCAATAAACAAATGAAACAAGAGGAAAGGACATTTAAGTTTCATAATAAGATCTTTTATTTTGTAAAGAAAAAAAACATAAGAAATTTTACAGAATACTTAATTGATATGGTTAATCTATTAATGTTTAAGAGCTTATGATAAAAAGTTTTGTAGAGAACTTTATCTAAAGGAGCACAAATGTGCAAAGAGGTGGAGAAAAAACTTAAAGGGAAGCTTAAGACTCTCAGGCGTACATGGAGATATTATAGAAACTCAATTATAGGGAGAATTCTAAATTAAGTTCTTAAGCATCCAAAATAGTAAGCTTGAATTATGATTAAGTTAAATCTAAGCCAAATACAAAAAAAAAAAAAAAAAAAATTGTTGAAGTAGTCATGAAGGCTTATTGGATAAATTCTCTTCTTTAACGGGATATGAAAATATTTATAATTTGGTCTCACTCTATTTTTTTTAACACTAAAAAAAGTGTATTATAGGTATATGAATAATTATACATGTGGGTTAAGGCTTAGGCCACCTATTAACATATTTATACAATTATTCTTATAGAAAGAACCTACTACTTTAATATTGTTAGATCCGAATGAATTGCTTCTATATTAAACTTTAATATTAATAAATTTAAAAGTTAATATCACGCATCGCATGGTTCTTTGTTTATTTATGCAAATATTCCTTTCTTACATCCTTAAGTTAAGATAAGTGTCACTTAATCTTTTTCCCCGCCGATAATTTCTTTGAGTGTAAATAAATTGTTTGAGCTAGCCTTTACCTCAATTAGGAGTTTCCATGCATATTTTTTGAGCAAGATCATGCTTACATTAATGCTTTTACAAAATCTTATATAGTAATTAATGTCTAATGGTTGACTAGTTCACTCACTTCTTTACATATTTTGACTAATTTCTTGTAACCAATTAATGATACACTAACTTATGCATTTAAATGCATGCTAATGATTTGACTAAACCCAATCAAGTTAGGACAATTACAAGCTCATTAAAAAATACTATCACTTCTTTTTGTTGGGAAACAAAATATTTGTAAAGAACAACTTTTATATATAGACAAATTACATATTTATCTCTCATATAATATTAATCAGGTTTCACTTCTACAACAATCTCCCACTTGAAAATTAATTATCAAATAGACAATTATTATAATATAATTAAACTCATTTTGTGATTCATAACCTTAATGTGACACTTCTTTAATAATTAACTATGAAGGCTAGTTAAGGTTATACACAACTTTAACTTCTTTGTAACTACAAATTTCATTAGTATGTTAGTAGGATTCTCTATACCATATATCTTTTCTAAAATCAATGTCTCATCATCCAATAAACCACATATAAAGTGATATGTCAATTGAATATGTTTGGTTCTTGTATGGAATACAAATTTTTTAGCAAGATGAATTACACTCTAACTACCATAAAAAAAAAAAAAACATTACTTCCTTATGGTTTACCTAATTCTTCTAAAAAGTTCTTCAATCAAATCAATTTCTTATTAGCTTTAGTGATGGTGACATATTCAAGTTTAGTAGTTAACAAAATCATAATCTTTTGTAGTTAAGATACTTAACTCATAATAGTACCACTTAAAGTGTAAATATAACCTATTGTACTCTTTATACTATTAATGTCTTCACTAAGATCTATATTTACAAAACCTTACAAGTTCATTTTACTTTTTTTAAAACACAATTTTACATTTATATTGCCCTTCAAATAGCAAAAAATTCACTTAATAGCTTATGAATGTTGTTTACCAAGAATAACTATATGCCTACTTATAGCTCCCACTATATGTGTTATATTGGGTCTAATACATGTCATAACCTATATAAGGCTACCAACTATTAAGGTATAAGAAACTCTTGACATGTACTTGCACTCTTTATCTATCTTTAGTGACTGTTCCTTTTAAAGTCTGAAGTGATACTAACTGGTTTTATTTCCTACATCTTAAATCGATTCAATAACTTTTTAATATAAGTAACTTATGATAGTTTTAAAGTCTTAAACCCTTGCTCCCTCATAATTCTCATCTTAAGAATTTGCTTTATAGCTTTAAGATCTTTCATTGCAAATTCATTTGAAAATTCCCAATTCAAGTTATTAATCTCTTGAATATTAGAACCCATAATAAGCAAATTATCTACATATAAAAGTAAAATAATATAACAATTATCAAATTTGTTAAAATAATAATAATAATTCATATCACATCTCTTAAAATTGTGATTAAACATAAAGACATCAAACTTTTTGTACTATTGCCTAAGAGCCTATTTAAAACCACACAAACTTTTATTAAACTTGCATATAAGATTTTCTTTTCTTAGAACAGAAAAATCTTCCAACTACATCATGTAAATATCTTCCTTTAAATTATTATGAAAAAAGCTATTTTTACATCAAACTATTCTAAGTGCAAATTTTTAGATGAAACAATGCTCAACACTAATCGAATTGTTGATATTTTCACAACTAAAGAGAAAATTTTAATGTAGTCAATGCCTTTTTCTTGTTGAATTTTATTATAACCAACCTTGCCTTGTATCTCTCACTACCATCATATTCTTCTTTAACTTGGTAAATCCATTTGTTGTTTAGTATCTTTTTTGCTTTTTGATAATTAAGTTAGTTATCATGTATGATTTTTTCTGTAGTGAACTTATTTCTTTTTCTATGGCTAACTTCTAGTTGACAAAATCTTTAACTTGTATTGTTTCATCAAAGCACTTTGGCACACCTTTGTCAGTCAATAACAAATAATATAAGAAAGGAGAAAATTATTGTGAAGGTTTAGATATTCTATTAAAGTTTGTCTTTTATGTTATTGGTGTAAAAAACTCTAACTATATTAGGATGTTTCAGGATTTTCTCACTCTTACACCCATATCATCTTTTGAATTTTCTTTCAATTTAGTATGCTTTCTTTTTCTATCATATTTTTTTGCTCTATCAAATTCTGCAATATGTTTATTTTTATAGATAATATTTTCATTGAATATGATATCTCTACTTTTAATATTTTTTCTATTTTGATCATTTTAGAGACAGTATTCGAATTCATTAATTTTATGCCCAATGAAAACACATTTACAAGATTTAAAATCTAATTTTTCCATTTCATTAAAATCCATATACACATAAGAGACATAACTAAACACTTTTAAGTGTGAAAGATTTACTTCTTTACTTGTCTAAAGTTTAGTAGTTCTCCATCTAAAGGAATAAATTGTCTTTGATTAATTAAATAAATTGCAATGTTGATTGCATCAGCCAAAAATATTTTTGATAATCCAACATATATTTTTATACTTTTGGCACACTTATTTAAGATTCTATTCATATGCTTTGGATACTATTTTGTTGTGGCATCTTTAGAATTGTTTTCTTTATCTAAATCCTATTAGCTGCATATAAATCCTTGAATTCTTTACCATTATACTCATCATCATTATTAGATTTCAAGTATTTTACTTTTGCATCATATTCATTTTTTACCTAATTTTTTCACTTCTTAAATATATTCCTTTGCTCTTAGTATTTAAAATGTAATTAAAGTTAAATGACATACCCAATTCTCTCTTATGAATATCTTCACTCAAAATAAAATCCCAAGCTACACTGATTTGTAATCGTTAAGAACTCAACAATATACTTATTGTAGTTATTGTGACATTTTAACTTGTTGTTAATAAGGATAACAAAATAAAAAATTTAACCACTTTATCAAAATTTATATTTATTAACCTTAATTGACTAGAAATCAAATTGAACTCATTTATATGATCTACAATAAAGATATCCTTTTTTATCATCAGATTAAATAATCTTCTTACTAAATATACCTTGTTGGAAATGGATGGTTCTTCGTACGTATAAATTAGTGTCCTCATCAATCCTACAATGGTCTTCTCCATTTAGACATTGAAAGCAACATTTTGGGTCAATGTTAATTAAATGGCTCTCAAAGTTTATTTATCCAATAACTTCCAATCTTCCTTACTTATTGATTCTTTTTTTTTTTTGTCCTTTAAAAAGGACTAAGGTAATTTGTTTTGGTATAGATAATCTTCTATTTGCATCTTTTAGAAATCAAAAGTGTTACCTTTGAACTTGTCAATCCTCACTTTTCTTTTTTTAAGTACCATTACTCTTATTACCCTTTGAACTCCTTAAATTAATGTTATAATACTAAATATTGGGAAATGAAATGTTTAAAAAGGAATAAAAGCAAAAAATAATACAAGAAATTTACATGGTTTGGAACCTAAATGTTCTTACAACCATGGTTGCATTAGAATTCTATTATTTTAAAAATTACAAATTACATAATAAATATATTTTCTTATAAAAGGAGATAAGATAATTCTTATATAAGGATAAATTACATATTTACTTCTCATATAATATTAATCAACTATACTCTTATAACACTCTTATAAAGTTCTTACAACACTATTCTAGAGTACTTCCTTCGTACGCTTATATTAATCATATAATTGGCCTAATGCTTTTGGCTCCCAAGTTTTAGGCATTCAACTTTATGGATAAGAACTTGAGTTACATAATATATAAACTTGCTTGGTTAAAAATACTTTTATGTGGATAAAATATAATTTTATTTTTTTAAAATTTTTTTTATAGAAGTAAAGTATATATATATATATTTAAATTTTATCATGTTTTGTTGTTTATTTTAAGAGTTTAATTTTTTTTGTAAGTAATAAAATTCAATTTATTGATTTCCTAGTATAATTAAAAACATATTAGATTTTTGCAAAATAATTATGAATTTATATTTTTATTATGTTTGCATTATAAAATATTTGACGGTTAACTTAAAATAATTGTGAATAAAAATTTTAGAGTTATGTTCCGGTATTTGATGCATTATTTACAAAAATAATAATAATAATAAAAAGAAAAGAAAAGAAAAAAGTATTAGAAAAGAAAAGCGAAAAAGAAAAAAGATTGTGGCGGGAAATTGTGAATAAAAACTTTAGAGTTATGTTCTGGTATTTGATGCATTATTTACAAAGAAAATAATAATAATAATAATAATAAAAAGAAAAGAAAAGAAGAAAGTATTAGAAAAGAAAAGCGAAAAAGAAAAAAGATTGTGGCGGGAAAAGTAACGTGGTACTTCGTATCTGACGCGCCTCCTCTCCTCTACGTCTATTAATGATGCCTCCCCTCTCGTCTCCGGCCATTTTCAGGCTTCCAAACTTCTCTCTTAACCTGTAACCCCCCCCACCGCACACAGTGGCGTGTTCTAACACTCGGCCTGCCCTATCCGGAAACAATCTCGTCCTCATGTACCAGTATTTTAGGGTTAGGGTTTTTGTTTGATAGAAGGAAGCACTAGATGGGAAACAGAATAACCGACGAGGGGCTATCAGCCGTCCGATCTGTCGTCGGCCCGGATTTCTCTGATATGGATATCATCAGAGCTCTCCACCTGGCAAACAACGACCTCACGGCCGCCGTTAATATCATCTTCGACGCGCCCAATTTCAGCCCCAAACGGAAATCCCCAGTCCATAGAGCCCCCAATTCTAAACCTAATTTCCAACTGAAACCCGTCCCACAGAAGCCTAAGATAATGGACAAAGAAGAGGAGGAGAAGAAGAATCGCGATGTGCGCCGGAATTCAGATATTACCTGCGGTGGTAGTGGCGATGGAGGAGGTGATGGCCAGAATGGCAGAAGCACGGATGCTGCTGCGAGTGAGTGGTGGTATGTGGGTTGCGCCGAGGTGCCTGGTTTGTCTACGTGCAAGGGCAGGAGGCTGAAGTCTGGTGATGACGTTATGTTCACGTTTCCTAACAGTGAAGGTTTAAGTTCGCCTTCCCCGGGGAAGGTCTTTGGCAGGGGAAGGCAGGCGGTTGCTGCTTGTTCCGAGATTGTGAGGTTCTCAACCGAGGATTATGGGGAGGTACGCGGCAAGATGTCCTTACGGTTTTGTGATTTCTTATAATTTCTGTCGGTTTCAAAATTTTCCAAAATTGAATTAATCTGGTGTCACTTAAAGGCTTTTTAGAATGTAAATAATGTGGTGCCATTTCATGAAGAGCTATGTGTAAACAATGGGTTAGCTTAGGCTGCTACTGAGGCGTCTCTCAAGTACCTTATAAGTGTGAATTTTTTGTGTGATTTGTTGTCATTTTTGTGATGGGGTTTTGGCAGATTGGTCGAATACCTAATGAGTGGGCTAGGTGTCTTCTGCCTCTTGTGAGAGATAAAAAAGTCAGGGTTGAGGGAAGTTGTAAATCTGCTCCGGATGTGCTGGGCATAATGGATACCATTGTATTGTTAGTAAGGTAAGTAGGTATTGTTCTGTCTCTCTATCTCTCTTTATTTATATAAATTCAGGCTTGGATCCTGTTTAGAAATTATGTGAAAATGCAAACATGAGACACCTACCACACACACATGGTTTAGAGTTGCAAGATTAGTGATTGGAGCAACGACATCAGATGGTGCAGTGAATGATTTCCTTGACACAAGGTTTGATATTATATTTGATGATGAAGCTTCACTTTTTTGATGCAGTGTTTATATTAATAGCGCTATGTTCTGCAAGCAGCAACAGTTTTCGCTGAAGGCAGTCAACAATGCCACTGAGGAAACAGTGATTCATCCTCTTCCCAACTTGTTCCGGTTGCTTGGTCTGACCCCTTTTAAGAAGGTGATAATCTGAAACTTGTGTCCTGAACTCTGTTGATGCCATGCAGTCACAAATTTTTGATTTTGATGTGTAGCTGGTCTTTCTCTGTGCCCCATTTTGGCAACCTGTATAAAGTCTGCTACTCATATGGGTGTAATGAACTTTTTTTGATAAGCAGGCGGAGTTTACTCCTGCTGATTTGAACACAAGGAAGCGCCCTTTGAACTCAAAGGTAGAAAACTCTGAACTCTAAATCTGTCTCTTCACTAACTTTTAGTAACTATTTTTATGGTGACAGTATTTTTTTGGTACACTTGACAGGAATTTTCTGTTTTTCCTGCATCATTATTACATGTGAACAGCAAGAATAATCAGTCCAGAAATGGAAATGAAGCTGATAATGAGGAGTCTATCTCAGATGCTGATCTTGACAATATTGTTGGTGTTGGATGCAGCTCTGATTTGGAGGTATGTTATGAATTGTGTGATTATATGAATGCCTGTTTTGGTTAATGTAGCCTGCTGATGCATTTGCTTGAAATTTGTTATGATTTAGGAACTGGACCCCCCTAGCACACTTCAATGTGAGCTTCGTCCTTACCAAAAGCAGGCCCTTTATTGGATGAGCCAACTGGAAAAGGGGAAATACATGGATGAGGCAGCAACAACCCTTCATCCATGTTGGGAGGCTTATCATCTAGGTTACAGGTATGTTGGATTCTTGAAGTGTTTTCCTTATTCAACTCATTCTTGTGGTTACTAATCAGTGTTTTGTTAAATAGGAGGGATGTGGTTGTCTATTTAAATGCCTTTTCAGGTGATGCAACCGTAGAATTTCCAAGCACACTGAGAATGGCCAGAGGAGGAGTATGTCCCCATAGCCCAGCTTTGTTAAAATTTCAATACTTGGTTATTCCTGCTATGTGCAGAGTGTTTACTGGATGATTTCTTTGAAGATTCTTGCAGATGCAATGGGACTTGGAAAGACCATTATGACCATTGCCCTCCTAGTTAGTCATACAGAAAGGGGTGGATCATCAAGTAACCAATCTGTTAGGAGTCAGCCTTCCCCTGTTGGCACAGAAGACAGTAATCTGTCAGACCAATTGCCACATCACCAGAACAAGGGAACTAGGTTTTCAGGATTTGATCTTTTGTTGAAGCAAAAGAAGATGCTTGTCAGTGGGGGCAATCTGATTGTATGCCCTATGACCCTTTTGGGTCAATGGAAGGTACTAGTACTGGCCTTTGGGGCTATGGTTGCTTAACGTTTATGGAAATTAAATATATTAAGTTGCTACCTAAGTTTGAAAAGTTTTGGTTGTTTTCTGAGTGTTTCTTTTTGTCAGACAGAGATAGAAACTCATACAGAACCTGGTTCTTTGTCTCTCTGTGTTCATTATGGACAAAGTAGAGCGAAAGATGCAAAATTTTTGGCCCAACATGATGTTGTGATTACTACATATGGAGTGTTAGCCTCAGAGTTTTCAGCAGAGGTAGTTACAATTTCTAATCTTTTCTACATGGTATTTCTTTCTTGCAATATTGAGCATACTTTCAGGCGGTCTAATGTGGTCTTTTGTAACCATTTCCTTCTTAGGACGCTGAAGAGAGTGGGGGACTTCACTCAGTTCAGTGGTTTAGAGTGGTTCTTGATGAGGCGCATACCATCAAATCCTCAAAAAGCCAAATATCTATGGCTGCTGCTGCTCTTGTCGCTGATCGTCGCTGGTGTCTCACTGGCACTCCTATCCAGGTAGTTTATCTCCTGAATGTAAGTATAGGCTGCATCTTTGGAATTTATAAAACTGGTATCTGACAAAGATGTCTCAGTCAACATCTGTTTTGACTTTTTATTGTATTCATTTCTTTCTTCTATAAAAGAAAATTTCTTTATCAGACTGCTTTTTTGTGTGTTCTGCTGTCATACTTGTATGATGCAAGTCTGCTTCAACATATATGAAGTCTTCCATCAAATGTGTCCTCTGTAGACCCTAATACCAAAAGTTATGTGTCCTTTGAGATGCTTTTACCCGATAGATGAATGGTTTAAGCACTTCAATCCGGCGAGTGTTTTGACATTTTCGTTTCTTTATATTTAATTTCACTATCTCAGAACAACCTGGAGGACCTATATAGCCTTCTTCGGTTTTTGAAGGTGGAACCTTGGGAGAGGTGGGCATGGTAAGATTTATACCCCCTTGCTGCTAGTGTATATAGGATGATGGTAATCTTATCTTACAGCCAGTCACTAGTAGCTCTGAACTATGTTCTAGGATCTTTAGGCGACTCGTTATAAAGTTTGGCATCTATATTTGTTTGAGCATAACAAAATCTACAAGATCTTTTCTGAAAATGATTTCATTTGAAGTGTTTTATGAGGCAGGTAAATCCTTTTCAGTGAACTATGAGTGACTTTACTTTATGAATGCAGTGACCTTCAAGTCCTTAAAACTTTAGAAGAAATGATTCTTCATAGCCTTGAGCAAATAATTTGTGTTTTGACATTATTCACCAAGCATATGTAAATGGACCATTAGAAGCAAATCATTTGTGAGATTCTGAATTAAACATCTTTATAGAGTAATTCTCTGCAAGGTTCTGGAAACTATTCTCTGCCAGGATTCAGCAACTATTGTAAGTGTTCATATTTAGTCCACAAGTCATAGTTTGATCCTTGTCATGAAGATGTCAGAGCCAACAAAAAGAAAATTGAGAGAAAAACAAGAAAAAAAAAAAGGAGGAAAAGCATGTCATAGTATACTGCTATGTTCTTTGTGTTTGAATGAAATTTATGTATAAAGAAGATTGAAGCCCCACATTATATGAACATGTGTCTTGTAGTGTTATTAGCAACATGCAAAACGATTTTGAAACGAAGAGCCTGGCATAAAATCAAGCACAATTAAGCATAAATCTATGATTAAGCATAAATCTATGTTTAGGCATAGAAATTATTGGAGTTGTTGGTCAAAGCTTTGGAGAGCATGTATGTGAATTTATTAATTAGCTCAAGTTTAATTTCCATGTTTCATTTGTAATTACTGCTCTTGAGACTTGATATTAGCATGTTGACTGATGTGCTACTAATTTGTTTTTCTTTGTGTTTTAGGTGGAATAAACTCATCCAGAAACCATATGAGGAGGGTGATGAGAGAGGTTTAAAGTTGGTTCAGTCCATTTTAAAGCCTATTATGTTGAGAAGAACAAAGTCTAGCATGGACCGGGAAGGCAGGTTTGTGTTTGGTTAAGATCAAAATGAATTATCTATTCTCAGCCTCTCATAAGTTATCTTAAATTTTTGTTGCAAGTAGGCCAATTCTAGTTCTGCCTCCAGCTGATATTCAGGTGATCTATTGTGAGCTCACAGAAGCTGAAAGAGATTTCTATGAGGCTCTATATCAAAGATCAAAGGTTATTAGTTTTGTTTAATTTCAAATCTCATTTCATATGGTTTGTCTTCTGCTGATGACCTCTATATCATCTATACATCTCCAGGTGAAGTTTGATCAATTTGTCGAGCAAGGTCGTGTTCTTCATAATTATGCATCAATATTGGAACTACTTTTACGTCTTCGTCAATGCTGTGATCATCCATTTCTAGTGATGAGGTCTGGACTTTCCTTGCTTTATTTTCCATTTGTGTCCTTTTGTGTCAGTTGTGATGATTTTCTTGGGGATTGAGGTCTGGAAAGGTATTGATAAGATGTGTTTTCCCAGTTTTGTTTCATGTTTAAATTGGGTCATGATTATAGGACAAAACTTTGCAGGTATATTGTCATAATATTTTTCATTTTTCTCACAAAACAAGAGCCACAGAATCATTGTGATAAGTTTAAGTCTCAGTTTCTTATATCTTCACATTATTTGATGTTTGATTAATTTTGTTTTCTGGTTATTTTATTATCTGCTAGTCATTGCTATCGTTATGCCATTACAGTCTGTGGAGATGGTTAATTTGTTTGTGTACTAAAATGCTGGCGCAAGCCAACAGCGTAGAGGGACACACAAACTGGAATAGTTTTTTTGTGGGGCCCCCATAGCCAACTCTGGTTGGATAACTCACGTCTTTTCATATCTTCTTTAAGTGAATTTGCTCATAAATCATTTATTATGTGTCCAGTCGAGGTGATACACAAGAATATTCTGACCTGAACAAGCTAGCCAAACGATTCCTTAAAGGTGGCCAAAATGTCCTGGAAGGAAAAGCAAACAATGTGCCTTCAGTGGCATACATTCAAGAGGTTGTGGAAGAGCTCCGGAGGGAACATGGAGAGTGTCCAATATGCCTTGAAGCATTCGAAGATGCAGTGTTGACACCTTGTGCCCACCGCTTGTGTCGAGAGTGCCTTCTAGCAAGTTGGCGAAATTCTACTTCTGGTTTATGTCCTGTTTGTAGGTACCTACAAATTTGTTTATTAGTTTGACTAGTACTACCATTATCACTTTTCCTATTCTATGGGTTTTATTATCCTTGAGGTCTTTCAAATTGACTTTTCATACACGCACTGTATCTTGTTCTTTATTTAAGAAACATTGCTATACCAAGGGCATATAATTTTTCTGACCAACACTAAATTCCATATGATTTGAGAAATTTTGGATGATTTCAGTTAATTTCACTCAAAATCAATCTGGAACCTACTGTTGGTGAGGACCTTAATTAAGCCTGTCTATGGTAGCTTTCTTCTACAGGAAAATAGATGGTTTTCTTGGACTAAAAATTTAGGTTCAAAACTCCAATACCATGTTTTGTATATTTACAGGAAAGTGGTCAGTAGGCAAGATCTTATTACAGCTCCAACTAACTGTAGATTCCAGATTGATATCGAGAAAAACTGGGTGGAATCATGTAAAGTTGTTGTTCTCTTGAGGGAACTGGAAATTCTCCGTTCTTCAGGCTCTAAGAGCATTCTCTTCAGTCAGTGGACTGCCTTTTTGGATCTCTTACAAGTCCCTCTTTCTAGGTACCAATTCCCAACTACTTGGTTATGAATGTTTCATCGTTTGGGCACTCTGGAAATAGCTTTTTATATTAAATTTGATCTTTTATGTTTTAAACTTTAGGCTAGTAGGAATGTGCAATATTTGCATGTCCTGAACTGCTTGCATCTCATATTGGGACTACTTCTGGCAGTTTATAAGATTACAATCATGAACTTATCCCATCTTTTGGCCGTGTTATATTTAAAGTAGCTTTGTGGTTCCATGCTGGACAGGAGTAATATTCCATTTCTTCGTTTGGATGGGACCCTGAACCAACAGCAGCGTGATAGAGTAATAAAACAATTTACAGAGGATGAATGCATCCTGGTATATGAACCTTCTGTTGTCTAATGATGGAGGCTAGGTTTGCTTGGGACGGATTTGGTTTGATCAGTTATATTGTTTTTATCCACTTCAGGTTTTGCTGATGTCATTGAAGGCTGGAGGGGTCGGAATAAATCTAACTGCTGCTTCCAATGCCTTTGTGATGGTTTGCCCAATACTGAATCTGCATCTTTTAAGTTCTGATATTCTTCATTTCACAGGCATGGACAAAGATTGTCATATTTTAGGTTTCTGTATGTCTATGTGTGCTCTAACTTTGATGTGCCAAGCTAATACCTACAATAATTTCCTGGATTCAAGTTAGTGGAAAAAATCCTCTGACTCTATTACTTAGGGTTACATAAAATGGCAATCTTTGATCCCAGTGATGTTATCTTTTCATCTTGGCCATGAACTTTTTGTTTTACCCTAACAATTCTCTAGTGCTCTTAAAATCAGCTTTTTTCAGTAACTCCTGGTAATTCTTATCTGCCTTGAAGCTTGTCATATACCACTTTGGTTTTCCAGCCAGAATTTTTTTTATATACACGTATATATTAATGTGGAAGTAAAATCAGTAAAATTTGTGCAAGATTAACTTCCAATTGTGTTTAGGGGTTGGTGTAAATGGTTTAGCATTGACATATCTTTTTGTAGGAAGAAAAGCAAATCTTTTTTTTCTAGAGACTAATCTAATTTATTTGAAGGGTTGACTTATTTTTTATCCATTGTCATTATTGATTGGTATTGTAAGAAAGAGTATAAAATTTGAGCTTTCTTCCTCTTTTTATTTCAATTATAGGTCTCTTAAACTTCTTTCTTTTCCAAAGTTAAAGTGGTGACTCAATGTCCAAATTTTACTATTTTGAAAGTTGACACATTGCCTTAATCTTTGGGGTCCATAGTTTGGCTGACTCCAATTGCTACTTTTTTTTTTTTTTGCTTCTTTAAATAAATGTGGGCTAAACTCAATATTGTTAGTTATTAGTTAGATTTTTGAGAGAGAAGAAATTATTAGTTGATAAAAAAATAAAAAAATAAAAAAAAGAGGAAGTGATATGTATTTCAAGAAAGTTTTATGAGAAAGAACATTCACCATATATTTACAGTTAGTCAACTGCTTGAACAATTAACTTGTTCTTATCATTGCAGATGTTAATTAAAAATGTGCTTCTGTTATAGAATTTATAGCTGAAAAATTATAAAACTATCATTACATTTTATTTTTTTGCTGTGAAGTTATGGATGAATATAAAAATGGTAGCAAAGCACGGAAACATTCTTGATTTTTAGGTTGATTATGCTTTTACGTTAGTAGCCTTGTAATTACAGTTACTGGATTAATGGTCATTTTTTCATAGGATCCTTGGTGGAATCCAGCAGTGGAAGAACAGGCTGTAATGCGCATTCATCGCATTGGACAAACCAAACCTGTGAGGATCAAGCGTTTTATTGTAAAGGTCTATTTTGCTCCCTGACCTGGAATTCATGCAGTATGAGCCTTTATATATTTTCCCTATTACCTAATTGATTACACTGACTGTAAAGCTTTAGCTTTTAGCAGCTTGTGGCCTTAACACAACTGCTTCCGTATGAAATACAATTGTCTGGCAAAGTCACAAATAGTTACCGTCTTTTTGTACTTCTGTGTGGTAGTTTGATCCTAAAAGTTTACCCAATCAGGGCAATGATTGGCATTTTAGCTTACATTCAGGCCCTTACTGATGTGCTAAATCCACTGGCGTTTAAGCTATATTACTTTTTGGAATGGCAGGGTACGGTTGAAGAAAGGATGGAGGCAGTGCAAGCACGTAAGCAGCGGATGATTTCTGGTGCCTTGACTGATCAAGAAGTTCGAAGTGCCCGTATTGAAGAGCTGAAGATGCTTTTTACATAAACTACAATCAGGGTGAAGATATTTGGTTGGTTTATGCTCTGAATCTGATAATTGCTCTTCCAGGCCATGTGAGCTCGTGAGATCAAGTTGCTTACAATCCAGCAAATTATTATAGACGACTTTAACAATGGTTTCTGTTTCAAGGGACAGTGCAGTAAAGGATTTTTCAGCAGTAGAAGTTGTGGGGAACCGTTACGGCCTAAAATTTATTTGCATTCTGGCTTATGCAATCAGCCTGGGTTGTTCACAGCCAAACTAAAACTGGCATGAAGAAAATGCAGCGCTTTGCTCGGTGGGTCAATCTTTTCTGTTGGTTAACGCATCACGCAGTAAATTTGCTTGCAAGAATTTGGAGCTTAGGCGCACGAGATTCTATTTGAAATTAGACGGGATATAAATTAGGCAGACGAGAGTTCCTAGCAAGAGCCGCCTGTACAGAGATGATTCTGAGCTTGCTACATCACTGATTGTGATCCCTGCATATCATGCCCAATGACTGCTCAATTATGTATTGTTATGTACCAGTAAAATGAAGGATTATTCATTTTGAAGCTTTCAACTCAATTTTCAACCTATCACCTTATTTTTTGTGCATTAATGGGAGGACGTGCTTTGGATAACATTATTGAAGAGGGTATTTCATTATAATTTGGTGGCCTTCGGGGATCATGGGTTCGAATGCAAGAACAAAGGAAATAAGGCCTATCGTCTAAGAACGAGACTTTTTCATAAACCCAGACAAATTAGAATTTAGACATTCGCAGGCATTCTGTATAGACGACAAATCACATGGTTTGTTGCCTTTTCCTTTAAGACTAATCGTGGCTTTGTTCCTATTAATTGAAATCGGGTTTAATTTTAGCTCTGAGCTTCTTGGGGTGGGATACTCTGAGGCAACGGGGAGCGAACAAAAGCATGGGTTCGGAAAGCCTGTGCATCACTGGGGACCCATCACCGACGGTTGTCCTACTCTACCTGCTTCGATGCAGGTTCTGGCTGAGGATGGCATTGGTAATATAGCAGCGCCGGTGCCTCAGATGCAGCAGTATTTCAGGGTTGGAGCGATTGATAACTGTTCAGAGAAATGGAGTGCTTTGGTTGACTGTTTGACTCTCAAGGCTAAAGGTTCTTCCCTTTGTCCGGGTCTGCCTATCTTTTTGAACTCCAGCAATTTCTCAATTTCACTAAAGTCCTGTTGTGCTTGTGCTTGTGCCTGTCAACTCGCTCGTTTTGATGCAAACAATCAATCAAGCATTTGTTGAGCAATATGTGGTCTCTGGTTGAATTCATTATTTGGGTAGTATAATAATTTTTAAAAGGAGCATTGCCATGGTCTCCTTTTTTCATGCTCAGATAAGGTACCTGAGCTGATGCTTTGCTATCAACTGTGTCATTGTTGATGATCATTGTCTTCCCTCTTGTTTTCGTGAAAAAAAAAAAAAAAAGATTAGTGCGCTCATAATTTCACCATTTGGTCTGAGAGGATTGGAAGCGTCACATGTCTTTGAACCCAACTCCCTCTTTACATTTTATCTGTCACAAAACAAAATGTTCAACTTCAATTGTTTTAAGGTTGTATGATGTTGCCGTGAATGCGGGCATGTCTCGTTGAATGCCAACTGATATGGCTAACAGGCCTAGTTGACTTTGTTTTGTATTATGTTTTGATGGACTCTTTAATCTCATTTCGAGACTCTCTTTTATAATCTTCTTCGCTGCCTTGTTTGCCATGCCATATACTTATGATCCTGGACTTCTCAACCCTGATCCAATAAGACCCACCGTTGAAGAAAATTTGCATTCTAATTATATATCTTACACTGAGGACTTTCCAGATTTCACCCACCTCACTGTTGCAACAAGGACCTCAAATGACGCAATCAGCTGAGTTCTCTACAGCTAGTAGAATGCCTGCCAATTCAGATACAGCAAGAGTTTTCCGTGTACACAATTATGAGAATTTCATCACACCAACATGTGCACAGTTAAAACTTACTGTAGGCCAAAATGTGAAGCCTGATTCTTAGGATGGTGCTATTGGAAACGTTTTGCGGTCCTTGCAGCCCATGCCCTCAGGTTTTTTATTTGCTGCTTATGTTCTCGTGCAAAATACCTCAATAATCTCTTTGTACCTCAATATCCCTTAAGGAATGTCTATTCTTTTGGAGATCTATCTCCGAAACTTGCAAGACATTATAAGCCTGGAATGGAGATGCATTGAGCCGATTATATTGCACATATTGGCAAATAAAGAAGTAGAATTGACAATAAATCAGCTTCTTATGATGATAGTGGCAACGTTTGAACTAATAATTGTGCCTTCAAATTTAAATTCCGTTTGTTTACTTCACAGTTGCTGACATCTCCCAACTTTATAATATTTTCTATCCAGTGGTTAACTCCAAGAGCTACCAGCTTCAACAGAAGTTCTAACTTTATCATGTCAGTGCAGAATAGCCCTTGCAACATAACCCCACTATAATTTTGGTATAAACCTTGCTATGTGGGGAAATTGCTTGATTTCAGTACATGACATTTGAATTACAATCTGCAGTATGATTGCGTGGTAACTGAAGTAATTACACATTAGCAAATAACCGATAGTTTTTGGCATCTAGAACAATTTGTCTAACTGCTGCAACAGCTGCTAGAGCCACTATTGCTGAGAAAATCACAGCAATAATGATATTTAACCAGAAAAGGGGGCTCCTCTTGGAAGGCTTGAATGTGAAGTTGAACAAAACTACAGGCAAGATAAAGTCTAGCGGCATGAAACCAAAAGCCCCAATCAACGCATTGATGTCGCCAAAGAATGGAAGCATTGCTGCTATTATGGTTGCTATGATAACAGATAATGACCTTGAGGCAAACCTTGGAATAACATTACGAGCAGAAAATTGTGCGCTTCTGGTGTCTCCAAAGGTTTGCTCGAGCACTTCATTTGTAGGCTGCAAATAAACCTGTAATATACCATGTAGTTAGGTCAATGCAAAACAACTTAAGGGAGCTAGGGACACCAAAAGTTGGGAGATGTTCTTACCACAGCAACAGCTGATAGCTGGAGCATTGTGAAGATATTTGTCATCAAAACAAACCATTTAGGAACCAAAGGCCTCCCATTATCTACGAAATTGCTGAGGATGAGACTGTCAGATCGGTTACCAAATGCCCAGTAGCCAGAGATGGCGACACTGAAGAATGTTGCTACTAGTACAACATAACATACACAGAGTCCCTTAAACATCTTTCCCTTCACGGGCGGTGCTATCGTTGCCTGCAATGGCAATTTTCGCCATAATTTGTCAGCTCAACTTCTGACTACTTGTCTTTGTCTACCTATTAACTAGTTAAGACACCATCAAAGGGAACAGGACTAGTGCAGACCTGAATTTCTGGGATTATCCCATTGCCGTATGTGGTAGCAATGATGGCAATTGCATTAAAGATTCCGAAAACGTGATCTTGGGTGTCTCCAGTTAGAGAATAGTCCTTTGGTTCCTTGGATGAGTTTCCTGTAGAAAATACAGTCCATCCTATAAAACAATGAACTAGGGTAGTATATGCATTTTGTAACATTCTATTTATTCTGTATGACTGACCAATATGAATGGAAGAACCAGTTGCACAGGCACTGTATGCTAGGCAGAGGACCAGAGATATCAAGTTGATATGCCTTAGCGAGTGAAAGGATGGCATTTGAGCTAGAATCAACATTAGGCATCCAAATATGATCACAAACTCATAGAGCTTCATATTCCCATTTGGATTTGACAGCAAGTAAATTGTCTGCATGCACAGAAAATGGACATAAATGTTCTTAACTCTTAGTTTCAGGTCGAGAGAATTGATTCTTAGTCATTACAAATTAAAAAAAATGAAAATGCTTGACAAAAGAAAAGAAGAGAAAGAGAGAGAGAGAGAATTTGTGTTATAAGGATCTCACCTTCATGCACTGTCCTCCAAGAAGAGTGGAAGCAATAACAGCACCATAGCACACCATGAACTGAATTGGTCCCACAAAATACCGGCCCCATTTCGGCCCTACCAAATAAATAAATTTTGGATCCAATATGCATTAATGGTTTTTCTTTTCGGTTTAATTTTTCTTTGATGGTAACTTTGGTACAATTATTATATAGCCTATTAGAGCATATAGCCCATGTCATTTCCTATCTTCTCGTTTTCAAAATGTCACAATAACTTCTAAGAGGCTAATAACTGACGATTCCTGTAATTAAAAAAAAAAAAAACAAAAAAGGAGAGAGAACAGGGTGCCGTGCGTAAAATGGTTTTGATATACAGGATAGTCAAAAGAAATTTCAACTTAAAGCATTTAATTATGCAGTCTGGACACTAGCATGTTCCAGTCAACGAGGCTACATGTATGGCTCGTTGTCTTTTACAACTCACTGGCAAGTTTTCAAAGAACTAAAAGCTTCCGTGTTTTGTCACGATGCAGTCATTTTCTCAATGTTTATATACATAAAAGATGATAAAATGAGCAAAAAATGTATGAAAAAAAGTGCAATATCTATGATATTGAGTAAATTTAATGCCTTTGTGAAAGATTATAATTGTTATTGTACTTTTTTGAAACCTTGTTGTACACATTCTTCATTTTTATTGCATATTTTGTTAAGTTTGTTGTTCATACTTGATAATTTTGGCAGGATATTCTAAAATTAAAAAACTTTTTTTATTTATTAAGTGGAGCTCATTTATACATTCATAATATTTTTTATAAAAATTTTTTGAGTGATATAATAAATTTTGTTTTATAATTGTTACATGTAGAATTGAAATTCTATACATAAATTTAAATAAAAGAGCATATTTTATAATACTAATTTTATTCTAATTTAATTTATACTGAATTACAATTGATGAAGAAATTTATAATAATTTACAAAATACCCTATATTAAGTTTAAGAATAACTTAGAGTCTATTCGACTCTCTTTTTGGGTTTAATACCAACTCTTTTATATCTAAAAAGGTTCAAAATGTGATTTTTCCTAACTCTTTTATAAAGAAGTGGGACTCAACCTACTGAGTGGTAGATGCCATGTTTGTTACGTCCACACTAAATCTCACTCTTATGAACCAATTTAGATATGTATATATAAGTCAAACTAATACTAGGTAGAGGTAATAATTATATTTTATCTACTTACTTATTTGAGAATTTTAACTTTTTATTGATTTGATTGTTGAAGTCATATTAAAGTTTACTTCTAACCTTTAGTTGTGTGTTTTTTTGCAAGATCTAATTGGAATTCAACCATTGGATCCTCGTATTAGTTTGATCCAATAGCCTTTCGACAAGTGTCCTTTTTGGTGAACACATTTCATCAATTGGTGTCATTTGTGAGAACAACATTACCATATGCCTTTTTTAATCACCCCTTACCTAAAAACACAACTTAGCCAAGTCCTATGAAATATGAGAGTTCTCAACAGTTCTTAGATTGTGCCTTATAAATGACTCCCCAAAATTCAACAAACTCTATGTCATTCGACCCAATAGTCACAAGTTATTTCTAACATAGCTCAAACAAATATATGATAAGATGGTGGATCTTTATACCTTTTAAACACCACTATGTCCAATCGCCATATAGGACCATGTATACCCTTTTCTCAAGAGATCATGGACTTCCCTATCTTAAAGGAGTTCAAACTACCAAATTTAAATTTATGGTGACATAAAAGACCTTAATGACCATTAAATTTGATTTGAGATATTAATCTCCCTTCATTCTACTTCAGATGTAATGATATATAAGATGTTTTCCACCACACTGAAATATGTAGCCTAATGTTCATACTTAAAGTTACCCCCATACTAGACAACAAGATCAGATTAATTAGGAAGCCTCTTTTTAATGAGATTTGTTAGTAATCAATCGCATAAAAAACCCCAACAACCTTTTTATGGTTAAGCAAGGCTACAACAAACTTTTGTGTGACTTCGTTAACCAATTCAACATGAAGATGCTTAATATGGAAAACCTTAACCCTGATATAGCATTAGCAACGTTTTCCAACAATTTCATTTATTCTTGTTTTTTTGAGTCCTTAAATATGAAATCTACTTTAAGCTTTTTGATATGATAACTCAAACATAAATGTTTATCAAAATAAAGGAGGTAAGCAATGCCCGAAGGGGGATCCGGAGTAGACAAAAGAAAAAGGAAATTGCAACCTTTAGAAAAGATGAGAACAATTGTTGAAAGGAGTGAAGGGTAACCCCTTATGAGCATTAAGGGCATTAAAGTGCTATTCCTGACACCTCTATATATAACGACTATACCTCTTTCATCAATGGATGTACAAGTTTTGAACCACTAAGACCTTTGACTAGCATTAAAATCATGGATCCTATACATCCAATAAGGAATAAAGCAATGCAAATTTATTCTTTGTATGACTAAGAGAAATCACACTTGAGTATATCCAATAACAAAGTAGAGCATAAGGCTCTAATTACTAAGCCCATTATAGCCTAAATGTTGAGAATCGAGGAGATAAAGATTTATAACTACTCAGTTGGTTAGAGGATAGGTAAATGATGAATTTATGATCAAGGGGGGACAGAATGGCTAAGTACCTAAAGAAGGTTCATGCCCTCCACAAGATGTTTACTAAGGAGAGGGTTAAGGTGGTTTTGAAATAAATTCCTCACATAATGAACACTTAGGCTAATACTCTAATCAAGTAACAAATAGTTATGAAGACATCATTAAGAAGAGTAATCTTTATTAAGATGGTGTACCTATAATGGATGGATCCAATCATTGCTTAATTACAAAATGAGTAAATCCCTAAAGGAATATTAAAGCTCAACATAGCCCTATCATGGATGGATCCAATCATTGCCTAATTATAGAATGAGTAAATCCCTAAAGGAAAGGTGAAGACTAGGCACCTACAGTTAAAATTTGTGAAATTTCTATTATCTTATGGAAGAATGTATAAATGATCCATAAGTATGCCCTTCCTTTGGTACTTGGCTAGAGAAAAGGCAAGTTATGTCCTCTAAAATACATACAATGACATATGTGACAATCACATAAGAAGTAAAGACTTGGTAAAGAAGGTAATTCAATAAGGTTACTATTTGTCCACTTTAAACATTAATGTTTGGGACTTAATGTAAAAGAGTGATATATACTAGTTATTCACCAACCAGCCATAAATCCTTGTTATAAAGCTCACACCTACTCTTACTCCATAGTCATTTGCCCAATGTAGACTAGACATTATTGACTCATTCCCACTATCATTAGAGGATGCAAACTTATGGTAGTCATTGTCATCTACTTCACTTAGTAGGTTGAGACCAAAGCCTTTGTGTTAATTACTAAATGACAAATACAAGTTTTCAAGTGGTAAAATATGGTTTGTAGGATTAGAATTCCCAAAACAATTATTAACAACAATAAGCAATTCAATTATGCCAAGTTCTAAAAAATTTGCTAAGACATAGACATCACTATAAAGTTTGCATTGATAAAACACCTATAAATCAATGGTTAAGTAAAAGTGACCACTTAAATGATCTTTCAAAGGATAAAGAAAAGATTGGGAAAAGCAAAAGGTCTATAGGCAAATGAATTATCGAGAGTATTATGGGTGTATTAAACAACCCCACAAACCATGACAAGAGAAATTCCTTTCCTTTTCTCATTTAGAATGAAAGTGGTGTTGCCAACAAAAATTAGGGAGCCAAAGGGTTATAAGGTGAACTGGATCTCTTAGACAAGGCATGTGACTAAACCTTTATACGAACAACTTTGTACCCTAAGAAAATAATGCAGAACCATAAGAAAAAAGAAAAAAAGTAGTTATTCTGCAAAGGTGACCTGGTGTTGCAGAAATGAGAGGTCAGTAAAAGTAATAATAAAACCAATAAGCTTTTATCTAACTAGTAAGACCCCCACAAGATCATAGAAAAAGTAACACCAAGAAGCTACTACATCCAAAAACTTAACAAAATTCTAATCCACTTAATTTGGAATTCTAACAACCTTATGACCTTTGAAACAAGAAACCAACTTGTACATCGTACCTCTTCAAATTTATAAGTGTTATGGTAAGATGAGCCCTAACCTCCCCAAGTTCTTTTTTAGGCCCTAACAAACCTATGTTAAAACCATTATAACATTGAGTGCTCAACACTAAGAATACTTAACTTTGTCGTACAACTCAAGTAAGTGAGACTGATACTAAATCTCTTAATAAGATGAGATCATCACAAGATGATTTATAAGCAACTTATTATTAGGCTATAACTGAGTGCTCACTTGGATGACAAAAAAAGTTAATAAGCCAAATTTTCTCAAAGACTCTTGGCAATAACACTCAACAATTGGCGTGTCACCTAAACCTCATTGAGATACTGACCTGTGCACTCGACTTAGCTAACCTTGAATTATGAACAAAGAAAGAAAAGGGTATAACGACAAGTATACCATTGAAAAAGGGAAAGGTAAGCACCTTGATGCCACTTAAAGAAATGCCCATTTGATGATGACTCCACAAGCATGCTAGATAATTGAGATAGTTCATGAATCACAAGTGGACACTTGGAAACAAAGTTGGGCAAGACCACTAAAAGTAGAGTATTGTCGTCATCCTTATTAGTCAAACTCATAAAGACACACTTTAATAGCACAGGGACCTTCCTTTTACTCTTCTTGGCAAAAGCAAACTCCAGCACCAACATCATTACCACAACCCATGTCAAGACCTCTGTTAACACTTTCACCTTCATCATCATGACATTAGTCATATAATCACCTTAAAATGTAAAACTTTAAGTACCTCCCTTGAAAAAGATCACTCATCACACTAGGCTACACTTTTCAATATTGTTGTTGGACTCACCATCTTTATGATACTTACTTAGTTGCTTGCACAAATCAATGAAAGCAAGGTCCTTATCATAAGGAGTGACAGGTGAAGGAGGAGAGTAGTGCAAGCTCCACTTAGGAAAATACATACCAATAGGCACTTACATAAACACGAGGTGCCTCTTATAATCCTTTATCTTCTTTAAAAACTAGTAAAAATTCCATCACGGCCCTGTTTTCCCCTTGACAATGAAATAATCACTATGACTGTCATTTGTAATCGCAGAAATATGAAGTATATTTGCTAGGGCCTGACTGGTAAGACGAAAACCAACTTACGTCGATAGAATAAGCATCATGTAAAGGGTCCACCAATCATTAAGAGTAATCTGCCTAGGTGTTAGGCCATGATAATGACCAAAGGCAATGGGAAACAAATGCTAGCATTCGTCAAAACCTCATGAGAAATGACTATACAACTTAAGAGGGGGGCTTATAAGCCTTCTCTCGATCAAAAGAAGACAACACCTTACAATCGACTAGAAGCATGTCCTATATTATCTTAACATCAATACTAAACAAGTGTACCTTAAAAGACTTAACAACATATTCTACAACACCACAAGATCTTGAGATTGGGGGACCAGCCATGGTTTGCTTCATATGAATTATGTAAAAAACTAAATCAAGACCAACAAAATACAAAAACACATGGGACAAAAAACACATGGGACAACAAGTAGTAATTTATAAATGATAGTACAATCCCTAAAATGACTAGTGTTAAATTGATGCCTTCATTAAGAAGGCAACCCTCTAATTAAGCTATTTAAAAATTCAAAAAGATAAGGCCTTCCAAACTCAGCCTAAGTGTCAAGGCTTGACCCTCTTTCATGAGGAAAGAGGACAAATGACAAGAAAGTTCAAAATAACCTATAAACCACCTTATATAAGGCTCGATAATGACATTAAGCCCATTAGGCTCCCTTTTTAGGCCTAATATTAACCCCTTTTGAGCCCAGAAGATTTCAAAAGGTGGCCTATCCTAACCCCGACATCAAGAAACAGGACTCAACCCATAAACTAATTAATGTATGTCCATCACATTTATATTGAACCCCATTCATATGAACCAATCCAAACATATATATATAAGTTACACCAACATTCATTAGAAATGATAGTTATTCTCTCTTTGCTTATCTATTTGAGAATTTTGAACCCCAATTGACTTGATTATCAAAGTACTAATATTGGATTTTACCTCTTAGGTTAGTTGTTTACTCTTTGCAAGATCCAACTAGGATTTAGCCATCAAATCCATATACCAATTTGACACAACACCTTCTTAATACACATTTTATTTGGTGAGCACCTCTCTTTAACAATATTTAAAGTGAAATTATTTTTCACATTAATTTAATGAATGGGTTATAAATGAAATGTCTATAACTCTCATTTCAAGATTTGAATTTTTATTCTTTAACTACTAAACAAGTAAATAAATAAAATGATAAATTAAAGAAAATTAAGAGGGAAAAAATGTGCTACATACCCAAGATTTGATTGGCCATGTCTCTGAAACGTAATTGGCGATGACCCAATTTAGCATAATGCTCGAGGATCATAGACAACAAGTTGTATGTGTAAAAAGTGACCAAGCCTGCAATGACTAGACAAATAATTTCGCCCGTCCAACCAAGAAATGTGAATGCATACGGCAGGCTTAGAAGTGGTGGGGCTACTATTGATGTTGTTAGGTGGTAACCACAGTGTAACCATGATCCTGCATTTTATTCATACGTTTAAAAACATTCAATTTAAAATAATTACTAAAATAACTAGATCAGAGAGGCACTAAATGAACATTAATTCATTATTATTGTTAATTATAATTAATACATCTTTTGTTTATAATAATTAATTATAACTAACAATTATAATGTGCTAATACTCATTTTGTATTAAATTTTGTGTCTTCGTAATTTTTTTGTTATTAAAAAATTGTAAGAAGACTGATAGTTGATCAAATACATAAGCCCCAAGAATACCTAATACACTATTTAGTTCAAGGGCCAAGAAAAAAAAAAGGATTTAATATATATATTAAATTCTAAAATTAAAACTCTCGAGCACTTTCATTTTCAGTTCGCTTTGGGTCATCAAGACATCTGCTTCTTGTCCCTGTGGTAGAAAAAAGACTTCCGACGAATAATGTATAAAACGTCTTAGTAGAGCACATAATTTGTACCCAATACCAATTGTATTGCACCCTAGCAATGATCCAGAAAAATATCTCGAACGAATATAAGAAACGTTAAGTTTCCCCATCACATCAAGATTTTAGTATTCTGATTTCATCTGACGATGAAGAGAAACGGCACGTAGCTAGATGGCACACACAGCATTTCTACAGGATTTATGATAGTGAAAGAAATTCTACAGAACAGGACACAACTGAAAGTGACATTATTCATCGATTCGTCGTGGGGTTGGATTATTATGATTGGACAGAAACATACAATGCCCATCTTAGTATTGTTTGTCCCTAGGTCGCAAAAGGGTGAAGCAAGGAGATACGTGCCGACGTTCCAATCGACCATGAAGGTAATTTTAAACACAAATTTATATGTTGTATTATTATAGTTTAATTGTATATTTTTATTTTTTTATAAATATGATCTTAGTTAATAATGTAAATAATAAATATATATCTACTTATTATGATAATACAATATAAATTTCCCCATAAAAAACTCGGCCTCGTCCACGTAACAAAACTCAATCTATTAAAGTGCAACACGAAAAAGTATATAGACGACTATAAGAAAAACACTTCCAATGTACTTAAAAATAGGGGTTAGAGAGAAGGGGGAAAATATATATATATACACAGAGGTCAGGCAGCGGTCCAGGTTACGGATGTGCAAAAAAAAAAAAAGATTACTTTTAGAAAAAAAAAAAGAATTAAATTTCTCATTAAAAATAATTAGATGTGCAACACAATTACTTCGAAAGAGCAATAAGAACATTTCGAAAGTGTAACATGATAAAAAATTTAATAGCACCTTTTACACATTCGAAGTAAGCATGCTGCATAATTAAAACAGTTTTGTTGCACCTTCAACCATTTTTAACGAAAATTTTGATTTTTCTTTTTTAAAAAATAATTTCATAAGACATATGACATCATGTCAAGTGCAATTTTGACCATGCCAAAAAGCATTTGAATTTACTGGGAATAAAAAAACATTTGATTTAAAAAAATAATAATAATAATAAAATAATTTCTTAACAAAGATGGCATCATGTCGTCTGCAATTTTAACCGTATCAAAAAGCTCTGTCCGTGTGCCCGGACTCTAGAGGCAAAGACTCTACGAAGGCACGCAGCAAATTACAGCTTAACCCTCGTATGCTTTGGTGCCTTTCGTTGTAGTCAGCAGGCACACCATGATCATGATCAATCAAAAATTGGGAAACCGGCTGTACGGTAACAAAATGACAATTCATGCTGATACCATAATATCCGCTTGGCGATTAGAATAGAATTAAATCTGTCGAGATCAGAATAGAATTGAAGATTGACAGAAAAGCAAGAAATAGTTTCACTCTCATGTGGGGGTAGCTCAACCGGTGGAGCAATGTTTCTCCGTGGGGAGGGGTGTTGTGCATATTTTCAATTTGAGAAATGATGAGAACGAGGAAAAATGGGGGGCAAAGGCGTCGATTGATTCAAGTTTGAGGGTTGACTTGGGGGTCAAATGAGGCGGGCAACATGTGACTGAGAAATCCAGAATTATAAACTCAAACAATCCTCCCTTTCTGGTTTGCCCAGAGAGATATTCTCTAGTTACGTACGCCTTAACAGAGCAGAATTCAGAAGCCGAACCGGTTCGACCTAATAAAGTTTTCATTTCTGTTGTGCATTTTCTTTTAAAAATGTGCATGTCTGACACAAAGTCTTCCATAAAGCAGACCCACCGACTAGAGCTATCCTTTTTCCTCAGTCCAACGGCCAAAAAGCAAAGAGAAGAAGAAAAGGACAGAGTGTGTGTGTGTGAAAGTAGATAACTGTGAACTCTATAGTAATTTAATTTGAATGAAAAGTAGGAATGGTTATGCTTTTGTTGATGTTACCTTTGGATTTGAGAACAAAAAGGGCACCAGCATCAAGCTCTTTCTGACCATTTTGAGCTTCTGTTTGTGGAACCTCCTTTGCACTCTCTCCGCCATCTGCTGCCATTGCTCTCATCTCTCTCTCTCTCTCTCTCTCCCTCTCCCTCTCTCCCTCGCTCCTCCCCCAAGGAAGAAGAAAAGGGAAGAAAGCGGAGAGCAAAAGAGCAATTAGATGATTAGGAACTTGAAATATGAATATCTAAAAGAAGGAAATAAATATCCCAATACGCCTATGGGGGGCCTCTGCAGTATCCATCGTGGTTGAATTGCTGATATACCCATTTTCTTGGTCTTTGATTCACACAGCCAAGGACACGTGGCCACTTAAACAAGATAAGTAAGTAAATAACAAACCTACCCATTGACACCCAGAGATTGCTTTTTGATCTATTAAAAAGATTCTTAGGTTTTTACCAAATTTAAAAAAAAAAAAACAAGAAGAAGAAGAAGAAGATTCCCAGGTGTATTCATACAGGGTCAACTTCAATAAACAGGTAAAATCATAAAATTTTATGAGATGGAAGATAACTCTGGCCATGGAAATATCAAAATCTTTTCGTTCGTGGGTTTCATTCAGGAATATTCATAATCATCCGAGATAAAAGTTTGGTAGTAAATCAAAGTATTTTCATGCACATGATGACCCTAATTTGAATTCTCGTATCTGTGCTCTTCCACAACAAAAAAAAGTTTAAAGAGTGCTTATTTTAGGTGAGAAAAATTGTAATATGGTGTATGAATTTTAAATTTACTATTAATAGTGATGGCGAGTCTGTTATATAAATTACAAATTAGGCATATTTATATGTATCACTCAATTACATATCGAATTTCATTTATTACAGTCAACTATTACTAATGTATTTTGTTTTTTTTTTTTTTTTTAACATGCCACAAAATTGCCGAAGGTTGGGACTGGAAAAAGATATTATTTTCTTTTACACCTAAAACATCGGCTAATGTAGGAAGAAATTAATGCTAGATAGGAGGCCGTGGATTCGCCAAATTTGACCAGCATGAGGTAGTTGAAAAATACTACAAGAGGTTTCTCCAATCTCGTTCCAGTGAGGTAACGTGAACGTGGGATATAAATGAATCGGTTCATTAAATAAAAGTCTGGATTTAGTTTGATAACAACTCATTTAAAATTTGCTATAAAAGTTTATTTAATAAATAAATTAAATTTAAATAAAAATAGACTTAATTTATTAAAATTTAAATAAAAATAGACCCAATTCATTAAAATTTAAATAAAAATAGACCCAATTCATTAAAATTTATAAAAAATTTATTTAAAAATTATTTAGTACTCATCTTAAATTTATTTAATATGTTATTAAAAATATTTAAAAAACTTGTTTAAGTTATAAAATAATTTTGTAATGATGATAAAATTGTATATATTTGACTTTTTATAAATTTTTTAAACATAAATATCTTGTGTACTAAGATATTTTATTATATTTATAATTATACATTAAAAATAAACATTTTTTTAATCAACTAATTTTTTTTCATCAATTTAATTTTATTTAAAAAAACTCAATTTTATAATTGTAATTATTTTTATTAATACTGTAATATTAAATAATTTGTTTACGCAAAGCTCGAGACTGTGAGGAGCAAAATCATCCCCCTGACCCCACCTGGTATTGTAAATATATATATGCGTAAATGAGAAGAAGTTCTGTCGTTTTGTGAGGCGAGAAGTGTTGTTTTGTCTTTGCTCAAGTCTTGCGTTCGATACCCAATTCACTGGGAACCTATGCGTGATCTGGTGTGAATAACACACAGAATGCACAGCCAAAAATGGCCGCCGGTTTTTATTATACAAGACTCCATCGACAGGGCACATCGAGATGAGCCAATAGATTGGAGATGTGATGAATGTGGTTTGTTTTTTTAGGGGGGGGCGCCGCGGCGGCGGCGGCGGCGGCGGCGGTGGCGGCGGTGGCGGTGGCGGCGGGGGTGTTGACCACATTGTTATCAAATTGGGTTTGGATCGACCGGTCTGACTGGTTGTTTGATGAATCGATTACTGGATCATGTCAGATTTGGTCAAAAAAAAAAAAAACTAATTGGATATTTGAACCAGGAAAACTCAGTTGATCTGGTCACTTTTTTTTTTTCTTTTTTTTGACCCAAACGATTCGTCAACCCAATCCAACTAGGTTAAATTGACTTTTAATTAAAATAGTGTGATTTACAAAGTTACAGTGAGACCCTTGTTGTTTTGCAAACCAACCAATTGTGGCGTATTCTATTTCAAATTTGATATTATTATGTTGTATTAATTACATTAATTAATATTCCAAATTTAATCCTATATACCTATTTGTTGAATGAATGTTCAATCATTGGTCCATCTAATCAATTTCTAGTATTTTAATTACATTAATTTATGGTTTAAATTAATATTAAATATATTTATATATGTTATTTGACTCTTTTGATTTTCTTTTTTTTTATCTTGTCTTATTAATATGCATAATAATATTTGTTTAAAGTCTCTAAATGAAGTAGTTTAATATTTTTAAATATATCATTTTTAGTATGTAATATTAATATTTGAAACATTTCCAAAAAGATAACAAATTTAGAGTTTTGGTTGTACTCTTTCGTTGCTTACTCAAAAGTTGTAAGAAGAAAAGAGAAAAATTAGAAACAAGTAATGTACATATAATTAGATTAATATCAATTATTAAATAATATTTAGTGGTACCATGTAGCAGTTCCAGCTATAGGCAGGCGTGTAATTACACGGAATTATAACTGAGCTCCCATCTTGATTTGTGTACTTTTCTTTAGATGAAACATATTTTCAAACAAAATAAAAAATCAGACGAAAAGAAAATATGTTCTTATGACTATTTGGTGGGAACCTGCACTCCAAAGCACTCTAAATAAAAAAGGAAGAAGAAAAAAAAAAGAAAAAGAGGAAAGAGCTTCTTTAAGCATATTTATTTATGTCTAGATCTATATATAAGTATATATTTTCAAAATTAAAAAAAATTTTGAGTATTATTTATATAATAATTTCTCATAAATTTACAAATTAAAGATATTAAAATATATCATAATTATAGAGATTTGATTACAATCAAAATAGTATTATATAAATATCAATCAATTTTATATATTAATTTACATTATTATTTTACTTTCTCTTAACTAAATTATTTAATTTTATATATTAATTTTTTTTAACCAAATAGTTTTTCTTCAAGTTTAGTATCTATAGTTAATTATACTAATATTATTAATTTGGTTATAATCGACATGTAACAATAATTTTTTTTATCTTTTAATTGATCACTCAATTTTAATTTTATTTAATTTTTTAAAAATATATTTAAATTTAAAAATTCTTAAATCAATTAAATATTATAGTTAATAACTAAATTAATTTCAATTTTACTTAATTACTAAAAAAAGAGACAAACTTAAACGAAAAAGATTTTTTTCTTAGTACTTTTATTTTGTTTAATCAAATTTCATTCATATGAATTAAAAACTTATTTGTGTAATTTAATTACTAAGGCAAATATCATTATTATTATTTTTTTATTAAGACTCAGACTTATCGAGCTTTTAATTTAAAAATACTAAGTTAACACCTGCGTGAAAATAGGCATTTTGAACAAAAAAGTAGTTACAATCAAATTTATATTAATTGATTTATATAATATTATTTTAATTATAATTAAATTTTTATAATTATAGTGTATTTGGATATTTTTAATTATAGTATAAATATAGATTTTCTCATCAATTTGTTAATGCCCTAATCATCGAAGTCGATGTTTTAATGCCAAATTTTATGGATATCCTTATAGGGAACCAGTTAGTATGATGTTGCTGTTTAATCTATATATATATATATATATATATATATATACATGTCATGTATTCCGTTTAAATAACAAAGATTATCAAAGAAGACATGTTACATGATGATGACGATGGTATATTAAGTGGTCTGAATTATTAGAAAAAATAAAAAATAAAAATAAAAGAGAGAGAGAGAGAGGAGAGGAAAGAGGGCCGTTGCAATTGTGTTGCATCCGGTGGCTTCCAGTTGGCTTAGGTATTGAAAATTCTGGAGTTCCGTTTAGACCCGAAAGTTATACAGAATGTTTGAGCTTTTATTATAAAATATAAGGTTGGCTCCGTAATCGGATTTATAGTTCACACGGCAAATATTATATATAGGGTCACGTGCAGTTTGGCTTTCTCTGTCAATTGACTTTTTATGTGAGTATCGTACTGTTTGGCCTGTAAAAAGCCATGTGTATTTTGTTTCAATCATTTCCGTGGTTAAGTAAAGATTTGAAACAATTTTGTGAACTATTCTAGGAATGCCATTTAAAGGGATATTATGGTAATTTAAAAATAATTACAGTATTTTAAATTATGTGATATCAATGATTACAAAAAAAATATATATTAAAATATAGTCATTGAATTATAAATGACATATAAAAAGTGTGATTATTTTTTTCAAATAAATTACTTTGTCATACAAAAAATTATTTATTTTAACAAATTAATTAAAATAAAATATTAAATTAGATGTTAAAATTAAATTTTATTATACTTATAGGTACAAAAATTTTGAATTTTAATATTTCATTTATTCTATTTATTATTAAATATATATAAATTTAATGTATGTAATGATTCCTCTATATACATAGAAAGATTTAAATTTATATTTTGTAATGGTTCATTATTTCATGACATTAATATATTTATATTTTTTTATTAATGCAATTGTTACTATTATTTTTTATAATGATTTTATCTATATTCTAGTATTATTTGGTAACAATTTTATAACTTGAAAACATAAAAAAGTTCTTTTGACTTTAGGGTATATCCTCTTTTGTCAATTAACCATTTATTCCCACAAATCAAATACATCAACTAAAAAAGTTACTTTTGGCAAGTGGGAGCGATTCAATCACTTGATCTTGATAATCATTAATTTTGATATTATTATAAGCATTAGAGACATTAATACTAGTAAAAATAAAACTAAAGATTTTGTAAAAGTTATTGAGAAATAATTTGTAAAATCTAATAAGACAACAACTAGCACCTCTATAAAGAAACTTTCAAGAAAAAATTTTAATAGTTCTGAAAATGCGTATGAGTGCATTATGTAAATGAAAGACATTGCTACTTAACTTAAGTCCTTTAAAATTGACATATCTAAGACTATTTTGATACACTTTATCTTAAATTTACGCCATTCAAGATATTTTATAACATATATAAGGAAAAATGATCAATCAATGAGCTTATGATCATTTGTATTCAATAAAAGGAAAGAATGAAGTATGAGAATATAAACAATGCTTATCTTATGACTAAAAAGAAGACAAAATGCGAAAAAGTTAAAGGTGCTCCATATTGGAAGAAAGAAGCAAATGTGCCAATGAAGAAAATTGACAATACAAATGTATGCTTTTTTTTTTTTTGCAAGAAATATAGACACATGAAAAAGGCTTACCTTAAGTACAAGGCATGGTTGGAAAAGAAAGGTACGCCCTTATCTTTAGTATATCATCAATCTTTTTTTATTGATACTCCAAAAAATATGTGGTGGATTGATTATGGGATTATAATTCATATTGTTAATACTAAGTAGGTTTTCTAAAGCTAAATAAGCCAAAGGAAACTAAGACATATATTCAGAGAATGAGATGTGTTCTTATGTTAAGACTATAGGGACTTATTGTTAGTCTTAAAATCTAGATTTGTTTAAGACCTTCAAAACACCTTTTATGTTCCATCATTCTCTAGGAATTTTGTTTTTATTTCCAAATTAACTCATTATGGCTATTAGTTTGTTTTTTTGAACAACAATTTTCATATTTTGCCTAATAAAATTACAATTAGTTTTGATCATTTGGTTAATGGTTTATACAAATTTAATTTAGACCTTACTAAAAAATGCAATACTACATTTCATGACATTATTGGTAGAAAAAGATGTATTATTAATAAGCAATCTTTTCAATTATGGCATAAAAGCTTATATTACATCTCTTTTGAAAGAATAAAGAGATTTGTAAATGATAAAGTTTTAATAACTTTTACCTTCATTGATTTTGGTACCTTTATAAATTGTATAAAGGATAAATTAACTGACAAAAACATTAAAGGTGTCACAAAAAGTTCACAGATTTTTGAGATTGTGTACACTGAAATCTATGGACTATTATTTATTTCTTATTTTCATGGTCAAAGATATTTTATCTCATTCATTGATAACTATACAAGATTTATGTATCTCTACTTGTCATTTGATAAATTTGAAGTATTTGATGCTTTTAAAATATACAAGGCTGAAGTAAATAAAGAGAAATGAAAAGGGATCAAAATTGTTAGATCTGATAGGGATAGAAAATATTTAGGAGGTATGCACAGATATAAGACAAATGAAAGGTTCATTTGTTAAATTCCTTAAAGTAGAGAGTATTATTACACCATATATCACACTTAGAACACCTTAACAAAATGATGCAATTGAACAAAGAAACCAAACACTTATGGATATGAAAAGGGGTTTGATCAGTAATTTTAATCTCTTATTAAGTTTACAGAGTAAAACCTTAAAAACTGCAATGTATGACTTAAAGAGGGTTCCATCGAAGACTGCTCCTAAAACTCCATTTGAGTTATGGAACAAATTAAAACCAAATCTAAGGCATATGCATGTATAAGGTTATCTTATTAAAGTAAGAACCTATAGTCCTTAATTAAAGAAATTAAATCTAAAGCCAATTGATTGGTCTTTCATAGGTTATGCCATGAAATTCAAGCGATTTAAATTTTACTATCCTTCAAATACACTTGTTAAAGCCATGAATACAAAATTTCTTAAGGATTTTGAGTTTAGTAAAAGTGGGTTTCCTTGGTATGTGTAATTTTAGGAAAGTAGAGACTCAACTAAAACCCCTATAAACTCTAGAGACTTGATTAGTGTTCAAGGAAATTCACTTGGTAATGTTAAAGAACAGCAAATTCAAGATTAAGTACCTAATATAATACAAACAAATATAAATACTGTGGTACCTAAACTATATGAAAATCCACAAAATGAATGACTCTAGAGATTCTAAAGAATAAAAAGACTTGCAATTTCTGATGACTAAATTGTATACTTGCAAGAGATTGATGTCAATTATAAAGATGATCATTAGACATTTTAATAAACTATGGAAAATAAGACTCTTAATTATGGCATAATGCTATGAAAGAATAAATGGAATTTATGACTAAAAATCAAGTTCAGGACCTCATTAAATTACCAAAAGAAGCTATAGTTATTGGCTAAAAATGGGTTTATAAAATCAAAATAAGCTCATTTGGTAATATTGAGAGATATAAGGTTAGATTTAAGGCCAAAGGTTTTACTCAAAAGAAAGATATTAATTATTATGATACCTTCTCTCTAATCTCAAAAAAGGATTCATTCAAAGTTATCATACCCTCAATAGTTCATTTTAATTTAGAATTGTATCAGATGGATGTAAAAAGGTATATATGAGCCAACTTGAAGGTTTCATTATAGATAAAAGGAGTCACTTTGTATGCAAACTTAAAAAACTTATATACAGGCTTAAACAAGCATCCTGACATGGTATATAAAATTCCATAATATCATTATCTCATATAACTTAAAGAAAAATATTATAAATTAGTGTATATACCTTATAGTCAGTAGGAGTAAGTATATTTTTTAATCCCATATATAAATAATATTTTACTTACATGTAATAATTTAAAGTTGCTATATGAGACTAAGAAATTCATAAAGATAAATCCTAACCAAGAACCATCTCAGAAGGCCTACATTTAAATAGTTTTAGAGAGATTTAAGATAGGAAGTTATTTTTCCATTATAGCACCAATATTTAAAAGAGATAAATTAAGTCTTGCATAATGTCCACAAAATAACATACCATATGCATCAATAATTTGTTGCCTTATATATGTGCAGATGTATACTAGACTTGACATTACATTTGTAGTAGAAATATTAAAGAGATACTAAATTAATCCTGAGTAAGAATATTGAAAAGTTACCAAAAAGGGTATCTACAAAAAACCAAAAACTACAAATCACATACAGACATATCCATTATTGAAAGGTGGTTAAGTATTTGGATGTTGACTTCGCTACTTGTGTAAATGGTGGAAAATCTTTTATTAGATACATTTTTATACTTATTAAAGGTGGTGTTGTTTATTAGAGAAGTATTAAGTAAATCATTATTAGTTTTTCCATTATAAAGGTGAAATTCATTTCATAGGTTTTATGGTTAAAGAATTTTATCACAGAATAAAAATTATGGATTTTATTTTTAGACCATTAAAGATATATCGTAATAATTTAATTACAATGTTCTTTTAAGAGAACAATAATAGTGAAAATCGAAATAATTATATCAATATAGAGTATTTGGTTAGTAAAGATCATATTAAAGAGAAAGTAATTGTAATAAAATATATTGGTACTTAACTTATGATTGTTGGTCTTATAACCAAAAAATTATCGATTAAATTATAAAAGAATTGTGTTAAGCATATAGGACTTGTTAGTTTTTCTTAAATTTTGTTTCAAACTATGTTCTCTAATGTTTTGGTATTTTTGAGACCTTATCGACATTTGCAAATAAAAACTTATTGGGTTTATATAAAGATTATTTGTATAAAGTTTATTTAGGATCTGAATAAATTAAGGCTTAAATATTTCTATTCAATAAATTATGTCTCAATAAAGTAATTGGTTAGAAGTTTATTAAAATTGTGATACATTGAAGTAAATGTTTCTACATGTGTTGCATAACCATTATGATCCATGTATAGAGATTTTCAATTAAGCAAACTTCAGCTTAAGAATAGCTTTTATAAATAATGTAAGTTATGACCCTAAATAAGTATATTACTTATTTAGAATCATGTGGGTTAAGTAGGCGAACGTTAAAATTATCCATAAGATAACTTACATGATTAGAGATAAATATTAATTATTTAATTTCTTATAGTAATAATTAAAAAGATAACTACCTACTTATTTATATCCCTTAAAGTTAATTAGTTTGAATTTAAACTAATTACATTCAGTTACCTTGATGAAAGGAAGTAGGATTAAGATTAATAACTAATTGGGTATTTAGCCTAGCCTATAAAAGAAAAGTATGTGAATCATCAATATATAATTATAAAAAAGCATCATGTTATAGACTTAATAACTTTGTCAATCAAAATAAAATTATTTATTCAATCTATTGTTGTAGGTTTATAATTTGCTATTTAATATGGCTTGAGGTATATATTCTACTCAAATTTAATTATGGCTTACAATAATTATATTTTTACATTCTACTCTTGTAATGATCAAAACTATAATGTTGGTCACAATTGTAAGTAAAATTACATGTTAGCTCTTTAATTGAAAATTTAGAATTAGCTAATAGTTTTCTTGTTATACAAACAAAACTTTTTTTGGATATCGTAACTTAAAATTTTTTACTTTTTCTAAAGTCTCTCCTTTTTGTTGCCTGCAAATTTGAATTTTTGGCTAAATTTAGATAATTCACTAATGTTATTTGATCATTTAGAAAAATTTTTGAGTAAGTGAAACTTACTAAACCATTCAGTATATGTTGGTTTTGTTATAAACTAGTATGCATAATGTCATTATAAGTGTGAAGATGTCCAAATATTTTAGTGGTCTAAAAGTAATGAATTTTGGATAAAGAAAAGGAGAAAAAGTGTTACTTTTTCCTTGTTTTAATTAGAGAAGAAAGTGAGAACAAAAAACACCAAATTTATGTGGTTTGACAATGTCAATATATTTTAGATTAACCTTCTATGATTTAATAGGTCCTTCTTAACCCAAACAAAAAGCACTAGTATGTTGTTAAATGGAAACTCAAGTATCTTATAGGTACCTCTTTCGTACTCGCAACAAAAATGAAAGAGTATGGATGACAAATTGTAATAAATAAGAGTATCCAAACATTGTTAAGGATTAGAATTAAACAATGTTTATGAATAAGAAATGTAAGGATATATATTGTTTTAATGCACCAAAGATCAATGCTTGTTGAACTCTAATTGTCAAGGATGCAAACACACTTTAAACATTTATGTTAAGGGATGCAATGTGTTTTTTTCTAGGAATTAAGTTGTGGAGATATGTCTTTTTTTCTAATAATTGTTATGACTTGTCTTAATTAAGTATGTTGTAAGCCATATTTGGGAACTAGCCTATTCTCTTCCTGCCAAGCCATATTCATATGCACATAATTTTCTTATGTGACCTAGAAGCTTCAAAAACTTCCACTCATAAATTCTTTATTTCTTGCCTATAACACTTAGAAGTTATATATCTTTTTTGCCATTAGGATTTATAGGCTTTAGATTGAAATTGCATCCTATAGTTTAAACAAATGATAGTTTGGTTAATGATCAATTTGTAATAATCAAAAAATAATTTCCTTGTAATTTGAGGGGATTTAAATTCTTGTAATTAACTTATTTGTACCAATTATTCCATTTCTTAATTACTTTGTCATAGTTATTAACTAAATACTTGTAAGTTTTTTTTTTAATAAATTAAGACTTTTAATAATTGATTTCATTACAGATATAAAATTTTGAATTGAGAGAGAGAGAGAGAGAGAGTAAATTTTCTCAATTGTTTTATTGTTCAATTTTTTAATTTATTTAGCCTTTATGAATATGTATTAAAATCATGTTTACTAGTAAAATTTACATAATATGTTAACTATTTGATATCGTGGTTAAGATTATTGATGTTAATTCCATTTAGTCCTTTAAATTAAGTTTATTATATGTGTTTTTAACCTTGCAACTTGTTTTATATATGTATTATCTAGTTTTGTTTTGTCTTTTAATCCTTGAAAACATAGAATTTGAACTTTGAAAAATTTTGATTGTCCCAACATTAGCGATTCACTAAAACTAACCACTTTAGGTATTTTCTTTGTTGGTTTTATTTTATTATGTTTCTTTACTAGTTTACACGTTTAAATGCATACTACTTAGTCTTATTTACATGGTGATAATTATATGTAAGAAATTTTTTTTTTTTTTAATGTATAGTATCAAATTTAGTCATCCTTTGTACACTTTCTTGTGTTGGATATTTATGAAATGATTATTCTTTCTTTTACTATAATTTGTATGCAACAAGATGAAGATTTTTGTTAGACATTTCTCTTAATTCATTTAAAACATAGAAACTTAAAAACATTCAAATTTTTACTAATCTACCTAATTGTTTCTTTTCCTTTCTTCTATGTTTGTGTGATGGATCACAAATTAGAATTGGGTGTATTTAAATACATGGGTTAATGAGTATGTTACTGAGTTTAAATATTTCTTAGATAGGGCATTTGCTAAATCTTATTGGTAATGGAAAGTAGATTTTGCAACACAAGTTTAAATGATCAGAGTTCTTAGATCTTTAAATCAAGGATATAATTGGACTTGAATATGCATAACACTTTAATTATTTCATTAAGAAAACTAGCTTATATATGAGTTGGAAAAACTTACATCATTACAACCATGCTTCAGTAAAGTATGTATATAACTCATCTATGTAACCAAAGTTTTTCTAATAACAAGTTTGACTCTTAAACTTCTAACCATGCAAGCTTGCTTGCTAGAATCACATAAACAAAAACCAAAGCATATGACACAAGAGATTAAGCTAAGTAGGCTAAGTGACACTTGTAAGCTTAATGACATTCTAAAGACTTTATATTAACAACGATATTTTGAAAATGAGAGGGAACAAAAGCTTCAAAACCTTCTACTTTAATCTTGTTTTATAAAAAAAAATTGCAACACTGGTATGGCTTTTTGAGATCTCTCCTTGTTGTAATTTCTTTGTATTCCTAAATCAATTCTTAACGTCTAAAATTTGCTTTTCAACAATCTTTTTGTTGAGATATCAACTAATTGCTTATATGAAATACCAAAACTAGATTTATCTTATTATTTTTTTTAGCTTCTCAAATAACATAAAGCTTTATCTTGAAGTGCTTGGTTCTTACATATAGCACTCGATTTTTTGAATTTGTAATGACGAATTAGTTATCACAAAAAATCTATAGAGGACCAGCTAGTTCTCGTTGTGGATCAGTAAGCATTTTTTTAAGTGAAATGGCTTAATTCATAGTTGTAGCAATAGTTATATGTTTTGCCTTAACAATTAATTAAGCAATTATTGAATGCTTCTTTAAACTCCAACTAAAAGTTCTTGATCCTAATATAAAGATATATCTAGAAGTGTTCTTCATATCATCCTCTGAATCAATCCACTCATTTCAATGACTATAATTAAGTTTAGTTCCTTTTCCTTAAACATTATTCCATAACTAGCAATCCTTTTAACATATTTGAGCACCCTCTTGGAAGTTTTGAAATGAGTTTCACTTGGATCACACATAAACCTAAACAATAGGCTTGTTGCATACATGATACTTGGTCTTAAGGCTAACAAGTACAACAAACACCTAATTAAATTCCTAAATTTGTTAAGATTAGCCTTGTCATCTACCTCTTCCTTTTAAGGTTTCTAACCAATTGTAAAAGGTGCATTGCAAATTTTGCATTCTTTCATTTAAAACTTCCTTAGCACATCTTTTGCATACATTCCTTAGCTCACAAAAATTCCTTACTTGGATTACTACACTTCTAAGCCAAGGAAAAAGTCATTTCTCCCAAATCTATCAACAAATTATTGTAAATTGTTAATTTGAACTATTAAATCATCTGTAAATTACTTTCAACAACTAGTAAGTCATTTACCTAGAGTGAAACTATCAATATATCACTTCTTTCTATTTTCACATATATGTTAGCCTTATTCTTACTTTTATTAAAAGAAAGATTTAACAAATGATCATTGATTTTACTATACCAAACTCTTAGAGGCTGTTATATAAATCTTTCTTCAACAGGCACCCCTTGTTCTCTTATCCTGATTTTTAAAAACTTTTAAGTTCTACAAACACCTTTTCTTTCAGCAAACCATTTGAAAAGGCAAATAAACAAACCAATTTTTTTGTGTAACAAGAGCTAAAAGCAACTTGATTTTATTGAGTTTAACTATTAAAACAAAAGTACATAATTTATACTATATTGCTAGGAGTAGCTCCTTATTACAAGCTTAGCCTTTACCTTATTCATTAAACCAGATTTAGCTTTATTCTAAAAACTCATTTAAAACTAACAAGCTTTTTGTCTTTTAGTCTATCAACTAACTCTCATGTTTCATTTTTTCTTTATGGTAAAGATCTTTCCTTGCATTACTTTATTTCAACTAAGATTGAATGAAGCTTTAGTGTAGTTTATTGGATCAAATTCTACAACAAGACTTTTTTCATAGACATTAAAAAAATGCCTTATCCATCTTACTAGTATGTCTTTATCAAACTCACTATTTAAAGAGTAAGGTTTTTTATTATGTTGTTGTTAAGATTAAATAAGTTAAACTTAAGATAACTCAATCTTAACTTTGTCCTAGTTTCAGGATTTTTCTTCTAAGAATCTTATATTTTCACTTATAGAAATTTTTCTAGATTAAAGGACTGTATAACCTATAATTTCCTACAATGTTTATGTATCTTACAAACATATTGACTTCAGATTTAAAATCTAACTTGTCTCCCTTCCTTTCCCATACAAATAAGTAACAAATGCTATAAAACACCTTAAGGTGTAGAGTGAAGATTTTTGTTTTAAACTAAACTTTATGAAGTTACACAATTATAGTTAAAACTTTTTCCTATTGTTTCTTTGGCATTCCTTTTCTAAAGAATAAATTCCTAGACATCTCTATAATAGTCCTTTTTTTTTTCCTCTCACTCACCTTATTTTGTTAAGGTGTATAAGTGTTATGAATTTTTACTAAATGCTAGCAATTAGGTAAATTTGTTTAAAGGAGTCTGAAAAATACTTTGATCCATTATCTAATTCGATTCCTTTGATTTTAAGATCTGATTAATTCTCAATCTAAGTTTTGAAATCTTAAAAGGCTTTTGCATTGTCACACTTCAGCTTTAAAAGAAAGATCCATTAGAACTTGGTATAACTATCAATGAAAGTTAATATATATTTGCTTCTATTAAGTGATTATATGCTCATAAGACCATTGATATCATAATGTTGTTTTTCTTTAACTTTTCATGATTTATTTGCAAGGAAAGGTAATTTGGTATGCTTGCCTTATTGACATGTATCATAAATAACGTTCTTTTCTACAATTTCAAGTAAATTAAAACCATTTGTTTCTTATAAAGGTTCTATATGATGGCATAGTGAATATATCCTAGTATTTTATGTTATAGAATTGACTCACTTAAGAAAACTAGTATTGTCATATTTTCAATTTGCTTTAGATCTAGGTGAAAGCTCTTCCCTTTCATAAGAGCAATAAAGAGATCCATTCCAAGAACATAAAAAATACAACATAAATTATTTTTGAATTCCAAAAAGCAACATTTTTTTTACAGTTGACCAACATTAAGGAGATTTTGATTAATGGCAAGAACATACACACATCAAAAATAAGTTTAATGCTTGATTGTGCATGTACTGCAACAACTCCTTTCCCTTTAACTTGAATATAGTCACCATTGTCAAATTTTACTTTGATATAAATGACTGGTCAAGTTTTATAAAGACCATTAGATTTGCAGACATATGGTTTGTATAATCATTGTTACCTAATTATGCCTATTGCTAATTTTATTGATTATGGTGCTGATTCTTTTTCTTCAGAAAAGCCATTTCTCTTTGCCCTTTCTAATTGCAACTTTTGCATACTATATGAAGTCTCCATCAATAGTATTTAGGCATATGATTAAGCCTCTTGTAGTGCTCATATAATGTATACCTTCCTTCTTTTGCAATTTTCTAGCTTGCTTTTTCTTCTTTTATTGTGATTTTTCTAGGTGCTTAGTTAGGAAAACACCCTCAGTAGTCTCCTTATGTCTCATTAATCTCCTTTGCTCCTAAAATTGTAGTGCACTAATAAGTTCAACAAGCTTTATTCGAGAAAAATCCTTTGAATACTTAAGAGAGGATATCTTAATCTCAAATCTTTCGGGTACACTAATAAGGACCTTTTAGACTATCTTATGTTAGGATAATCTTATTCCAAAAATTTTAATTTAATTAACTAGCTTTATGAGTATGTCATTATATAGTCTTTTGAGTCTTATACTCTTTCATTTTAAGTAGTTGAAACTCTTTTCTAAGCTTTATAAGTTGCATTGTTTTTGTTTTCTCACTTCCATCATATTCTTCTTTCAATTTCTCCTATGCTTCTTGTGTTCTTTTACAGGCTATAATTCTTTTAAAAATGAGCTTTGTCATAACTAAATGGATGAAAGTATGAACTTTAAACTAGTTGGACACTTACTATGGTTCCTTATTTGTGCTCTTGTGGAATTTACAAAAAGTGGAGTATCTGTTCCTCCATTTTCTATTACTTCGCAAATATCAATAAGTTTTTATCGTAACAATCAATTAGATGTAGTTTTCTCCAAAAAATAGTTGGGTGGTGAAACTAGCAAGAAAGTAGCTGAGGCAATTCTTCGGAGACTAGTTCTTGTTTTTGTGCAGAGAAGAAACCTTGTCTAGATTTCACTCCCTTCACTCATCCCTTCAAGTACGAGTCTTTTCACATTGGATTTTGCTCTCCTTGAACATGCTAGGAATTATTACACCTCGCTTCTACTTTAGGCTGTGCCTCATCTCGGGTATTCTTGGGTTAAGACTTCATTAGTTGCTGTTAGGCCTTTTATTGGGAATCCATTCTTTTCTGTATCTCACAGGTCCACTAAAGAGCATGAAATGCCCAGATACCAGAGTTGTTGAGCAAAAGTTTGTACGGGCTTGGGTCCATTAGATGGCTAGAGCAATCTTTAGAGGCATAGGAGTAAGTAATATTTACTGGGCTTCGGACATATCTTTTTACTTAAAATTTAAAAATATTAAGTTATGAGATTTTATCATTTATATGTTATTTGTTCCAATGTGAGACCTGTTTTTTTAATCATTATTATTTGTTTCATTGTAAGCTAAACACTCGCTTTCCAACAGATCTGTTCCGGGAAAAGAGATCTGTTGTCCATGTGAAGCTTCTTGTCATCGATCCTGGTTTCGCCGAGGACATTGTTTATTACCATTTGACTGCAAGAGGGGTTATATATTATTTGTGGTACTGCCATGGGGAGGGCCCATCTCCAAATCTGAACGTGGATGATTCTCACGATGATATAGAACAAAACATGATCGACAACATAGATGGTTGCCACATGATGCCTTAGAGATGTAGCAAACGATCCTACGAGCAGTGAAGTAGCCTAAGTAGTCTGGCTCAAAAATTTCATTAAGTTAGTTGAGGAAAGGAAACAAGAGTAAATATCTGTGTTGCAAGAATTTTTCCAAGCTCTCTTTCACCATTACGTTTCACCTTATTAGGTTTAAGCCCCTTCGAGAATTGAAAGGATATATTCGACGGGCTTGATTTATTCGTTGTTTGAACTCATCTATAGATAAGTAGATATCTTAAATTTACTTTTGGAAGCATCCACGAGCTTTTTTCTTTTGTTTTTTGAAATTTTCAGAATCACAAAATGTTGCGGGATATATGAGTGTGAGCAATTCAATTAACTTGTGGGGGGGCTCGTGGCCTCCCAATTCATGGCACAGCCATCTTTGGTTCTGCACCATCATTGAACTTGCTGTGCAAGTCACGGCAAGTGGTGTGTTGATTGCAGGAGAGTAATTCTAAATTCGTAGCTATTGTTCCAAAATCAAGAGGACCATTTACAGAGACGCTGTGAGGTTAGTATTGTGCATCGTTCTCGTGAGTGGTGTTTGAAGATCATTCTCACTGTTGGTGCCCCCAACGCTACATGCCAGTAGATACCATACTGACAGGATGGGAAGGACTTATTCCTCTGCCTCCACGATGTAAGATCCTTTGATTATTTAGGCCTTTTGGAGCTAAAATCTCAACCGTTTCCTCTGGGTAGCAGCTATAGACGTATTTGTTCATAGGCCCAAAAAACTGGATGCTGGAGGCCCACTAAGCATGAATGTGGGCCGGAATTTAATTAAATTGAGGGAAATTTGTGAAGGAAATGTTTATTTAAGCAGCAATGTGAATTGCGTATTAAGTGTGCGTCTTTTTGTATTCCGAACATGTCTTTGACTTCCACCCACTTAATGCTTCGTGCACCATAGATCACGGTGAGTGTACTTTATTTATTTATTTATTTATTTATTAGACGTGGGAAGAAATTACAAATAAATAAATAATGAATTAATTAATGAATTAATTAATTAATTACCGGGGCGATTTAAAGGTGTCGTCTGCTTTGCGCGGCAATTTGCATTAACGATACCTAAAAGCAGCGTGAGTGGCAGACTGTCAATTTTTAATTAAGGAAAATCTCGGAAGATTTGAAAAGGTCAGTTTACTAGGAAACAGAAAACGTGGAGATCGTTGGAGATAACGAGGAACAGCGAGCTTAATAAGATCCAAGATTCGGCACTTGTGTCTCCGGCGGGGACAAATGTGGCGGATTAAAAGGGCCCCGACTTTCAAATGACTTGATGCAAAATAAAGCGAAAAGCGCTGGTAATGTGTACTCTGTAAGTCGTTTCTCAACCAGGAAAATATTGAAGGTGAAATAAGGCGGGAAAATGGGGAGGAAAGTGACGGGGAAAATATGGAAAACAACACTCCCAGCTTGAATTTTCAAAGAAAGACTAGGAATAGTTTGGGAATTTTAGCAGAATGCTTTCCACGTAAGGCAAATATTATCCTCGCCTCCATTCATAAATAAGTACGACATGTCGCATTCATATTTACTATTTTTATTTACTTGAACTCTGATTATTAAAATTAAGAGTTTAATTATTTCACTATTAAATTACCTAACATTAGCCTTGCTACTTCTTTGTCTTTTCTCTTTTTCTTTTTTTGGTTGAAGGAATTATAAAGGGAACATCCATTTTTTCGGATGTTGAAAGGAGCAACATCTTAATAAGCTCTTGAACACAAACGTACATCTGCAATGAATACACCGAAACGAACACTTAATTGTTTCTTTGTAATTTAGTTCGAATTTTTCATCGTAACTTTTTATCTGCTTTCCAAAAATACCAAAGTGGTGGAGTTGGATGTAATTGAATTGTTTTAATGCGTCAATATACTATTAAGCACAAAAAATTTAGACTATTCAAGTGTGGTTAGGATTTATGACATCTTAATTGCAAGGATTTTGACACTATCTCCAAAAAAAAAAAAAAATCAAGTGAAAAACTTAAAGTATTTGATAATATATAAAAATAGATTGCATATTATTATATTAAACTCTAATACTAAAGCTTGTTTAAATGACCAAAAAAAAAAACGCTTATTACTAAAACATCTTTTAACTTCTTATCTATCTATCTATCTATATATATATATATATATATATATATATAGTGTCTTATGCAATAATCCCGTCCAAGGTTTTCTCCACCAAACCCAAAGAAGAAAACTAGAAAGATAATTACCGCGTGCTATATATATATATATACAGATCTTAGATCTTCAGCATGATCAAATACCAAACCTGTTCCACCGACAGCTACAATCTTCTGGGGGTTAGTTTCGTAGTTTGTGTTTCGATCGTTTGTCACATCTGTAGTACATAGGTCGTTGGGAGCTGGCCTAGGTACGGAGGTTGGGGGAGTCTAATGTGAAAGCAGAAGCCGGTTCGGTGGCATCTTTTTGTTCTTTCATTTTCTTTCATTTTCCTAACCCAAGAGGGTAGTACTTGCTCTCACGCCTAGTCCACGACTCCCAGTCGTTTTACACATACGTGTGCCTCATCGAGAATTGTCAATTCCATTATCATCAAACCCGTTCCAAAACATCAATTCGAACCCCAAAAAATAATAATAATAATAATAATATTAATAAAGTTATTAAATTATTGTTGCAATAAATAGGTGAAGGATTAATTCAATTGAGTCAACTTTAAAATATATATTTATATTTTTTATATTTATTAAAAAACTAATTTTACATATATATTTCAACAATTTTATAGAGGGTGTCCCTGAACATATTTTTCTTAAAATTTTGTTTTAAGGATAGATACAGGACAGGAATATTTACTCACACACACACACAAAAAAAAAAAAAAAAACAAGAAAACAGAAAGAATAGATTTTGTAAATTCCAAAATCTCACCCGTAGGAACAAATATTAAAGATTAATGAATTAAAAAATGAACAAAGAAGAAGGAATATCCAAAAGGAGATACGAGGAACAAAATCACACCTGCGTCTCTCGCTCTCTCTCACACACCAAGAACAAGAAGCAGCCAAGGAAGTATAGCAACAGCACGCCGCTTGAAGCCGTCTATGCTGCCCCGCAACCTCGACCAGCTCCCCAAAACGACGACAAAGCGCACGGATCCGGGTCTACTGGATTGACGCTTTGCACGGGTCTTCAAAAACCCGGCCGGATCAACTAACTGAATTCTTCCCGTTCGCCTGTCCAAAATGGGGTTTTTACCAACCCAGAGCGGCTTAGTAACCGGTTTGCCAGGGCAATGGTCCGACCTGATGGGCCGACCCGGGTTTAATAACACTGGTCAATCGGATGGCCTGCCAGATTGAATAAATTCCCCAGCAGTCAACAGCGGCTTTGTCTGCATCGGCATTGCAAGTTGAAACATCTGCATGGCAAGACAGACCAATAAGTTTAGGAGAAACAATCACGCAGCTTTTTCGGCATTTAATGGCTTTAAATTAATATATTTATTGTCTAACTAAATGAAAAATGGTGAGCGAGTTCACGTTTTCGTGCACCTACTACAAGTATTATTGCCCTTTTTTTGTACCAGTACCTCCAGAATTCTCCAGAAAGGGAGGCCCAAGTCAAAAATTTGTGAAGTTCTCGTGAACAAAGCGCACAAAAGTGATATTTGATACTCTGTCAAGATCCAAAAGAAATTAAAGGAGCCAGGAAAAAGATATGGAAAAGAATTAGCTCCGTGTACACCACAAGCTTAAGAGTCATTTGGGAAATTAGTATTGTTCTCAATGATCCGCAGACCTTGACACCACCCTGTCATGGAACTTGTGATGAAAATTCTTTTGTGAACTTGATTTCCTACCAATTATCAAAAATAATATTTTGGACTAACCCACCATCCCAGCATTGAATTTCATTTGTCTAGATTCTTATTCTTTTCTTTTTTTTTTTTTTTTTGGTAAGCGTCATTTGTATAGATTGTTGTTTAGTTACTTATAATATTTAATTAACTATAGCAATCTAGGTTCCTGTTTAGTTTACTTGTTCGATATTATTGTTACTGTTTGGTGTTATTAATTACTAATTATTAATTATTATTGTTGATTATTAAAAAATTAATAAAATATTTAGTTAATTTTATACTTATACTTGTTGTTGTTGTTAAATAATAAAATAATTAATTTAGACATTTAGTGTGTATTAATATATCTTATTAATAAAATTATTTTTACTTTTATAAATAATATGAAGACTTTTCTTATATAATTTTAAATTTTTGTAAAAAAAGATATTAATATTAACAAAATAGTAAAGGAAAAATATTTTTGTGATTTTTTTTATAGATGATAATATTAATAAAAAATTTTAAAAATAATTTTTTTAAGAGTTGTAAAAATATAAAAAATATTGTATCCATATATATATATATATATATATATATATTCATAAAATAAAGATATATACTTAACCAACATAATAATTAAAAAAAAGTAATAACACAATATACACAAATTATTTGGATAATTTAATTTATGTAGGTTATTTTTAAACACTAGGAAGTGAAAAACATAAAAAAAAAAAGTACCTCTTAAATCCTTTTACATCAACTGCTGTTAAAAAACTATAGAAGAAAATCGGTAAATTTCAACAGTAATATCAAAAAAATAATTAGACACTTTTAGACCTGTTATTGATAGTTGACCAATAAATAACAGCACATAAAAGTTAAAACAAGCAACTTCTAGGCTTTCTATCCAAAACACCACTTCTCAATCGATTAGTTGATACTTGAATTTAATTGTTTGCCTTCCCTCACAAGGCTACTCAATACTAATGATTTGTAAAAATAAACCAATATTTAAATTGTTTGAGGGAGCATATAGGTTAACAAAAAGAAATAAAGTGCTTTTTTTTTTTCCGAGAAACAAGCATTAATGTTTTTTTTTGGGAGGGGGATCTTTTATAGATCAGTTTAACTGTGAATCGAAGCTAAATGCTTCTTTAGCAATTTCAATCCACACCCACTTACATCAGTGTGGTGCACTTGACAAGCAAAAAAGGCACTCTTCTTATTAACTGGACTAACCCTTGTCGCAATCAGCTATGATGTTTAACTCATGGTTTATCTTATAATTAAACTCAGCATCATCATCACAGAATGTTTTCAACATCCATTGTATAATGACTCGTGGTTCAACAATTTTAACAGTCTATGAGCATCTTCTTGCCCACAAGGGAGGGAAATTGAAGGCATGCAGAGGAAAAGACTCTTTTTTGGTTTGTGGGGAATAAAAATTAAATTTAAAATTTAAAATTAATAGTTCAAATGATTTTATTATTATGCCTTATAGTCAATAACATAAAAAAAAGATATTTATATGTATAAATATATTGCTGAAAATTGAAAGAAAGATTTAATTATTCTCTCTTTGTCATGTGAAAATGACGATTTTTTAAATTTATAAATTAAAAAAATAATTATTTTTATTTTCTTAAAAGAAGAAAAAAATTCTCAAAATTTTCTTTTTTTTGTCCTTTTGTTTTCTTTAAAAGGAAAAAAAAAACAATTATTAGTTTAAGAGTTTTTTTTTCATTAATCCATGCTTTCTTTTCCATTTTTTAAAATAAAAAAAAATCTCCTTTTCATTAAATTTTATTTATTTTTTTAAATAAAAATTATTCTTAAAATAAGATAATTAATGAGATCAATCATTTTTTAATGAAAATTAATTATTGATATACCTAGTCTCTTTTCACCTTTATAAATATGAAATCATGTTTTTAGAAGATCAATTTTATTCTTAATTTTGAATAAGTCAATTAACTTATGAGAGATTCCTATACTCTTATATTTGTATATATTTTTTAATTAAACCACGATATCTTTTGATTATTAAAAATGCCAATACATACATAACAATTCATAATTCATATAAAAATTTATACTAATTTTCATGAATGTAAAATATAATATAATTATATTATTATTTCTTAATTAAAAATATTATATTTTTCTTCTATAAAAAGTATTTTTTAATTATAAATTTAAGAACTTTTTTGGTAGTTATAAACCTTGCGAAAATTCTTTCTTATTAATTATATTACCAATCAATAACTTATAAAAAAATTAATAATATAAAATTTTATATTTTTTATATTTATAATTTATTTTATTTTACAAATAAAATAGTTAATATTAAACAAATAATAGTATTTGATATATGTCCTTTAATGTAATATTTTCATATTTTTACTCTTTAATATCTATACAGAATATAGGTCATACTAATTAAGAACCTTAAGACAAATTTAAAAAAAAAAATGAACATCAAAATTTAAAATAGTAAAATTAAGATTACAAATAAATTTAATTTAAAATTTTAAAATATTAAATTTATAATAATTTTATTATTACATTATTTTGAATAATATAATTATTAAAATACATTTCAATGTCAAATTAAATTCGTAGTATTTCTTAATAAAAAGAAATCATAAAATCACAATATATGTAAGTTTAAAATTATGAGAAATTTATTTATTTTATATTATCTCTCTAATTATTAAGATTTATTAATCTTTTTCAATGTTTCCAATTTCTCTTCTCATTTTAGGACTAACAATCACATATTACCCAATTAATTCTCTAAAATTGTTGGAGAATTCTCACAATTACCGCTTATTGAATCTTTACAATTCCTCTCTCAAGCTTTGTTTCCATCTTCTTTATGGCTCTTTCGGATCCCAAGGCTAACAGACGCTTTATATTTCTTTGTAGATCTGTCATTTGCTTATAAAAATACTTAAAAGAGGAACAAATATATACTTAGTGCGATGCAAGCTCAAGTCACTAAATCATTTATAATTCTACTACAGATTAACGTGGATGGGACTCATAAACGTCTGCCACACAGTGCTGCTTGCTTGACTTTGGAGGAACTTGCAAAGGAACGAAAAATTCCTGCCGTAATGGATGGTTGGCGGTAGTTGCAATAATAAAAGAAAATTACCTTATGTTTTGCTATGGTACAGAGTTGCTCTTAGTTTTGATGTTGATTTTCTTACAATTTGGATTTCTGTTCTATTAGACTTGGTTGCTTACTGGTTGCTAAGATATTGTGCATCTCAACTAAAATAGATATGTGAATTTTGAATATATTATATTAATTTTTAACAAATTTTACTTTTATTTAGTTCTAATTAATTTTTATATTCACTTTTTAAATATGAAAGAGTTCTCTTTCTCTTCTTCTTTATACTTATTATAAGTATTATTTACTTTACAGTCATAATTTTTATGATATTTTTGTGAAATAGATTTATAATAATTTTTAAATAAATTAATAAAAGTTAAAATTAAATTTGACCATATAAGGAGTAAGATTTTAAAATTCGAATTAATCATTGACCCGAAAATCTCACAAGAAAATAGAGTAGTTTAAAAAGAAAAAAACTAATTTTTATATTGTTATACCCAAAAAGGTAAAGTTGGGTTCACTTGTTTTTTAGAAAATTTATAAATAGGTAAATTGATCGATTTATCTGTTTTTATATTAACTTTTAATTTGATTGATTTTTCAAAAAACTTGGACTGAACTAAGAACTAATTTCCTATTTTTTTTTAATTAAATGGATCGATTCGGTCTAATTTTTAAGACACTGGCAAGGAGCTAATTAAGGTACTATTTCCAGTTCATTTCAGGTAATTGAAATAGGTGTGTGTTAGTCCAAACGTGTACATGTACGCAAGTATGTAGATGTAATAGCTTAAACGGCTACTCTTTTTCTTTTTCTTTTTTTTTTTTTTGACTTGAATTAAATGGAAATGGAAAATGTCTAAAACGTAATTTTCCTTTAGACTTGGGATTGTAAATTATTGACGGAGACATATGGTATATTTTCTTCTTTTTTTTTTTCTTTCGTGAAACATATTTTTCTGCTTGGATTCAATGTTATCTTTATTTTATTATTTTTTTTTTGGCAAGTATCGAATTAGAAGTGTCGGTTCACCAAATATTCCTCTCCTACGCACACACTCTTTGGAGATGGGACAAACTGCTAGTGGCTTTTTGTCACATTAATTTTGTTAACAATAATGATGGTTTGTCAACCTTACATCGAAAATTTTTCCCTTTTTTTTTCTTTTTTTTTCATATTACTCTGATGAGTAATTCCCAACTTTTTTCTATTTTAAGAAGGAAAAAGTCCAAAATATATGCCAGGGAAGGGACAGAGAACCCAAGGATGGAAATACCAATGGGACAGAACAACTAAGCAAAGACTGTCGGATAGGAGAGAGGGGTCACATGACTTGTACAGCAAAGGAACATAGTATCTATCATATAATAGAACAAGGAAACAAAGAAGAGGCTTCACTAGGATTTCTCCCAAAATTTTTATTGGACTTTCGTGTGCTTTTTTAATTGAGTTGAATGAAGCCCACCAACTAATTAGACTTTTTTTTTTTTTTTATAAATCAAAAGCTTCTTATTTTCTGCTCTCAACCACACTGCTTTTACTGTGAGTGAGTTTCTTCTCGGGTCAATTAGCAAGTGGCTGTGGGGAGGGTCATCAGATGATCAAACAGTAGTATTTATCATTCAATAACAATAGGAAGGTAGAGAATGAGAAGGGAGAGGAAGAGTGCAAAGAAAGAAAACAAAAGAAAAGGGTAGCCAGAGGAGTGGCTCCACGGGCCACACTGAATGTGGTAGGTCACCCATGTCTTTTGGCACACTCTTATCGTGATTAGCCTCACCTTCCCAAAGCCAAAAAGAGGAGAAATTAATCGGCTATATGCTGCCAGCCGAAAAGAATACAAAAAATAAAAAAATAAAAAAAATAAAAACTGCAGTCGGTGGTCGCCCTGATATTTAACTTTTCATTCTTCTGTTGGTTGAAAACGCTGGAGTCGAGGCCTTAATTGGTAATTAAGCTCGAGTTGATCATTTGATCAGGATAATAAGCCGAAGTTGCTGCTGCATTCACAAAGCTTGTTTGGTTCTCCTCACATGAGTAACTTGGTAGACACATTCAATAAATTTTTTTGAGTTGTTTTTGAAGAAATATTTTAGTAGTTAATAATTTAAATTTTTATTTTCAAACTCTCAAATTTTAATTTTTATAAAGAATATGAGATTTATAAGAATAATAATTAAAAAAAAGAAAACTACTTTCATACAACTCTTATCTAACAGGCTTCTTAATAATTTTTTTTTTTTTTACTTTAATCATATAGTGTGCTGGTATATAAAGTATAGGAAGAATATACTTGACATATAAATTGCTGATTTTGCAAAGTAGATATCAGTGCCAATTAATGCTTGAATGTGGGTTTGATCCCCTTTTTTCTTTCGGTTCTCTTTTATTTATTTGCTCAGTGAACATAGGTTATATCTATGGTTTGATGGTGCTGTCAACTTGGTTTAGTATATGTACACATTAAACTAAATTCATTCGCTAATATGCTTTAAAAATTAACCATTTACTAGGACTAGACAACTTATGACAATTATTCTTTCTCATAACGATTGACTATTGAGATATGTAGTGCTTTTATAGTTATATTACTTCTTAACATAAAAATTAAAGTGCACCAAATCCCAAAATTGGGGGGGGGGGGAAGAGAGAATAATTCATGTCAAGTATCTTACTTAGATTATTATTATTATTATGTAAATATTTTCGTGACATCTATCTCAAGTGAAATTCACCAAAATAAATTTTAATTTGACCATTATAAAACATGTCTTGTTAGTTACTTAAATTGTTGGCATATATTAGAATCATAACTTACATTTTAGGATTTGAATGAATTAGAGGTTCGATTCTTAATTTTTTTTTCTTTTTCCCCTAAAAAATTTTGCTCTTGTAGTCGAACAAGCTTTTTTTTTTTTTCTTTTTCCTTTTCCCACAATCTGAAAAGAAAAGAATAAGGATGAGGAACCTCTGGCGAGAGTTAGAAGTTGACAGAAGACAAAGGTGCCTTCTTCAAATTCGACTAATTCATCTGCCATTACTTCATCAAGGCCATGGATATGAGCAATGCCGCCGCCTTGTAATCTTCAACCAATTCGGCGCTTTAATATAATTTCCATAATAATAGTAAATAATATATTATTATAATAGTCTAGTTTATTAACTAGATAACACATATTAATAAATGGTTTTATTTTATTATATTCTAATATATAAATATCAGAAAAATTATAATATTAAATATTAAAACTTCAGGTGGCTGTTGCTAATTAGGAACTGTTTACTAGTTTTGTATCCTATCTTAAAATCCTAGAAGAACATTAAATTAGCATCATTGAAATATGATTAATAGCATCATCTTGGAATGTTCAGACCTGAACTCTCTCAAATTATCAAAAAATTAGATTTTAATTTCTATAAACCAAGAAACAATATATGATTAAAAATGCACGGTGTCGACATTGTTAATTTTTATTATATTTTTCAAATCCTATTTTGTGATTTTTTTTATTGGTCCTTTTCCCTCCGAGTATGTACGGTTTCGTTGTTTCGAACAAAAATGCCTAACTTCCGTTCCAGTTTGGAAAAAGAATAAAACTTTTGAAAATATGCAATGTAATATTTTATCTATTCGAACGTTGAAGTCAAGCATCAAAGAAAAGAAGGTGGAACAGATGGAGGAAATTAATGGTAGGAAGTCCATAAAACAATGGAGCACGGCATTATCACTTACAGTCAAATTGCAGACGACTACATGAGCCTCGTGTGGTGGCACCATGTGCGGAGTGATTAATGTAAATACCAACAAAAACCTATTTAAGACCCCCCCTTTCAGCTGCGCTGATTCTGAAATTAACATACACAGTCGCAGACCTCAATCTGATCTTATTGGATTTTAGAACACGTATGAAATCAATTTCATAACAGTGTGTGTGCATGCATGAAGACAAGTCCGTTTTTATTTTTTTATTTTTAATATTTTTGGTTTACCTCTTAATTATTGAGACAAGTAATCTGGCAAATCAGTCTAATATTTTGTAGTTTTTTTTTCTACAAAAGATTTGACAATTGACAGGCTCCTTGAATCTAATTCTAAACGAAAAATGTTTTTTTTTTAAAAACTAGCCTGGCAAGGATGCAATAAAAAAAAAAGGGAATATTGTGTGTGTGTGTGTGTGTGTGAGAGAGAGAGAGAGAGAGAGATTAGATAATCCACCATGATGGACATTCTTTCTTTCTAAAAATATGAGCATATCCTCCCAATCTAGAACTAGCAGTGCTTATGCTTCCTAAAGCAAAATTGACATGAAATAAACCGATTAATGGAACACCTTTTGAGAATTGAAACGTATATTTGAAGAAACATTCATGTCAAGGATTTAAAAAAATAAAGAAAGAAAGAAAAAAAGAAAGAAGCATGCTTCTCAAACCCAACATCTTTGACGACTTTATGGTTTGTGCTCTTTAAGGGAAAAGAAAAAACAGAGAGGGAGGAAAATGCAGTAATGCTTTTGGATCATTGTTGGAAGCATAGACTGGAAGCAAATGTTGTACAGAATTTGAGATATACATTTGCCGGATTTGATCTTTGTTTCCGCTTTGTGGTGGGTACAATTGTATCCCATGTCAAGTTAATTATATGCGCGTAACGTGTCAAGTTGACATTTTGGTTCTAATTTAAAGACAAATCAACCATGTATAAAACAAGGGATTCGCAAAAATTTTTCTTTTTGTTATATTTCTCAATAATCTAGGTTCTAAGAGATATACAATATACTTATTCTTCATCAATTGGGCCATTTTTTTTTTAATAAAAATATAGTTAAGCTGTTGTAAATTGAAGCTAAATGGTTAAAAATAAAAAAACCAATAAACATAATGTTTACCTAACTTTGTGTGAGTTGACCTGCTTATTTTACTTTGCTAATCAAGGTTCGAATTTGTCGTCCAAGCCACCGTCGAATGTAACTGTACAACTAACTTTGACTATACTAACATTGTTTTTCCCTTTTTTCTTTTTTTTTTTTGGGGGTCGACAAACCAATAAAATTTTAGTTAATAAAAATTTTCATACCTCTTCACCCATAATATTATTGATTAAGTTTTTTTTTTTAATGGTAAACCCAAGTTTGAATCTTGGTATTTGAATAAAGTCCAACAACTCTACCATCAAACCGTGCAAATGGTGATAATTAAAAAATCCTTGGCATACATAAACGTTAAGGATATACAAAATAAGCTTTGAGAAAACCCCTATGCAAAATGTGCTTATTTTGTGGCATCGTCTGCCATTCAAAGACGTCAAAAATAAAACAACAACCAATCGAGGGAAAACAGACGAAGGGGCAAAAAAAAAAAAAAAAAATAGTCCTACTAAAAGGGGCATCGTTTGTTTGCAGAAACCAAACGAGAGAAAACAGATGACGGGGCCCAAAAAAAAAAAGTCCCACTAAAAGGGGCATTGCTTGTTTGCAGAAATGTTAAGGGTCGAATTCAAAGGTGCGACTTTGTCAATGGCCTCTCTTTTTAAACAAAATATTTTGTTGGTTGCTGAACTTTTATACTTAATTTTTAACGTTGATCATTTGTCTTTGATCTGTTTCAACCAACCGCTGAATTTCAGTTTTTTTTTTTCTCACAATAGTAAAAACACGTAGGAAATAGAGGTGAATTTTTAGTAAAATCTTGTGCTTAATCTTCACATAATTAAGAAAGTCACTCATAAAAGAAGAGACTATATACGGAACTAATATATTGGTAAGATAAATCGTTTCTTTTTTTTTAATTCCTTCTTTCCTTAAAAAAACAATTCAACTCTTGTTATCTTAAATATAACACTGTTTCAAACTAAAATGATTCGACTTTCCTAAAATTTCTATTTAACAACATTGATACCGACAATGAGATAACTCGAATGGAAATTTAGTAATCTAATCACAAACCTTTCTTCTTTTTTTTTTTTTTTTTTTTTTTGGGTGAACGGTTTTTTAACCCCAAAATTAAGAAATCTAGGTACAATAGTGTTTCATAATACATGTTTTTTTTTTTTCCTGGAAATTGAAGCACTTGAATGGAGAATCTGAACCGCCGATGTGGAGAAATTACCATTCTTTTTTTATTGAGATAAAGAATGGGCCACAGCACAAGGATAGCAGAGCTTGTGTATTCACATGGGTAACCAAGTCGGAGTTTTTCTAGTTTTGACCCCTCCCCTTCACAGATTGACAGATAGATGTGTACTTTTTAAACTTGAGGGCACAGAGCCAGTCGAATAGACATAACATCATCCAAAAGCCGTTACGTCCTGCCGAGCACAATTCCACCTGGAACGGCATGTGCATAACCCTCTAAAAATTCCCACGCAGGGCCTTAACTGTTTGGCAGTGAAGATTGAGCTCACACTTCTCACTTGAAGTTGAAACATTTAATGCTATTAGTTATGTATTAACTTGAGTTTTCTTATAAAAACAAAGATAAACAAATCAATAAACAGAAAAAAAGGGGGTTATTTATAACTTGAGTTTTCTTATAGAAAACAAAGATAAAAAAAAATAATATATATATATATATATATATATATAAAGAAAAACAAATGGGCTAATTAAACTCCAAATGTGACTATAAAATCCTCTTTCTCTCTTCCTCTTTGGGTATCTATTTGCTTTGTTTCCCACAGACAACTCGTCTTTCTCTCTCTCTCTCTCTCTTTCTAGACCACATTGCTATTCCGTATCTTCCGGGAACAAGAAAGAGAGGGGGGGTGATTTGCAAGAGTGGAAAAGGAGATTCTTCTGGTTCTTTCCTCATACAGAAACACAGAGAGAGTGAAGAGAGAAGGAGACCAGAATTCTGCTTCTACAATTCTTGTCTTAAATCTCCATGTATTGATCGATTTTGCCAATTATTTACACACTCATTTTCCATTGCATTGTTAACAATCCAAAACCGACACCAGAAAATCATACTCTGTTCTTGTTGTGTACTTCTCTTCATTTTCTATTCCCCTGCTTTTTTTTCTCTGTTTTTCTCTGGTAGGGAGAAAGAGAAATGGCCGAAGATTCACCAAAAATCTTCATACCGGATTCATTTCAGTTCTCCAGAGATGACATTGCGGGGCATATTTCCCTGATTTGGGAGCTAATTAAAGCTCCACTGATAGTTCCTCTCTTGAAACTTGGGGTGTATATTTGTTTAACCATGTCACTCATGCTCTTCATGGAGAGGCTTTACATGGGTGTTGTGATTATCCTAGTCAAGCTCTTCTGGAAGAAGCCAGAGAAGCGTTACAAATGGGAGCCCTTGCAAGAAGACTTGGAATCTGGCAACTCCAACTTTCCTTTTGTTCTTGTTCAAATCCCAATGTTCAATGAAAGAGAGGTCTTGGCTTCTCTCCTATCTCTGTTTTGTGTTCCGTTTTTCCTGAGTCATTTTCATTCTTTTTCTCCATGTTTTCTTTCTTGGGGGTTCCAGAGAAAGGGACCAAAGTTTCATGCTTTTTTCTCTTTTGCTTGGTGAGTGGTTTTAGTAATTATTGGGTTTCGGCACAGGTTTACAAGCTCTCAATTGGTGCAGCTTCTAATCTTTCTTGGCCAGCGGATCGTCTTGTGATCCAAGTCCTCGATGATTCAACTGACCCTGCCATCAAGGTAACCCAAAAGACAATATTACCAATTTCGAAACAACCATTTTCTTTTTTATGCATTTTCCCTTTTTATTATTTTTTCATTTGATTGAATTTGACAAATTTTTTTATTTTTTTTAAATGCTCATACATTGCTTCTTTCAAAGAGACATCAGTAGTCCACCAAAGGACTCCAAATTGGCTGATATTTCGGAGCCCTGGTGGGCTTTGTGGGTCTTGCAACTTTATGTTCAGTATCATATCCAAGCCAAAATCCTCAATCAACCCTATTCATGACTTAAAAAAGCAAATCAAATTTCCGATCTGGACAGAAAAACTGTCACACGAATTCATCACATTCTTTGTGTTGCCCCCCATTAAAAAATATGTATTGATATCACAGCACTTTTTGCAGCAAATGGTGGAGCTAGAATGCCAGAGGTGGGCAAGCAAGGGTGTAAACATAAGGTACCAAATCAGAGAAACTAGAGGTGGATACAAGTCTGGGGCTTTGAAAGAAGGACTAAAGAGAAGCTATGTCAAACACTGTGAATATGTTGTCATCTTTGATGCTGATTTTCAGCCTGAGCCTGACTTCCTCCGGCGTGCCATTCCTTTCTTGGTCTACAATTCTGACATTGCCCTTGTTCAGGCTCGCTGGAGATTTGGTAAGTGGTAGTAGCAGTGCCTGCCATTCATCTTAAAACTGAAATTGTAGCTAGTGAGTCAGCTTGTTTATTTTTTATTTTTCAAAAAAAGGAAAAAATATTAAAATTTGAAAAGATTACGTAAATCCTGATTAAGCCTATTAAGTCAGACAAGAAATTGGCGATTTATTTTATCTGGGTGCCTAAGCCAAAAAAAAAAAAAAGAGTTTTGAGAAGTGTCGGTGGTCTAGTTGATTTGTCTTTGTGAATTTTTAATATAGACTTTTGGGTTCGGTAGACTATGGCTCACGGCGGGGCGACGTGGGGGTCCCTTAGAAACCCACTAATCACGGGACGTTGCCTTTGGCACCCTTTGCTCCTGTGATTGTAAGTGGTAACACATGGTAGCTTCTTAACCGTACCACCACGCAGCCTGGAGCCCATATGCAAAAACAAAACCGAGACAAAAAGAAGGAAATATTAAAAGAGAAAAAGGAAAAACAAAAAAGTCATTAATTTCTCAATTTTGCCGCACCAATAACCCAGTAGCTTTAGTGGAGTGAATACCAATAATTTTAACGCATTTTCATTTATTGGGGTTAGATTATTTCATATTTATGGAGATTGACGGCCCTATTTAATTACCTTTTTGAAAGTCTCTCTTGGCAAAATTCACTTCGTGGCCTTTTAGTTATTTTAATTCCTAAGTTGCTGAAATGACGCGACTATCCTAACTAGCTGGCCATATGGTCACTGTCCGTCCTTTTTACTCATAAACCGACGTAGTTTTGCCATTTCGTAGAATAAAACAACAATGGTCCGACCCGCGGTACTTTAACGTGAGATCTCGTTGCCGTCATTTTCTTTTTCCTTTTTTTTTCTTTCTTTCTTTTTGGTTTATTTAAGATGATAATAGCATAAAAAATGTGAAAAAAACAAAAGAGTCAATAATAAACGAAGAAATTAAAGGAATATGTCATTCGGGTGCGTCCTCAATACTCACGTGCCATTTCTTTGCATTTTCAGGATGTGCTAATTTCGTGGGGCCCGCACTGTAGTTGCCGACACTTCGATTTGTACTTTTGACAATTTATTATTGAAATTATAAAAAAAAAAAAAAAGTAAATCTAAGTCCGTCGCGAAGACAAGAAGTAACGGCTTTCTTTTTGCCGGCTATTTTCAACGGCGGGGAATTATTTAGAATGGTTGGAATTATTCAAAGGCAAAATGTAACGCCTTTTTTTTTCTTTTCTTTTCTTTTTAGGACCTTTGGAAATTAATTCTTAAAAACTAAATGAACTACTTGAATGATTGGAAATGATGCCAATGATTGCTAATTGAGGTAGAATCATGGGTGAATTCACATTTATAACGCATCAAATTTACCATATTCATGTAATTTTACTGATGTTAATTATTTGGTGGTGACAACTCTTGCAGTGAATGCAGACGAGTGCTTGTTGACGAGAATGCAGGAAATGTCATTAGACTACCATTTCACAGTGGAGCAAGAAGTTGGGTCAGCAACTCATGCGTTCTTTGGTTTCAATGGTACAACTTTTTATTGATTAGCTCCAACTCTATTTATTTTACTTTTGTATTAGAAAAAAAAAATGAAATGGTGATTGCTCAGCTGCAATAATCATGCTCAATACAATACAAGGGCAGACACAATGGGCATGGCGTTGACATATGCTAGTACTGCTTTCAGAGTCTGCCTGTAACAGTAGACTAATGAGGCCTACTTGGAAACTACATTAGCTGTTAGGTGACATGACTGGTCCCAGTGTAAAAGGATTTGGTGATGGGACTGAGTCTACTGGATAGAGTAATCATCTTAATGTCACAATCATAATGATTTTTTATAATTAGCATCACAATTGAAAATGATTCCTTGAATTTTAACTATAAGGGCATGATCTTGGAACGTGCATAACTAGAATGATTGAAATTGTAAAACAGAATAGCGAGATGAATATTTGTATCAACAACGATGGATCAACGGATAAATTTCAATTGAACTCTGTAATACAGGGACTGCTGGAGTATGGAGAATTGCTGCCATTAACGAGGCTGGTGGGTGGAAGGACAGAACCACCGTGGAGGATATGGATCTTGCCGTCAGAGCTGGCCTTAGAGGATGGAAATTTGTTTACCTCGGTGACCTTCAGGTACATTTTCAATAGTTTAAATTCTGTTTTGTCTAATAACTAAAATGAATGAAGGGCAAGATTGCCACTGCTCCCTCCTTAATTACCGCTAATTTCTTTTGATAGGTGAAGAGTGAACTTCCTAGTACATTCAAAGCCTTCCGGTTCCAGCAGCACAGGTGGTCTTGTGGTCCAGCTAATCTGTTCCGAAAAATGGCAATGGAGATCGCTAGAAATAAGGTTAGTTCATTTCCTGATAATCATTATATGGAGTAGATGATTTACAATTGTAGTATTAGATTTCCAAATTTAACTAGTTCTATGTTTCGAAATTTATTTCAATTGAATATTTCAGAAAGTGAAGTTCTGGAAAAAGGTCTATGTGATCTACAGCTTCTTTTTCGTGCGAAAGGTCATAGCACATATGGTCACATTTTTCTTCTACTGTGTTGTACTTCCATTGACCATTCTGGTTCCTGAAGTTGAAGTTCCAATTTGGGGAGCTGTTTATATTCCTTGCATTATTACCATTCTGAATTCTGTAGGAACTCCGAGGTATGCACAAGGCCATTCTGTTAATTCCTTGCTTTGCAGTCCTGTTTTATTAGCCATATTGTAGTAATCTACATGTTCCTCAATGTGCAGGTCAATTCACTTGCTGTTTTACTGGATCTTGTTTGAGAATGTCATGTCTTTTCACCGGACAAAGGCAACTTTTATCGGCCTGCTGGAAGCAGGAAGAGCAAACGAGTGGGTAGTTACTGAAAAACTGGGAAGTACGGTGCAGAAAACATCAGAGGCTGCCAAGAACAAGGGTGCCACCAAAGCCCCTAAGAAACGTCGATTGACATTTATGGACAGGTAAAAAAATTCTTGTTAACAGATTTTATCTTATTGGCATCAAGACCTGTTTAATTGATATGTGCATAAATGTTTGTTTCAGTTATTTTTATCATTTGTCTAACAATTGTATTAGTCTATATGAAGTAGGCATGTTGTTTCTAAGAGGTCAAGACTCTTGCAGAGTACCAAATCCACGTATCATAAACAAATACTACTCGGCAAAATGACCAAATACAATGACTTTGGTCGTTTTTCTTGCCTTGGTCCTTCTACTTTATATTAGTTAGAGAATCTTTAAATGGCTATATCATTAATTTGTCAGCTGGGAGAGTTGTTTTGTGAGGATTTGTTGCTACCTTTAGTTTCAGCAAACAAGAATCCTACTCTACCTAATTCCATATCATATGAACAACCAATAGATACATATAACTCTCTAGAAATATTGACGAGCATCATCTACTACAACTGCAATACCAAATATTATATGCCAGAATTATTAATTAAGCATTCTTCCCAACCATCAGCAACTATGGTTTTCTGTTTTTTTTTTTCCCTCAACAAAAGTTTGCTTAGATTGCTTTAACATGCATTTATTTTATTTTGTTGCTGATTTAACAGGCTCAATCCACACGAGCTGGGATTCGCAGCATTCCTCTTCTTCTGTGGATGCTATGACTTTGTTCATGGCAAGAACAACTACTTTGTATACCTCTTCCTCCAAACGTTCACCTTCTTCATCTGCGGAATGGGCTATGTCGGCACAATCATTCCCAGCTCTTAGCTGCTCTTACAAGAAAATTGAGGCAGTCTTCTTGATGTCAGTCACATTGTGTTTGCATTTTTTTTGCTCCTCTAAATAGCACCATGAGACGGGAAATTTATAAGCAAATTTACTTGTAATTCTTAGTCTTTCAGCCTGCACGTTCAAGATAATAGGTCATTCTATATATATTGGCTCAAAAGTTATAGCCAAAAAGTTTGATGTGAATCAGGGTAGTGGAAGTAGAAAAATACCAAAAGAGAAGTGCTGTTATTGTGCAAAAACATCATACGGAGCCTACGACAAAGATGAAGCAGAAGCAGCATAAGAGAACAAGAAAGTCATTTCATTCAATTAAATTGCTTGTAATATGATGAGAGTCTCTTCCTTTTTGTCTCCCATTGCTAGTTTTCCTTAGTACTTTCAGTGAATAATAAGCTGATGAAATGCAACACAGTTGATTTTACTATTTCGAGCGTTCATATGTACTTTTGCTTTAGATTGTGTATTGGACTTCTTCCAATATAGAGTCATGAAGGGGGTTTTAGACTGGAGGACATGGCCATCCCATTTGAACTTCTGAAAGTCCTTTCTCAAAATATCAAACATTTGTATACTCGTATCCATGCTCTGTAACGGTATCCATGCATCATAGTTGATACCATACGACCACAAATCCAATACAGAAATTCGAAAAAAAAAAAGAAAAGAAAAAAACAAACTTATGCTAAGTGCCAAAGAAGCTAGGTGTGTTACAGCTGATTGTGCAAAAACTCATCAGTTTATCCATTTATTCTACGATTGAATCAAGATATAAACTATACTTTCTGGAGTAAGCCTTAACTCAGCATAATCATTGCCAGTCGTCTGGCCCAGTGTTTAGCAAATGTAACAAAAAAGCGTCATTACTCTTACTCATTTTTAATCTGTCTTAAAAATGCTTTACACGGCAGACATTAAAACAACCTCATGCTTACTTTCCAATCCATGCCCTGTCTCAATCAGTTGTAGCCTGCACATAAATAATGTCATACAATTCCCCCCAATCCGGAGCCATATTTCACTGAATTTTATGGCATTTGGATTACCCTTTGTTCAATATAATGATTAATCAACTTTCAAAAGATTAGACTTAAAAGATACTCGACGTTGATTTCTTCTAATCGAAGTTTCACCATCTTTGCCAACCTTTTCTGCACTTAAACCAATGAGACCTGGAAGGCTTTAAATTACGCTTTACAATGACACGCAAACAAATGCTGTCCTGAACCACAAATAAAAAAATAAAAATAAAAATAAAAAAGCCATTATAGTGACTAGGGGTAGTCGTCTCACGTGGTGTGGGCTCTATACTAAAGAAATACAGGGGCACAAATAGTGCATAAATTTGACAGGAAAGTTAGGATGCAAAAAAACCAAAACGGAGTAACACCAATCCTTAATTATAATTAATTACTATATAAACAAGATTTGCTAATAACTATGTTTCGCAATTCCTGATCAAGTTCTAAATTTTAAGATTCTAAGCATGCTGTTGCTCGAACAAATCAGTAGTGAAACCAATTAATGTAAGCTAGAGTTGCGCAGATTTTTGTTTTTGTTCTTGTCTTGTTTTTCTTCTTCTCTTGGCCCACTGAAATCATGGCCGGCACTTGGAATATCCCTTTTTCTATGCTATTACTCGGTGTCTTTTTCCTCGTTAAAAAGTCGTGAAACTATATTAATTGTACTCTAACATGTTAGGACTCATCTAGGTTTCTAAATTCTCTCTCTCTCTCCCTCAGAAACAGACGCACGCACACTCAACATCCAAGGATATTCGCTTAAGATCGTGACAAAGGCTGTAAGTTGAGGGGTCCTCTCAAATTTGCTGTCTTTTTTCTTTTTTTTTTTCGTTTTAATTTTGTCGGTGCCTTTGGAAATATTATTGTCCCGGTCGTCTTTTGCTTCAATAATAGCACGACTCATCAATTCCTGCTTCATTGCGCTGGATTATCCTCTTCCCACACCCGCCATGTCGTTTGCATTAGTTTTAGGGCCCATTCTGCAACATGGGGTCGGGCCTTTATTGCAATTTTGTCCACCATCATCAGCCAGCAACTCATAAAATAACAACTGATTAATACTCAGCTAAAGAAAATATAAACCCAAAAACGCATTGAAAAAACGCATTAAAAGTAAACAGATCATTTATTATTGTACATCTTTAGTTATCTTGAATTTTCGGTAATTAATGGGCTGCCGATGGGACCATTGCCTTAGAAGCGATAGACCCTGTTCAACCCGGGTGAAGGCAGCCAGTTATCCTGTCATCCATAATTTTTATTTTTTTTAACTTTTTATTATTTGGGTCATTTTTCTTCCCTGATAGATACTGTGAAGCAAAGAAAGATCAGAAGTTAGTCCAACTGCTGTAGCAAGCATAGCTTACACCCCGTTTTCCACCCTAAAGGCTGTGTGCAGCTTCACAATTCTGTCATATGGAATCTCAAATTTTTCTTCTTACATCTTTTGCGTCTTTTCTACGCTGCGTGTATCTCACACTTCCTCAGACCCTGTAAGTGTGAGAGTCTCTGTCCAAAGAAAAACCCATTATATCTTTTGCATCTCTTAATTGCATACATGATATTTGACTGCATGCTTCATTTCACATGGCTTTTATGGCTGTCAGTACCACACAATTAGCCTTACACCGTTTTCTAAGTTTTGCTTCTTTCATCCTGGACAAACCAGTAATCAACTTGTGCTAAAAAATGGTCTTCCCTTTGATTTCTTTTCCATGGAGAAGTTTTTCTTCTTCTTCTTTCTTTTCTTTTTTTTTTTAAAAAAAATTTGGGTAAAAGATTTCAGTTTCATTGTAGGACTTTTAAACTTTCGACAATTTCAAATTTGCAAAGATTTTTCCAGCGCACCTCTTCTTGTTACATACACTAAAAGATAAGCATTGTGCTCTTGCAGGAAAGTTACCTAACATGATTTCAATTTCATGTACGAATTAATCGCATGCATGCATGAAAGTCATCTTGGAAACACCGCGGTCGTAGGCAAGCAAGAGATTAATTTCTTTGCTTAATCTAAAATTTCTAATTAACGAGTCAGTAAAAAAGCCTTCGAAATATAAGATAGCTGGATGCTGGTAGCCTTTCAAGGGACATGTACGATAGACAGCTAACTATGTATTTAGCTTACCATCTCAATGGTTACTAGCAAGGGGACACAATGCGGTTTGTTTGGGGATTAAATTAAATTGCTTATTTTTTACTAAAAAAAAACAAAAATTAGAATTCTGGTTTCTTGGAACAAAATGGGTTACATACAGCAATTTCACAATGAACAAAATAGGTCTGCATTCTGATTTCTTTAAATACAAAAAATAACAAAATAAAAAAAACAAAAAAATAAAAAATAAGGAGAAAACAAATCCACCCATTTAACTTTAAGGAGTGTTTTTCTTTTTTTAAGGGATATTGATTGGTTATTATTGCATTTAAAAAATGTAAGAAAATTATAATTCAGTTAATTATTTAAAAATTTAATTATCTTTAAATGTACATATGAGCTATTTTTAGGTTAAAATTAATTAGTAATATTGAAAATAGATACCCAAAATTATTCTATTCTCCATAATTTTTATTTTTCTCTCATCTATCTCCTTTTTATTTATTTATTTATTTATTTATTAAAAAGTAACATAAATTCTTCTAAATTTAATAAATTAATATTTTTTTTCAACTTAATTATTTTTTCCTTTTATTTGATTACTATGTTTTTAATTTATTTTTGTTAGCCACTTTGATTTATGTTAATTAAATCTATTATTTGAACCTAATCTTACTAATGCCATGTAATATTGACTTGCTAATATACAAACTTTTTTTATCATGAGCAAATTTAACAAAAATAATATATTATAATAAAATAAAACAAAATATCACATATAATCATTATACTATTTTACTATATGAACACTATAATATCATTTTACTCACCACTAACAATAATTAGTAATAAAAATTAATAATTAATAATAGTAATTAATAATCGATAATCAACAATAAGTAAATTAAAAAGACCCTTACACCTAATAACTAATTACAAATATTAAAATTAATAATTTAGTTAAAAAAAATTCAATGTTTTCTTATGATTAGCTTCAATTTTTAAGGGTTTAATGGAGAGTATTATAGTACTCACTAGTGCTTCTTAAAGAACTTTGAATTGGTTAGTTAAAATTATAATAATATAATACATAAAATAAAAACAAATCCTTAATAGAAGAGTAATAATATAAAGTAACAAAAACTATTTGTCAACAAAATAATGAAGTTCTAACAATTAAATCACCACTACCATAAAGTTCTCTCATTTATTATATTGATACCTATACCAAAATCTTTATGATATTGCTATTCACGTAACATTCTTATAAGAAACCTAACTCCATTTCACTTATGCTTGAACTTAGTATGGGATTGAAATCTATAGGATTTTATTCTTGATTTGGGGGTTTGTTGCTTAACATTTGCAACATTTTTTCTTGCATTCCTTACAAGGAAGGGAGTTGTCGTATAACCATCCTTCTTACCAACTTAAGTTTGCATTAAGAAACACAAACATCATCAAAGAATTTAGCATTTGTTTTGAAAGAGCTAAATAATACAAAAGTTACATATGGCCCAAATGAACAAAAAAAAAAAAAAACGAGAATAATAGTAAAATGTGGCAAAAATGAAATGCTGAAAAATAACCAAACAAACTACATTCTTCGTATAAGAAACAAAAATGATAATTTCAAAGCAAGCACACCTTCCAAATTCACACAAATTATGTAACATTACATTCAATGAACCAAAAATATACATAAACATTTATAAACATTATCTCATTACTCAAATTTCCTAGAATTAAAAATGTTCAAGAATGTAACTTAACAAAATTACACAGAGAGAGAGCAAGAGAAATAATTAGACATCTATCTTTTAAAGTGGAGGTGCTTTTGCCTCCTTAAAGACATATGTGTCTTTATTGCAAAGTTATTAAGTCTTTTCTTTCCTAATTTAGCCTTTAAAATAGGTCATAAAGAAAAATTAAAAAGGAAAAATTCATACCTCATTAAAAAAAAATTGAATGTAGTTTAAAAAGTTATATAAATACCTTTTTAAGAGTTTCTTTATCTGTAGTCTCATCATTTTTCTTATCATTATCACCATTTTCATTGTTTTCATTATCTTCTTCATTAACAAACAGACCTTACACAATAAAATAAAAACCCACAGATTAGGTACCTTAAAAAGTAGCTAAATAAGGTAACAAAATGAAAAACATTAGAAAAAGGAAAATAAATTAAAAATAAAAAGGTGAATCATATCATTTAGCCTTGTAAAAACCTATAACTTTATAGTTATATGGTGACAAAATACCTTTTCTAATTATACCTTTTCTAATTCTCCCTCATCTTTTTTAAAGCCTTCATCATCATTATATTCATCATCATTAGACTTATATGATTCATTCCCAAGTTGGTTATCTTTCTTAGATTCTACAAACCTAGCCTTTGGTTTTACTAGGGATTCAAACTTACCAATAATGGCCTTAGTTATAGCTAACTTATCATTCTTAACTTTTGGCTTAACATTTCTTAAAAATATAACTATTTAAATGATCCCTATTAATTCAACCATTAGCCTTAAACTTAGAATAAATAAAGTACCATTATCTTCCATCATTAGTGGGAGCTCATCATCCTTATCTTTAGATTCATTAAAATTTGTATATACCAAATGTGAAAAGTAAGTTTAGAAAAAAGGGAGATAAACACTAAATGATGTTGGACTTACTAGAAAATCTTGTACCATTAATAAGATAAAAAAAATTAAGAAGAAAACAAATTGTTCTTTATACTATAGTATGTAGTTCTTAATAAAAGCTCATTACATGTCAAAGAAATACCAAAACATTCTACTAAAGTAAAGCTCGCAACAATATATTATCTACTTTAGGTAAAAAGTCAAATACTAATAAAGAAGCCTAAAAACTCCACCAAAAAAAAAATAAAAAATGAAGGACTTACATTTATATTGTGCATTATGCAATAATATAAGACTTTACCAAAGCTAGATGCTTTGCACATTAAGTTGAGCTTTAAATTCTAAATAACCTGAAGTCGAAAGCCTTGCAACTTAAACTTTTTCTTATGTCGAATATTGAATGCAAAATCAAAGTTCCTTAATTTATGGCCAAGAAACACACTTTAATTCCTTAAATGTGATTATTAGCACAAATGTAATGCTATAGGATCAACCTGACAATCCATTCAAAGGAATTGAGGAAAAAATAAGCTTTGAAAAAAAGTGACTTAAGGATATTTGTCTTTATTTAGCATATGAGTTTGGCAACAACATATGTAAGTACTCCTATTTTTCCAGTTATGTGACACCTTAAACTTTTTCTTAAAAACCAAATCCAAAGACAATTATGGCATGTTTTAAGATGAAAGCATTCCCCACATAAGTTTCTTGTCATTAACCTTTACAAAAATTGAAATCAACTCATTTGCTTTATCTTTCTTAGATTCTCTAAGTGCTGCCTAAAGAAGATTAAACATCTTATATATTACTTGATAAACTACTTACATATAGCTTAACCATTTTTTAATTAAAACAAGTCTTACTTGAGAAATATGTCTTACAAGATATTCCTTAAATTTTACTATAAGAGTAACTAATCCTTTTATTTCAACACCTATCACATAAATATAATGACACCACATTAGGTCAATGGAATAACTTAAAGAAGGAATTATAGAAAGTAGCAAATTCAAATATAAGACAACATACATAAACCTATCTTTACTCTTTCTCTCTATCCTTTTATTGCAAGATCTATCACTAAACTTTTAGAAGTTATAATTCATTAAAACACACCAAAAGAAAGAAAGTAAAATAAAAAGCTAGAAATGGATAGTGTAGATGTAACTTTAGCAAAACAAGATATATGACATGAATAAGAAAACCTAAAGAGACAAAAATATTAAAAAGATGATCCTTACTTTGACACAGTTTCAAGCTATAATATTATATAGAAGCTTTTGGAAGAGTCACTTTTTAAATATGTTGCTATTAAGATGAGCAAATTAGTAATGATGCTTATATGTGGTATGTTTGTTAAATGTTGAGAAACTAAACAACGAAAAGCCTAACTGATTGAAATTCCTTTTAAAAAATTTTTGTATTTAATAATAAAATTTTGAGCTTTAAAGACATTAATGCTCTTGGTTTTTTGCTACTTATTATGCTTTTTTTGTCTATTATGAAAGTTGTCATTTGTTGTATTTTACAATTAAAAAGAAAAAATGTTATCTTTTAATTGAAATAAAAAGTGTGAATTCTAAATCGTACTCATAGTAACATTTTTCTCATTAAAAATTATAAGAAAAATTTTAAGTTGTAGAGATAGATTTCAACACAAGACTTTGAATTTGGATATTTAATTCTTAATGAATAAGGTACCTTGGTAATAAGATTTTAATTTATCGGTTAAAAATAAGATCTTAAAATTAGAAAATTTCAAATAATAGTCTCACCTTTTACTTTTCAATATATATAAGTACTCTTTTAATGATTATATTGTCTTAAATATCAAATAAATAGAAATGAGAGAGAAAAAAAATAAAGAGATAAAAAAATATTTATATCTTGCATAAATAATATGAAATAATGAAATTAGTATATAATTAATAAACAAATTTATTTTCCTAATACCTTTTTGGTAAATAATAGTAAGATTATATGCATAAAATAGAGAATCATTTTAAAGAATATTTATGCCAAAATTTAAACTTTAGCTTTTAGAATGGACAAAACCGTAAGCTTCAAGAGAAAAAAAGAAAAAGGAAAAAAGAACATAAACTAATCAGAACATATAGAAAAGAAAAACAAACGACGGATAATCTGCTTTTAGATGAGAAAGCACCAGCATATGGTATGACTTTCATTATAATCAACCCATTAAAGTGAAAGATTGCTACTCTGTTTTAAACCAATCACCATTATTCACTTTCCCTTTACCCTTATTCGGGGGGTCTAAAAGAGTGGTACCACAAATTCATTCGGCTAGAGACTGAAATATGATATTTTATATATAGATGAGCCAGGCCCACACATTGAAAACCGGCTCTGAACGTAAAACTATGTTGCTTAGTTTATTTGGAAATGCCCACCGTAGCCAGGCCAGTACATATATGCGTGTAAGAAAAAGGCCGAGCCACTAAACTTGAGCTTGTTTGACAACTCCATTGAACTGGACTGGATCAAGCTTGACAGGAGCAACAGAAGGTTTCTGTAGAATGGTCTTGTAGTCCGTGCTCTCACCTGCAAAATAGGCCTTGAGAAAAGCCACAATGATTCCACCAACAGTTCTCCTCATTGGATCTTTAGGGCCGTTCCCATTTTTGCAAATAAGTTCTGCGGTAAGTCCTGCTATGCCGGGCAGATCATCATTTAACATGTCCATGTGCCCATAGTCCGTGGCAACAAAATGGCCTGTTGGGGGTCTGGACTCGTTGAAATATTCCTTGTGGTTCAGCCCCTTTGGAGCGCAAGCTGGCCCCAGGATGTACCTCGGCTTTTCACCTAACCCAGTACCAATTACAGCAACAGGAATCGATAAATTAATGGAGCCAGGGAAATATTTAAGAATTTTGGGCTCAAAATTCTTATCTTTATAAATCGCTTCAACAGGGTCTACGCCAATTACTGCGGAAAAGTTGACTTTCAGGACACTCCCGGCACATCCCAATGCTAGCGCAAATATAATTTTGCCACCTCTGCTATGGCCCGCGAGAGCTATCTTGTCTATGTTTGCTTCGACATTTTCGGGCAGCCTGGACTGGAGGCTTGAAGATATCCAATTTGCCACTTCTGCCGCAAGCTTGAGTTCTTCGAGTCCAGTGGGTGGTAAAACTGCATAAAACTGGACATCCAGATAAATAGTTGGTTAAATAAAGGAAGTACGCATTTCATTGATGAAATTTTGAAGAAACACATTTACCTCTTGCTGTTGGCAAAGTTATAATGTTCTAAAAAAATGGATCTAGCAATTAATAAATTTCAACAAGAAACACGTATAGAAAGCTTCTCTCCGACTAAAATTTTCAGCAATCAAGAAAAAAAGCAAACAATTCAGCCCCTGTATCTATCTCTAAAATGATTTTTTGTTTAATTATTAATAATTTAAGGATGCTTTAGTTTCTTTGGATACTTATAATCACATTTCAGTAATTATTTCAAACTTTATTAACATATATTTAACCGAAAAAACTAATTATTACAAGAGTTTTTTTTTTTTTTTTGGTTACATTTTAGAAAATGAGATGTAAAACATTACCCAGTTTAGACTGTAGTGTCATAGGAATCACCTATATTCTGAAACTAGATGTTATTTACATAAATCAAATGCATTGAATTAGAGAATGGGGCAGCCTGTGCTCAAAAATCAAAAGAAGAGGCTACTCAAAAGCGAACGGAACCTCGGCGGGAAGTTCTATCTGAGGATGCGCAGGTCTCCGACAGCCAAATTCGTTTTAGGAACCTGGTTATGGGCAGGGAGCCAGCGGGGCCTGGAAAGTTGGGCCTCCAGTCTCCAGCAAGGAGACCATGGGACCTATTGTCGTTTTTCTAAGAGGTGGAACAGGCCTTAGTTGTGAAATTTTGGCTATGGTTCAGCAAGATTGAAAGGATTCATGGGACTACAGTGTCTGCGCTGGGGTTTGCGTACAAGGAGGAGGACACGATATCCTGATCATCCTGCGGAGAATATCTTACATTGGGAGTCCTGTGACAGGTCGGCTGTTCTTCTCCGGCTGGAGTTTTTTGTGGCTTTGCTTTGTAGTAACAGAAGTTGAAGTCTTGGATCTACTTCGTGGCTGAATGTTATTATGAACTAATGAAGGGTAAGGGGTGCAGTGCAGTTTGCAGGTTGCAAGGATCTGCTAAAAGTGTTGGTTTTCCATACAGTTGTGATTCTTGGCTGCTAATGTACAGGAGCTGGTAGTGTTGCTGGTTTATTTACTTTGGCTGATTGACCTCTTTGCGAGGCGTCGGACATGAGGTTTGGTTTATTTTTGGTACTACTGATCTGCATTTAGGCTTGCTGCTATAGGTAGATGAGTCATGGTCCTTGTTTCGTCTAACAGCTGCAATAGAGGGGCTGGTTGGATGTAGAGGGATCAGTTGTGATTTTGTTGTTTTTGGGTTTCTTTCTGTAGAACAGCTTTGATGCTCTGCTAGTATCTTGGTCCCATTGATTTCGGGTATCCTTGGTCTAAGGGTGCCGCGAATAAAATCATATTTGCTGCTTTTCAAAAAAATAAATAAATAAATAAATCAAATCAAATTAAATTAAATTAAATGAATTACTCCGTAAGCACCTACCTGAGGAGCAACAACTATGTACCCATGAGAAGATACGTGCTGGAGGAGGTGAGAGTAAAAGCTGTTGGGCAGATCTGTGGCATGGTGGAACAAGATGACAGGGTATTTCCCACCGATATTTGGCGTAAAAATTAACAATGGCTTGGGAGGCGCAGTTGTATCACAGGATGCAACGCCGAAATGTGTTGTGGAAAGCTTTCCTGTTTCAAAAACGTCAAGTGTCGCCGATGAAGCCGACTCCGCTGTTTCCAACAGTATTGGCAAAATAGGCTTGGCTTCCAGCAAGCCTGATAGCAATATCACCAGTATCGTCGTTACCAAGAATTTTGCCATTTTGTTCTCCTAATTCCTGTTGAAGTTTTAGACCCACTTCCCATCTCTCTTATAGTACCTTAAACTAAGAAAAATATTATTTGTTATATATATATATATATATATATATATATATATATATTAGTGATGAATTTGACCTTTTAATTGGAAGAAAAATATTATTTGTTAGGTGCTGGTTATCCTACTATGTATGGGTATCCAAGACCTTATCCAGCGACTAGATATCATTTACTAAAATTTCCTGGTAGATTGCCAAGAAGACATAAAGAAAGTTTTAATTGAGCACACTCATCACCTCGAATTTGTGTTGAGGAAGACATTAAGCCTTGTGCCTCTATTTCCATATATAACACAAAGAAATATTGTTGTTACGCCAATGGTTCTCGACACAATTATATTCGCAAGAATTCTTCTTATCATCCGACACTTACAAAATTCGAAGAAAATCCTGATTCTGTGCCACCGAATATGTTTCCAATTGTTGCTAATAGCTCTCACACAGTGGTCGTCATGTGGAGAGAGAAACAACAGAAATGAACCCCCTTTAAGATGAAATTGCAAAACAAGTTTGATGGAAAAAGGAATCAGTCTTACATGTATTTTCTTTATAAATATGTTTTGTTCTTAAGGCGCTTCTATGCTTTTTTCTTAAAAAAAAAAAAATTATGTCTTATTCTTAAGATACTTAATTTATTTATTATATACTCTTGAACTATTTTGTATTTCAAATTTAGTTTTACAAAAATTGTAATAAAATTTTAATTTTACATTATTTTTCTTCTTATTTTTTCTTAGAATAATGATTAAATATTTAATGATATATTACTAACTTATTAAATAATTTACATAATAATATATTTAAATAATTATATCTTTTAAAGTCATTATATACTAGAATAATCATCTGATACACGCTTTATCAAACACTTATAGAGAAGCATTTTACATACCACAAATCTTTATAGTTATTACTAAATAATCAATATATGTTTATTATAATTAAAATTTTAAACTGTTAGTTTACTGAGGGTAATAATAAAACTCAACAGAATTATCAAAAATATTTATAATTTTATTTTTAACTCAATAAATAAAGAAAATAAATATTAAATTCTTTGAAATTAGTTTAGAAATTGTAAATGCCTAGAGTTTTATTGTTCCTTTTTTATTTGTAGAGAGTAATAATCAAATTTTAAATTAAAAAAATCTATGGTTTATATATTTTTCGTAAAATATTTTTTTAAACTTTTTTTATTTAACAAATGAAAAAGATGTAGCTAATAAAAAAATAAAAGATTTTTACAAAGAACGACTTCCATTGAAAAGACGTAAAAAATTATTTTCTGTAAACGTTTTGATGAGTTAAAAAAAAATACGAGTCAGACAAAAAAAAAAATTAATTAAAAAAATAATTTCTTTAAAATTTTTTTAAGTGCTCATACATTGCTGCCTCCGAGAGACTTCAGTAGTCCACCAAAAGACTCCAAATTGGCTTATATTTTTCAGAAAAGAAAAAATGTTAAACTCTGAAGAGATTACGTAAACCCTGATTAAACCTATTAAGTCAGACAATAAATTGGTGATTTTTTTTTTTTTTTAATCTGGGTGCCTAGGAAAAAACTTCGTGGCTTTTTAGTTATTTTAATTCCTAAGTTGCTGAAATGACGCAACTATCCTAACGAGCTGGCTGGCTATAAGGTCACCGTCTGTCCTTTTACTCGGACATAGACTATGTTCGCCCATAAACCGACGCAGTTTTGTCATTTCGTAGAATAAAACAAGAATGGTCCGACGCGTGGCACCTTAACGTGGGACCTTCCTTTCTGTCATCTTCTTTCTTTTTTGGTTTATTTAAGATGATGATAGCTTGAAAGCTGAGAAAAATAATAAGGTCAAAAATAGACGAAGAAATTAAAGGCAGGGTGGGGAGAGATTGGAGAGATGCTGAACGGCAAATATCTCAGTATCAGAGTGTCGTTTCTTTACTTTTTCAGAATGAGCTAATCTCGGAGGACCCGCACTCAAATTGCCGACCCTTCAATAATAATACCTCGACTTGCCAATTCTTGCATTCATTGCACTGGATTATCCTTTTCCCACACCTGCAACATGGGGTCAGGCCTTTATTGCAGTATCTTCCACCACCACCACCACCAACACCTTTGTTAACTTTTTCTCGCCAAATAGTAGATAAAGAATGGCAGGACTTTCTCATTGAGCAATTGAATTTTCCTTCAAAGTAGGATGTAATATCTCGGAGAGATGTCACAAAAAATTGGACCGTGATTCTTGTTTTCAAGCTCCAATTTGTACTCTTCTTAAATTTGGTTTGTTTCCTATGTTTTAGTAGAGTATAACGTAAAAATGCCAAAGGTAATTCTTCCTTCTCCAGCACTTGAAAACCATGAGAGTGCAAAGCAAAGCAATACTGGAACTTTTGTCTATCTTTTTCTTTTTTTTTTTTTTTAAAGCAAATTTAGGCTATAATATTTCATCATTATTGGTTATACCTAACCAAATATGTCTTAAATATTAGAGAGTATTTCTTTTGATTTTTATAGTAGACAACTCTTAGAATCAGTTTTTAACAGAAATTGAATTACTGTCTGAACGATCTGAAAGAGACAATTATCATATCTTAATTTTTTTTTTTTCATTTTTATTTTATCTTCTCTTCAATTGGAGAGCGTGTCCATACGAAAGAGAGCACAACCAAAAGAGACCTGCTTGGCAGTGTTCGTGTGGCATGGTTTTGAACAACCCCCACACTGAAAAGTCTCCAAATGGAGCAACCAGTCCAGAGCAGGTTTCTCGTGGTGTATAAAATAGAAGTTTCATGTCTCGCCCCTCATCAACTAGCAGCAAATCATAAAATAACAACTGATTAATACTCAGCTAAAGAAAATATATACCCAAAAACGCATTGAAAAAAGACAGATAAATAACTTGCACCAAAATGTAAAATATGTACCCAAAAACGCATTAAAAGTTAATAGATAATTTATTATTATACATGGTTAGTCATCTTGAATTTTCGGTAATTTAGAGGGCATGCTTAAACCTTTGAATCAACACTTATATTTTAATAGACTTGTTGCAGCGTTCGGCCAAAATGTATTAGCAACAGATTAAAATATAAAATATCAAGCATGTGTCTCGCCCATGAATTTTAAGTTTTGAGGCTGAGTGATTTGTTAGCAATATCATCTATGAGGTAATTTCGTTTTTAGGGTTTTTTGTTTTTGGTGGAAGTAATTTCGTTTTTATTTAAAGAATATCAAGTTGACATTATTCTGCTAGAGCAATGCAAAGCCCTCCGGGGCCACTCTAGAAAATTGGATTAAGCCCAACTGAACCTTGGGTTATGAAAATTCCAAATTAAGGGGCTGCCGGAGGGACCATTGCCTTACAGGCGTTAGACCCTGTTCAACCCGGGTGAAGGCAGTCAGTTATCCTGTTATTCATATTTTTTTTTCTTTAAACTTTTAATTATTTGGGTCATTTTTGTTATTCATTTTTTTTTCTTTAAACTTTTAATTATTTGGGTCATTTTTCTTTCCTGATAGATAACGACGTCTTACTGTAAAGCAAAGAAAGATTCGAAGTTAGTCCAACTGCTGCAGCAAGCATAGCTTACACCCTGTTTTCCACCGTAAAGCTTGTGTGCAGCTTCACAATTCTGTCATGTGGAATCTCAAATTTTTCTTCTTACATCTTTTGCATCTTACTTCTCACACTTCCCTCGGACTTGATGGGAGAAAGGGCATAGTGGAGAATAAATAATATAAAAAATTTTTCCCATTTACTTGAACCTGTGAGGAGATAATTAAATAATAAAAATAACAATACAAATAAACTATATAAGAAAACACACTAATTTTATATGAAAAACCTCTTCAAATTAAAAGAGAAAAAACTACGGATACTCCAAATTAGAGGTCAACTCTACTATAATCAAGTGAATATAATAAAAGTATATAACCTCAATTATATCAAACAAATTGAGTAAAATTTAATTTGGACTAAACGAGAGATTGATGAGTTAAGGAAGACAGGCCAACCACATGCTGTTAACTACAACTCAACAAATAGACCTCAAAGCATTAATCCAACCATTCAAGATGAACTCCCAGATGTCTCCTACTAGCTATCCAAATTTCAGTTCAATCGGACTACGAGTCAATAATCATCTACACAGTTTACCAACTCTGTCATAGATGAAAGAGTAGAAAGTTATCAGAATTGAGAGATTTCAGTTCGAATGAAAACCTACCCTTTTAGTTTGCAGAAACTCAATCCAACCATCCACAAAGAAGATATATGTGTCCTCCAAATTACTGACCAAAAATCAGCTCGATCGGACCACAAAAAATCTTCCGATTACATGGTTGATCAAAATTGCATGCAGAAAATTGCCCAGAGTATAGACCTACGAAAAAATGAAGAGAAATATAACTTACTATACTCAAAACTCAATCTCCATCTTTCAGAAATAAAAACCAAATGTCCTCCATCAACTATCCAAGTTTTAAACTAATCAGACACCGATATCATTTTCAAACGTAAGATCAAAGAATATTGTCTTTTGATTTCTCTCTTTCTATGGCCTCCCTCTTTTTCTCTCCCTTTTGACAGCCCTATTTTTCTTTTTGATGACCAACTAGCTCTCTCCTCTTCATCTAGGTTTTTTTTTTTTCCAGCCAAATGGGTATTTATACCCACTTTAATTATTTTGGGTTATGGCCCCAAAACATTTAGGCTATATATCTATATAGGAAGGAACCAATAAGCCCAACAATTCTCCCCCTCTGACTACGTGGAAATATTGGCCATCCCAATCAATGTACAACACAGCTTAAATTTCCATATTGACAATGCTTTTGTCATCATATCAGCAACATTATTATTTGTATGAATCTTTTCAAGTGTCAACTATTTAGAATCAAGAACATCCCGTATCTAATGATATCGCACGTCAATATATTTTGACTTAGCATGAAAAGTTGGATTCTTACTAAGATGGATGACACTCTGGCTATCACAATACAACACATAATTTGATTGTTTAAAACCAACTTCCTTCATAAACCTTTTCATTCAAAGCAACTCTTTAAACGCTTCAGTTATTGCAATAAACTCTGCCTCTGTTGTGGACAATGCAACACACTTCTACAATTGAGATTGCCAACTCATTGCTCCCCCTGTAAGAGTAATCATATAACTTGAAGTAGACTTTTTGGAGTCAATATTACCTATCATATCTGAATCTGTGAATCTAGTAAGGATAGACTTATCACTCCTAAAACAAAGTCTCAAATCAGTAGAGCCTCGTAAATATCTCATTATCCACTTCATTGCATCCCAATGTTTTTTACCGAGATTTGAAAGGAATTGACTAATTGTGCTAACTGCATGAGCTATATTAGGTCTTATGCATACCATTGTATACATCAAACTGCCCATAACTGATGCAAATGAAACTCTTTGCATCTCTTCCTTCTCTTTCTCTATGGAAGGACATTGGTTAATGAATAATTTAAAGTGTGTAACAAGAGGAGTACCCACCACTTTAGCCTTATCTATGTTAAACCTCTGAAGTACTTTTTCAATGTACTGCTTTTAGAATAGGTACAACCTTTTCTTTTTCCTATCTCGAGTGATTGACATGCCGAGGATCTTCTTTGCTAGTCCCAAGTCCTTTGTAGCAAAGGACTTGCTCAACTCTTCCTTCAACTTGTTAATTCTAGAAGCATTACGACCAACAATAAGCATATCATCAACATAAAGTAGTAAAATGATAAAATCATCATCAGTAAATCTCTGAACAAAAACACAATGATCAGAAGTGGTCTTTTTATAACCTTGCTCCCTCATAATAGACTTAAACTTCTTATACCATTGTCTCGAAGCTTGTTTCAAGCCATATAAGTTTTTTTTCAACTTGCACACATAATCCTCTTTTCTTTTCACCTCAAAACCCTGTGGTTGTTCCATATAAATTTCTTCTTCCAAGTCACCATGGAGAAAAGCTATTTTCATATCCATCTGCTCAATCTTTAAGTCATGACTAGCAGCCAAACTCAATATAACTCGAATGAAAGACATTTTCACCACCGGTGAGAAGATCTCTTCAAAGTCGATGCCTTGTTTTTGACTGAATCATTTGACAACCAATTTGGCTTTATATCGTGGACGTGAAGTATTTTCTTCTTGTTTTATTTTGTAAATCCACTGATTCTTCAAAACCCTATTACTTTTAGGTAACTTTATTAACTCATAAACAAAGTTATCGTATAAGGATTTCATCTCATCTGTCATGACATCGATCCAGTACTGCCCATGCTCACTTTCAACTGCTTCTCTATAACACTCAGGTTCTCCTCCATCAATTAACGTCATAAACTCATCATGAGAGTACTGAGTAGAAGGCACTTGAATTCTATTGGACCTCCGTGGCTGAAATGAAGGTAAAGGTATGTACGAATAATCTTCTATTGGAGCATCAATATCACCTGTACCCTGCATATTATTATCCTATTGAACATTCTCATCATGTTCTTGAATATCACCATGAACATCAATCAGATCATTTAAAGATGTTTGAGGAAATGAAACAATATCAACAGGATTATCATTAACTTGAGGAGTTGACTTCTCAATGTGTTCAATGTTTTGATCCTCAACGAACACAACATCTTTACTCCTTACAAGCTTTTTTTCAATCGGATCATATAAACGGTACCTAAAGTCATCTTCACCATAACCAAGAAAGATACATTGCCAAGTCTTCACATCTAACTTCCATCTTTCATCTTTAGGGACATCAACAAAAGCCTTACAGCCAAAGACTCGTAAATGGTCATAAGTGACTTCCTTATCAAACCAAACTTTATCCGAAACATCACCTTGTAGAGGAACACTAGGAGACAGATTAATTACATGTGTCACTGTATTCAAGGCTTCATGCCAAAAAGATGTAGGTAATTTTGCATCTAAGAGAAGACATCTAACCCTCTCAATCAACGTTCTGTTCATCATTTCTGCCAAACCATTTAATTGTGGTGTCTTAGAAGGTGTCATTTGGTGTTTGATCTCATACTTTCTGCAATATTCGTCAAATGGACCACTATACTCACTACCATTATTAGTGCGGACACATTTTAGCTTCTTACCAGTTTGTCTCTCAACAAAGGCATGAAATTGTTTAAATACATCAAAGACTTGATCTTTAGTCTTCAACACATAAACCCAAAGCTTCCTTGAATGATCATCAATAAAAGTCACAAAATAAAAAGTATCACCAAGTGAGCATACCTTCAAAGGACCATACAAATCAGAATGCACCAATTCAAGCAACTCTAATTTTCTTGAAGGCGAGTGACTCTTAAATGTAACTCTATTTTGTTTCCCAGCAAAAGAATGAGGACACTTCTTTAAAACTGCACTCTTTATGTCTAGAAGTTGGTTCTTTCTTGCCAAACAATTCATCCCTTTTTCACTCATGTGATTGAGCCACTTATGTCATAATTCAATGAAAGTATCATTCTCTGCTGCATTTACAACATCTTTGAAGATAACAGCTTGCATAAGATATAAACTGGAACATTTCCTACCTCGTGCCACAATTAAGGAGCTTCTGGTAAACTTCCACTAACCATCACCGAAGGTACTGCAAAAACCTTCATCATCTAGTTTTCTCGTTGAAATCAAATTCAAACGGATATCAGAGACATGTCTAGCATCCCTTAATGTCAATTATGCTTCATTGTCGGTCTTTAAGCAAACATCACTAATGCCAATGACCTTTGCTAAGTCATTATTACCTATCTTCAAAACTCCAAAATCACCAGGAGTGTATGTTGTGAAGAATTTCATTCTTGAAGTAACATGAAGAGAAACACCACTATCTATGATCCAATTAGTCTCATAAGATGTCAAATTAATTACATCCCCATCACAAACAATAATAAGGTCACCAGTGTCAAAAGTGGATGCAGTAACAATACGATCATTACTCACATTCTTTTTCTTGTGCTTATCATTGTCTTCTTTATTTTCTCTCTTCCACTTGTAACACTTTTTCTGAATGTGACCCATCTTCCCGCAATAATGACACTGGACATTCTTATACTTAGATCTTGACTTGCTTCGACTTTTACTTCTACCATTTTTACCATTTCCTTTTTCTTGACTTCTCCCCCTATTTTCAGTAATTAAAACCTTTGATTTGGATGATGATGAACCCTGAGATTTCCTTCTCATCTCCTTATTCAACACACCACCCTTTACAAGTTCCACTGATAAAACACCACTAAAGATAGAATTAGCAAGAGAAATTCGAAAAGTCTTCCAAGAATCGGGTAAAGTAGCAAGTAACCATAACCCGAGAACTTTGTCATCAAACTTAATGTCCATACCTGATAGTTGATTAATGAGACCCTGAAACTCATTTAAGTGGTTAGCAATTGAACTTCCTTCGTTATATCTCAACTGCATCATTTTCTTTAATAAGAACAACTTGTTATTACCAAATTTTGAAGCATACAAAGTCTTAAGTTTGGTCCACAAAGTCCGTGCATATGTCTCATTGCAAATGTGATTATAAATATTATCATTAACAAATTAAAGTATAAAACCACAAACATATTCGTGCTCAAATTCTCATTCTTCATCAGTTTTAAACTCAAGTTTCGTAGTAGCAAATACTGGCAAATGCAATTTCTTCACAAATAAGAGATCAAACAGACCAATTTATTCACATTTAACTCCATCATTCAAATAAGCTAAATATACCAACTTGGCTCTGATACCACTCTGATGGGAGAAAGAACGTAATGAAGTATAAATAGGTCAAGAAACTTCTCCCGGTTACTTGAACATGTGAGGAGATGATTGAATAATAACAATGGCAATGCAAATAAACTATGCAAGAGAACATACCAATTTTACGTGGAAAACTCCTTCAAATTAAAAGGGGAAAGAACCACAGATACTCCGAACCAGAGGTCAACTCCACTATAATCAAGTACAATAAAGGTACACAACCTCAATTACATCAAACAAATTGAACAAAATTCAATTTGGACTAAACGAGAGATTGATGAGTTAAGCAAGACAGGCCAACCACGTGCTGTCAACTACAACTCAATAAGTAGACCTCAAGGCATTAATCCAACCATTCAAGATGAACCCCCAGATGTCCCCTGTCAGCTGTCCAAATTTCAGCTCAATCGGACCACTGGTCAATAATCATCCATACGGTTTACCAATTCTGCCATAGATGAGAGAGCAGAAAGTTACAAGAATTGAGAGGCTTCGGTTTGAATGGAAAACCTGCCCTTGAAGTTCGCAGAAACCCAATCCAACCGTCCATAAAAAAGATATATATGTCCTCCAACTACTGACCAAAAATCAGCTCGATCGGACCACAAAAAATCTTTCAATTACACGGTTGATCAAAATTGCACGCAGAAAATTGCCTATAGTATAAACCTACGAAAAACTGAAGAGAAGTAGGACTTACTGTGCTCGAAACCCAATCTCCACCGCTCAAAAATAAGAACCAAACGCTCTCTATCAACTATCCAAGTTTTAAGCTGATCAGACACTGATATCCTTTCCAAATGTAAGATCAAAAAACATTACCTTTTGATTTCTCTCTTTTTGCGGCCTCCCTCTTTTTCCCTCCCTTTCGACAGCCTTATTTTTCTTTTTGATGACCGATCGGCTCTCTCCTCTTCATCTAGGTTTTTTTTTTCAGCCGAAGGGGTATTTATACCCACTTTAATTATTTTGGGTTGTGACCCCAAAATATTTGGCCTATATATTCACATAAGAAAGGACCAATAAGCCCAACAAAACCCTGTAAGTGAGAGAGTCTCTGACCAGAGAAAAACCCATTATATCTTTTGCATCTCTTAATTGCATACATGATATTTGACTGCATGCTTCATTTCACATGGCTTTTATGGCTGCCAGTGCCACACAATTAGCCTTATAACTTTTTCTAAATTGTGCTTATTTCATCTTGGACAAACGAGCAATCAACTTGTGCCAAAAAATGGTCTTTTCTTTGATTTCTTTTCCATTGAGAAGTTCTTATTCTTCTTCTTTTTTTGTTTTTTTTTTAATTTAGGTAAAAGGTTTCAATTTCATTGTAGGACTTTTAAACTTTCGACAATTTCAAGCAATGCTTGGCTTAACAAATTTGCAAAGATTTTTCCAACGCACCTCTTCTTGTTACGTATACTAAAAGATAAGCATTGTGCTCTTGTAGGAAAGTTACCTAACATGATTTCAATTTCATGTACGAATTAATCACATGCATGCATGAAAGCCATCTTGGAAACATCATGGTCGTAGGCAAGCAAGAGATTAATTTCTTTGCTTAATCTAAAATTTCTAATTAACGTGTCAATAGAAAAGCCTTTGAAATATAAGATAGTTGGATGCTTTTTACCCTTTAAGGGACATGTATGATAGCTAACTATGTATTTAGCTTGCCATCTCAATGGTTACTAACAAGAGGACACAACGCGGTTTGTTTGGGGATTAAATTAAATTGTTTTTTTTTTTTTAAGAAAACAAACTCTTAATATGTAGTACAAGTATATTCAAGTAATCTTAACCAATGAAACTAACAATTTATACAAAATTTGAATGCACCTTGCATTGGTGACTTAAGCTAAAGGGTTATGCAGACACTTTAAACAAGTACAAGTCATAGGTCAACATGCTCCTGAAATTTCAACTATAGATAATGGTTAAAAGTAACATTGAATGAGTTTGAGTATGCTCTGTAATGATGATTGAGTGAAAGGGTAAGGCAGTTATTTTAAGCAAGTTCAATCAACATGACAAAAGCAACCTTAGGTAAACTCAAGTATGTTTTGCATCTGTCACATAAGTAAAAAGGTAATGTAGTCATCTTGAGTAAGTTTAGATTATATGACAACTCTCATTTAAAATTGGACGAGATTAAGTATGCTTCATAATGACACCTGAGTGAAAGGGTAAGGTAGCTATCTCAAGCAAGTTTAAGCAACCTGTAAGTTTGGGTAAGCTTAAGAACATTTTGCATTTGCAACTCAAGCAAAAGCATAATGCAGTCATTTGGAGCAAATTCATACCACATATCAATGATTCTATACATAGTTTAAGAGTTTGTCCTGCATTGGCCACCTAAGCAAAAGGGTGATGTTGTTATCTTAAACAAGTACAAGCAACATATCTATCCATTTTTGGAATTTCCATATTATATCATAAATAAAAACAATTCTATGCATGTTTGAGAATGTGTTCTATATTAGTGACTTAAGTAAAATGGTAATACAACTGTCTCAAGTAAGCTTAAAAGACACATGAATGCATTGGCCTAAGTGCGCCACAAAATTCTCCCATATTATGCAAATTACCCCCTTAATAAAGTTATCAATTGGATAATAAAAAGAATCCATATTAAAGAACAATAAAATTGTTAGCAATGTCAAAAGCCCTTCAATAATATAATCATCTCTGGCAAAATTGCCCTCAACATGCAAATAACAAATAGCTACTTTTAGGACTATCATGACAGATGGGATTGTCCCCTAATATTGAATGCACTCCAAACAACCATGTCCAAAATGGAGACACCATGATGTAGATATTTAAAAGGCAAACAAAATAAGGATCTAATAAGGTCTTTGTTTCATCCTTTGTCTCAAAACAACTCACAAAGAGGCCCAACTATTGTATCATTATTTTGTCTACCTTATTTGCTCATTATCATGCAAGATTAATTTTGTACATTTGGTTCGCAAATTATTATTTGGACACAAAAGTAAATAAAGTAATAAAGAAACTAAAAAAAGAATAAAAAATAAAAAATAAACTTGAATTGCTACTAGTATCTAATATATAATTAAAAGTCTAACACATAATAAAGTCAAAAACCAATGTAACCCTTAAATTAAACCCAAGTTAAAAATTTTCTTTTACATGTCAATCACATCACCATGATATAAAAGGGGTCCACCCTTTCTCAAACGCTTCAAGCTAAATAGTAGAATTTGTTAAATCCTTTCTTCAAACGCTCTATCCATGTGTGAATTTTATAAGTCAAAAGCCAACACAATATTAAAATAATTTGACAAAAAAACAATTAAAGATTAATGGATAAGATCAAGCCAATTTTTCTATAAAAAGCCAACATTTATTAGAGCGAAAGGAGGTTGAAAAAGAGTCCACATCTAAGAGGTAGAGAAAAATTCCAACAAAAATAGTCAAAATAGACATAAAGAGATAAGAGGCTTATAGCAAAGAGAGGCAATTATAATTTAGGAAGCCAAAAGAATCCTTAAATGTAAAGAGAATAAAAGTGAGCAGTAAATGTAATAAAGCCTCCCTTTTGGTGTCTAAAATAAATCACCAAAACATTTAAGGCAAATAAGATACCATCAAACATCCAATAAATATGGATAGGAATAAAACCAAATAGAGAAATTTCTCCCTCAAGCTAGCTATTTTGGGAACTTAAATACCTACAACCTAATTTTGAAGATTTTTTTTTTATTATTTTTACTATATCTTTAAGGACCTAATTACATAAACAATTCCAAAAAAGTCCTAGAAATGAAACTAGTGGGAAAAACAGTGAGTCTACCACTAAAGCCATAAAATTCAAAACTTTAAACTCTAAAGTTACTTGTAAGCTTTATTGTGGTTTAAGTGTCAGTGAATATAACAAGTTTTCCTCATGTAAAACAACAAATGAGATATACGATAAATTTTAAGTTATTCATAAGGTACAAAATAAGCAAATAACACAAAGATCAACTTACTCATATATGAGTATGAGTTCTTTTAGATGAAAGGCAATGAGATGATCTTTGAGATGTACACGAGGTTTACCAACATCATCAATCCACTCAAGAACTTTGGAAAGGACTTGAAGAGTAATGCTCTTATGAAGAAGTTATTGAGATAACTTTTAAAGTTTTAGAAAGTCAAAGCAATCACGATCCTTAAATTAAAGACTCAAATACCTTAAGTTTGAATAAGTTAATTAAGTCCTTACAAATCCATGAGATGACCTTTACTAAAAAGGTTACTAAAAAGAAGAAAAGAATTGCTTTTAGAGCCTTCTCACCCAAAGAAAGTAATGATGATGATGATGAGAGTGATCAATGCACTCAAGAAGATGAAGAAGAATTTGTCATGCCAACTAAAAGGGTCACATAACTCTAAAGAAAGAAGAAACAAAATGGGAAGAGATTCTTCAAAAGTAACCATGACAAAAATGAGATCATTTGTTACAAATGTAATAATCTTGGTCACATTACTTATAAATGCCCTGCAAATAAAAAGAATAACAAAAAGTTAACAAAAAAAGCCCTCATAGCTATTAGGGTGACCTAAGTCACTCAAAAGATAATTATGATGTTGTTGAAGTCAACTTAACATTCATAGCTATGGAGGATGTAAATCCTAACTATAATGCCTCTAATGATGATGAGTCTTTGATTAATAATTTTTTGACACTTTAAATTGCATAGATAAGAAACTTATAAACATGGTTATCAAGAACAAAAATCTCCATTTGGAGAATGCTTCTTTAAAGAAAGAAAATGCTTCTTTAAAAGATAAGGTCAAGTCATTTACTAAAAAGAATAATAAAGTGGACAATTTTTATAATGAAGATGGACTCATGAAACTCTTGGATGAAAATATTCATTATAAGAAAGATGTATCTAAATTTCAAGAGTCTTTATTTAAGTTTCCTTAAAGGAAAGATAAACTAACATATTATTTGACTTTTAAAAACCCCAAGGTGAGAAGAGTTGTTTAGGCTATGGATCTTATGCATATCAACTTAAAGCTACTTAGGGAAGATAACTTATGGTCACACATATGCAAAATCATCTAATTTTTCATCACATAAGAATGTTTATGCATCATATTATGGTAGAAAAAAATTTTAATAAGTATGTCTACATGTATATAAAACACACACAGACATAGAGCATTTCATAAGCATGTACATTCTTACAATAAATGGCATAATCATGATAGATAAGATGCTTATACATATAGATACCATGATAGAAATCATATTAGATGTTACTTATGTGGTGATTATGGTCATATATAATATTCATATAATGTGAGATAAAATTTATATGATTATTCCAATGTAAGTGTCAGAGACACTAAAGTTAACACTTAAGGGCCCACAAAGATTTAGGTACCTAAATCTAAATGAATTATTTATAGGTGTTTCTTAAATGTAGTATGAAAAAAGATGAATGGTATCTAAATAGTGGTTGTTATAGACATATGAAAAGAGTCCCAAAAGCTTTATTTCCTTTAAGAAAATAGATAGCAAAATAGTAACATTTGGGGATAATACCAAATGCAAGATTACTGACATTAGCAAGATAGGTTAAAAAAAGTTTGCAATGATTAACAATGTCTCACTTATTTAGGGACTTCAGGTTCAATTTGTTAAGTATTAGTAAATTATGTGATAATAGTTTTAAGGTATAATTTGAGCAAAATGTTTGGTGTGTTAATCATTTCAAAACAAATAATCCCTTATTTATTACTAAACGGTCAAATAAATAAATAAATAAATAAATTTGATTTACGCACTTTGGCTAACTAAAATTTTAAGGACTTTGTCTTAGTATAGAATCATAAATGTAGTATCGAAAGTTGGGACATACGAGTATGAAGTAACTATCAAAGTTCAACCAACACAACCTTATAAAAAGTCTTCCAAAGGTGAAATTTCATAAAGACAAGTGTGTGATGCATGTCAAATGGGTAAGTAAAGTAAAAACTCTTTTTAAGAGTAAAAAGGTCATATTTATTTATGAACCTTTACAATTATTACATATGAACTTGTTTGGTTGTACTTGAGTTTCATCTTTAGACTATAAGTCTTATTCATATGTCATTGTAGATAATTATAGTATATTACATGGATTACATTCCTAACTCACAAAGATGTGTACTTAAAGACCATTAAGGGGTTTTGTAAGCAAGTCAAAAATGAAAGATGGCACCATGTCATTTCAATTAGAAGTGATCATGGTAATAAATTTGTAGAATAAAAGTTTTGAGAATTTCTTAAATTCTTAATGTATCTCTCATAAATTTTCACCTTCAAGAACTCTACAACAAAATAGAGTAATTAAAAGGAATAATAGAACCTTGTAAGAAATGGTTAAAATCATGTTAAATGAGTACAAACTCCCTCAATAATTTTACGTAAAAGCAATTCATACTACTTGTTATACGCCCAATAAAGTCTTCACTTATCCAACTTTTGCAGAGACCATTTATAAGTTATGAAATAAGAGGAAGTTTAAACTTCTTATTTATCTTTGGTGGTAAGTGTTATATTGTAAACACAAAAGACAACCTAAGTAAGTTCGATTTTAAGGTGGATGAAGGTCTCTTCTTAGGATATTCTTTTATTAGCAAGGCATATAAAGTGTTTAACAAAAGTCGCTAGTCATAAAAGAATTTATGCATATTATATTTGATGAAGCTAACCCTTCTTACTTAGAAAAAAAAGAGTTAAATGACTTTGCAAGTACAAAAAAAAAAAAAAAACTTGGAGAAGGCAAATAAACCATAAAGGAAGCAATAACATTTTAGTGATGTTTAAAAAGAGCATATTAAACAACTTGAAATGAATGAGTTTAACCTTTCAAAGGATGACAACCTTGATAGTGTTGTTCAACGAGTTTCAAAAGAGTGAAAGCATATTAGAAAAACATTTTAAGATCAAATTATTAGTAACCCTTCTGATCTTTTAAGAACTCAATTTGTATCTAAGAATACTAACATTATAACACTTATTTCACAAATAGAATCAGTGCAAGTAGATGATGTATTGGTTAACTAGTCTTATGTGCATGTAAATGATGCATTGGTCAACTAATCTTAGGTGCATATAGATGATGCATTTGTTAACCAATCTTGGGTAGAACAATAAAGGATGAGATCAATTAATTTAAGAAAAATATGGCCTAGATATTGGTACAAAGACTTAGTGATTATTCTATTATCAAAACCAAGTGGGTTTATACTAACAAATTTAATAAAAGTAGCCAAATTGTGAAAAATAAAGTAAGGTTAGTTGCCAAAGGCTACAAGTAAGAAGATGACATCAATTATGATGAGAATTTTGCCCCAATTGCTAGGTTAAAAGCCATTAAAATATTGGTTGCATTTGTATCACATAAGAGTTTTTTGTTATGCCAAATGGATGTGAAAAACACATTTCTCAATGGCTACATTTTAGAGGAAATATATGTTAATCAAGCCCCTATTTTTGAAATTAAAGAGTTCTCAAATCACATTTATAAGCTCTTAAAAGTTTTGTATATATTAAAATAAGTTTTAAGAGTTTGGTATAAAAGATTAATTTTTTTCTTGATTGACAAAGGCTATACTAAAGGTAAAGTTGATATAACTCTTTACCAAATTCAAAAGTTGAGATTTGTTCATTGCTCAAATTTATATTGATGATATAATATTTAGTGCTACTAATAAGTCATTATGCAAGGAGTTTGATAGTGATATGGAAACAAAATTTGAGATGAGTGTAATGCAAGAATTGAACTTCATCCTTGGACTCCAAATCAGTAAACAAAGGATGAAATCTTCATTAACCAAGCCAAGTATACACTAGAGCTATTAAAGAAGTCTAGCATAAATGATTCCAAATCTTATAGCCCTCTAATAACTATTTCCACAAAGCTAGACAATGATGTAAATGGTAAGGTTGTGAATAAAGAGTAATATAGAGATATAATTTCTTTATTATCTTACTATTAATAGACCTAATTTGATGTTTATTGTTTGTTTATGTGTAAAATTTCAATTCAACCCAAGAAAGTCTGACCTAATTGCTCTTAAGAAAGTATTTAGGTATGTTAAGGGAACTTCAAGTTTAAGAGTTTGATATCCTATGGGATTAAACTTTGGCTTAGTAGGTTACTCAAACTCATATTTTGCAAGAAAAAAAATTAAGAAGAAAAGTACCACAAGTGTACGTCAATTCATTAACCAAGCCTCAGTCTCATAACATAATAGAAACCAAGGTTCAATTACTCTTTTTACAACTAAAAAAGAGTGCATGGTAGTAAGAGCTTGTAATGTATTTATGAAGCATGATAACACAAATGCAATCAATATGACCAAAAACCCTATACACCATACTTGGACGAAACACATTGACTTCAAACACCATTTTATTAAAGATCATGTGTTCGAGGGAGATATGTCCTTAGAGTTTGTGTAAACTAACTATCAGTTGGTCAATATCATTACCAAATCCTTAAGTGAGGATACATTTGAGACTATTAGAAAGAAATTAGGCATAATTGAGTTGGATTGATCTCTTGATTATATGATTGTTTTGATTTGTACATTTTTATATAATTTAACGCATGATTATAAATGTGTTCATGATTAATATATGTGTTGCATACTGACTTAAACGTTTAAGTTTTAAAAATGAGAGTTAGTTTTTTTTTGTCTAAGAGGGATTACTTGGCCAAACTAAAAATATAAGTCGACTAATAAGAACAATTGACCTATGACTTACTTCAGTTGACTGATGCTATTTTAAAAGCCCCTTTTCCCATTTCCCTTTTCTAGAACATAAAAATCCTTATTTCATAGAAGATTCTTTCCTTTTTTTTTTTCCAAATTTAAATATGTGATATACTCATTTCTATTAAATTCATTAAGATCAACACTTTAAAGGCCTTAATCTCTAAAACTTATCATCTATGGCGTCAAAATCAACATTTAGTTTGAAGAAGGAGAAGCTTGAAATAAAGAAATTGAGTTCAGTCTCCTCACCAACTAAGATCATTGTTATTCCTTCTACCTCTTTTACATCACTAGTGACCTTAATACCTAAGATAAGAGTGACTATTAGGTTCATGCCATCACCTACATCATCTTTGATTCCTTATGTTTTTTTCTCCTCCCTTCATAGAACCTTCATAGAAAGACCTTAAACAATCTTTATAAAAGAGAATTAAGCTAATTTAAAAAGAAAGATGGGTGAGAAACTAAATAGTGTTAAGTCGACACCACTTTCATCGAAGACATCCTCAATGCCTTTATTATCTCTGATAGCAACACCCATAACTTCACCACCTAATCCACCACCTTAAATAGCAACCATAATGGGTCCATCATCTTCTTAACTTTATAATTTATTAAGGTACTATAGCTTTCATTTTAAAACCTCTAAAATCAAAGATAATTTTTACAAATTTAAGGAAAGAACTATATATCCTAGTACATCATTGAATTTGGATTATATTGTTAAATTTAAAAGGAATAGATTTTTTGATAGATTTGCTTCTTAAAAAAAAATCAGGTTTATTACTTTTAGGTGTGATTTTTATATTGAAATATTAAATTACTTCTTTACAAACATGGAAGTAAATAAAAATTGCACTATGATCACTTCATATATGCATGGGAAAGAAGTGAAAATCACCCCTAAGGTAATTACGGATCATTTGAATTTACCATTGGAAGGTAGCTGCATAGATTGCAATGATTCTTGGAATTTGGGTAAGTTTAGTGCTTAAGAGCATATGGAAACAGTTTTTAAAGGTCAAATTGACCTTTGTGAAGAAAATGTCAACATGAAGAAGTCATTAAAGGCTTCTTCCTTACCAATCAAGTATAGGATAATACAAAGTAGTGTAAGTTGCAATATTAATCATAAAGGTGGTCATTATAATTATTTGGCATTTCCTACCATGTGCTAGCTAGCTTATTTATTGAAGAATGAAAAAATTTAACTTACTAAAGCATATGATAAGAATGACTAAGAAAGCTTAAAAGGGGACAATTAGGAAATTTCCTTATGATATGCATTTGAGTCACTTGCTCTTGAAGTTAAGTGTTCCTATATCGAGTAAATCCCCTTTTTACTTTAGTGTAGGTCAATTCATCAATATCACCACACTTAAGTAAAAGCATTTGTTGCAAAGTGAAAGGATGGGTTTACACCTTTAAAAGAACTTAGATTTAATCTAGAGCTATCTAGTACAAAACTAACACTAATAGGTCCTTTAGCTCTTTCCTAAGCCTCAACCAATATTGATGTGTCTTCCTTAATTGAGGAAGTAGAAGAGATCAAAAAGAATTTGAATAAGTTTAAAAATGATATGGAGGAAATTTAAGTGGAACTACAAAATTCCATAAAAAAAATCTAAAGAGAATTTTTCCTTCATTCTTGGGTTGCTGAAAAGAAAAAGGTTTATATTAAGCGAGTTCTAAGGAAAGAAAGCAATGAAGTCCTGCTCTTGAATTATTTTTTATGATGTTAAAGGAGAAGAAAGATAATTGACAACTTTGTTAATCTTTTGGCATATATAATTTTGGATATTATGGATATTTAATGCTACCTTTTCATTTTTGGATGACTATACTTAATTGACATTTAATTATTTTATACTATAATATTTAGCATTTGAATGTTTAAATATTTGCTTTGTAGTACTTATAGGTTAATCAATGATATTTAACTCTCATACTTATTTAATGACCGATCAATATTTTGTTGCTTAGATGCTTATGTTTAATTATTTTATACTATAATATTTAACATTTGAATGTTTAAATATTTGCTTTGTAGTACTTATAGGTTAATCAATGATATTTAACTCTCATACTTATTTAATGACCGATCAATATTTTGTTGCTTAGATGCTTATGTTTACTAATGATTAATACTTTATCACTCTGATACTTGCTTATTTGTTAATTGATGTAATTATTCAATTACTTTGATTACATTAATAAAAAGGAGAACATATATTCAGAGGGAGATATTATTTTTTATTTATCTTTTTTCCCTATTAATCAATCATGATTGTCCTGATAAAAAAATGAGGAGATTGTTGAGATTATTGAATTTATTGGGATCGTGTATTATATATTATTTCTTTATATTTTGATGTATTCTATACATTTAATTGATGTCATTAATATCAATTTACTTAAATTATATGCTTATTTTCTTTTATAGACAAGTATGTAAACTTTATATGAAAAAATACTTTTTAATTCATATTTTTATAGTAAAATTTTTGAATTTTGAATTTTAAATTAAGTTAAAAATTGTCCAAAAATCTTATTTCTTTTTTTTTTTTGACAATTCTCTAATTTTAAAAAGGTATTAAATGAGATATTAAGTGATTTTGAAAAAAAAAATGAAAATAATCATGAAAATTTAAAGTTGTTAGAAAGTTTGAATTATGTCATCAACTAAACAACTTAATAAAAAAAGAATAGAAGCAAGAAAGAAAAAAAAAATGAGTTACTCAATTAAACTAGTGCTTACGACCAACCACACACCAAAGAAGATTTTAAGCTGTGAAGATAAAAGTTATAAAAGTTTTGAATTGATTAACTGGGTCATGGCTACAATCAACTAATGTGATTAAAGAGTTTAAAGCACAAAAGTTAAAAAAATATAAAAATTTTAGATCAGTCAATTGATTTAAATACTACAATTAACTAATACTTTAGAGTTAAAATATATTTATATAAAGAAAATCAATGTCTAATTACCTTTTCTTTTTGTTTATAAAAGAGTTTAAATGACTTTTAACATTTTGTATTGAGAAAGTGAGAAATCAAGAATAAGAATTTAAATAAAAAAAAGTTAAAATTGTGAAAAAGAAAAAATGAATCTTGAAGAATTATTGGTTCTTGTAAAAATTTTACAAAAATTTTGTTATAATTAAGATTGGTAATTAAGTATAAAGTGTTGTTTTCACATAATAAAGTCGAATACTTGAAAAAGAATTTTAAAAAATAAATGTAAACTCTCAATTTAACCTAAAACACTATAAATCATTAGGTATGATCTATTTTTTCCTTTATCTCTTTTTATTTGCAAGTATTTATATTAATTACTTTATTATTTATTATTAATTATCTTACTTTCCCTATTTAAAATTAAAATTAAGTGAAATTTGAATGATTAAACCAATTAAATCTAATTCACCTCCTTTTGAATTACCTGAAGATCAACAAATATAACAAATAAATTCTTGTAGAAATTCCAAAAGCAAATGTTAAATAAAAATTAAAGGAAAATGGGAGAAAAAAAAGTTATTATGAATTTATGATATCTCTAAAACTTCTTGTATAAATCAAGAACCACTTGACTTTTCTTCTTTCTTAAAAGGGTGTTCCATATATCATTTGGTTGTAGAGAATTTACTTTGATTTTTTTTTCATAAATAAAAATATAAATATTTATCATTATTTAGAAAACAAAAAATCAATCCAATTATTGTTTCTTAACAAAAGATAAAAGAACTTATATAATTCATAATTGAATGAATAATGTACAACTATTTACGTTCATTTATTAAAGGTAGTATATTGATAAAAATAGAGATATATAATTATAAAGAATTGTAGTTAATTAGAAATAATTAGGAAAAAAATTCAACATAATATTTGTTTCTTATTGAAAAAAAAAAACAAAGAAAGAAAGAAGAAGAGAACATATATAACTCATAATTAATTGAGTAAGGATGAACTAATTATCTACACTTATTGAAAATTATAGATTAATAGAAATTAACATATAAGAATCTATAAATATCTCTTTAAGAATAAAGGGTTTTGGGGAAAGAAGATAAAAAGTCTTTGGAAGATGAATTGCATGAGCTAATATGGCTTACAAAGGAATAAAAGATATGTCACATGACACACTAATGTACAACGATAAATATATTACATAGACTGCTGATTTCGTTTGTTTTGGGAAAAAAGTTAAACCTATATCAACAATTGTTAACCTTCTTCTTTTTCTTTTTAATGTAATAATTTTAACCTTCTATTTTCGTTGTCTTTTTTTTTTTTTTTAATAGAAGTTAAAGGGTTCAAGGGAGATTGTTAAAGAGTAAAATTAAATAGAAGTAGAAGAAAAATGAGGATAAGTGCCAACATAGTTGAGAGTAATGCAATAGGAGATGAAAAATTTTAATACTTTAATTCTTAAAAATTACTGAGTATTGACTTTTATAATATTTGCTTACTCCCTTACGATATAACCCCTAACTAGACATCGGCCCGCACTACATGTCGATATATCTTTTTATAAGAGCTAATAAAAAAAAATTATACAAATAATCATATAAATTTGATTACAAGAAATAATGTTTTATCATTAGTTTTTATTCTCTTTTAAACTATCATACAAAACCTTGATTCTGAGAGCACTTGCAATTAGCAAATAATGCACAAATCTGCTCTAAAGCTTTATTTATAAAAGAGAAATGGATAATTTGCTTTTGAGGCCTTTGTAGCGGCCATGGAGAGACGCAGAAGGAATGTCGGCAACCTTGAATTTGGGTTAACTTGAACTTACCACCTTGAAGAGAAACTCGAAAGCTCGTGACTGGTCCTCAGATTTAGAAATTATATATGTTACAGTTAGACAATAAGTGTATTTCTTTTCAAAATTTTCAACCTTTTCGTCGTCTATTTCCTTTGTAATTGTAAATGAAGTGAACGTATTACTGGAATTTTAAGGGGCACTATGTTCAAGAAAAAAGCAAGAACTGACTAGAATCAACCAAGAAAGAAAGAGAAGTCAAGTCACATGACAGACGGACGTTGCACAATTAGATACGCTATATAGATACTCCTCATTGATCCCAATTATCCCCTTTGACCTTTACCCGCTTATCACTTCATTATTGACTTAACAAAATCACTCTTACTAATCCCTCTTAACATTTTACTCCGTTAACAATTACAGCCCTGTAACATATAACCTCAAAACAAAATTCTGCCTTGAACCAGAAATGAAATTTTGCCCCTGCAAAGGCATCAAGTCCTTAATTTACAGGGAATGCGGCTCTTCACATAACTGAATGAGTACATGAATCCAAAAACATACTTGTTTGCAAAGACAATATAATGTCTGAATCTCTCTCTGGCTCTGAATGCAGCCAAGTATGGCTCTGTCTTGGCTTCTTTGGCTTTGGTTTGGGATGCACAGAAGCTGAAGGGTGTGATAGGATGCGAGATAAGGAATGTAACTGAGAAATTTTTGCGGTTGAGTGTTTTCTGGCACCAAACTTATGATTTGCCTGAATATTTGCTCTCAAGGTTACGTTCACTGCACAGAAGCGAGGAAAACTGACAGATTTAGAGAGGCCCCAAGGAGCCTCTGAATGCAAAGAAAGAGTTTGCTTTTGTGGCAGTCTGTCCTTCCATGCTAAAAATGATTGCTGTAGCCTAGATGGAACCTGCAACACAGCAAATAACCAAAAGGTGTCAGGTATCCAGTTGACAAAATATTAAGGGGAAAGAGAAGAAAAGTAACTGTAAAAATCATATGGAGAAGGATTTGACAATGTAATCCTGAGGAATTGGAACATACCCCTGAAAGAAGACCACAGGAAGCAAATGATAAGGAAGCTGTTGAGAAAGGAGATTCCCCAGGTCTGTTTCCTTTCTGCTCATTCTTTTTGGCACCCTCATCCTGGGTAATAGACCCTAAACTAGATTGTGCAACATCATCATCCTCTTCCTCTTCCTCTTCCTCTTCCTCTTCCTCTTCTTCCTCTCCAGCTAATGTTTTTTCATCCTGGTTGAGTTTTGCAGATGTACTGTCTTGCTCCTGCAAACTCATTTCAGCTTTCTCCTTCTCCTCCTCTTCCTCCTTCTCCAGCTCCTCTTTTTCTCTCATCTTTAACTCTTCTTCCATGTCCTCAATCTCCTCTTCCAGAGTCAATTCAGCGTCTACAAGTTCAAGCTCTTTTTCAAGCAGCTTTATTTTTATCTCACTAGCTTTCTTCTTCTCTTCTGTCCATTTATTCAGTTTATCGCCAATTGACTTGCATGCATTTTCTATTTTTGTTAAGAGGTGCTCCCATATGTTTTCCTTCTTCACCACCTCCTCTTTTCCATAAAAATCGTCAAACCCAAGAGGAAGGAACTGAACTTTGTCGGGGTCCACGTCTTCTCCTTCCTTTAAAGGTGGCTGCCAAAACAAGCGAACGCCATATTCATCATCGTCAACATAGTTGATTATTCGTCCTGTTTTTGTGTGCAGGATGACAGGATCTTCTGTGTATATGAGCTTTGATGGATCTTCAGGATCAGGTTCTGGTTCCTTGTTAAGAATAACAAATTCCGGCTCCTCATCTGATCAAATGAATGCAAAAAGTATAAAACATCAAGCTAATATGTGAAAGGCAGGAACATGTTCCAGACAAAAAGAGAAAATAAGAGGGCAACTATCCGATAACAAGTACTTGACCAAGAGCCAACATGATTAAAGGAGGAAAGAGAAGAAAACTGGAAACTTATAGTATCATTCTGTACCACTACTTCTTGGGCTGGCCATAGCAGCTAACTACCTATGCAGCAAAGCACAAGAAGAATTCAAAAAATTTCTACTAGCATGTTGACTAGACTTACCAAAAGATCTTTGCAAAGGACATACAGATGAAACCTTTTCAGGACACAAAACTGTATGAACAAGAGCCTGGCTAGCTAATTAATGTGCTTTCAAATAGTTGAGACCAACATTTTGTTTTCTGCTTCATGTGGAGGTCATTTTACCAGCCACCTTCAACTTTTATAAAAATAAGCTACATAACTAAGTAGGCTGCAATTGATGAATGGAACAAACGATGAAAAAGAAAAGGCTCTCTCTCTCTCTCTCTCTCTCTCTCTCTATTTTTTTCTCTTCTGCTAGCAAACCAATGACATTTTAGCTCAAAGAATAGAAGCAAAAAAGAATATTCATCACCTAACAAAAGATAAATGTAATGGCTCTGTTGTTTGTTTTGGGATAATCTGTTGTGAAGATGTATACCTTTAGACCACCAGTACTCAAGCTCAGCAGGCATAGGTAGCCTCAAAGGAGCTTTATAGAAGGAGTTTAACCACATTTCTCTTTCTTGATCCACGTCTTCCACATATGTTTTCCAATAATCAGGAACCTGCCAGAAAACATATTTAATTATTTATCTGTTATAGTCCACAAGTCATTGAAAAAACTGAGAGGGTACTTACTTCATAGAATTGATTAATGAAGCCTGGAGCCATCCACACATCTTCTTCTTCGTAGAAATATGGATGTTGAGGATCATTATATGGACCTCTCTGTTCCCTGACCACTGTAAACAAAGCAATCACAAACAAATGAAACATCACATAGTAGATAAAGTGCAAGAATTTGTCATACAGAAACAGATATTCAAGCAGTGAGACCAAAAATTATAAATATCACTTAGAATTCTTTGATTAGAAATACAAGGTCGATGAAAGATCAGAAAAGCTGAAGTAAATGTTCATTATGGAGGCACCTGAATTAGGTAGCCTAGTCTACAGTTATTGATCCATGGTTTCTTAAGAACCCACTTAGTGAAATAATTGAGAGACCACATGCTTCAGGAAAAGATGAAGATAGGCCATGGGCAAAATGATTTACAAAACTTCATACTCTGTCAAATGCACAGATTCCTCAATGGTATAGGCTGAGTTCAGTCTATTGCCAAGGCAGCTTGCATCCGAAAGAAGAATTAATTGTGACCATGAATTGGTGCCAAATACAGGGAATGGTCAGTGAATTGGCCAAATAGATGTTAGTCAGCCTATTTGATCAACGCAAAAATGAAGACAACACCTCTTTGATTTCATGTATCCAGTGTAAGTTTACATTTGTAACACTCTTTAATATGCACAAGTTCAAGGCAAGTTCCTCGAATAATATATTCTATCTAATAGAACATATAAGAAATATCTTTCCCATTGGGCCAATACATGCCATTTGAGATACACTCTGAGAATTTATACCAGATTTTAGAATCTGGATTCATTTTTTTATTATCTATTCAAAATGAGCATTTTAATTCATGATAAAAAGCAGACCTAAAAAGCATGGTTCAACTCCTTTTGTTAATGGGATAAGTCATGCATAGATAAGAATGTTCCCACTTTATCTTGACATACACTTGGCCCATCACATGCAAAATGCAAATCAATGACTTTCAGCAGCTTTTAAATCAATATGCAGGCTATGACATGGAAGAGCAACTAAAAAATGTCAAGTCATTTTCTTCAGTAATCAATCATCAACTACCTGTCAGAGTTATTGAAGGTTTGACTTTCGAGTGCCTGTATGGGAGCATATTTTAACCTAATGTACCTTTTGTCTTAACAAATACAATGTTTGATAATATCCATTTCAAAACTAATGAGTAAAACATACTTCCATCCGGTTTGTTTACAAACATCCGAGCCTTAGCTGCAGCCACTTCTGCTATTCCTGCATGTGCCTGAAAAACCATGTTGTAAGAAAATTATCCTTTCAAATATTAGCATTTCATTTCAAATTTCAAAGAAAGAAATAGATACCGATGAAATATTCTCATCACAGTCAGTAGCATCTTCGACATACTCTCCAAAGTAGAACCTGCCCTGTATTCCATAAGAAATATAGTTTTGCATTACATTCATCAACTAATGTAGAAGAAGGAAGAAAAGGAAAGGAAGATATGGTTCTGCCATAATGGGTCCTTAGAAAGAACATTTGGAAAACAATCTTACCTTTAAATAAACTACTGAGGTTGCAATCAAAAGTTTTAAACATTGAACCAAGAAAATTTTCCTATAGTCACTTACCATGTAAAAAAAGGCAATTTCTACAGAATGCCAACAGAAAACAGAGAGCAACAAGGGCAACCTACTTATACAGGTGGAACAACTTATTTGTTGATACCTATAGATGTATTGCTAGCATTACAGCTGAATCACCATTTTGAGTTCACATTACTTGACCTAATTTATGGAATCCTGAGTCATAATTTCCAATCAAGAAATAGACAGGGGATAAATGCGAGGGATGTGGGGCCACGAAGAAATCTGTAGTGCAGAAAACTAGCTAAGGGATATGATCAGATAATCAATATGATTGAAAGTTTGTTGTGGCCTTCATTTTAATTAACATCTCATGACAACATTACTCCACTAAACTATGAAGTTGAGTCCTCCATTATGGCTTATATTCTTTACACCTACATATAGGGGCTGCTCATTCACTTCATAGATGCCACAACCATGAAACCTCCCATGCTTCCATTGGCCAGCATATCGATATCGACCTATCTCCCTGGAAAAAGGACTATTATCAGCTTCCATAGTTAACCCTAAACCATATTTTTTTGACACAGAAGCATTAAAAAGGTAAAAGCATAAAACAAAACCAAACAGTGATGTCTTTACTACAACAAACCAAAAGTGATTGATTTTGCCTCGATAAAGATCATTCAAGTTGACACCAAAAACCTGGATAATTAAGTTACTTGATTTTGCCTCTTTACAATCAGTGACCTCCAACAACATCTTTTTCTCTTTTTCTTTCAAGTAAACAACAAACTGAGAATAGTTTGCAATAGAGTATATTGGAATAGAGCTGTCCCCACTACATGTAGACCATGCAATAGAGTATATTGGAATAGAGCTGTCCCCACTACATGTAGACCATGCCAGGGGATTAATTATTTTTACTAAAATATTTGTCCGTCTAACAAGCAGAAAATCACTTGAATGGTCTAGTATGGATCAGTAAACTGAGGGTCTCCACCTAGTACATTGCTTAGTTGTTACCAGATGTTGATATAATGAATTTTGGATTTTGTTGGGTGTTTGGGTTCTTTCCTATCTCTTCTATTCTTGTTCTCATTAAGATTCATTCAATAACATATGAAAGGATCATCCTCTTTGGAAGGGAACTAAGACGCATGATCACAACATGGGAAAGTGTCATGTTGAATCCAGTAGCTCTGAGATCCAAGGGCATCCAGGTTCTGGAACTAAATCTAATAAAAATACTAAAGCAGATTCAAACATAGAGACAATAACAAAAATATTGAAACTACATTAGAAGAATATAAACACATGAATAAACATAAACTTAGGAGAAAATATTGACAGCATGATTGGAGAACTTACGGTTTTCTTCCAAATTGTCTGATCCACTCATCATTCTCATAAAACGGTACTTCATACCGCCCTCCGGCTAGACGCATGCTATCTTCAATATCCATCTCTAGCCATTCTCTGTCTTCTGGGGACATGAAATCTCTTTTTATTATGTGCCCCTCGGCACGCATTTGTTCCTCAAGCCTGATAAAATGCAACATTTATGACTCATTTGCTTATCTTCCATGGAATATACCCTGCATATTTCAACTCCTAAATCAAATAAGGTTATGAGGAAAATGAAATAAGAAGCATACTTGGAACCGGGCACAGGTTCTATATCAGGTATATCAACTTCAACAACTCCATGACCCTCCATGTTGTTTTGAAGCCATTCACCTTCATACCTATAGAAAACAAGTCACATCACTAGGAGCCCAGGACAAATATAATCAGAAAGACATTAGTGCAAGGACCATGTGTCTCTGCTCTTCCACTCCACATATAGCAGACAAATCAAACAAAGTTCTTTAAGTATTGGTCATATGGGAAAATTACTGTCAAAAGGTTGGACATATTGCCTCTGCCCCTCAGTCCCCAATCTTCCACTAAACTCAATAATAATCAAGGTCCATCACTCAATTCCAGCCTGTTACATGGTTGAATAACACACTTCAACATATCCATCATCTCTGATCAGCCCAAGTGTCTATCCTAGCCATCTGTTGGTTAAAGAAATCCTAGACTTCTGAACTTGTCTACTTTGGCCATGAAGGCTTCAACAGAGTCAACACACTTTACAACAGATTGACAAAGCACTTTTATGAAAGTATCAATGGTCTTTGGTTGGGCACTTTTATGTTTTCCAAATCACATTTGACCCATGAACTACTAACTAAGACAGAAAGTCCAATCTTGGAAAGTTTTGGTTTCAAAAACAAACATAGTAACATAGAACATTGATAATGATCAGACATCTCCTCCAAAAAAGAGGAACCAAATTTGAATATCCCCTGTTCAAAGAAAATATAAAGGAGAATATAGGAACCACTGATTATAATGTTATAAAGCCCACTTCACATTAGAATGTCACTTCAGAAACATACACACACACACACATCAGGAGCTACAAAGTAGCTTTCTATTATGACAAATTTATACAGTATAGTGACTTCAGTCAATTTATGTTTTCATTGTCCCTCTCTAAATAGTATCTTCATGGTCTTACTCTCCATACAGTTCACATTAATTACACTTTCTCACTCTCACAACAAATATTCCAAGGAGTTTAGAATTGGCTAAATCAATAGGTTGAATCCCAAGTTTGAGCATGTATTTATTGAATACCAATATTAAGAAGCAATCATGTACATCATTCACAAAACTTTCAATTGCTTTTGTTCACAACTTAGGCTTAGATAATGCTGGATACATCGTCACAACACACCATGTGCAAATATGAACATAAATAAAGTGAGCCCTACAACAAGTCAAACTAAAATCAAAATATCTGATTGCTTCATAGTTCATCTCTTTACCAATGACAACCTTTCCTATGTGTTCCTTTCCCAATTATTTGAGCAATTCATTTTAATTGATGCAATGCCTTGGCTACTACGAAGCTGCATGCTATAAATAGATGAAAGAAGAGATGTAACTTTTAAGTAGAGGACAAGAAAACCTGACTAGTCCATCTTCAGCGATATAAACACCCTTTCCATGAGCCAAGTCATCCCAAACAGTTCCTTCATACCTTGAAGAAAAGAACAAAAAAGGAAAAGAAAAATTAAGCATAGGAATTATCTTCTTCTGGTATGCACATGGACAGCACATATGTGTGTTTTTTTAGAGTTTTTTTTTTGGGGGGGGGGGGAGAGGGGGGAGGGGGAAGAGTAGCGGATAGCAAGTTTCCTTTATTCAGAGGCCTGGCAGAGAAAGAGTGAACATGACCCGAGGTATTTGCTAGTTGAGTCAAAATGAACACAATTCCCAAGCAATTGCTTGAACATAAACACTGGAATGAAACGAACATATACATGTTGACAACTTCAAATACAAGGTATGACCTTATAAATCACAGCATATACATGTTGAAAACTTCATATACAAGTTATGAACTTAAAAATCACAGTGGTCAGAATACTGATCATAAGTTAAAGTCACATCTGGACACCCAGGCAAACAAAATGAAAGGAGAAAAAAAAGAAAAAAATGTAACAACAGGGTCCAGATTGGCCGAAACCCATCCAGAATCAGTTCAAGACCTGTATCATCTTTTAATTGAAAGAGGAATCAAGATAATATAAATGACAGATAATGTGATACGAGTAAATTTGTAACTCAAATTCTTCAACACCAAAAACAGCACCACATGCTCCCAAGATTACAGATTCTCCAATTTCCGTCATACAACCAATGTAGACAATACCAGGGACCAAAAGCAACATCAGAATCAATAAGCGTGCATGATTCAGGAAATGCACCAAAAGCAACAAGAAAGTTAGACCACAAACAAAAACAAGAAAGAACAACCAAACATCCGAATCGAGCAGAGAGAGAGCTTAGAAAAGAAGACATACGAGCTGCCATCAGGGAAAATGTAGCTAACCCAAGTGAGAAACTCCTCAATCCTATCCAACTCCTCAATAACAGCCTTGGGAGTGCTGATGTCATAATGGTTATCCGGAATAGCCGGATAAGGCTTCCTGTAAGGAACATAAAAAGGAGCAATGGGTGGCTTCCTGCCTTCCCTAACCTCTTCCCTGACGACCTCCCAGTCCTCCTCGTCGGCCCAGACGGGGTCCCACCCGGGCTTCTTCATCTTCAGAGGCGCGTCCATCCACAGCTCCTGCAAATCCTCTTCCGTCCAATTCTCTTTGTCTTTGGGAAAATCGAACAAGTCTTCGTAGTGGGTGTACCTTCGCTCCTCCTCTTCCTGCATCTTCTTCATGCTCTTGCCTTCCAGTATTCGGGTGAACCGAGAAATGTTCCTCTCCGGTGTGTTGTCCCACTCCGGCGGCTCGTCGCCGGGGCGGACGTACGGGACCTCCACGTCCCCCTCGGCTCCGGGCGTGTAGTCATAGTCATAGTCGGAGTCGGAGTCGGAGTCGGAATCGGAATCCGAGGAGAAGGAGAGCTTGTTGTCTGCATTTGGGTCTTCTTCTTGTTGTTCGTTTTCTTGTTGTTGTTGTTCTTGTTGTTGGGTGGTGGTTATTGGGTCAAGCTCATTGTCGTTGGCCATTGCTGAGTCTGAGGGTTGAGGATAAGATTGTGGGAGGGCTGCTCTGCTGCTGCTGCCGCCGCCGCCGCCGTCACCGCCTGCTAGTGTAGTCTGGGAGGGGTTGGGTTGGGTTGTGTTGTGTCGTGTCGGGCGAAGACAACAAAGCTGAGCGGCTAACTCGTGGGTTCTTTTTGTCTTTCGGCTGCTGGCTGACGCTCCTTGACCTTTCGAGGATTTTTATCTTTTATCTTCGCCCTATTTTCGCAACACGCGAAATGCAAAATATACACGAAACAACCTGACCTTAATTTTACCTCGCACTCTGTCCGGTCATGGTTTTCAAGTAATTATCACTATTCTTTTATGGATGAGCCACGAGTGTGTGTACATATAAACGCACACACGAGCCTCTGTAAGGGCTCAGTTCTTATTCGTAGCATGACAACCTTTTTTATCTGAAGGGAACATAGGGGAAGGAAATGTCAGGTACTTAAATGGAATCAGTGTTCATTACAAACTGAAGAACAATGAGCTCTCGTGATTGTTCCACATAGAAAGCAGACCCGAAAGGTCACTTTGTCCTACCTGGTCTTTATCGCTGGTGTGCTCCTAGTCTGAGCAGAAATGCTAACCCAAAGGAAGTCAGATTATTTTGTGGGCTGAAAGTTCTATGTTTCGATCATGGATCCATGAGAGCTGGGGTGCTTCTTCTTGGAGGCATTTGGATATTTGGCCCAGTGGCCTGGATTCTAGCCTCTGACTCGTGGGTTCAGCATCTCCACCTCCAATGAGAAGCCCATCAAGTACGTGCGTAGACTTTTGTTTTATAATTGTTAAATTTTAATCTTAAAAAAATTTATAAATTTTATTGAAATAAAAAATTTATTTTTATTATGTAATTTATAGTTTAATAAATTTTTAATAAAATAAAATTTAAAAAAAAAAAAAAAAACATAGGAGGATTGCTTGAAGCTTTTAGAGATAAACTTGCATTTTTAACTCTTTCTTCTTTGGGTATGTGGACTGTCGTACTTCCTTCTTTTCCTTGCCAGCAATTAGAAAGAAAAGATTATCAAAGCCTTGCTTTAAATCAGCTGATATTTAAGTTCTCACATCTTTTGTACTGCTTCGAAAGCAACGTACTCAAAAATATAACAAAAATAATTCAAATTTAATAAATTTTTAAATAATTATTTTAATTTATTTCAACACATATTAATTCGATACTAATTATTTTAAATAAAATTAAGGGTTACTATTTTAAAAAATTATTAATTTTGTGTAAATTAAAAATATATTATAATTTTTAAAAATTAATAATTTATATTTTATAATAAATTTATTATAACGTGAAATTAAAAAATAAAAATCATCAATACTAATATTAATAATGTAGTGTAATAATACTAATATATACTTAAAATAGAATATCAAGTAAAATCTTAGTAAGATATAAAAATTATAAGGTTAAATAATTTTTAACTCAACTTACTTGATTTGTTTTAATTAAAATCATAAAGAGTATTTTTAAAATAAAAAATAATTTTAATTCAAATAAAACAGAAAAATTAAAAATTAAACCTAACTTTAAATAGTTTCATCTCACCAATAACAGCACCCTCAAGAATGTCAGCAAATCCACAAAATTACTCAAAATTGGACCTTAACTGCACCAAAAATACAAAATTTTGCCTGAAAATGAGTAAATTCAGCCTCACAAACTAGTAATCGTCTATAAAACTTGGAAAGTCAAACCCCAAACCTAAACCAAACAACAAACAAATCGAATCAGCACCAAATCCCACAAAAACCGAAGCCTCCTCTATCCAAATACTCAAATTTAAAATAAATATAAAAAAAAGAAAAGAAAAGAAACCCCACCAAATCAAAAGGTCCTAAAATTCAAATTGGAACAAACTCATCCACACCAACATGAATCCAACCAACCACAAAAACCAAAACCATCACAAAATCAACAACGCGACTGTGATATATACACGGGAGATTTTTATATTGTAATAATACTAAAATACTACTTTGATATAAATTGATTCTGACTATTTTAATGACAATTATTTGTGCTTTCAAACATGACTATTGAAAGTGGGGTTGTTGAGAGTTTTTTTTTTTTTTTATAAATTTTTTTACGATTTAATGGTGTCGAAGTTTAGACGTATTTACTATTCATCTCTCTAATCTTTCACATGGAGACTACGAGTTTCTGTGGCTTTACAAACTGGGGGCATGGTTTACAAATTTTGAGAAACAATAAAAATGACAAAAGAAAACAAATAATTTGTTCTGCAACTTTGCACCATTGCTAACTGGCTTTGCCTAAAGCCTAGTAATTGAAAACAAAACAAAACATTATCTGAGTTTAATGATAATTATATATATATATATATATATACATAAATAAGTTTTAAAATTTATATACTATATAATATGGTGTAAAGAAATTCATTTGCAGCTATCATTATTTTGATAATGGGAATGTTTAAAATTATTATTATTTAAATGATAAATTTTTTTATAAAAAAAGTTGAAGTTGAAAATAAAATAAAAAATAAAAAAAGGAAATTGAAAACAAAATAAAAAGAATAATAATTTAAAAAAAAAAAAAACAAAGGGATGAAGTTGAAGCTTTTTTATATGGGAAAATCGTGACAGGGAGTTGCGGACTCGGGCGTGGCATTTACTTTCTTCACGAATCACACTGTACGGAAATTAATATTTTAATAATAAAGTGTCTCTACTCGCTTACTTTGTTAACTTCACACGTCTCACTCACAAGAGCAAACTGCAGAGTGAAGACGTCTCTCTCTCTCTCTCGCTCTCTCTCTCTCTCTCTCTCCTCTGTCTGGATGCGAAGCAAGAAGAAGCAGAACAAGATGGGATCAGTATCACTGAAGATTGGAGATGGAACAGCCAGATTCAAGAAAGGAACTTTGTACTCCTCCGCAGTGAACATTCTCATGCTCTTCTCTGTTATCACCACCAATCTCTTTGCTCTCTATGCCTTCTCTTACTCTCCAAAACACCACAAAGGTCACCTTTTTACTGGCTCTCCCAACAAGAACTTCTCTCTGATCTCTGAGCAAGTCTCTTTGATTCTTAAAGAGATCGATTCTTCTCAGAGGAAGCTTGCCAAGATAGAGAAAGAGCTGTTGGGGTACGAAACTATTGACGTTTCGAGACCCAATATCGCTAGTGAGCTCAAGTTGTTCCTGCAGCTGCACCAGCTCCCTCTCGGTAAAGATTCAAGGACTGGGATCACGGAAATGGTGGCTTCTGTGGGCCACTCTTGTGAGAAATCTACTGATTTGTTGTCTCAGTACATGAGTTACAAGGTCTCTGGGCCTTGTCCTGATGATTGGAGCCTTGCCCAGAAGTTGATTCTGCGTGGATGCGAGCCTCTGCCCAGAAGGAGATGCTTTGCCAAGTCTCCTCGTAAGGTTCGTCTTGACCCTTTTCCCATTTCTCTTTGGAAGCCTGTTAGCGACAAGATTGCCACTTGGAGTGGTCTTGGTTGCCAGAATTTTGAGTGCTTGAATAAAAAGAAATTGAGTAGGGAGTGTGTTGGTTGCTTTGATTTTGTTAATGGATATGAAACCAAGAAGTATGTTAAAGCTAGGGGCAAGAATGATTTTCTTGTCGATGATGTGTTGGCTTTGGCAAGTGGAGGAATTAGAATTGGATTTGACATTGGTGGTGGATCTGGCACCTTTGCTGCTAGAATGGCAGAGAGGAATGTGACTGTGATCACCAACACTTTGAATATTGATGCTCCATTTAGTGAATTCATTGCAGCAAGAGGGCTCTTCCCTTTGTATTTGAGTTTAGACCATAGGTTCCCTTTCTATGATAATGTGTTTGATTTGATCCATGCGTCTAGTGGATTGGACGCTGGTGCCAAACCTGAAAAATTGGAGTTCTTAGCGTTTGATGTAGATCGCATCTTGAGGGCTGGTGGATTATTTTGGTTGGATAATTTTTATTGTGCCAGTGAAGAGAAAAAGGGGGCTTTGACTCGATTAATAGAGCGGTTTGGTTATAAAAAGCTGAAATGGGTCGTGGGAGAGAAGGTCGAAGCAACTGGGTCTGGTAAATCTGAAGTTTATTTATCTGCTGTGCTGCAAAAGCCAGTGAGAGTGTGATGAATAGATATTTCACACTAACTGCTAGAGGTAAGGATACGATCTGTAATTCTGGCTTGGTTTTACCGTATTTTTTAAGTTCACTTACTGAAAGGCTTAAACTCCTTGTGAAATTTGTTGAAATGTGCAATAAATGCATCAATTGTTTCTTATCTCAACTGCAAGGTTGTAGTGGAACTGATATATTATATTGCTATGTCAATTGCCTGTGGCATTCTACGTTTCCACTAACTGTTATTGCATTCATGTGTGATACGAAATTTAATAGAATGTCATAAAACCCTGAACCTTGTAGAGGGAAGAAATTGATAAAATGGTCTTTGTAGCATATGCTAGGATTTATACTTGTTATATATCTCACTATATATCAAGTCTGCCTGCAACTTGCTTGATCTGGTTGCTAGATTTAGGGATTTGGAAGTGGATTAATAACTCAGAACGTCTGAACAAGCTTTTTGAAATTGTGAAGCAAAAGCCTGCGGACTAGGCACATCTGAAGTTATTGAGTATGGACACAGCAAAACTTGGGTTGTAAAATATGGCCTTTCTTGTCGAAGTCTGGGAGAATATAGACTCAGTGGTTGAAATGTGGCTCTTTTTGTCAAGTGCTGGGAGGATTGATTCTGGGGTTGAATGTGTGGTCTTGTTTGCTGATATTGGGAGGGTTTTCAGGTCAGATGAGGGAAGGGTCTTCATTGTTTTGTTAATTAGCCAAAGACCATCTCCACTTTCCAGACCAACTCAAACAACATCAACTAGCTGGAGTATTATTAATGTTAATCATTTATCTCACCACAACTCATGTTGTCAACCACTAACAGTTTTCCATTTCACATGCCTGGAATGCATGGATATATGATCCATTTGCTGGTATCCTAGGAAAATCAAAGCGTCAGGCTTTCCCTTCCAAATACCGTGGCACACGATGACATGCATGACAGTGGAACCATTTCAAACAATTGATAGCTAACTTGGTTTTTTACTTGTGTATTTTGGTTTTTATTTTGTATACAGGCAGGGAATACCTGAATACCCCATTGGTATCACTCTTACAAAAATTTACCCAACCATTCTCTAAACTCTACAATGTGAGTCTTGTGCATTGGAATACCCTTTTGTTTGTTCATGTGATTACTAAATCAGTAAATTGTTGACCTGACTACCATTGATATCATATCATGCATAGGATTTAAAACCATTTTACTGAGTTTTCACTTTTTGTTTACTTGAAACATGAAGATCTGATTTCCCACACACAAACAGCAGGACTACTTGTCATTGCATTATGAAACCATTCAACCCTATGCTAGTAATTACACCTGAAAAAGAGTACTTATCCTTTATTGACTGTTCATTTTATCTGACTATAACACCCTAATATTCTATCTATGAATAGTCCTTCACTTTTGTATTCTAATAATTCTGCAGCTAGACAACATATTCTTGGTAGCTAGCTTGCAAAAGTTTTTGATTCATGCTGTGGTAATTTGGAGTTTTCCATGAAACATTCATATGGATTTTCTAAGATGACTTTGTAAGAAACCCGCCAGATTAATATATATTTAGATGTAAAAGCCATTCAACTTTCTAAACAATGGTGAGAAATCCAGTAGCATTTACCAAACTAGTGTAACATCAGATGATTTGACATTTTCCTATGAGCTTCCCAAGGGGGATCGGGTGGGAGCTTAATGGATCAACTCAACAAATGTTTGCTTGAGTTCATTCAATTACTTAAATAAACGACATTTAAATTTAATTCTTATACTCGTTTAATAACATGAATTAAATCCCAACAAGTATAGGCTCTACTTAATTCTCGTTTAATGTGTTGTTAGAGTACATTTGGTATCATCTGTTTCCAATTATATATTGTATGTTTACAATGATGCACTAAAATTTAACATTTTTATTTTTAAATTATTTATTTTTGTTAAAGAAAATGTTTTTTTTTGTTAATTTATTTTTATTTATAACAGTACATTTTCATTATTTGTTGTTATTTCTATGAATATTCTAAAATTAAACAAATTATTAATTGAGATTTTACAGGTCTTGTTTGATAAAAGGTTTGACTTGTTAAACCTTGTTCACTAATGATATGTTTGAGATTGTGATAATAGTTTGCAACCCCAGTGTTTGTAAACTCTAAAATTTGCAGTTTGCTCAAGTACAACACCATTTCATGATTTCTTTAAGACAAATATAACTATTGCCACTTAAAGTAATTACAATGGTTACCAATACAAAAAGCTTCCTTTGTGATTCTTTGCTATTTCATCCCAAAATTTTTGGTTTCTTCCCAATTATTATCATTCAGTCAATTATATTTGTTAATAAATTTTTAAATTGTTGAATTACCAATTGCAACAATAAGACTTAATTGCCATACCAAACAAGCCCTAAGGAAGTCTTAATTGAAAAGGGTTAAACTTGATTTGGTTCTGCTAGGAAACCTAATTATTGATTTATGAGTTTGGATTACGCTGACGGCGAGTTAGATGTTATTGATTGTTCTCAATTCTATGGCATTTAGGGTGTAAAAAATAAGTAATTTTTAATGTGATTGTATTTTAACTGTAATTTCAAAGAAATTGATGATTTAATTCGAAATCTTAAATTGTGGAGAAAAGGACGATTAAAGTATTCATATTAAGTATTTATATTTTTTTCAGTAATTTTGTATGAAATTTATGTTTGTAATTTCTGATATTAATGATGCTGATACCAAACTATTAAGCTTGTTTATTAAAGGAGCAAAATTGAATATGTCAAGAGCTCTCATTTGTGGCTCTACTCCTGAGATTCATAACTCAACTAAAACCATTAAATAAAAATTCGGGATTGAATTATAAAGTTCTCAAGATTTCTACTCAATCCGACCAAAACCAAAATGAAAATCGTTAAAGGCGAGTCCCGATTGCTATTACAACCAAAGAGCTTGATTTATATCACAAAATCGACTAAATCGATTCCCTACTATTAATGATAATTTAATTAATTTTGCACTTATTTTGAAAAGGTTACAATTTTAGAAATTCTTCAATATCTATTACCGATTTAGTTCAAATATACGAATAGACTGGAACTTAAATCAACTCGCTAATACCCTTTACAGGGAGCCATGATTGAAACAGATTTTCCCCTCTCTCTTACTGATATTGAATTTTTTAAGGAAGGAAATATCGGTATTAATACATCTCATGAAAATGTGAGATTGATTAATGCATATTTTTATGTCTGGATATACGTGATAAATATATTATATTGGCATTTTTATGGAAACATCTTCTCAAACTTAAACTGCTTTAAACGAATGTAACCAATTTCACGGTAAGATATGGCCATACTGTAGAACCAGTATGTGGGGGAGCTATTATATTGAAAAGATTTTTCGGAAATATATATGACAGGTGATTTAATAATATGTATCTAACAGTGATAATTTCTTAGAAATATTATTTTATAATCATAAATATAAGTATGAAAATAAAAATAGATACCCCTCCTTTATTTAGATTAAAAAGACGAAGAACATTAAATATAAAATATGCCAATATAATGAAACTAGGAATATGTATTTATCAAATAAAGTCTCCCATGCATCAAACAACGCTCGTGTGAATGTGTAGAAAAGTATTTTTTTTTTTTTGGAGTGCAAAAAACGAAAAATATAGTAACTTATATACTTAATCTCAAATAAACTCAGTAGATAAAAATAAAATAAGTAAATAAATAAATGAAGAGATTTTAATTTTTAAAGAAGTAGAAGTAGTAGGCGCCTCAAAAACGTAAATTTAGAGATATACTCTTAAGAGTGTCAACAAAGTCTTTTCGTGAGCTTAAAGCAGAATTCTATTTTCATAAATATACGTCTTTTTTCTTTCTTTCTTTTTTATTTTTTTTTTTGTCCAACAAATAAATTAGAAAAGAAAAAAAAATAATTGATAGACAAAAATAAAAATAAATGTTAATATTGGCTTCCTCAAATAAAATAATGCAGTAGTAGTCGTTATTGACACAACTACTTGAGTTCTTCCGGTATAGGGAGAAGCACATCCCATACCAACCAATAGACAATAAAACATTTTTACCATAGATACAGTTATTAGATTCTCTGCCTCCGTTCTCTTTCATTCTGCTTAAACCTTTGCTTCTGTTTGTGTTTTTGGAATTATTTGGCTCTCTTGCTTGCTTGCTTGCTTCTTCTTGGTGGTTTTTCTTTTTTTTTCTCTTTTTTTTCAGGGTTTTAGAGCTGTAACAGCCATCATGTCCAGGTTGACGGTTCACAAGAGGAAAACGAGGGGCAAGTCTGAATGCTTCTGGGTTCCTCAAACCCCTGATAAGCCTCTGCCAGAAAGACCCTTCACCCAGGGCACAACCAGAATGTCTGGTCCTCGAGAGGAAGACAACGATGTTGTAGGTAGTGGAGGGGAGACGGCATGGACAGAGGAGCAGGGATGTGGCCATAGTTCTCGTGTTGCTGATTGTGCCAATGAAGGTCTCAGGAACGTTGTTTGTCGAGATTCAGCTTCAGGTCAAAAACCAGGGCTTGGCGATACCCACGGAGTGGCTAAGAAGTTGAACTTTTTCAGCTCTGATGGGGATTTGTGTCGAGGTCCTCGCGAGTGGGACGAACCATTAGATGCTATTCCTTTGACACAGCTCTTGGAATTGTCCAGTGTAGCTTTTCCAGAAGCCGTTCAGCCATCGGAAGAAACAGAAGCAACTTATGAACTTCGTTCTTCCGCTGATGCTTCGACAGTAACCACAGGAGGTGAACAATTTCAATCTTTGAATTATGTTTTCTTTTTTTATTTTTTTTCTTGTGTTATTTAAAGGTTTACTTTTTCTATTGAACAATTCGTTAGTTAAGTCAATCTTAAGCCTGGAGTTGAATTTCAGTGACCTTTTTTTCTTTTTCTTTTTTTTTGAAAGTTTTAGGCAAAACTAGTTGCCAACTTTTTTCTTGTTCTGCCTTGTTGCAAATTCTATGAATAAATATGCAGATGATAAATGGCTTTTTGTTGGGTTTGGAAAACAGATGGATCCTTAGGGGATAGTGAGAAACTCCATCATGTTGACTGTCCGCCAACTGATCAGAAGAACACGGTCAATAAAAGACCAAATGGTGACACAGATGAGAACAATAGGTCAAGAAAGAAAAGCAAAAGGAAAAGGCATAGACCCAAGATATTGGGTCATGTTAAAGTTAAAAAAACTGCCCAACAGACGCCAAGGGCACCTCGACGGAGGGAGGAGAAGAGGACGAAGGACGAGAAAACTCGTGAGAAGATGGAGAAGAATGTTCAAACTCCTGCAGGAGTAATGGTGATGAATGGGAATTTAGGCCATGACCTGGTAATCAACAATGACCTGGGAATATATTCAATTGTGGAACCTTCGGTCGTGAACAGGGGAGCATTAAGTTTGTTGAGTGGCACTAACATGGACAAATGGAACACACATGGAAAAAGATCTTGTAGAACACGCAAATGCAGACAGAGGCCTTTTGGAGTCAACAATTTGCTCAGATATTGGCCAAAAATTTGCAAGAAGAAAAGGACAGTGAGGAGCCGAAAACCCAATAGGTTCAGCGGCTTAAGATTTTATAACTTAGTTCGCTACCCAAGGAAGAAGCGTTCTAAATTATTTGCTCGAAGGAATAACATGCTTTCACTCACTGCAATGCCAGCATGCAATCAATCCCCAAAGATACTCCCAAATCAAAAGTTCCAAGGAGAGGCTGCCCAAGGTGGATGTGCCAATCAAAGTTTCCAAGGAGAGAGTGCCATGATGATTGTTGCTCGTCCTGTCAGCTTGAGATTGCACGATTTTAAAAGAAAAGCAAGCCCACCGGAAACTGAAAAGCCACTATGCATTGCCAAACCAAAAGGTACTCCCTTCTCATCAATCTCATCAACCTGATGTTGTGGTTTCTTTTTTTTTTTTTTTTTTTCACTGCAATTCCTGTCAGGATATTAGCCAAAAAGATATGTGATACTATTATCGCCTCTCTTAATTTCGAAGACCATTAAAGCCCTGACTTGTTATAGTTGCATTTGTGGAATAAGAATGTTAGTGCATTACGAGGTTGATCATTTTCTTTTTTAATTTTTTGATCTCTTCTTCTCCATAAATGGAGAACGTTTGGTTAACTTTGTTTTTTTTTTTTTTGTGCTTATTTCCAAGTCTTTCATTCAGAGACACAATTGAATATTTGCTCCAATTTGTTATAAAATAGACTGCAGTTGAATTGAAAACAAACAATTTAAACTTTTTGGCAACTATGCAAGGGGATATGAAGGATCTCTAGAGTCAATTTTTGGTAGCCTAGAATGTGTACCACTCAATCAAGTTTTCAGAGATTGGAATTTGTTCTTTTTCATTATTTTCATGAGCATAGCATAGTTGCCATCAACATTTTAGGTCTAATGTCAGGGACGGACTTTGTAGAACTTCGGTGAACACAATACCTGTGCTGAGGAAGGAATTATTCAATAGCCTCTCATTTTTCATCTTCTGATCACCATACCTGTATTGTATTACATCTGGTTTTATTCATTAGCTCTATTGATTGCATTGTATCACATAACTAATGTTTCGAGATATGATGCTGAAATGGTTAAAATTATACAGGAAAACAGCTAATTTTCAAAAGACGCATCTCTGTTGCGAGTGCTCAAGAAATTAATACATTGATTAGAGAATTTGAGTCCTTGAAGATCAGTGACAGTGGTGTTGCTTTAGTTCTCTATGATTCTGGCAAGAAACGTGCTCGCCCGAGTGTCAAGATTGATGCTTGGACAATAAAAAGATGGAATCAGCTGATGAGTATTGATGATGGAACGAGTGATGTGAATGTTGACAAAGAAAGTGATAAAAAATATTGGGAAAGAGAAAGAGAAATTTTCCAGGGGCGGGTAAACTCATTCAAGTCTCGAATGCATCAGATTCTGGGTACTCCTCTCAAACTTGATCTATCATTTTTCCTCAAAATTTTTATTTGGGAGAACAAGGAAAAAGAATGTATAGCTTAAGTGAAAACTCAAGTTTAATTTCATATAGGGGATAGGAGATTCAAAGCTTGGAAAGGTTCGGTTGTGGACTCTGTGGTGGGAGTTTTTTTAACTCAAAATGTCTCAGACACCCTCTCAAGGTATAAAAGAAATTTCCTGAGCTACTTGCTTTTTTTTCTTTTTTTGTTTCCAAAGCAGACGTTATAAGCAGAGACCTAAAAGATAATACCTTATGTTTGATTTGTGACAGTTCTGCTTATATGTCCCTTGCTGCAAAGTTTCCTCTTCATCCAAGTGATGGAGCTTCAATTGTACCAGCAAAAGATCCATGTTATAATTCATATTTTGTCACTGAACCTGACATAGATGTCAATCATGAGATGGAAAATACAGTGGAGACATCGATTCCCAGCATGGATTCTGATCCAGTGAGTAAAACTAGTTTAAGAGGAATGAAACAAATGGATAAGCAAGTAAAAAAGAGGGATTGGGAGAGCTTAAGACAAATTTATTCTAGATCCAGAACTATAGATCAAGTTGATTCAGTAGACTGGGAGGCAGTTAGGAATGCAGAACATAGTGAAGTTGCTGAAGCAATAAAAGGGCGTGGCCAACACTTCCAGATTGCAAAACGAATCCAGGTATGGAAGTTAGTCATCCCTCTGCATCACTGTCATCCTTTGATCCCAATAATTGTTTCCTTACCATTGCAGGAGTTCCTAAATCGAACAGTTGAGTTACACAAAAGTCTCGATCTAGAATGGTTACGATATGCCCCACCCCACGATGTGAAGTAAGTCAAGATATGGCTCAACTTCTATGATATGTCTATAACCATAAAATAAAACATCCACATGTCTTTTTCACAAGGCTCAGAACCTTCCTTCCCAAGATTGTATTTGATTGTAGGAATTATTTGTTGGAGATACCGGGTTTGGGGCTGAAAAGTGTTGAATGTGTACGACTCCTTACACTGAAACATATGGCTTTCCCAGTAAGTTAGATCATTTGATTTAAAATTAACTTGCCTGCAGATAAAATTTTCCCATCACTCAAGAATTTCATTTGCTTCTTGTGGCAAGGTTGATATAAATGTTGGTCGAATAGCTGTTCGTCTGGGATGGGTACCCCTAGAACCACTTCCTGGAAATCTTCAGTTTCACCTTCTAGAAGAGTAAGTATCTGATAGATTGAGCGAAAAGTTCCATATTTTCAGTGCAAAAAGAAGCTCACACATTGTTTCTGCACAGGTACCCACTCATGGATTCCATTCAAAAATATCTTTGGCCACGCCTGTGCATGCTTGATCAACAAACTCTGTACTCTTCATTTTCCACTTGAAATGATTGTCTCCTGATATATGATTTTCAAACTTGTAATGTGCTTTTAGTTTCTAGGAAGAATAAATACTGACTCGGAATAGTACTTAATGCAGGTATGAATTGCACTATCAGATGATAACCTTCGGAAAGGTGCGCCCTTGCAATCTTCTATACTTTTTCAGTTTTAATGCTAATTAGTCGAGACTATGTGATGGCTGCATGCTTTTTAACTCATGCAGGTCTTTTGCAGAAAGAAAAATCCGAATTGCAATGCCTGTCCAATGAGGGCAGAGTGCAGACATTTTGCTAGTGCATTTGCAAGGTCTGCACCTCTTTTCTTTGCTCATTTGCAAATGCACACGCATGTGCTCACGAATAAAGGAAGAGCAACAAGTTCTTATTTTAGTTGTGCATGCCAGGATTAGGAAAACTAGCACATAAAAGATGGATTTCTGTTTCAAAGGAATAGAGATATATGACTGCAGCAAAATCAATCGACTCTTGCATCATATCACCTACAAGTAGCAAAATCTGATCTAAGAGTTTGGATGCAGTGCAAATTTTTGCCTACCTGGGCCATCAGAAAAAGGGGTAGAGAGATCAGTAGTTCCTAGTGTACCCAGTGGAAGCTCTTCCCAGCTTGGAAATAATGCTGTGATTTCCGAACAGGAATTGATCTGCCTTTCACAACCTAACAGACTTCCAGAATGTGGAAAGACCGATAGCTGTGAGCCAATTGTTGAAGAGCCCAAATCGCCAGCTCAAGAACAGGATACTTCAGATATTGCAGATATTGAGGATTTTGGCTATAGCGATGGTGAAGAAATTCCTATCATCAGACTCAACGATGATCAATTTTATGTCAATGTATGGAACTTTGTGGACAGGTACAAAAATAACATGCAAGGGGCTAATCTGTTACAAGCATTAGTTCCTTTGTGTGTTGAAATGGCTTCAATCCCTGCACCCAAACTGAAGCTGATCGGTCGCTTAAGGACAGAACATCAAGTGTAAGTGGAAATTATATTTTCTTTTTGATTGAGGTAATGAAATTAAAAAATTATGCAAACCCATAAAAACTTGATCAAATTCAATTGCACATTGCTTAGAATGAAATATTTGAAAGCTAAAGATTCTCAACCTTGATCACCTGAAGTAAAAGCCTGATCTCAATGCAAAAGGAACTTTTGATTTCTGAGATCTTTTTACAAGATCATGTTCGAATAGCAGCATTGAATTGTCATTCTACTGCCATAAACAGAAATAAATTAGGTTTATGGATGTTTTTGGACACGGTATGTAAAGGATTAATATTGACAACAGGAAGAGCAAGAATTTGGTAAAGAAAGACTTTTAACTACTTGCTGACCAACCGTGCATATGCAAGCTAAAATCCAGAGGAGCAATTGAATAATGCATTTTCCACTAAATGAAGCCCTGCAGGTTTCTTGTCTACTAATTTTCGCTCTTATGCAGATTTGAAGTACCAGATGGACATGAACTTCTAAAAGGGGTGAGTTAGCCAATGCTGAACTATTATTCAAGAAACATTACTCACACTTAAGCACCTATTTTCTAACTGCATTCTGAATCTTTACAGCTGGAGAGACGAGCATGTGGTGATCATGTGCTTTATCATCTTGCTATATGGACACCGGGTAAAACTTAATGAAAACAGATACCTAAAGTTGGAGGGTTCAATATTGAAAGTTCTGGGGGTTTGAAGAAATATGCACCACATTGACGGCTTTGAATTCATGAACCAGTTCTACGAATCTCATATCTTCTAGTTTATCAAATTCTCTGTGCAATCTCTTATGCGTAGGTGAAACTGCAAGTACCTACCAAGAACCTAAGAAAAGATGTAACTCCCAAGGATCAGAAATTTGCAATGACCAGGAGTGCTTTTCTTGCGTAAGTATAAAGGATCAGATGGCTGATACGGTTCGTGCAACATTTCTGGTGAGTAAAAATTGTCCTTTATGAACATTCTCACCACTATAGCTGTAGCCTTTTATACCAGCCGAGCCCATTATGTGAAAGAAGCAATGAATAACAAGATGCATGAACAGATACCATGCAGAACGGCAATGAAGGGAAGGTTTCCACTCAATGGCACCTACTTTCAAGTTAACGAGGTGAATACATTGGCAAAAATTTACCTACGCTTTGCCATTTAAGCCTTGATCTTTCAAACCAGCTGCTATGCTGACATATATTATACCTTTGCAGTTATTTGCAGATCATGAATCTAGTTATGACCCTGTAATTGTTCCAAGGAGATTGCTTGAGGGACTACCAAAGAGGACACGAACTGTGTACTTTGGAACTTCGGTATCAGCGATTTTTGGAGGTCAGTGGCCCTTCTGCAGAATTAGTTAAAAGACCCATGTTCACATAGATGACTAAAACAATATTATGTTTGCGGCAGGTTTGCCAATGAGAGCCATTCAAGCAAACTTTTGGAGGGGTAAGAAGTCTTTTTTCCAAATCAATGTATGCTATTAGCTGTTGTAGTGTGAATGTAGAACTTAAAGACTTCAGTTTCTGGGACAATGACTATGCAAGCTCCAATAAAATAACACATTACGCTTTAATCTAAAGATTCTGTCCTTTTTTTTTTTTTAAATCACTGGAGATTTATAAAGTTTTTACTTCGAATAATCAACGATGCCACTAATTTTTTCTAAAATCATGGGTTTTGCAGGTTACATTTGTGTGAGAGGATTCGATCGGAAAACAGGTGCTTCCAAGCCTCTTTCAAAAAGGTTTCATTGCCCACCAACCAAGATGGAAAGACAACGAAGCAGAAAGGCTGACAATGTGGAAATTTAAGCATGTCCCAAATATTGCAGTTCCACATTATGGTTCAACATGACCATTTTGTTGTGCCCAAATGGGTGTGTTGCTTGGTATTGATTTTTTGGGCAGCACGAAGATCCTTGGGCACAATGCTGACCGTCCACTTTTGAATGGTAAAACTACAGTTCAAAGATTTTGTTAAACAATATTCTAGTGCCCAAGCATGGGAGCCTGTCATATATTATACCATTACTAGATAAGCTGCCTTGTGTAAATTTCTGTGAATCCTCCTCGCTCCCCCTCAAGCACCCATAACAACCCAGTGAAAAAAAAAGAAAAAAACAAAAAAGAAACATATATGTATCATGGTCATTGCCTGGCTTCCTCTGTTTGAGTATTCGCAAGAAGGTTGCTTCTAGTGGCTTTTGGCTTGTAAAAGAGCATTGAAATTGGACAATCATCACATGTTTCTGGGTCCACATGTTAGTCATCGAGTTCCATTTTGTCTGCAGCCCAACTTAACCCGTACGATTAGATTTTCTGCTTCCACAAAATATCATTGAGTTTTTTTTTTTTTTGGGGCGGGGGGGGGGTTGCCAGGAAATAGCTTTGGCCGCTACAACATCACTTCAAAGCTATGTACATCTCCTGCTTTTGATGGTTTCGCTCCAATGCCATACTCTGCCCCAAGCTAAATCAAGTCTATAAATCTAAAACATGCCTCGGAAAGGAAATGCCGAGAACACAACTTTCTGTCATATTGTACTAACCCGGAGGCATATACCCAATTGAACCCTTCAGGATAGCAAATGAGTAAAAAATGTCCTACCCTTATAAAAAGTCGTCACAAAGTAAAAAGTCCTACCCTTTGCAAAAGTCCTACCCTTTGCAAAAGTCCATATCACTGTGGAAGTGATGAATAACAAGTCCAAAATGAAGTAATGAATAACAAGATAAAAAAAAAAATGCAAGATAATAATTAGTGTTGCCACGAAATGTTGGCATCATATGTTTCTTACATTCTTTTGCTTAGTTCATTACTGCTCTATGAGGCGCATGGGGCTAGAAATTTTCTCATTTCATTTTGTGTCTCCACTCTTCACTTCTATGGTGACACAATCCTGCCCAATAACTACTCACAGCGTTTTTGGGTTTATATATATATATATTTATTTATTTATTTATTTTATTCACTTTTTGGTATTTAGCTAACTTCCAGCTCTGCGGCTCTGCAGACCGAGCCGGTGATTGTTGGCTTATTATTGAACATATGGAATCCCTGAGCATGCGGGACAAGAACTGTAGCCCATAGTGGGGAAGGGGGGGGAAGGGTGGGGAGGGGGGATAAATAATTAATAATTAATGAGTGGCTCTAGATCTAATAATGGTTTGTCTCTAATATTGTTAACATTTTAAGGATACTGCCGCATGGAGTGATGACATTTTTGTTGCTTAATCCTTGCATCAGCTCAAGGATTAATTGATGACAACCTGACATTGTAAAGAAGAAGCAAACCCACTCAAAAAACCAAAAAAAAAAAAAACAATTATTGTCTTGGACTATGTGCAAGTTACCTATTGTTCTATCCTCCTGACCAGAACAAGTAGAAGTTGGGGAATCAAATCTGACCAAGGTGTGTTTACCATCGTAATTCAGTGCTAATTTTTTCGTCCTGTGTAGAGTGAAGGTGTTGGAATTGACATTGCAAAGACGAGAAAGGGTACTATGACAAATAGTATTTTATGACTAAACTTACCAGAATATAGCTATAGAGTTGAATTAAGACATTACTACAATGGTACTGGAATGCAGTCGCACTGAAATCTGCCGCTAAGTCCACTGAGCACCGGTCCCCGACTGTCCTATTTAAAATGCTTTTAAGTTTATCTCAAGCCCACTTGGCCTTTACCCCTCTTAGTCCCCCCCCCCAGCAAGTACTTAAAAGCTAAAAATAAAGATCCCCTTCTTCTGCTTCATCTTCCTCGGTACTTGGTACTAAATTCTGCCCTTCTTTTTTGAACACTGGTTAAGATTTTTCTTTTAATTTTTTACCTTTCATATATAATTTAAAATTTAAAATTATTTATTAATATTTTTATTTAATTTTTTTTAAAAAATTAAATACTTAAATATTATTAAATTCAAATAAATTTTACTTATTTTAAATTTAAATATTAATAAATTTAAAAGTATATGTTAAATATAAAAGTTTATTTTATATTTAATGTAAATGATAATAAAAAAATTAAAATTAAAATTAAAATTAAAATTAAAATTAAATTAATTATAAAAAAAAACACGCTAGATGGTTATCAAGTGTTCTAGTTAAGATTATAAACAGAAATAGAATTATAAATAGGCATCCGCAACTAAGTGCACATCGCAATTACATTATATTAAGAGTTGAAAAGACAGAATCATTAATTATTGGCGGCTCACTAGTAGTCAAATTGAAAAGAAATTTTATACATGCGAAAAATATTTGGGATATAGGCTCAATTGGCTGGAGAAGAAACCAATGAAACTTCAAGTTCCTCGAGTTCCCAAAGCATCAGGGCTCGTGTTGCTGGGTGTAGATGTAGTCCAAGTGAGCTTCTGCAATAATTCTTCTCTTCAAACATTCCTCATCTCTTGCACTTTCACATGCTCCCAGCCCCATTAACTCCAAGGAAAAAAAAAATTCAAGAATTAAAATAAATTAAAGTGAGTTTTCTTCATTTCTGTTAATAATCGGGAAAACATGGATGATTATTCAATCACTAACCTCCATATTGACAGGAGATTCGCCACTTGTGACCTCCATGATATCTAGCTGTTCATGCCCTGCAAGAAAAAAAGAAAGAAAGAAAGAAAGACAGTGCAAACAAAAGGGAAAAGCATATCATTAACACTAGTCTCAACAAAATCAGAAGGAATTAGTAGAGCAAACAAGTAAAACAATATACATACTTTGTTGGGCTGCGATGGAATGCGCAGATAATCTCAAAAAGCAAATAAGGAAAAGAAGCAAGACAAGGGGAGGACTACTGCAACGGAGGCATTTCTTCATGGTTTTAGCCTAGCTTCAACTAAATTCTCACAGAGCGAGAGAGAGAGAGAGAGAGGGGGGGGGGAGGCCTAGGTTGGAAGTTGGGGTGGTGAAAATTGAGAGAGGAGTGATCTGTTGTGTTGTGTACATAAATACATGCTAGAGAATTAAAGCAAGTACTGCGCGGCACATGAATGATAGGAAAAGAAGAAGTCAGCTGCATTTACACCAAAACAAAAAAGAAAGATAAAAAAGAAGCGCAAGAAGACAGTTGCATTGGCATTGCCCACCGCATTTAGGAGCGTGGGACCAACATGTTCAACCCCCATAATATTCGTCTCTAGGAGAAAACTAGAACGTTGTATACATACATACATACATACATACATACATACATATACATATATATAATTATACAAATAATTATTTAAAAAAATTTAAATAAACATTATTAACATTTATTATTAATGCAAGATATCTTAACCATACGCACCCGTCAAATACTCGGTGCGCGAAGTTCACTGACTCCAAGGGGTCCATCAATTGCGTCAAGGACCCCGTCAATGGGGTCCGTCCAGACAGTGGGGCTCTTGTCTGTTTCATTTGCCTGCTGATTGCGAGAGAGAGAGAGAGAGACTGTGTGTGTGTGTGTGTGTGTGCCTGCGGGTGTGTCTGTGTATGTGCGCTCGCGCGCTTTGATGGCTGTCTGCTAGAAGTCCTGTCAAAGCCAAAAAGACTCCAAAACTCAATGCACTGTATAACAGTGGATGTGCGTGCCTCCGCTGTCAACCTTTTGGACATAGTGCGGACCAGCTGTTGCCCATCATCATCGTTTGCTTAAAAACTTTGCTAATCCATTAAAAGGCCAGCTTTCTATTTTTATGAAATTAAATACATTTACATTTATTTTTATTTAAATTACGAGAAATGTACTCTAAATTAACAAACTCCTAATAAAAAGGAATGACCCAATACAGCTAAATAGTAAAAAGAGAAAAACAAAATAAATTAAAACTTAAAACCTTTCAATTAAATTAAGAGAGATGCGTTGTGTTAGTTTGGACATATTTAGTACAAATCAATAAATATTCTAATTAAAACAAAATAATCAAATACAGGTAAATAATAAAAAAGAAAAAAATTACTTAAATTAATTAAACCATTTTTTATGAAAAATAATTTAGAACAATTGTATTTAATTTTAGGCTTAATTTAATGTATAACAGAATAAAATTGTAAAAAAATAATAAATTTATAGTTAGTGTTTGTAAATTAGTTCAATCTAACTAAATTTATTATTAGTGTTTATAAATTAGTGTGATGTTAAATTGTCTATTATAATTGAAATATAAGCTAATGTACAGTTAATTTTATTCTCGCAACAACGAAAAATGGGTCCTTAAGTTCTTAGTTGTTTCTTCAATTAAATTTCCAGTTAATTGAAAATTGATATTTAATTTTACTAAATCCCTTAAACTAAGAAACTATGAATTTTCTCAAGCCATCAAGAAAAGAAAAATCAATAACTTAATACCTCACCAAGTTTACTTGGTAAATAAGGACTCAAAAAGGAAACGGAATAAAATAGATTACATAATTTTCCTAACATTATAAAATAAAATACTAAACTAGAGAAGGAAAAATAAAATACCAAAAAAGAGAAAATGGCAAAGATTTTCGTATTTCTCCCGATAAGCTAAATCATTTTGAGTAAGTAATCTGAGACTCACTTGTGGCAGCTTGGGGTTTGATATACTAAATTTCAAAGACTAGAGAGCGAGAGAGAGAGAGAGTGTGTGTTCGTTTGTGTGTGTGTGGGTGTGTAGAAGGAACCAAAAACAAAATATAGAAACAAAAATATAAATCTTTTCTTCCGGAATTCAATTTTTTAGCTTTAATTTATTTATTACCCCGCAATTTTTGTCAGAAAAACTAAAATGTAGGACGAAGAAACTTTTCAGATTTCAAAGCATTGAGAATTGTTTTTTTTTTTTTTATAGGCATTAAAAGTTAAAATTTATTTGACCCAAAGTCCTTTCCGAGAAATTCAGAGAAATCACTGTAATCATCTTTAATTTGTTATCCAATTTAGTTGGTTGAGCCAGGTCATGTTTAATCTATTCAGGTCAGAATTTCCATGTCCAATTGCAAGAATTGGTTGGACATACATCAAGTAGGGTACCAATTAATCTAACCTTAAGAGTAAAATATCATACAGAATAATAAAGCATTTCCTTGACAATTCTGATCCCACGACCCACATTGGATCCTGCATCCACCTTTGCTTCATACCGTGTATAATTCATGTTGTTTGACACTTATCATTGTGAACTGTTATTTATTTTGAGAATACAAAGTAGATTGGATACCATTCTGCAGACTTCTATTTCGTGCAATTATATACTGGGGCTAGGCACCATGGATAAATGTTTCACTTTTTATAGCCAAAAAAAAAAAAAAAGTTTCACTTTTTGTCTATTTAAAGGGTAAGCTTAATATCGCAACGCTAGATTCATTGGCAATTATGTGCGCCTGCAAGGATATTGCATTCTCAGTGTACTAAAGGTGATTTTTCATGGAAATTGGTGATGGAGTGCCACCAAAGTTCAGAGTTTGCACGCCAATGTCTACCTGTCGTTTATTAAAAGGTAATGGGGTATTTTAAAATGAAATGGAGATTATGCTTCTCTTTTGGCAGATTTGAATCTTCCACTTTGCCACATAAGAACTGGGAAACATTTTTTAAGCGATATCCCATCTGCTCGAATTGGATTTCTATTGTCAATTGGGTTGGCAAATTGAAACTCCCAATGTCTAGCTCGTCTGGGACAAATCTGAATAAACAGGGAAAAAAAAAAAAAAAAACAAAATCTGCATTACGAGAAGCTTTTAGGCCATGTGCACGTTATAGTGGCATTGGAGTACTCGACCGAAGTGACTGGCATTTGGATCCTGATGAACAACAGTGTTATCAGTTCACTATTAAATTCTTTAATCTCTTTCCTTTTTTCTTCTTTTTCGTTAGTTTATCTATAATTGAAAAATGTTCGACAATCTTCAGGTTTTATTTTTCTAAATTTTTCACAATTGTTAGGATATCAAACGTGTATCAAATTATAAATCTCAATTTGGGGAAGAGGGAGAAAAATTATTAGAGAGCTCGACATCTAACTGAGCTTATATGAAGATTGAAGATCTGAATTTTGATTGAATTTTATAAAAAAAAAAAGACAACTAAGCATCAGAAATGAACTCTAACGTTGATACTCCGAGTAGGAAGTTCAAGTTATAGGATTACAATTACCTAGAATGAGTGTTCGCCTGACTTCTCTACACATGTTCAAGCTGTTTTGTATGACTTGAAGCCTCCTTGCTAGGCCCAAATGGAGAGAGTGACAGGCTCAATGCTATTCTTTGAGTCCAATAAATTGTTCCGGGCCTTCTTATCTAAAATAAACACCATGCAAGTAAAGAGGGGATTAATAAACCCAACATTCACAAGCTTATTTTCACAAGCTTCCTTTGAAATATGATATCTGCGTTGTGCACGTTCCTTTTACCATAAGAACATCGAGAATGAAAGTGGATACTTTGGTAAAACATGTAATGACAAGATTAAGAAATTCGAGTTTCTCGTAAAATAGAAGGAATGATTGCAAGATTTGTTGGGGCAGAACTAAGTCAAAGGGGAACTAAATGAAATGTGTGGGTTAATTTTCCTTTTATTTATTCCTTTTTAATTTCTTTTTCTTCTTTTCCTTTTTTTTTTCCCCTTTTTTATTTTGTGGATGAAATATATGCTCCATTAGTTAGTTTGGCAACCATATTGCTTTCGGCCTGAACTTGAGCCACACTTGTGGACACAGTTGATCAAGTTAGGCCTCTTTGAACATCTTGAAGCTCTGTTAATTTTAACCATAAAATTATGATATTATACTAATTAATTATTTAATTTTAAAACTTAAATTATTAACTAAAATACATATTATATATTTAACTCTATCTTTTTATAATAATAATAATAATAATAATAGTAATAAATTTACCTGGTGAGTTTATAATTATATATATTTTATTTATTTTCATTTGCACATAATGTATTTTATTTCGAGAATCAACGCACACTAGTCATCAATGTGTGAATCTGACATAGATTATGGGGAGTTGTTTTGTCAAAACGGAGAAAATTGAAAAAAAAAAAAAAAAAGGGCTGTGTTTAATCTCTTAAAGTCTTCAAGAATTTATCTCAATGACAACCATCAAACAGTTAGTAAGAACTTTGCAACTAAGACACCAAGAGTCACCATATTCACAGTATTTGGGATAAAAATACTCTTCAATTTTGATTTGAACTACTCTCCATCATTTCTAACCTTTCTCACTTAACTTTTGTTTGGAAAGATAAAACAAAAAAAAAAAAAAGAGAGAAGAGAAGGAAAAGAAAGAGATAAAATAAAGAAAAAAAGAGATCTCCTTCTTCTTTATTTAATGTATATTAGTTGTGAGACTGAGAAAAATATATTAAAATTTTTCTCAAATGTTTACTAAATTAATTTTTTCTAATTTTAAGAAAAAAAAAAGTTATTGATTCATTCACTTAATTTATGACCACTTTATTCATATTATTTTATTTTATTAACACTTGTCAATTTTAGTATACTCACAAAATTATTATTATTATTATTATTATTATATATATATATATATTTTTTTTTCTTTCTTTCTATTTTCCATTCATCTTCAAATAACAAATTTTTAATTTTCTTTCTCTTACTTTTTTATCCAAACATAGTAATAAAGGTTGTACATACGAGATGTGGAGACAAATAAACTTCTTGGTTTCAAAATCTATGGGTCAGGTGGGTGTGAACCATTCGTATTAAGGACTACAAGGCAAAAAGTTTCAATTAGAACACAAGGTTTCATTGTTTATTTTTTTACTTTTTTATTTTTTTTAAAACTTAGAGTTATAACGTTTTCTTTTTCCTTAAATTGGTTTTCAACGTTTTCTCCATTAACTCATTTGTGTTTTTTTTTTTTTTGTTAATTTGTTATTCAATTTGCTATGTGATGTGTTATATTAGCTGATTGATATTGGTTCAAATGTTCGTTATTAATTTTTGATAAACAGGCACTTTTGAAAAAAAATGTAAAAATTTAAAAGATTTGAAAAAAATAAAAAAAATTCCAAAAAATTCATAAATTTAAAAATATTGAAAATTTTTTTAAAAATTCAAAATGAATTTTGAAGGATATTTCAAAATTTTAGACTTCCTAAAAATATTTTTTAAAATATTTTTTGAAATTTTCATATTTTATTTTGAATTGTTAATTTTTTTTTTAAAATTGTTTGATGTTTTTGAATTTGTAAATTTTTTAATAATTGTTTGTTAACTTTTGTTATTTTTTAAATTATCATATCATCAAAATATAATAAAATGACATTCGACTTAATATTAATTAGTTGACATGAGGCACTACGTAAAATATTTAACAATAAATTAACAAAAAAGAATAAAATGAGATTATAAAAAAAATATTTAGAGCCAGCTTAAAAATAAAAATTGTAACTTTAATTTAAAAAATTCAAATATTGTGGTCTAATTGAATTTTTTTTTTAACTTAATAATAATAGTAGTAGTCAAAAGCCAATATCTTTCTTCGTGCTTGTCAATTACAAAACGTTTTTGGGGGTGTGTTAGCACAGAGCCTTAGTTAAATGATAATGAATTGTACCAACCAAAGAAGTTTTTTTTTTTTTTAAATAAAAAAAATTGAATAAAAAAGAGAAAGAAAAATAATATTTTACAGGTTCATTAAAAAATTTATATTATATTTTAAAAAAATAAAAAACAAATTCTATTTAAGATCAATATGTATCAGTACCAACCAATAGCCGAAGGATTTATATAAGTAAAACAGAACATTTTGAGGAATGAATAGAGTAGGCCAAATAAAAGACTTGCTGATATGACATGTCGTTCATCTCTGCTGCTGATTACTATAGAAAATTTCATTTTAAACGAATGAAACACAAGAAAAATAACACGTCAATGATGACATAAAATGCGTTCGTGGAAATGAAATTTTTTTTTTTTCTAAAAACAATACAATACAATTAACTTATAATAATTTTAAATTGCATCCAATTATCTAATTTGTTGGCAACGGAAGCACCCAGTGGAATCATGCTTATCCCGCACCTCAATTTTAGCCTCGTAATTTTTTAATTAATATTTGAATGAACTTATAGTTATTTTCTTATTTATTTAAACTGTTACGTTGTATAATTTAAAATAATCTCAATAATTTTAATATGTAAACTTTTAATTCAACAAAAAAATATGTGATTGGCTTAAGTGCGTAAAAATTTATTGTTTAGGGATAGATTTTAAACTTTTTCTTCTAATCTTATTATAACTCAGTACTTCAAAACAACACTTTTCATAGAATAAAAAATTTGTGTGGATCGAAAGTTGGCAGTCAATTGTTAAACGAGGGTTGGACGAATGTATGTCAAACAAACTTTCAATGCGTTAGGGTTTGATAGAGTTTGGTGGAAAAACGAAAGGAAGAACACAGGGTCCCTGCTTACAGACTTGAATTCCCAATGGCTGCTAGCTAAATTGTCAAATTTCCACCCAAATTAAATGAACACAAATGGGAAGTTAAATTAATATTTACTATGAAAAATTCGAAACATGGCTCCCTCGCCTCTGCCTACCTCACCGGTTGGCTGTGGCAACCAGTGAAGATTATGCTGACAGTCTAATCACCAGGTGCACGGAAACCCTTTTCCATTTTAAGAATTAGTGTCTCGGTTTGTTGCAATACATGATATTTTTCTTACTTCTATGCTAAGGAACCTTGGCGATCAAGACGCTGGTAGCACGAATCGAAGATTTATGAAAATGCACTTATTTCAAATTATCTACTTATGCATTTGATTAGCACTAGAGATATCATCAGCACCTACCCATAATGGCATCTGATTATACGTCAAACAAAGTGCCAATATTTAAACGTTGTTGGCTGGCTAGCAATGGCCGACGTGAGACCGAGAGGACGGTGGAAACGCCAGTTACTCAATAATAGTGGCTATCAACCCCAAATGGCATATCTCCACCTACCACCATACGCATATGCACCCACACCATCTCATTCAGCATCCACCAAACCCCTTAGGTCCTCTTAACTTTTTATTTATTTATTTATTTTTTGCGGTTGAAGATTCATTCCTCTGCGCTAAAATTTAGTGTGTTAAGACCCCTCTTGTACCATGCATTTAAGGAGAATGCTTTGTGGACCCATGAAACAATGAAAAAACAGAAGAAAAAACACGTTGTAGACATTTTAAAATACACCCATGTCTCAGAGCGTATTGAATAAAAATTTAATCAAACAAAAAGAGATCAATTCAAGAGCTATCTACCGGAACTACACGGGCTTGTAAATCAATGGATGGAGACTTGTATTTACGAAGACCCCAAAACATCAATCGACCGCAAAGTTGCCTCTCTCTACTATCAAGGGTGTGGATTGAAAGTGTACAATTTTGAGATGACAAAACAACAACTTCAAAAATTTCTGAGATTTCAGATGTTGAAATCTCTCGTGTGAAAATACAAAAGAATATATGTTTAAAAGTGATTTTAAAGTTGAGTTTATTACAATTTTGTCATTTTAATTTCACCTACCATTAAGTTGAATTTATTACAATTTTGCCATTATAATTGCTGGAGCTCTCATTTATTGCTGGATTCTTCTCTGGTGGCTGAAATCTCTCTATCAAACATTGCCGTTCCACTATTTTTTTTTGGTTTCCGTTCAAACCAATAGCAGAAACCACTCTCACAATTCAATTCACGTCATACATCGCTTTCTTTTAAGAAAAATGGTTTCGAGTTATTTATTTTATATTTTTAATTTATTATTATTATTAAAATTCAAATTTCTTAAACAATTAAAATTTTTCATATTGATAATATAATAAAATATAGAGTCAAAATTTCTTTAATTACTTTTCAATATTTTTATCTCAACACTTATACCTTACAATAACATTAACGAACTAAATAAAAATATTATCACATTTAAGACATAATTTGAGTATTTTTTATTTTTATTTCTTATTTTGAGCATTTTTTGAAGAAAAAATATTTTTATTATTATATACATCTCAAAAATATATCTCTTTTTTCAACGTCTTTACGGTATACATCTTATCCATCAATCTCTTTTGAGTCTTTTGGTTTTACTTGTTTTATCCTTGTACAATCTTGTGAATGAACCGAGTTAGAAATTCTTGTTTATTTTTGTTATTTTCTTGTTTATGGGGTTGAATACAAATAATATCAGTATTGAGATTTGTTTCTAAGCATTTTCAAATTTCTCATCATGTCATTATTTTAGGAACATAAGATGTTTTCTTTTATTTCCTTATTCCATTTAAATACTTCCTCATAATCTTTTTCACTAATATCTCTATTGAATTATTGCCATACATTATACATTCTAAAGTTCTTTTGTAGTCTCTTCCCATATATCCATTTCCATTGACATTGATATAGTTTCAAATGGCAATCCAACAACAAATCTTGAAGTATTTTCCTTGTTTATGAATCCAAAGTCTTCTTCAAAGTTTCCCTGAGAGTGTCATTCTTCTTGAGTAAACTACCATCCCACTTTAATGATTGTTGTTTAATTCATTATTGCTTCTTGATATGAACCCTAAACTTATTACAAAGCTAGTACTAGCCCTCTCTGGCAGCAAATCCATTGGAAGAATTGCAGACCTGATCTAAAACTCGTACTAAGAATTTAGTTAAGTTACCTCCTGATCTAAAGCGGTGGAGAGAGTACCCTGAGCCTGGTATTTTGACCCCAAAAGGCTCGCTAAAAACCTGTTGGCCCCCTGATATAGGCATTGTTGAAAAGTACAATGAGCACCATCACTAGAGTCCTTCAGCGTCAATCTACGCATTTCTGAAGGCCGCATAAAATCCCACAAAAATCACCATTTTCAAAGCCAAATCTTGGCTTCTACATCGAAAAACACACCAAAAAATCTTGTTTAAGGCATCATAAAGTGAGAAAATGGCCATAAAAGAGGGTAATTGTAAAGCCAGAAAGAGTAGTTTTGGACCCAGAAAGTGCAAGACATAAAATGGGGGGGGGGTTGGCAAGCCGAGGAAAGAAATAAAAAGAAAATAAAAAGAAAAGAAAAGAATAAAAAGAAAAAAGAAAAAAAATAAAAAAGACGCAAAATTTCCATTGGTAGTATTATTTCGATACCTTATGTGAGCCCACAGATGCAAAACAACATCAGTACTCATTTAAAAATATTCAACATATTCCCCTTTTCTTTTTAGTACAGAAAATTGTAAAAAGTATTCAAACCCCTTTAAAACATTTTGAAAAAAAACTACCCATTTCTTTTACTTCCTAGTGTGCATGATTACCGTAAAAGGTATCTAAGTACTTTTACAGTGTTTTTTTTTTTTTTAAAAAACTCCTTTTTGGTTATCCAGTGCATTAAATTACTATAAAATATATCCTAATTTTCTCTATAAATTTCCAAAAATTTCTATTTTTCTATTATTTGGTGTGTTGAATCACCAAAAAAAAAATATATATATATCCAAAATAGTCTAAAAATTCTTGATGAATCCAAAGTCTTTTTCAAAGCTTCCTTGTTTATCAATACGTGTGCATGACAACATGCTTCCGGTTGCCCTCTGATACCCACTAAAAGGTGTTGGATTATCGTGTGTAATTATGTTTAATTAACTAAAAAAACTATATATTATTATGTGTAAGAGTCACTAAGAGGAATATTTCTTTATTAAATTGTGTATCAATAGTATAATATGTTTAGAGAATTATTTTTATCAAAATCTATGCCTATAAATGTTGCCTTTGAACTAGAAGGGATGTCACTCGTTGATTTTCTTACTTCTACCAGATTTATATATTGTTGCCTTTGAGAGAAAAAAATATTATTTCTACATTATTTTTATCATCTTGAATAATTTGTGTAAGTTTTATTTTAGGACGAATTGTCTGGGTATTTGTATATTGGGCAAAATTTATTTCTATGGAAAAGTAATTTTTGAACAATTGAGGACCTTAGAAGTTCCTATGAATGATTTATCTAAATTTATTTCTATGAGGAGAGTTTAGATTGGTTTAAGGGTCAAGGGTGAGATTTTGTAGTAAATTCTGTAAACTAAAGCTATATTTCTAGATCCAAGTAGCATATTTTCAAGAATTAATAAACTTAAAGTCAGTGCTTTTCTATATTATGATTGAACAATGAAACAGAGTAATTAGGATAACAATTAAAATAGACAGGACTGTTAGCTAAGTTTATAAAACCTAATAATTGAGCATCTCTTAAATACATCAATATTATGAGTGTATCTATACTTGTTCTATGTAAAGGTTTCGTTGCTATTAGTGTTAGCTTAATATGCAAGAATTGATAAGAAGATTTGTAGGATTCTAATTAATTTTGTATGAGATTGATTTATTACACATTTAAATTAACATAATAAGTCTTTTCTATAATATCAATAATATAATCACTAAAAGGATTATCAAAAGTCCCCAACTTCTATATATATATATATTGCATTCTTTAGTTATATTATAATTTTGTTGATTATAATTTATTATGTCAACTTTTTCGTTATGATTAGAGGTTGTATGGGTCATTCTACTTGAAGATCTTACTAATCTAGACATTAGTTACTAATTTTTTAGATTTTTTTTTAATATGGGAACCACCTTATGTTTCAATATTCTGATGGGTTGAACAACGAATTTCTAACTGGCCAATGCTACTAAAATTATTCTAAATATAGTAAAACTTGTGCCTGGATAGGCTTGTTCTTTAAATAGATACCCTGGACTTACTTTAATCATATATAAAGAAGATGGTTTAATTCTTCTTTGGCTTCTAGTAAATCATCCTTAGCAGTTTAAATTGTATTATATGCATTCAATTGTCTCTTTCACCAATTTAATTTGTATCTTATTGCATTTATTATTCTAACTGCTTCTCTTTAATTTTGTAACTCTCTCGTGATATCTTTTTTAACTGTTTCTTTACGAGTTCTTTTGTATTGAAATAAACTGTTGGTAACTCAATCATCCCATTCTGACATTAAAATCAAATCATTCCGTTCATTACTCGTAAAAGAGGCTAAAATTAAAGCTAGTGGCACGAGACTGCCCAATAAAAATTAAGACATTCAGAATAGTGGATTGGCTTTGTTCTACTTCCCCCAAACAACAGCGTTTCCAGGGATTGATTGCAATATGGCACACGCATTCTACCACGAACCCTCAGCCCCATTTTTTTTAATACTCGGAAAACACACAAAATATTTAAAAAAAAAATAAAGAACAATAAATATAATTACAAATTTACCTTCATGTTTGTCCATTAATAAAAATTCCGAAGCTAAATGAAGAAAAATAAAATAAATTAAATTAAATTAAATTAAAAGAATCCCGTACAGCGCACTGCGAATAAAACACTTGGCAGGGATTTTTTTTATTATTATTTTTTAATTTTTTTCTCTCTCTCTTGGGTTCTTGCGAAAAGAGCAAAGGGGGTTCTGTTTTTGCTAATCTCCCCTGGAGGGGCACCAAGGGGTCATGTCCATAGGGTAGCTGCCCAACACCCTCAAGAAAGACGTGAACTCCTGCACCTCCGCCAACGCGTTCTGCGCCCTAGCCTCCGCCATGGACGCCTCGAAATCCACGTAGAACAAGTACTCGAAGTGCTTCGCCGTCCCTACGTTCGCGTCGTCCACCAGCCTGATCGGCCGGTTCCGGTGCGGCCGCGACTCGATCTTCGTCAGGCTGATGTTCCGAAACGCAAACGCCGACAGCACCTTGAACAGCACGCTCGTCCCCTCATCGTGCGCGAACACGATGCTCGTCTTGAACGGCCGGTCAGTCCGTGGGATTATCGGCTCACGCGCTAGCATCACGAACCTCGTCATGTTGCTCGAGTCATCCTGAATCCCGTCCGCCAGAATCTGCAGGCCGTACAGCTCGGCGGCGCGTGCGCTGGCGATCGCCGCCGTGTCTCGGAGGTTGTTTGCCGCTATGTACTCCGCCGCGCCCGCCGTGTCGTCCACTGCCTCCCGCGCTGCCTGGAGGCCAAGCTTTGTGAGCGTCAATTCGCATTGAGCGAGTGCCTGAGGGTGAGAGATGACACGAGTAATGTACTCCTTGCGGACGCCGGGCAGCGCTAGGAGGCAGTGGTGGACTGGCAATTGAACTTCTCCAACGATGTGCAGGCGGTGGCGGAGGAGCAAGTCATAGTTTCTGTGAATGGATCCGCCCAGCGAGTTCTCCACAGGTAAAACCGCGCGATCTGCGATCCATAGCTCGACGGTCTGGAAAGCCACCTCAAACTGGTCGCAAGGAATGGCCTCGCAGTCCGGATATGCCTTCCCCGCGGCGGCCTCAGAGTACGCGCCGGGAACTCCCTGGTAAGCCACGCGCATCTGAGATCCGTGCATCGGAGCCGGCGAGAGGTCCGTAATCGTCAACGGATGCTGTATTTTGCCGTTGTTACTGCTCTTCCCTTTGTTAATGGGAACAATATTCAGGTCAATTGAGGTCTTGTGACCGTTGACGGCTGCAATATGGTCGGCGCTGCCTGGATCTCCTCCTACACCGCAATTTTCGGTGGCCTGCTCGTGGGAGAGAACCTTACTAGCAAGTATCGCGCAGGAACTCTGCCAGTCGGCTTGGCTGGACCCGACACCGTTGGGAAATTGGACCGATTCAGAACGATGGATACAATGGACGACAAGTCGGTCGGTACCGACCCGGGCGAGCCGTGGCCGCCGCCACCTCTGTTGAAAGGACCATAGAGAAGATGGAGAGGTAAGCGCCTGCATCCTTTTAACACTTAATTAATTTATTTTTTTTTCCTTTTTCTTTAGATCCCTTTGAATTGGTTCAAACCAAAAAAGAGACAAATAAATAAAAAGGGAAAACAGATCAGGAAAAAAAAACAGAGAGAGAGAGAAAGAGAAAACAAAAATGAAATTACAATTGTTGTTGCCACTCAGCTTGGTGTTCTCTGTGGAAGGGAACGTCAAGCTGAGGGAGAGATGGTTGGGGTTGAGTGGGTTTTTATATGGGAAGGAAATGTGATGGAGTGGGGGGGGGTAGAGGAAGGGGGTCCTTGTGAGAGAAGGAGAGGAGATTGGTGCGTTTGTGTGTGCGCTTTCCGAGTTGGTTCGGTCAATCCTATACCTACCCCCATCTCGCCTTTCTCTCCAGCCCTCTGTCACTACATTACTATTATATTAATATTATTAATATTATTATAAAATACGAACAAATTTATATATATATATATATATATATATATATATATCAAACTTTAGCCGTAGGAAAATTACCAAACTTAGGCATAGAAAAATAAACATCATCATCCGCAGTTACATTTAAAATGTCGTTTCGGACGCAAAATAAAACGGAAATGTCAATTTCGTGTCCACGTGGGGTGGCGTCGAACTAATAAAATTTTATTGATTAATGTACATCAAATGTTATTATTATTTTTTTTAATTATACTAGTACGGTAGGTTAGCAGTGTGAAGAGGCCAGCAGGTCAATCCTTTAGGCACCATAGAAAGAGAAGTATATTTAGTAGTGCGAATTAAATTCCCACTTTTTAACAAAAACTGCAAAAAGATTTTTGTTTTAATTTCGTTGGGGTTTCTGTGCAGAAACAGGGGGTGAGGTTATGTTTTTTTAATTTTTTTTTTAATTTTTTGTTCGGTGAAATAAGGTTTTGTTTTAAGAGGTTGAATTTTTTTTTTTTTTTTATTCAATACGGTATGCGTCCGAAGTGCAAGTGGTTGGATATGTATGAACATACTTGCGCGTATGGCTCTGTATGAAGATTTTTCAAAGACCTTATTAGGGAATGGGCCAGGGAACTGGCGTCCACGTGATGAATTGAATGTTTGTTATATAATTTTTTAGTGTATTAAGAAATCATCAAAAATATGAATTATATAATTAAAATAATTTTTTTTATTATTATAAGTTTTATATCTCTCCACAAAAACAAGAATTTAAGTTAATTACTATAGTATTTCTTAATAGACATTTCTATTATTAATTTATCCATCTAAACTAGCTAGATTCGCCTCATCGGAAAAAAATAAAAATTAAAAGACTAGTTGGATCTGTAGGCCTCTCTAAGCGGTAAAATTGGGTGTTTTGATTTGAAAGAAAATTTTGTTTGGGCTTGGCTTCGTTAGTTTACAGAATATGACATTTCTTTTCCTTCCTTGATTTGCATTTTCTTTTTTGATGGCGAGGGGTGGATTTGTTTGGTTTTAGAGAGTTTTCACATCTTTGTGAGGAAAGGAAGAGATACCATCAGAATGAGGGATGACTAAAATTTTATCACAATCATAGGTCTGTTTTTATTTTTTTTCTTTTTATTTTTTGAAATAATTCATAATGCAATTAGCTAATTAAAACTTACTTTATCATAAAATTTTGACCTTGTGGTTAGCAAAATTAATATTGTGGACCTTTAGAAAATTCAAACCCCTTAGTTTTAACTAAGTCGGAGTCCATGATGTGGGAGGAACGTCCCTAAGGGCTGGCACCTAACATCTCCCTGCTCTTCCACGGGCAGTTTCAGGCCAGAATCTTGGGGGGAGGGGACTCGGCAGGAACTACCAGTGAATGATGACAGCTCAAACATTCTCATTTTCGGTAGAACCGCAGTTGGGGAAAGACTGGTAAGTGGTAGCCTGTAGGACATTCTAGTTTCTTAGATTGCATTTTTTCTGGTTATTAAAAGTGGGAAGGCCGGAAATTGCGTTGGATACGGATTGCAAGGTAAGTCGGACCGTTATACAGGAGTATGAGGAACAAAAACCCCCAAGATTGATAAGGTTTTACTGACTATTCCGATACTTTGCAGAGTCGAACGTTTGTTTAGTTCCACCAAACTCCCTATCGAGCATTTGAACCCATAATTTCATGGTTACAGACCACTACATTACAGCAATTGGTGTTTCTTAACTGCATTTTTGGAGTCTTCTAATCAATGTCTATTGCATATTATAACTTTGTATTAATAAATCCTTGGGTTTTCGCGAGTCCCACGAGTCATTTTCTTGTTCTAGATTTCGTCTACGATTCAACTCTGTTGGAGGTGTACATTATAAAAGATTTAATCAAATTTAGATGATATAGATGTTAAACAGACAATTCAATTGAACTGGATTACATGAAGAGCCGAATAAACAAATCCAAGCAAGTGATATCCAACTCAAGAACTCTTATTTGCTTCCCTTCTATGGTGCCCCTCGGTCAGATTTTGAAGATAAAAGGAAATGTAGTTTCCGTTGGGCACCGGGACTGATTTGAAATAATAACAACAATAAATTATAATAATAATAATAAGAAGGATAAAGATTCCAACTTTTAGATTAACTCGGTTTAATCATATACCCGTAAACTAAAATAATTAGAGTAACTTAGCACCATCTATTATAGAATGAAGCATACGATCTACAGGTCAGTTCTGGTTTTGCTTAAAAACTATACTGTTTAATAAAAAAATTTGTACCTGACAATTGCTTTACAAGTGAGTTCTGCCGAGCCACTACGCGCGACTATTCTCGACAAGAAACTCGGAAAATAAAAGAAATTCTGTGTGTTCGCTGTAAAGTGCACAAGGTTGGCTTTATACTGTTGAGCTTAAAATGAGAGTATGGACGGAACCATCAATTCAATTAACCCGATATGACGAAGCAAAACGTAGGATAATGGATCATATATATATATATATATATATATATATATATATTTATTTATTTATTATGTCGTCCTGAGAACCACAATAACTCTGCAGGTCACATGGAAGACGGAATCCCAAGAGTGTCTCTGCAGTTCTGGTCCCCTCGCGCGGTTTTACCTCCACTTTCTCCACCACTCAATAATAGATATGCTTGGTTATACATTTTAACTTCTGGCATAGCATTCAATACGCACACAAAAAAGCTAAAGCTAGGGGTTTGCATTTTCCGCTTGGATGTATTTGTCTCTTAATGCCCATATAATTGGGCATGGTAGCTGACACCATATTCGCTGTTGTAGGTATGCTGGCTATATTAGTAGATTATTATTGGTCTCATTGCCACGATTTTCTTGGTTAAGCCCACTTGTCCAATTTTATGACTTCCGACTTTTTATTTTCAACCTTTGTTTATGTCGCACGATAGTGACAGAAGGAGGTGAGAAGAAGATGAGCCGAACAATCTTCCCAACAACCGCTTTAATATAATTCCTTGACTACCCCTGCACATTTCGGAAAACATGCTGATGCCAATAAAATTACATTTAGCACGTTTAACATTTGCACATCCCGCCGTTTGTATATATAACAAAGGTAATTGTTTGACTCGGCAGCATTGACGCTGTCTCCAACGCTCCAGGTCTTGAATTCAAACATCGGTTGGAGCCAGCGAAATAATGGGCCCCTTATATAAGTGTTTATCTCGTTTCTCGTCGGCTGTTCTATTGGCTTGATTTCTCACGAAAACTGTAGGCCAGTCCCAGTTCAGCAGAATGCAGAATTGAACATAAATAGACGGCACAACTGAATTTCCTGAAAAAGCAAAAATAATATTTATATACTTCTAACTCTTCCTCACAGCCTCATAATATCTTTCTTCAAAGAACACGTTAACAAATGGCATAGAGCGTGCGATGCAGCTTAGATAGACAGTAGACTGAATTCAGCATGTGCGTATAACATGCGCTTTAAATTCATAATTGGAGAAATATACATGACTTCAAAAATCCGTACATGATTTGATAGTAAAAAATTAACACACAATCAGATCCCACCCCGTGCCCTCAAATATACACATACTATAAAATCTGTAGTCTCCCCCCAGCATTCTAACCAAAACTAGCTCCTATGCTTGCTGTTTCTCTCTGTGCCCGAGGGACATGAATTTAGAATCACAAGGCCGTGCAATCAATCCCTTGGAAGGCTTGTTCATGAGCTTGACAGTGTGATGACGGCCAAAACACCACAAGAACAACAATGTCTCTCATAGCCCGACCCAGTTTACCCATCTGAAAATCCGGCCAACTCGGAAGGGCAACTCGTAATCTTTGGTGACTGCTGGCTCCCTCTTTGCTGCCTCATGTTCTGACCACACGTACACTCCACGTTCCTGCCTACTACCAGGGACAGTGTTGTCCAGGATGACGGCAACCAGAAATGCAATCACCATGTTTAGCGATAATAAGGTGTTCAAAATGTAGTTCAACTGCAAAGGTGAGCACATTCACCGAAAGTTAGTTCTAACAAAAATCTGCCAGCATGAGTATTCATCTAGTCATAAGGTATTAGTGGGGCCTGATCCCCGAACAGAAAGAAAAAGAGATCCAGGGGAGAACGAAAATTATCTTCATAAGCTTCCTGCAAATATCATCTTTATTTTTGCTACCACCAGGAAAGTGGCGAGGCCTTTTTAGAAGGATTAAAAACAATATGCATACCCCTCCATATTTGCTGCGAATCGGTCCATGAGAGGCCACAATATACGGCTGAAAGTAACTCTGGACAGACAAGTTGGAATTTGGAGAGACACCATATTGCTGAAAGTATGCTGGTATTGAGAGCGAGAAGAACAAAGATAATCCAACTATAATGATATTCCGCGAGCTTCCAGCCTCACTGTAGCGCAGGTTTGACAATCCTAATGCTGTCAGCATTGCCCACATGAAGCAAAGGAGAGCAGCAACCATGACTTCAGGAATTGAAGCAATAAATCCTCCAACTTTACCTATGTGTACAATGAATCATGATTAAGCACAAAATACTGAATAACACTGAGATGCGTAATAAACAAGAAATCTTTTTGTTATTGCTAACTTTAATCAGTGAAAATTGTTTTGAAACAAACTGTGCCCTAACCAGATTTCAAATAAGTTCTCCTATTTAGGAAACCAATAGTATCAACATGCAGGCAAACTTGTCACACCTGGCCACCAACAACTCATACGCCCCAAAACAAAGGTTAAAAAGGGCCAGCAGAAAAGGGGTGTACTCAACTTCAATACATATAAGCATAAGGCAGAATAAGCGAAGGCATACATCAACTGCTACCAGATTAATGAAATGCATATACAAAAGCTAAAGATCTAAGTTGCCATTTTCAGATGCTGAAAGGGAAAGGTCATATGTATCTGAAGACTTAATGGAGGGCAAGTACATGGTATCTCCGGCAAAACTCATCATCTTTTTTTTTTCCTTCTGTTAATTGGGAGCCTGCAACCCGCCTGAGACAGGGGATGCCATCCACCTGATTAGCATTTTTTATTGTAACCTTAGTGCATGTAAATTGTAACATTACAACATCTTGGTTGATGAAATGTATATTTCTTTTTTGTTAGCTAGTAGATCTCGTCCGAGAGCTAAACTTAGTCATCCTACACCATATAATTAAGCCTTACTCAGACAATAAAATGTCCACTTCTTTAGTTCAGTAAGAACAAGAAGCCTTCCCAGTCAATAATAGCAGTGTATTTTTCCCTTTTTTATGAGTAATAATCTATTAAGAGAGAACAGAAGGCACATCAAGCCGATATGTGAAATAAATTAAAATTCAAACATCAAATGAAAGACAGTATGTTAGTTAAATGGGTGACATTCTTGTGTGTTATCTTCAAACCTACTTAAACAAAAAATCTCAATGGTGACGTGAAGGCATTTAATGAGATATTTTCACTTCAAGGCAACTTCCAACAACTCATTTCAACATTATTATTTGCAGAATCTTTATGATAACTACAGCTGAAACTGACAGTTTTATAACAGCTAGGTACAGTGCAGTTGCCAATTTCTTTTTCCTTCTTCCTTCAGCCTCTTTGTTTTTCTGTTTGTTGGAGGGTGGGGGTGGGGGGGGGTGAGCCAGTCCAGTAACTCCATGTTGTTTCCTCGAGAATAATTTTCTACAATGGGACATTCCCAATGAGCATATGATTTTCTTTCCTAGATGCTTCCTCAAAATTGCAACACAGAACAATAATCTTTGCATTCTGCAGGAAAAACCTGACCTCAGATGAAACATGACAAAATCACTAGCTAAGCATCATAAACAGAATTTTACACAAACAGAACACAAAGAAAGAAGATCAGCAATCATAGTAATTCAACCTATGCACCAAGGCTCTTTACTCAAGAAAAAAAAAAAAACCTATGTACCACAGCAACTTAAAGACAACAATAAGGAACATACCATGTTATTTCTCCTCAACTAACTATTTGCAGATCTTTCAAGCTTTTACACTGTATAAAAGGACTTACAAAAGATATACAACCTGTTAGCACTTACCTACAAGAGATAGCACAATCAAAACACAGGCACCAACTTCAATTGCTCTGCGGCTTCCCATTTTTGTTACAGCTATAGTGTGCACATTCTCAGTTAGAGTTGTAGAGCCAGTTCCTGTCCCCCATAGACCAGCCAAGATGCTAGAAAGACCCTCAAGTCCAATCCCTCGACTGACAATGCCTGGAGTTGGAGGTCTAGAGGCCCCTAACAATGATGCCGCATGGTATGAGCCAACCTGGCCACAATTCAAAGCAAATAAGCAACTTAGTCATCACACGTTGCAGAAATACCATGATAACAGCTTTCTACAACAATAGCTAACACAAATGACAACAATCTGGCGTTTCTGTGTGCCTATTATAATTTTTCAGCTTTGAACTCTGACTATATCCAACACAGGAGCTTTGTTCACAATAAATCATACATGAATCTGTTTGTAATTGAAGGATTGCTATGTCCAAATGCTAGTGACTCCTAAAGACAACAGTATCACTGGAAGAGAAATTGAAGAACTAAGAAAATATTAGCTGGTAACTCAGAAATTTCATAAGCTTCCCAGCAGTCATAGAGGTGACATGTAAAACCTTGTTATTCAGTAAAGATTGCTATTAGCGACTAATGCAGTATAGTCTGAGATAAACAATGCTAAAGAAATATAAAATAAGATATTCCTCCAAACCAATATCAATGTCACAATCAAAAGGGTTATCAAGGGTTAATTGGTTGAACTGACTAAATCGGTATTTAATAATAACAATTATATATGTATATATATATATATATTCATTAGTAATAAATAAAATAAAAAATAGCCAATAAATAAAACATATTTTGACTAAAAATTAATTTTAATAATTAAATTTGAAAGTTATTGACAAAAAAAAATTTATAGTGAAATTTGATTATTTATTAAATTTTAGTTTTAATGACTAAATTATAAATTTAAATAAAATTTATCAGTCAATTGCAGGTTTAAAAAGAATTTAAAATTCAATTATAAGTTAACCGAAGTTTAGGATCACATTATAATTTTAATATTTTAAAGTTAAAACCTCCACAAACTTGGCCAGTTTCCCTTTTTTTTCGGGTTATCCAGGTTGATCAGAGTTTGACTCCTTTTGACCAAACCAAACCGAAGGTCTGACCAGTTACTGGTTCTTCTAGTTCAATTCTTAAAACAATGACCTTTATTCATACTCTAGACAATTTTATCAGTGAAATATCCAATGTCCTTAATTTCATCATTCTGGCTCGCTCTCAGATTAACATTTTGAAAACTAGCCAAAGAAAGTGAAAGAGATACATAAGCATCAGTTACCTGTCAGATTCATCTTTTCATTTGCTGTTAAATTGACATTTTGATAAGCAGCTAAGCAAAGTTAAAAATAGAGAAGCATTAGTCTTAAAGATTAAAGAGAAGGTTGACCTAAAACTTATTTATTCAATCCCACAAATCACAGGATACATTGTCCTCCTCCCCTATCCATCACCCAACCTGCATACCCTTGAAAAGCAAATCAGCCCCAATGCATGACAGTTAGTAGCCAAATCTAGCAGATATAAATTGCTATAAAAGCCTAAAGAGAAAATTGGGTGCTTTTTTCTTTCTCTAATGAATGACCCAGAAACATAATCATAAAGATCAACATATCAGCAAGAGTAACTTAATCAATTTTTTTTTCTTTTTTATAAAAAAAATAGCCAATGGAAATATAAATTGCAAGAAAGATCAAATCAATTAAAAGAAAAACATGTAAGTAGTGAACGTACCGAGTCCACAGAGGAGATCAGGGACACAAAACACATAACAAGAGCCATTTTCCAGTTGAAGACAGGAGTACCCCATTGTAATGGATAAGGAAACCTAAACCATGAAGACGATCTCAGCACATGTGAAGTATCAACTCGACAATGTTTCATCCTGGAGACATGCTTTCTGCAATGCTCAGATACAATATTTGATGCAGGAACATTTACATCGCAACCTTTGTAATTATAAGCTCCAGCTTCAGTTAAAAGGAAAGCAGCTGCCCAGGTGATTCCTAGACCCAATGGAACCTGGTAATAAAATAGAAATGGTCATTTTAGATTTCAATACACAGACCACTGATATGAATCAATGAAGTGGTCTAAAGACAACAGAGAGTCAGGAGGATGCATAAAACTCCTTTAAATGTATGCCTCGAGCTTGCCATGGTTTGAACATATCAATTCTTCGTTTATTACTTTGTTAGTTCTACCAAAGCTAAATATTAATCGGCAATCAGCTTCATGTGCCCATTGGTCCTTTTACATTGACTCATCAAACAAGGAAATGCCCTTGCCCTCAGAAAAGTGTCAAGAACTTACCGCATAAATTAGAAATACACGATGACCAAAAACAGATATCTTGCGAAGGTACTGCAGAAAAAAATATGCAAGAGATATTTTAAAGACAGCTAAGAGAAAAAGATGCATAGATGATTTCATCTATGGCAGGAAAATGATCTCATCAGGATGACAGGTCAAATGAAAAATGATCAACTGGACTTATCTTTGCCAAACTTACTAGAGAAAAAAGAATAACCAGTAAGATCTGCACCGCACCAATCTCAATACAGGTGCCAACTAGTGGGAAACCATAACTATAAAAGGAAAGACCAACAGCAGCAATAGTTGGGGCAACAACGACTGGGTTAATCAGCCTGGAAAACAAATCATAAGTAAATAAAATCCGATAAGATATATGAAGGAGACACAAAGTAGCCGAATCTAATAAATTACAACTGATGCTGCCAAATTGGTAACTTCTATAACATCAATGACCAAAAGGAACTGATTCATCTCTATTTAAATAATTGACCATACAATAAAGGTACTAAATCAACTTAATCCAATCCACTCAAGCTACAAATATTACCAATTTGCACCTGCTCTTTGAAATGTCCAATTTCCAGACAAGCAGCATTGTAAACTATTTGAAATCTTACCTCAAGAATACTGACATCAAACCACTATATCCAAGGAATGCCTGAAAGGCTGAAGCTATAATTATAGCCCCTTGTAGCTCCTTCATAACATGCTTGAAAGTCTGCCACAGAGCACAGGAAATAGTTAAGATAAAATAAATAAATAAATAAATTTCAGTGAATTCAAAAGGTTTTGTAACATTATTTTGATCTTGACCAAACAAGCATCATTTCCAAAAACCCAAATTGGAATCATGAATCTATGTACTAGTCACAGATATAGGTCCAAGTTCCTTTCCTCATCCCCTCTCTGTCTAATAGCCTTGTAACTCCTTCCGTAATTTTACCTTAGCAAACTTAATATTTTTCAAGAAGTTCCAACAGTCCATCCCACTTCTTCATCTTTGGCATGGTTAAAGATCAGAACAAATGAGGAAAACATCAGAAACAATTCACTCAACACATGGACTTCTAGAATGCTGACTAGAAAATTGAAATAAGAAACAATCTATCAACCATATTTTACCATTTCCTTTTCTCACTGCAGTTCATTGGCGAATTCGCAATAAGAACAAAATTTTTGACAGACCATATAGAACCACGGACACATACACAGGAAGAGGGGGAGCCACCCATATAACACACCTAACTTCAAAGAGTCTTTCAGATGCTATAGCCAATCAAACAAAAGCTATGAGGTGGCATAATCCTTCTAGGTCCTTTGGTTTCATTCTATAATTATATGCACATCCTTTTCAACTTTTCCTAATAAAAAGTGGTTCATCCCTATTATTATGATTTAGCTAAGTATTTACTTAACCATCTGCAGAATAGCAGGGAATCACCATATAAGATCTCCGATTCTGAAAAGAACAAGGTGTTGCCAGAAAATGCAATTGTTAGACACTTTTTAGCAAAACACCATGATTACGTATCAAACCCCCAATCCACTGCTTACATAGGATGTTGCACATTGATACTTCTCCAAACTTAAAGCGTAAAAATACATAGAACAAAACATTAACATATCCAATATTTAAAAGCGTACTGATAGATAAATAAAAAATAAAAAAGCAATTAAAAACCAAAAACCTAAGCCATCAAAATATCTTCTGAAGGTGGGAAAAATTGAAGGGCAAGCCTTAGTATAACAATAAGGTTACTCCATTGTGATCTGGAGGCCACAGGTTTGAGTTGCATAAATAGCCTCCCTATAAAAACAAGAGTAAGCTGCATACATCTGATTTTTCCCTAGACCCCACAATATGGGAGCCTCATGCAATCGGTCACCCTTTTTTTAAAATTCTAACAACTCTTTTGCCACCTAGAAGCATCTATTTACCAGACAATTCAAATCTTCTCATGTAAGCCTTATATACAAGAGGACATGGTGGGATACAGGAACTTTGACAACCAACAAATTTGCTTGGTGACAAACAAAAAAGAACAAAAATTATTAACACAACTATTTAGATAACTGAAAACTGAGAAAAGTAACATACATTTCCATTTAGTCGTATAAACTCAGGGGAGTTGATTATTGCCAACACTGGAGCAAGGTAAACATATGAAGGACCTTGAATCAAAGGCAACCTTGAACCAAAAGATGTATGCAAAAGTGTGGTAACTCCTGAAACAAATAGCACTGTTGACACCACCATTGCAGTATCCTCCTACACCAACTAAATACAATAAGTACAAGCAAGACAAGCATCATCCTTAACCAAGCAATACATTCATTAAAAAAAAATAAAATAAAATGAAGCAAAATGATGTATGACTACTCACATAAGTGCCACCCATTGCAGGAACTATGACGAGTGGAATGAGAATCAATGAACCCAACATTGAAAGATAATGTTGAAACCCATATAGACTGATGGGAACTGAAACATTATGCAAAGAAACAAGAACCAAATTATTTATCAACAAACAAATATGAAGCACGTCTGCAGCTTTATAATCTCAAGATATGAATGATCAACAATACTCAATCCAACTACCAGATGGCTAGCCTTTTCCAATTGCCAGTAGGTCCAATAAATAGATAAGCTCGAGAATTATATCATTAACAATATTTAATTGCCACCTACAAACGAACAATAAGTAGCCATCTGGCATAGAACCATACAAAACAATCATTAGTTCATTACCCGATCTCTTTTAAGTCAGAAATGGAAACCACAATGTGAGCTTTCACAGTAGTTAATTAACCAGTCAAAGTGCTAAATTCGCCCAAAACAAAAATGAACCCACATTATTAAAGAAAAAGAGAAACTAAAAAAGAAAAAAAAAAAACCTCGTATTTCCCCGTCATAACAAGACCGTAGATCCAGTTCAAATTAACAGCAAAAAGAAGACCTTTTTTTTTCTCTCCCTCTTTCGGGCTTCTAAATTACCCACATAAGCCACCAAAAAGGGACAAGGCACTCACCAAGACCAGGCGCATCTCTAAGTTCATACTTCATATGTGTATGCCTTCCTGCAAACCCTCCATCCTCTATACTCTGTGGCAACACATCAACCACATCGTCATTCCTGGAAGCTCTCCTCGGAGCCTCAGTAGTACTCACTGGGCCTTGCTCGTTTGCTCCATGACCCGAATCCTTCTTCGGAGCTCTGCCACCATCAGAGTCCCTCCTCCTCTTGGCCGCCTGGTCCTTCTTATCAGACGCCACTGGCACTTCCATCCCATTCATCGCAGCCGGCGCGGGTGGTGGCGGCGGCAGCGGTGGTGGTGTCGCCCGCACCCGACCCGCCTCGAGATCCAGCTGGGAATCGGGCTGCTCTCTGGGCTTCTTGGGTAATGAAATCTGGCCGGAATCGCCGGCATTGGTCTCGCCGGAGAATTTGGGGCGGAACCCACTTCGCTTAGCCCAAGAAGCCGGCGGCATTGGCGATGATTCGGGAGCAGCAAGCAATGGACCCGGCTTGGGTCGGGTTTTCGGGTCGGGGCCTGACATTACACTTCACTATCCTCACTCTCTTCTGCTACCAATGCATCAAGAAGCTTCAATGGGATGCAGATCTGAGAAGTGGGGCCGGGGTTTTTAGTGGGTTTTAGAGAGAAAATTGGGGAAGAGAAAGCAGGGTGTTTAGAGTGAGAAAGTGAAAGAAAATAGACTTCTAGAGAGAGAAACACAGACAGGGTGCCACTTCGAAGTCTTAGATGTGTGCAAGAGAAGAAAAAAAGATTAGATAGTGGAGGAGCCAACGCCGCGTTTCTTACATTTATGTATTTTTTATTCCAGAATAATTGGGATTATGTGCAAAAAGTAATTGCGGGATTCTTCTTAATTAAACATTAATTAACAGCCAATACCCCCCCCCACCCCCAAAAAAAAAAAAACAAAAATGTCGATTATTTAGAATAAAGTTGGCTTTTTGTTGTTGTCGGTACACTGAGTTGAGTGAACTCCTCGTCGGAAGCATTATTAGATGCTGTTGTGTGGTCACGCGACCTGCTAACGACATTTGTAATTTAGTGAGCAATTTCGGTGCAACACTTGTTTTATATATCTATATATTTTTATTTTTTTTGTTTTTTTTTGGATCTCACAAGTCAACAAGGAAGTGCATCCTCGTTCGCCACTAATTGGTTCTTTTCATTGTTCAACTTAATTACTAGGAAAATTTATATTTAGACTATTTTATTTTCAATTCTCTATGAAAAAATCGTTAATAAAAGTCTGGAATTATTTTAAAATATCGTTATAAATGTGTATAAAAAAAAACTAAATTACTTTTAATTTACTAAGAAAAAAGAAATTTTTGAACTTACTGGCTTAAACCAAACACATATGAGGAACACTCCATTAAGACAGCAAGACTAATGTCAGTGATTAGTATGCTAATTTCATTTTTTAGTCAATTTTTACAATTTGAAATGACAATCAATTGCCTTTTTATGTCCGCAAAACCGTAACCTAGAAATAAATGGAGTTTTGTTTGAAGTGAACCAACGCTTTATTATCATACATTAAAAGAAATGTAGCCACCAAAGTGAGAATTTAAAGCATACGGACAGTAAGAATTCATTTTTTCAGTTTTTGTTTTTTTGTTTTTTTTTTCTTATTAAAAGATTCATTAGATAGTAAATTACACAATAAGAGTAAAATTTTTAATTTTTATACATTTTTTATATTAAAATTTAAGATTTTAAAGATAAAATTTTAAAATTTTAATTATTAAAATATTCTTAAAAAAAATTTTGCAAGTCTTTTGATAAAACAAAAATTGATGCGAGTTGAAGGCTCATGGCCACCAGTAGGCAATAAGGTTGGAAACATTCGAACCAAGGCTTTGATTTTGGGCAATAAATTAACATACGTGAAAACGATTTAACGAGAATGACATTAATTATATATATATATATATATATAAAATCTTCTTTTTAACATTCTCTCCCTTAAGCAACTATTATTCTTTGTTAGGTTAATTATAAAAAATTCCATAGGTAATATTTCTCAAATTTAGCACAATTTTTAAAATTTCTTAATTTGGTTTTTGAATGAATATTTTGTTTTACATCTATTACACCATCAATACATTAATAGATTTGGTTAACTAACACACATATAAGTTATTATACCATTTGTGTATTCAACTCAACAAAATTATAATGTAAAATATATGACAAAAATTATTTTTTATTATCTTATAAATTATTTTAAAATAATTTAGTCTAATTGTGATTTTGAGTTAAACTATTTTAAAATACTTAATTATCAAATATTTTTTACTAGTCAAATATTTAATAATTTAATTTATTTTATTTACTTGATTGTTAAATATTTTTTTATTTAGTTAAAATATTTTTTATTTAATTAGAGATTTTTAATTATAAATATGTGTATAACCCTACAAAATAAACTATTCATTAAATTATTAGTTGTTAATTTTATTATATGAATAATATGGAAAACTTTTTGAAAATTATTTATTTTTTTGGTGAATTTCAAAAAAAATTTAAAAATTTAATTGAATGTTGACTTTTATTATATATATTTTATTTTACACTTTTATGCTTATGTTCTATGCCAAATAGTATTAAGATAAGTTTGACATGTATTAATATCATATTATGAAATTCAAAACAATCTCTTTAATGATGATGATCATGAAGGGTCTCTATTCAAAATATCATTTTTAGCTTGTGAAGGCAACATATTTTATGTTGGAGATTTTGCTTGTAATCAATTTATTTGCAAATGTATTTCTTATTTCAAAGATATTTTTATCTTTAATTAAAATCTTTTTGTACAAAAATTTGTCAAATAGTTAGTTAAATTTGAAGTTGATTTTGAATAAAATGACTTTCGTGACAATGTAGTTGCTTAGTATAATGATATTTAATTTTATTGATTTATATTTGATAAATTAAAATTTTGATCATGAGTAAATATAAAATTTTATTAATATTTAAATTATATAGTAATAATATATTTGATGAAATTTTAAAATAAACTAAAAAATAATTTTAATCTTATTTTTTATCGTTGACATTGTTGAAATAAGTTTAAAATTTGAAAATGTGTTATCTTGTCCTTATGTCAAAATTATTAGTCAAGTATCAATTGTTGATTAAGAGAAAATTGGTTTAAAAGAAGAATAAACAATGATTAATAACCATATAGTGGTTAAGTTAGTTGATTCTTTTTGTGTTGTGAAGATTTTAATAAAGGTCAAACCATTATAGTATCATTTGTACATTTTATCAAGTGAGAAGGTAATTTCATAACCAAGATTTTGTTAATTCTTTATTTATTGTATTTGTTGATTTTCTTAGAATGAAAAAAATTTAATTTAACATTATTATTGATTAGTGTCATTACTCACATGATATTTCACAAGGGAAGTTACTAGTTTTTATTGAAAATATTAATTTTTTCTAAATATTTATTTATATGATATGAAAGATGTTAGGTTTTTTATTATAAATTTAAAAGAAAGTTTTTTTCAAGTGGAAGAATTTGACATAAGATATTTTATAAATATTACTTTTTATCATCATATAAATTATATTGTAATTTTTATTTTGTATACTTAGTCATTAAGTATTTTAACATTTAGTTAGAATATTTTTTTATTTAATTAAGAATTGTTAACTATAAATACATGTGTAATATTAATAATTAAATCATCTTAGTAAATTATTAGTTATAAGTTTTATCATATGAAAAGATAAAAATTTTCTTTTAAAAATCGTTTATCTTCTCTTATGAATTATAAAATTTCTATAAAAACTTAATTTTTAATTATAAATTCTCTTTTAAATTCTCAAAACAAATTAGTTTGAATTTTAATATATAAAAAATAAAAAAATTAATTGAATTGTCTTAAATTAACCTAATATTAAATATGAGAAAAAAAATTTAACTGAGTCATGTTAAAAGAAAGAGTAAAAACTAAATTAATTTTGAGAGACATAAAATTGATAAAAAAAATGTGTAAATATAACAAATACCTAAAAATATTAGATCATAAATCCAAATTCTTATTAGAAATACTTTTCTACCGTAATCACATAGACGTCGTACCCAAATGAAACCCGATCTAAAGCATTGCAAATGGAAATCAAGGTCCAATTTACAATTGGATGCATGTGGTTCGTGAGCAAAAGGGAGGGAGAGATGGGTTAAGATATCACTCACATGAACGATTAGGGTTCCTGACCACATGATTTTCAGCTTTGGTGGCTGCATAACGTAGAAATTTCATGCTTGTATGGTTTTCCCTATGTAATCCCTTAAGGTGGGATTAGAGAGTAAATTTTATCAATAAAAATAGACTAAATACAGGGAGATTGATGGGGTCTTAGACACTGTGACTTAATGGTGTTGATCTTGTCCAAATTTTGCATGTTTTTCCTTTAATATATATATATATATATATCTAATATGCATGTAATTAATTTTGAAAATTATTAACATTTCAAAAAGATGAATCGCACTTCAACGGAGGAATCAGTGCTTTATTACCAATCACATATATCATGTTGGGCGTACTAATCCTGAAAAATTATGAGCAAATAAAGATTTCTATATATTGACCATTCTCTATTTCAAAAATGTTTTCTAAAATTAAAATATTTTTTGAGTAGAAAAAATTAGTATCATCCCATGAATTAGTATATTTGGGAAAGGATTTCAATTTTTGTTTCTTTAATTAATTGCCTTTTTCTTCTTTTTTGGATAAATTTTAAATTTTAATATAGACCATCAAAAATCTAAATTTCAATTATTACTTGTTGGGTCAAAATATTGCCATGCTAACATAGTAATATAATTGAGTAATTATAAAAGTGGTAAAAGTTATCTTGATTCATATAATCTAATTTAACTTGTTTAAAATTTATTTTGACATAATTTGTATTTTACTAAAAAAGTTAATGATTAATAACTCAAAGCACTTGAAATAAAAAAATAAAATTAAAATAATTTAACTATGAAATAACTTGATATTTAATTAACTAAAAATTCATGTAATCTTAATTTGAAATAATTTGAAATTTAAAATAATTTAAAACTTGAATAACTCGTGTTTAAAAATTGAAAAATTTAAATATTTAAAATTTAATAAATTTGAAACTTAATAATCCAAAATTTAAAATATTTAAAATTGAAATAATCTAAATTCAATAAATTGAAAACCAACCTAAAATTCCAACTAGATTCGATGAATATAAAATTTAAAATATTTAAAATTTAAATAATTTAAAAATTAAAATAATTCAACTCAAATTTGAGCCATTTAGGTTTTTTTTTATATCTAAGTAATTATAATATTTCAATTGAAAATCAAGAAGTTGGATGGATGTAAATATAATAGATTTGTATTATCATTAAATTAATATCATTTTATTGTAGTCAATTTTTATGTTGAGTTAAAATTTGTTTATTAGAAATTATTATATTTACAGTAATTACTATACGAAGGATTTTACTAATTATAAAATAATTTTATGTTTAAATTTTATATTAAAAATATATATTTTTTAATTTATTAAAAATTAATTAGACCATAAAATAATAAGAAAATAATTCTCCTAATTTTTATAAATTATAAACTCCCTCGAGATTAAAATTTTAAAACTTGAAAATGGAGGTTGAAACAGTAACGACAGTGTGGACTGGGTCAATGACGGGCATGGGTTTGATAATGGAGTCCAACTTCTCTGGACTTGTGAGTATATACAATGTCAAAGCTTTTCGGCTTGGCCCAACAAAAAGAATGTTAGCCATACAAATGTAAAATCGTCCGCAGAGAAGCGATCGACTCGACTCTTGTTCGGTGCCCTGCGCCGCCACGCCTTCCTTCGTTTCCATCTCTTTCTCGCTCTCTCTCTCGCGCGCGGCTGTTTGGCAAGCGAGAAAATTAGAACCAGCTGCAAAAGCCACTGCTCGTTGAATTCCGCATAACAGCAATCAGGTGAGCTCGTTTATTTCTTCGATCTGTCGTTTTCTGTCGAACGCATAACCTTTTTGTTTTTCTAGTCATTGCTCGCTCAAAACCCTAGCTTATAATACGTCCAATTTGAACTTTTCTCTGTTATTTTCCTCTTAGGTATCCGCTTTGTTGCGTGCTTTCATTGTATTGATACGAGCTCTCTGCTCTGTAATTCATGTTATCGTGTGACATGTCTTTCCTCAGTTTGGGCAATCTGTAAGGTAGAGGCGCAATGCGTTTGGAGAAATGTTGGTTCTGCTCCTCAACCATATACCCTGGGCATGGTATCCAATTTGTCCGCAACGACGCAAAGGTAAACTTTGTTTTGTTTTTTTTTTGTTTTGTTTGTCTTTTCAGTAATGGAGCCCACTTGGTTGATATATGCATCTATTGATGTTCCCTAGATTTTACAGAGGGTAGATTTTCTTAACTTAGCATCTTGTTTGTTCATTTTGCATTTTAAACTGGCGTTGAATGAGTTGTGCATGCTGGGAATTAATCACTGCCCACAAGTATAGGGTTATCACTTGTAAGATCATTGAAGTTATGGTGTTCAAATTTAATCTCTTTTTTAGCTTTAGGGTGTTCAAATTTATTGTGCTTGCACAAAATTACAACTTAGCAAATTTTTGCTTGCATCCAAATTTAGATAATTATCATGCCTGATTTCCTTTTTTTTTTTTTTTTTTTTTCGGGATGTCATGTGGTTTGATTTACTTTTCTTCAAATTTGATCATTGTTGGCCTCAAGGTGTTTTGTTGTTACTGTTGTCAGAACTTGGGATATAGCTGTACAAGCGAATATAGGGCTTCTTAAATCTGTTGCAAGCATCGAAATTTATTCTCTGTAATTAACTGGAGTTTGAGAAATCAAGATGGGAAGTTCTCAAATGTATAGTTAGTCATTCATCATTGAGTTGTTTGTTGAGATGGAATTTGGGGTTTTGTTTAAGGATTTCTATCTCTCAATTGTGGATGTGGTCCCCCCAGGTGGTAGTTCCTCATCTTTGTTACCTATACAAACTACAGAAAGCTCATTTTCTATAATCTTAAATGGGTAGCATCATATTGCCTGACATATCTGACTACCAATTTTCTGCAGATTTTTCGTTTTTGTAGATCCAAATGCCACAAGAACTTCAAAATGAAGAGAAACCCACGCAAGGTGAAATGGACCAAGGCCTACAGGCGGCTGCATGGAAAGGATATGACACAGGTAAAGAGAGATTCTTTGCTTTCAGTCAGCCTCTGTGGACAATCTAGCTTATTTATCTTGCATATGATGTTTCCAGCTTGAGAAAAACTACATAATATCATGTTGTTTAGTCCTCCTTGCTCATTATGTCTTCTTCCTTGTGCAGGATTCGACCTTTGAGTTTGAGAGGAAACGAAACAGGCCTGAGAGATATGACAGAAATCTTGCTGAAAATACCCTTAAGGCCATTAAGACAATCGATAAAGTCAGATCTGAAAGGGCAGCCAAACACATTGAAAAGAGGTCTTACTTTCTATCTGTTATCATCACCTCCATTAGAATTACAAGGTGCTTCACCTTTCTTAGCATTATTAACATATGCTATGATTGTTGCTCAGATTGAAAGGCAAGAAAGGCAAGGAGCGGAGGGAGGCAGCCAAGGAATTGGAGCAGAGCATTCACTTGGTCAAAGCACCATCCGTGCTTCAGAAAGAGCCATCTCTTACTTTACCCACCAAAGTCAAGGTTTCCCAACAGCAGACCCAGGAAAATCAGGCAATGGAAGAATGATTTTGTTACTGCACTGCATGTTTGCATGTGTACCGTGTCCTTGTTCTTTTCCCTTTCTTCCTTTTTGGCGCCGAAGCACTTTTGACATCAATCATGTGTGGGTTGTCCTGTTTTTCCGTGTCGAGATCTAGTTATTTACCGTCTTTTGTGCAACTCAAAGAGCAGGACATCAGCATTTTTGTCAGGGTGTATGCTTGAATTGTTCGGCACGCCAACATTCATAGAGACGATTTTACCATCTAGTTGTGCCATGATCCAGATGCAATAGTAAAATTAAAACTAACGGATAGGAAAAAAAAGATGCTTATTGCTAATTTAAGCTGTCTTCCAAAATTCTTTCCATCATAGAAATGCCAATAGTCGCCCCATGAAGAAAGATGAGTACTCTGATTGTTTTGATAACAGGATGATTGAGGGGAAGTCGGCCACGAATAGTTTGGAGGCTAGTTGTATTGTAGGACTATTTTCTCTTCCCCTCAATCATCCTGTTATCAAAACAATCATTCCTCTTCCCGTGGTTTCCCCAGGCATTAAGGACCCCTTAACAATCACTTGTGTCTGTCGTCCGTGGCTTGCCTAATTGCTTGGAATCTTATGTCTAGAGCCTTGCGCAAGTGGAGAATTAACCCATCGGAACGCTACGAATGATAGGATTGGGGGGTGTATAATCTGTGATAAATAGGAGAGTTGTTTTCTGTTTTACAACAGATGGTTCTCTGGACACAACGCAGAAGTAAGGAGTGGCCTAGTGGTGGTTGTGGTGTGCTGTAGCTATCACACACAACTCTAAAGATATGCCATATTTTGGGCAGATAGACTATGGTTCCAGTTATGGTTCAGTAGAATTAGAATTGCAAGGGGGTATTGTGTTAAACTAGTCAATTAGGCTCAATGGCCACAAACATTTACGTTAGTAATCAAACTTGGAAATAATAAGAGTTGGAATTGGCCATCACATTGGCAAATGTTGGCTTGGGAGAAATTAGGGCACAAAGCCTTTATCCCGTCTTGCAAGTAAACCCTTGTCATATTGAACCTTCGGACAAATCCGTGAATTTAGACAAGGCTGGGCATGATAAATTCTTAATATATACCGAAAGATGAACACAAATGACTTGTTTGAAATAAAATCATGGTTGCAATATAGTAATATGAATTAACAATCAATCCATGAGTACCTTAATACTAAGAGCCAACTTCTGAGTTATATAATAAGATTAGAATTGAGTCCGAAATGAGTGAATTTTAAATATTTTTTAAAATTATAAAGCTCAAGAAATTTGATGTGCCATAATTGATGATAAGTACTTTTTTTTAGTTTTTGAATTTTGTATATGGTCCATTCTTTATGATCATCTTGTAAGAAATTTTAAATAAAATTACACATATTGTAATCTTTATGTAGTTTAATTGAGCAATCTACTCATTGGGCAACATTGTTTAAAAATGTACTAATTGGTTATTTGAAAAAAAAAAATGACACATATAATTATATTTAGAACAATGATGTAGTTTCAATCTTAGAAGGAACTATCAAACGAACACGAAATTTACATCGGACATTAGTCAATATAAATGGAACTTGTACAAAGATGTCAATGCCCTCGTATATAAACTAAAATCAACAGAAATTCATCAAATGAACCCTAACACGTCAACATCAATCTCCTCCAAAGCCAAAGCCAAATTCAAAAATAAGGTAGAGAGAGTAGAGAAAGAAGCTAGTAAGAAAGCACCATGAGAATCTGCCAGAGCAGTGGAGAGAGTATCACATTCGATCCAAGCACAACTAGGCCTCCTTTTGTTCTTCCACTCCCAGTCCTCTTATTTAAGGTAACAACCATTGTTTTTTAATTTTTTTTTATCAACAGGTAACAAGCAATTAGCCCACAAAATTCCTTGATTTGTGATTTAAGTGAAACACTTTTGACATAAGTTGCTCCAACTACCCCTCTCTCGTCTTCTCATCTTTTCAGCGCTGCCCTTATAAAATGTTGCCAGCCCTTCATTTTGACGAGTTCCTTTTCATTGGCCAGTGTTATAACTTCTTGACGTGATTTTACGAAAGGTTCTTACATTTCATCGCCACCAACAGATTGAGCACTCCTCTTTTTCTATGTTGTATCAACTTTTCCACCTTTATCCATCTCCGTTGAAGCCTCATTCGATGCCTGAATCAAGAGGCATAATGCCTGAACTTAGCTTTTTTTGAGACTAGAAGGAGAATTGAGATCGAAGCCAATGAAAATTAGTTAGTCAATCATGTCAGTCTTGGTCCTTCTTGCATTTGTGGGTGAAGAAAATGACCTCCACTTTTGGATTTTGATTCTTGTCTTTTGTTTCTTTGAAAGGCAGTCCTTTTTCTCCAAAACTTAGGTATTTCTGAAAATTATGGCCATTTTAGTTATAAAGGTATTTTGGTCTATTTTTGTCATTTATAACGACATTTTCATTATTAAAGTTAATATTTATTGGTGATAACAAAAACTGTTTTTTTATTACCACATTCACAAGATAATATTTTTTTTTGTAATTTTTAAAACATTAATATGTAAAGTATAAATATACTCTATATGTAAGATGTGCATTGTAAATTTTCCACCACACATTTTTAGGTATACAATCAAATTAGAGAAATGATAAGAGGCAAACACGCACACACACATAAATGAATATATATATATATATAACATGATGGATGTATCTAGAATCTATACAATTATAACCTTAATTAATCAAAAATATACTTTAACACCTTTTCTTACAAATGTCTTGAATGCCACTTAATTGTTTTCCTTTTTAACAACAAATAATGCAAAATCATTATTCTGTTTTAGTAGTTACGAAAAGATACCATGATATCTCAAATTAACATCTCGATGGAAAGAATTGTTGAAATTGATGTCCTTAATTGGTCTTTCAATTGCAATCATTTTTCAATGAAAAGTGTAATTGTGTTTGCTTGTGGATTGTTTTTTTTCTTTCAACCCCTTGGTTTGATTGTAAAAAATTGCTGAAATCATATGAAACTTTAGCCACAAGGAGATGATCATTGATGTTGATTTGAGGGAAATCAATGTTTATTTATACAAAGTAAGGTTTTTTTTTTTTTATTGAGTTGCTAATCTCAAAGAAAGAATTGGAGTTGATTAGTGGGAATAAAGACCTTTTAAAGCATAAGGGGAAGTGAAGTTTGGAGTAGCTTATCTTTAGTGGCGAGTGGATCCTTTAAAATTTGAAATTAATGGTCATTACCTAGCAAAGTTATGGGCATGCATTAGAAATTCTTGGAATAAAATCCTAGCCCATGAAATCAAGTTTGTTCTTATGGTTACTTACAATATAGTTGGTCAAGCTCCTGTTGTAACAACTATTAGTACTATTCTTCTTACTTTGTTGGCAATTTGGTGTTGAAATTGTTGTGTTGTCATTTTAGATTTAATTTCTTTACCCAACAAGGTTGGAAATAGAGTATTTTAGGATTTTACTTTAGAGCAATTGTGGTGTAAATGTGCTAGCTGGACTTTACTCCACAAATTGATAGTGGGTCACTTTTGATATGTCTTAATTGTTTAAATTAGGTACATGACATGTTTTGTAATTAAAATTTATATAATTGTAAACCATGATACTTACTTTTAAATTAGGATAAACAAAAGTCAATTAAAGTAGCATTGTGATATGCTTATTAGGAGGCCAAAATCACATTATATCTATTATACATGAAAACATGTTTATACATTCTTATCCCTTTAGCCCAAGAAGTCATTTTAGAGAATTATGATCTATAGTTGTTTTTGTTGGGAAATACAAAAGTTTAAAATCAAAGAGAAATATAAGTAAGGTTCAAGTAAATAATAAAAATATGTGTTTGACATTATATTTCAACTTAAAACCTTAAGCTATTGGATTTCTGTATTTTTTCCACTTATATATTGTTTGCTTATCTCTCTCACTTCCAATGTGACGTTCCTTAACCAAATAATTTACACATTCACACTTGAATTTTAATAATCTATCCTTCAAGTGTGAACTTTTTCTACATTAGATTTACTTTCATTGAATATGCCAAAAGTCTATTACCACTCCACCAAACTCACTTGCGAGTCAATCTTGCTTCACTTGATATTTGTGAGCCAACCTTGTTTTGCCTAATGTGAAGTGTGCACTTGTTAATACTTTAAGAGTCACACTTGGGTGTATACATGTCATAACTCTTTTTCTGGAGCTATGCCTCACTACTTCACTTAAACCTTACTTTTGATAAGTGTAATTAATCTCTTTCTTCCTAATAAGGGCAGTAGTTATAGGAAACATAGGTTATTTATGTTTGTCCATAATTAGTTTACTTTCATTGAATGTCTTTCATTGAATGTGCTAAAAGTACATTACCACTACCAAATTCGTTGACAATATAACTTTACTTTATTTGATCTTAGAATGTGTGTTTACTAATACTTCAAGAGTCACGTTAGGAGTATATGTATTACCATTCTTTCATCTTCAAATTAAATAATTTTCTCATTAAATATACCTTTTTGGAAATGGATAGTTCCTTGTATGTATGAGTTAGCACTTCATCAATCTTGTAGCTGTTTTCTCCATTTGGACATTAAAAGTAACGTTTCAAGCCAACACTAATTGGATGACTCCTAAGACTTGCTTATCTAGTAACTTTTAGTCTTCCTTACTCATTAATTCAGGTTTCTTTCCTAAAAAAGGCTAATGTAATTTCTTTTGATACAAATAATCTTTCATTTGCATCTTCTGAAAATCAAAATTGATACCATTAAACTTGTCGATCCTTACTTTTCCTTCTTTAAATACCAGTGCTCTTATTATTCCTTTATCCCCTATAAAACTAAAACTTTAATACTAATTATTAGGAAATGAAATATTTAAAAAAGATTAAAAGTGAAAAAAAAATACAAGAAATTTATATGGTTTGAAAACTACATGTTTATACATTTACGATCGCACTAGAGTTTTATCATTTTAGGAGTTCTAAAATTATATAGTAAACATACTTTGTATACAAGGAGATAAAATAACTCTTATATAAAGAAAACCTTGCTTTGCTTGATCTTAGAAAGTGCGTCTGTTAATGCTTTAAGAGTTACGATGAAAGTACATATGTTACCACTCGTTCATTTTCATATTAAACAATTTTTTTTATCAAATCTATCTTGTTGGAAGTAAAAGGTTCTTTATATGTTAGTGCCTCTATCAATTATGCAGTTGTCTTCTTCATTTAGACATCGAAAGTAATGTCTCAGGCCAACGTCAATTGGATGACTTCTGAGACTTGTCTATTCAGCAATTCTTAGTCTTCCTTATTCATTGACTTTGATTTTTTTTTCCTAAAAGAGATTGATACAATTTCTTTTGGTACAGATAATCTTCCATCTATATCTTTTATAAACTGAAATCTGTACTATTGAACTTGTTAATCCACACTTTTCCTTCTTTAAACTCCATTGCTCTTATTATCCCTTTGGCCCTCTTAGAATCAAAACTTTGATATCAATTCTTAGGAAAAGAAATATTCAAAAAAGAATAAAAATGAAAAAAAAAACACAAAAAATTTATATGGTTTGAAATTTGAATATTCTTATGTTTTGGGATTCCTTAACCACATAATTCACATACTCACATTTGAAATCCTAACACTTTTTTGTCAAAAATAGAATGAGATGGCTTACCAAGTAAAAAACTTTTGGAATGCCTTTTAGTGTCAAATGACTTATTACATAAGTTGTGTGAAATCCATTTATGAGTGCATATGCTTGGCAATTATTTGGTTGAAACTAAAAAGAGGAATTTAAAATATTTAGCTTTTGAATTATAAGGAGAATTTAGAAGTCTCGGGGGTTTTGTTTTTAAACACATTTGGAAAACATGAAAGTTTTGAGTCAATTTTAATTTTGATAATCAGATGTAACTTGTAGTGCGTTGCCTTATTGTTATTGACATACTTACCAAAAAAATTCAAAATGTACCATATGCATTAACTTGTTTATAACATATTATTATTCTTTTTATTGTAGCAATAAAAAGAATTTTCATTTAAATTATTGGTTTGGCTTTATTAGGTCTTGTTGTTGCATCGATTCTAACATGATATAATGGTTTTAAGTTCCATTAATACTAATGTAGACACCAAATGCTTTTTTCATTGTTGGAAACTTTGGGGGAAGAAAGCTAGTAAGTGGATCATACTTGTTTGTCACGGAACCATTCTAAGTAATACAAAAGTTTGAATCAATCATTTAGATATGTGCCTTCTTGTTTTATTTTATAATATGTTGAACTTCTTCTGATCACTTGTTCGATTGGAAATGGTTTGATTAAGGAAGCCTAATTAGTTTGATTTTTTTGCACATATTATTGAAAGGAAATGAATCTTAACCTGTTATAGGGATTTGGAATAATGAACTATGTGATAAAGGGAAATTCATGGGAAAATTTTGATCATTTAGTATGTTGTATTACTTGGAAAATAGTTAAAAAAGTAGTTAAGATGCAGTCTAGTAGAAAATATCTTTCAATTTGAAAAATAGTGCTAGTTATTGACTATATACAAAACTTAATGAATAAGTTGAGGAGTTTAAAGAAAATTTTTAATGCATAATGTAAACAATGTGTTGATGTCATCCCTATAGTTAAAACATGATTAGGGTAAATATCAGTGCGATTAATATTGCTTATAGCCATTCAAGTTGAAACTTTACAAAGAGTAAGGATATAATTAACCCTATTTAGGTTTGTATAGGGTAGTTTTTCTACCTCATTAGAAAAGCTAATGAACATGCTTATAATTATAAAGGTATATCATTTAAATACAAGTGTAAGTCAATTTGGTGGTAAAATAGTCTCATGAAGTTCTTTTATGATACTTTATAATCTCAGAAAACTATAAAGCTATTGCTTGATTTGAAAGTGAGCACCATAGTCAACAGTATAAAAAATTTCTACATTGACATTGCCATGACTATCTCCTGTGTATGTATATTTTGTATTTTTAAGTAAGTTTATGGAATGTTTAATGTATGCGATTAAATTAGTGTATTTATTGTATATTAGGAACTCGGATTCTTTGTCCAAGACAATGATTCTTTTACTCCTTCTAATCAAAATAGTTAACATTATAGGTGTAATAAAGATAAAGAATGCTTTTATTAATAAAATTGCATGCATAAAATATTCAATATATGTATAAATAACAATTAACTCATTGGTTACTAGGGTATATATTAATAATCTCCCATTTGTACTATAATTAGTTGTTTGTATATCTAATGCCATAACATCTCATATGACAATCATCTTTTTGCTAGGATAATGACTTAATAAGAGGTTTTGCCAAATTCTTTTTAGTGGGCATTTGCTTTATTTTTATATATTTCTTCTAAATAATTTCTCTAATGAGATGAAATCACTTAAGTACATATTTGGATCATTGATAAAACCTTGGTTCCTTTATTAATGTAATGGCTTTATTGTTAACACAATATACCACTACTAACTCAATAATGCTAGGTACTAAACTAAATTCAATGATAAACTTCTTGATCTAAAATAGCTTGTTTACTATCTTAGATGCAGTAATGTATTCAACTATAAAGTATACAATTATCTCTTGTTTAAAAGAACTCTTCCAATTGATTGCATTGTCGTTAACAATGTGTTTTGATTATAAGAAAAAGGGTTGAAAAGAGAATAATCCCTAGTTTAAAGAGTGTTATGGAAAGAAAATGATTAGAAAATGGTAAGAAAATTTGCAATGACACCTATATAAATTTTTTCCTATAGTTTGGGTAAGAAAACTTGGGGAAAATAGTCTTGTTACAATATACAAGGTGTGGGGTATCTTTTTTGTTTTGTTTTGTTTTTTTTTTTTGGTGGTTGAGTTTGGTTTTTTATATTTTTTGGTCCTTTGTTTATTTTATTTTATAAGTAAAAGTGTTATTTTACATATCAATTTTCTATTTTATTACTTTCTCTCCATATTCAAATAAACAATTATATTTTTCATTTATTTTCTTTACTACCTATTTTTAATATATATGAACAATTAATTAAAAACTTATTTTCTTTCTTTTCATTTTATTTCTCACAACTTTCCTTCACACTCATTCTTAAATCCAAACAAAGTATAAGAGTAAAAATATATCAAGACTCTAACTCGCTATCATCTTTATCAGATTAAAAGTTTACATTTGAATATCCACACTGAATTTAGTGATGAGTTTTTTGATTCATTCACTACCTCAGATGCAGTAATGTACTTAGTTTCAGTTGTAAAATTTGTGGTTATCTTTTATTTGGAACTATTCCAATTGACCACAACATCATTAATAATGTGTTTGGATCATAAGAAAATAGTAAGAAAGAAGAGAGTTGGAAAGAAAAGAGATTAAAAAGGGAATAATCCCTTGTTTGGAAAGTGTTATGGAAAGAAAATGATTAGAAAATAGTATGAAAATTTACCATGGGACCTATATAAATTTTTTTCCTATTGCTTAGGTGAGAAAACTCAGAGAAAGTGTTCTGGCTACAGTATACAAAATGTGGGGGTATCTTTTTTGTTTTATCTTTTGCTGTTGATTTTGGCTTTTTTATTTTTTATTTTTTTTTATCTTTTAGGCCTTTGCTGCTTTTGTTTTATGGGTGAAAATGTTATTTTATATATCAATTTTCCATTTTTTTTTACTTTCTCACCATATTTAAATATAAAAAATTATAATTTTTATTTATTTTCTTTCCCACATATTTCTAATATATCCAAACAACTAATTAAAAACTTATTACCATTCTTTTCCTTTTCTTTCTTACAACTTTCTTTCACACTCTCCCTCAAATCTAAAAAAAAAAAAAAAGCATAAAAGTAAAAATATTTTTAAACTTATCAAATTGAAAGATTGTATCTAAATATCCACACTAAGTTTATGAATAAACTTTTTGATTCAAACTTCGTCATTCATTACCTCAAGTGTAGTAACGTACTCAGTTTTTGTTGTAGAAACTATAGTAATTTTTTATTTGAAACTCTTCCAATTGATCGCACTACCATTAATAATATGTTTGGATGATAAAAACAGAGTAAGAAAGAAAGTATTGGAAAGAAAAGTGGTTAAAAAGGGAATAACCCTTATTTGGAATGTTGTAGAAAGAAAGTAATTAAAAAATGGTAAAAAGATTTACCATGAGACCCACATAAATTTTTTCCTACAATATAGCTGAGAAAACTTAGAGAAAGTGGTCATACTGTAGTATCCAAGGTGGGAATATTTTTTTTGTTTTATCTTTTGTGGTTAAGTTTGGCTTTTTTTTTTTAGGCCTTTTGTTTCTTTTGTCTTATGGGTAAAAGTGTCATTTTACATATCAATTTTCTATTTTTTTTTTACATTCTTATCATATTTAAAAAAAATTATATTTTTCATTCATTTTCTTTCTTACTTTTTTCTAATATATCCAAATAACTAATTAAAAACTTATTTTCTTTTTTATAACTTTCTTTCACACTTTCCCTCAAATCTAAACAAAGTATAAGAATAAAGATATATCCATACTATAACTTACCATTATGTTTATTAGATTAAAGCTTGCATTTGAATATTCTTGAATCCTAAATTCACCTACTTTATAGACCAAAAAGGCATTCTTAATTCTTTTTAAGTACTTAAAGATGGTATTAATTGCAATCCAATGACACTCACTTGGATTAACTTGTTATACTTAAAGCATAAGAAACGTATGGTTTCGTACATAACATCACATATATAATGGATCCTATAGCTGATGTATAGGATTTTATCCATCTTATCTCTCTTTTTGAGTCTTAGGACACATGGTTTTGGAAAGATGCATACCATGCAACATAGGTAAAAGTCCGTTCTTTGATCTTTTCATGCTAAACCTCTTTAGCATTTTGTCTATATTCATTGATTAAGACAAACTAAGTAACCTCTTAGATCTATCTTTATAGACAAACACAGAATATATGTTACTTCTCCTATGTCTTTAATGGAGAAGTTCTTGGAAAACCAAACCTTGATAGATTAAAGTATTGGTATGTTGTTTCCTATTAATAATATATCATCTATATATAAAATTAGCAAAACAATTACATTTCAGCTAAACTGTTTGTAAACACAAGGTTTATCCATATTTGAATGAAATCAGGCTTTTTGAGTGTCTTATCAAAACAAATGTTCTAAATAACATGACTTATCATGTAATAAACCATATCTAAAAGGGTCTAATTCTTCCTTTTTGAAACACCAATATGTTGAGTTATAAAAGGAGTCCATTATAAGAGTATCCCATTCTCTTATAGATAATCACGAGCCTCTTAGTTTAAGTATTCACTGCCTTAATTTGATCAAAGCACTTTAATACTTTTCTAAGTTTATTTCTCTACTTTATTTTTAAACTCTTTAAACTTTTCAAATGATTTAAATTTATATTTCATTAAATACACATAACCATATCTAGAATGGTTATCAATGAATGCAATGAAATAAGAGAAGACACCTCTTGTATGAATTGTTAATGGACCATATATATATAAATGTATTATGCCTAATAATTAATTGTCACACTCTCCTTTTCATTTAAAAGAAGATTTGATCATTTTTCCTAATAAACAAGATTCACATGTTTTATATTATTCATAATTAAATGGATACAAAATAATCATCTTTATGTAATTTGGTGACTTTTATTTCATTGATATGACTCAATCAGCAATGTCACAAAAGATGCATTTTGAGTATCCATTTTAAGTCCTTTATTGTCTGTGTCAAGAATGGACCTTTCTAGATAAAAGTACATACTAACCATTTGTATAAAATCCAAAACCATAATAAACATCATTCTTATAAAAGGAATAACCTTTATATTTAAAATTAAAATTGTATCCACTAAATGCTAAATATAGAATGAAAATGATGTTTTTTGAAAGTACTAGAACATAATAACAATTATTAAGTTATAATAATAGGTGTGAATGTAAAGGTAAATAATAAGTTCTAACAAATAATACAACTGTTAGTCTACTTGCAACTCATAAATTCACCTCACCTTTTTGCAATGATTTACTACTTAGTTCTTACACATTTTTACAAATGTAAGAACCATATTTGGTATCTAATACCCAAGATGAATGACTAGAAATAGATAGATTGATCTTAATCATAAACATACTTGAACTTGAAGCTTCCTTAAACTTATTGTCCTTCAAGCTTACAAGGAACTCCTTGTAATTCCCTTTCCACTAGCCTTCCTTGCCACAATGAAAACATGCACACTTACTGTTTTCCTTCTTAACAACACTTATAGACTTTACTGTCTTAATTAGATCTACATTTAGATCATAATCCATGATAAAACCTAATTGGCCCAAACCTTTTTATATAGCCACTCATCTTCAATACATGAACATTTACTAAAGATCCTTTTATCACCTTGTAACAAAACAATTTCTTAAAGGTCTTTAATTATATATACAAGCAAGTATTAATTCCATGCATACATAGTAAAATAGATTAGGTGTTTAATTATTTATTTTGGTTACTCTCATTATTTTATTGAAAATAATAACCCTCACTATTAACTTGGAAAATCTAGTTGGATTTTTTAGTAGATTAGGATATCATTTACTTTATTTGACTTTCAATAACTCAAAAAATCAAATAAACTTAATTAGGTAAATAATATAATTTATCGATCTTATTTAATGTACCTCCTAGATTACTTAGGTGACAACTTTTTGTCAAAACATATTATATATGTTTCGACTAATTATTGCTTCTAAATTTTCATGATCATGAGTGACTTAATAAATTAATCCTTAAATAGAACTCTAGTTTTATATCATAATTATGTAAGGACTAGTATATCCTTATTATATCCTTATTATATTCTTAACTTGTACTTAATATTTAATTTGAGAGATCTTGTTAATTAATGTTGGTCTTATGCCTTGACATCATAATTATAAGATATGTCACATTTATAACATATAATCCTAGTATGCCATTTTAAAATGATTATGTATTGCATTAAGCTACCTTTCTTAAGTCACAGAAGGAAGTTAAGTGGTCGAATTCTAAAGGATTGCAAATCTCTGGGACATATAACATATCATTCAAGGACAACACCTTTTTTGAAGTAAAGTTGATAAAGACTTTACTATTACTCGAACTAGTTGTTCTTAAATATCCCAAGAAGACATTTTCTTCTTTATTTCTTACTAATGTATATGAGGTAAATGCACTCTTATCCTCTCAAATGTACCTTGTAGCACTAGAATCTATTGTTTACTTTTTCTAGTTAGTGACAATAGTTACTTGAGAAATAACAATAATAACATCCACTTATACCAAATTGCCATTTGGTTTGGTAGGTATATTATTCCTTTTTTTGTGTTTACATTGAAAGGCACGATACCCAAGTTTTCCATATACATAGCCAATACTTTCTTCTTGAATGTTAGATTATTGGTCTTAGGCTTTCATACCTTTAAGATTTGTTATCATACCTCTTCCTGTCATGATGGTAATGATGACTATAATAACTTTTTCTTCTTTTTCACCTTTTTTGTATTTCACAACATTTGCCTATAAAGCCATTTGCTTCACCTTTACTTCTTTCAATTGTGTTACATTATTGTCCTTGATTAAGATATGCATAATAACATCCTTCAATGACATTTACCTCTTTTTGCGCTTGAGTTGTTGTTTATAGTCATTCTAAAATTATGAAAACTTTTCAATGAGACAACTTACTACATACTCCTTTGATAGCTTAAAGTTCTCATTCTTCAAGTAATCCAATATGTCATGATATTCATTGGTTTGATCTTAGATATTCTTTTCATTTGTCATCTGAAAACGCAATTGGTTAACAACAACAAACTTGTAAATACCAGTATTCTTGACCATATGCTTTTTGTTCATCTTTTCTTATATTTCTTTAGCTTTCTTTAAAGAGCAATAAACATCAAAAAGGTCATTAAAAAGAGTACTAAGAATAATATGATGACAAATTTGTTTGAGTTATTCTTTAGCAGGAAGTATTTTGTTATAGATTTTATAACTAGATTTTGGTTTTTATTTAGTAAGTGCAAAAGCAATTCCTAAAACATCTAAAGCAAATAATAATAATAATAATAATAATAATAATAATAATAATAATAATAATAATAATAATAAAATACATTCTTGCTAGTGTTTAAAAGGTGAATTGGTAAAATTTTCAATTTTGAAAGTGTCTAGTAAGAACTTGAGAGAAAGAGGAACTAACTAAGTTTAAGGAAAAATAGGAGTAGATTGATTAGTAGCAAAAATTGTTAGATTAGTTGTTACATTCGTAATAGTAAAACAAGAGTAATATCTTGAAGATTGTTGAAAAAATAGGGAAAAATATACAAAATATAGATACATATAAAATCAAACTAAACAAGAAGGATATAATATATGAGGCATACTTAAAAGTATTCTTAAAGATAATTTTTGCCTTCGTAAACAATGTTTCAGTACAGTAAGTTATAACAGTTATCCTTCTAAGATGCAATAAACTTTCTCATTAATATGCACTTCAAATAGTGAGATAACAGAAATAGTATTGGTCTGGTTAATATAATAATTTCTAGTAAATAAAAAGGGAGAGTAAGAACTAATACTTTTTTAAGTGTGTTTACATGAAGGAGAATAAGTTTTTTTTTTTATATTGTTCTTAGTTTAATATTTTATAAAGATGAATACTAAGGATGAAGATAATGACTAATGGTTAAAATAGGTACTTTTATTGCTATAATAACTAATTTTCAATAGCAAAAAATGAAGATAAACTAACCGTGGTTGCATAGGGTCGCATTATGTCTACTATATTAAATCTAAGCTTTTGATCATTCTCTTATGTATGAGACCTTTCTTGAGTACTTTTTATTTTGTTAGGTATAAAACAAATATTATCTTATAAACAAGTATAACAAGATCTTTCATTTCTGATATATGATACAAATTTTTTAACATATACTTGTCTTCTAATAATTAAGCTCATAAATGATGGAATTATTGGAAATAAGGGTATTTTAAAAGGCTTTTATCCTTTATTGGAAATGAATGTCTTGTTCCACATGTTTATAAGACAATACTTGTCATATACCTTGTAAAACAAAAGACCTAAAGACGGGCTCATATATATATAAATGATCCAAATTCAAACTTAATATGAGAGATATAATACAACTCGATGTAATAAACTAGCCTTGGTTGGTCTACCTTAGCCATTTAAGATTTTGTTGGTCAAACTAATTTTTTTTCACTAGACATTTTTGTTTATTGAAAAACTAGTTGTTATAGTAATAAAACCACCAGTAATAACCACCAGTTATTATCTTTATCCTTAATAATCATTTTTATAAGACATTAAATCAGAAGTAATATGAAAAGAGCTTATTCTTCTTTCTTTCTTAAAAAAAAAAAATGCATTCTCTCGTTTTTCTTATACTTTGATCATTGAAAATTGTTAAGTTTAACAGACTAGTGTTATTTTTGTTACCTCACTCATGGGGTGCACACCAGTAGGAAGATTTGTCGTATCTTAAGAAGTAGTTGGTATAACTTGCTACACTATGACAACATGTCTATAAGGATGAAATTATCCTTAAGGACAATGCATCTACATGCTTTAGATTAATATCTTTTTTTACATATTTATTTCTTTTATATTTATTTATAATCTTTTTTTTTGTAGATTTGCTAACAATTTTACGAATAATTTCTTATTTTGCAATCATGGAAGCAGATACAAGTTAATCTACTTTTGTTATTAATTAATTTGTTTTTCTTCTTTCTTAGACTTAGTCAATTTCTCTTGCCATAAAGTTCTTGCCAAATACCTCTAAAATTGAAATTTTTAATAATTCTTAATTTAAATGCTAGCAAGAACACTTTTTTTTCAACTTTAAATGTTATACGTTTTGCTTTTACTTTTTCTAAACCTAAACTAAAGTTTGGTTCTAAGAATTATGATAAAATATTTCCTATTTAAGAACAAATTAATAAAATTTGTTGTCATATGATAGGTCTAATAATTGTACAAATTTTACATTGAATTTTTCTTGTATTGTAGGTGAAAAATTGAAATAATAAAGTAGTAGAATTAATGAATTAAACTTATCATAAGGCTTAAAAAAGAGGAGATGGTGTTAACCAGTTATAAAATTGGTTAGAAGACTGGTTTGTTGTCGGAAGGATAGATATGTGTCGATTTATGAGCTAGTTGAACATTAGACGGGCAATATTGCAAAACTAACCAACTTGGCACCAGTTCGATGCAACCAACGTTAATTAGCTTCATTTTTTTATGTTATGCGATTGTTTTTTTAGACGTTTTAAAGGTCATTTGATCATTTTAAGGGAAATTTATAAATATAATGATGACAAATGACCTAAAAAAGAAAGGGGGAGGTGAGGAAGGAGAGATTCTTGACATAAAAAAAGGGAAAATGATTTAAAAAAAAAGGGAGCAACTTAAGTTGACGATAGTAACTCCAGTACTGCCATTAAAGACATCGGTTTCCACAAGAGTTTTCTTTACCTCTTCTTCTCCTTTTAATATAGTTTTAGAGATGTTGAATACTTGTTTATTTGTGATTTTTGGTATGGAGAGCTAAAATCTTAAGCTATGGTGAAGGGATGTAGTTTATTTTAGAGTTAGTTCACTTGGACTTTTATAGGTTATTCATACTTTTGGGATTAATTGAGTTATTTAATAAGAGTAGTGATTTGATTTATCTATTTTGAGTTTGATTGATACTTTTATTCTTGATCAACATAAAGCTAGATTTTTGGGTTGTGTTAAGATTGACAAGTGAGACAAAACTATGCACTAAATAGATAAACATATAAATGTTGAGATAGACATATGGATAAGTTTGTGTGATGTTGCATAGTTCCTTGTACTTGATGGATTTGATCTATTTTTGTGTGAGTTCAATGGAGGATTGTATATAGATTAGGTATAATAGGTGTTGCTTAACAAATAACATTTGTTATTAGAGAGATAATTGACATTCAAATCATAAATTCATAAAAACCCAATGTGATTCGCCTCTTTTTAGGTGAAACCCTATAGCACTAGGACCCAATTTGATGGATTATTGCATATATATTAGGTATAATAGGTGTTAATTAACAAAGAATACTTGTTATTAGAGAGAAAACTGACTTTCAAATCATGAAGCCATAAAAATCCAATGTGATTTGCCTCCTTTGAGGGAAAACTTATAGCCCTAGTACCTAATTTGATTGAAAAAAACCCCAAATTCCTTCTTGTGTTAGTTTAACAATTAATTCAATTTTATTATTTTGTTTATTAAAATCAAGTTTCTTTTAATGATCTCATTTAATTTTATGGTAGTATGAATCACAATTGAATTCCCAATCTTTCTGGGTAAGACACCTGGAATATTCATCGAGTTTTATTACTACAATTGATCTTATGCACTTGCAAGTAGGTTCGATCATCACACCATTCTTAACACATTATCTAATGATCTTTTTTATGTTTATTATCTTTCAAAAGAAACAAAAGAAATATAAGAGAAAATGAACAAAAAATACATAATGGATGATGTTAGTACACAAAAATTTGTTGTTGTTAACCATCTACATTTTTGGATGTTTGATGCAAGAAGTGTTTAGGACCAAGTCAATGAATATCATAAACTATTAGATGCCTTGAAGAATGAGAATATCAAGCTACCAGAAGAGTATGTAGTATGTTGTCTCATTGAAAAGCTTTCACAGTCCTAAAATGACTATAAGCAATAACTCAAATATAAAAGGAAGAACATGTCATTAAAGAATGTAACTCAAATATAAAAGGAAGAACATGTCACTAAAGAATGTAACTCAAATATAAAAGAAAGAACATGTCACTAGAGAATGTAATTATCCATATCCTAATTAAAGATAAGAACATAATTCGAATGAGAGAAGAAAAGGCTAAAGAGATGACATTAAAGGCATATGTTATGAAACAAAGGAAAGTAGACAAAAGTCATTACAGTCACTATTACCATAACAACAGAAAAAGGTATGATAACAAGTTCTAAAGACTTCATGTTATCAATAATGGAAATACATCTACTTCTTTTACTTATATTATTGATTCTCATGATTTATGACATGCTAGATTAGGATATGTGAGTGATCTTTATGTAAGAAAGATAAAACAACTCGGTTTGATCAAAAATTTACATGGTGAAGTGAGTGAGTGCGAGGTATATGTTAAGGTTAAATCAGTTAAGAAGAGTTATAAATCAGTTCACAAAGAAATTGACCTTCTTAGTTTAATGCATTTAGATTTGGAAGATTTTAAAAATACCATGATCAGATGAGGCAAATGTTATCATGTGACTTTTACAAATGATTATTTTAAATACACTATAATCATTTTGTTAAGAGATAAGGATGAGGGTGTGATGTATTTATCAAATATAAGAGTAAAGTAAAAGGCTAGTTAAACAAAAAGATCAAAAGACTCAAGTTAGATAGAGGAGAAGAGTATAGTTCACAGTTATTGTCAAATTTTTGTCGAAATGAGGGTATTATACATGAAATCACACCCTTTTATTCACTTAAATTAAATAGAATAGTAGAAAGAAAGAATAAAAATTTGAAAGATATGATGAATGTCATGCTAGTTAATTCAGGGGCACCCAATAATTTATAGGGAGATGTAATACTTTCCGTATATTATTTATAGATAAAATTCCTTACAAGAAAATTGGTAAAACTTTATATGAATCATAAAAGAGATACTCTTTTAGTTTGAATTATTTGAAAGTGTGAGGGTATCTTACAAAGGTTCTTTTGCCTAAATAAAAAAAAAGAGGTTTTAAGACCTTATATTGCATGTTTATTGGTTATATAAAACATAATGTTGCATATTACCTATATCTAGAGTTGAGTTAAATAGGGTGTCTAGTAATACTCCTTTTGAACTAGAATTAAGAAGAAAAAAGAGACTAATGAAAGAAAAGACTTTTGGAGATGACTTTTGCACTCTTGTAGTGAACAATGATCCCTTTATATACACAAAAGTAATATTCTTTAATGATACTAGTTTGTAACTAGAAGTTATATAGAGTAAGATTGGTTCTTTAAAATAGTATGACACCTGGGAACTTGTAAATTTACCAACAAGTGAAAAACTCATAAGGTGTAAATAAATTTTTAGAAAGAAATATAAACCAAATGGATTTATTGACAAATATGAAACCAAACTTGTAGTAAAAGGGTATACACAAAAGAATAATATTGATTACTCTGATACTTTTGCTCCTGTCACTAGAATTGCATCTATTAGAGTATTGATTACATTGACATTTATTTATAATCTATATATTCATCAAATAAATGCTAAAACTGCATTTCTATATAGTGATCTTGATGAAAAAATTTACATGTCACAACTTGAAAGTTGTGTAGTTTTTAACTAAGAGAAAAAAATTTATAGGCTTGTTAAATTTTTATATGGGTTGAAATAAACACTTAAATAGTGATATTAAAAGTTTGATAATATTTTGATCTCTAATGATTTTTCAATTATTGATATTGATAAATGTGTTTATGCAAAAGTTAAGAATGATATTTGTGTTATTATATACTTTTATATTGATGACATGCTTATATTTAACTCTGGTATGGAACTGATAGGCAGTGCCAAAACATACTACATATTCAACTACTCATGCTTCTATTTGTTATAAGTCTACAACTACCTTGAAATGAATTCATTTTGACATTTGAGAGCTGCCTCTTGTAATGTCTCACCAAAATGATAAATATTATGTTTGTTTTATTGATGATTATTCTAAATTTTCTTAACTTTATATGTTTAATTCTCGTGATTAATTTTTACATATCTTCGTAGTCTTTCTAAATTTTGTTAAAAACCAACTTAATACCCAAATTAAAGTTATTCAAAGTGACTTTACTAGATAATTTCTTTTTGTATCTTTTAATAAATTGTTGTAGGAATGTGACATTTATAAACAAACATCTTGTCCTCATCGAACTCTTTAAAATGGTTTAATTGAGTGCAAATATAAACATAAGGTTAAAATGGGTATGACAATGATGCACCATGCATCTATTCCCTTTTACTTTTGGGATTTTACTTTTAAAAGTGTAATTCACATTATCAATTGACTACCTACTCTAGTTTTACAACAATACAACTCCTAAAAAGTACTATTTTTTATTACACCACCCATAAAGCATCTTTAAGTTTTTGACTCTGCTATATACCTAAATTTATGACCCTATACCAAGTACAAATTAGAGTCTAGGTTACATCAGTGGATTTTCTTACGATATCTCTCAGGTATTAAGGGTTATTGATACTATTTTCCGTAACAATGATGATTACATATGGTTGCAGACGTCATTTTTAATGAGATTATTTTTGTTTATTACTTCTGTCACCAATGTACCATCAAATGTGTCATAACTAGTGCCATTAAAGTTACCTTTTTATATTCCTTCACCAATGCATTTGCAATATGATGATTCACATATGTATGAGTTAAGGACTAGTATATCCCATATGTCAACACTTATGCAAAGTAGTCACATCACTTCCTGCTCTATATCTCTCTAGTTGTAACCCATAGTGTCTTTTCTTATTGTTGAAACTATCTCACAAACCACCATCCTACAAGTTATAGGCTCCCTCCCCCAACAACAGGCACTACTAGCCCACCTTATAGTGACTAAACTTTGAGACGACACCATTCTGTGCCTCTATGTACAAAAAAATCACACTTATGCACTTACCACTTCGATAGCAATCTCATCCATATTATCTTGTTACAATTAGGTGATAAAAGACTCAAATTGGCGAGCAGTTATGATCAAAAGTAAACTACCCTTTTGAAAAATCAAACATAGGACTTTGAATCATATTCTCTGACCTATAAGCCCACTGGTTGCAAATGGGTCTTTCATGTCAAGTTGTGCAAATGGTTCTCTTGAATGATATAAGGTTAGATTAGTCGTAAAGATTTTTTATTAACAGTAGGGAATTGACTATAATGAAGCCTTTAATTTAGTGGGTTAAACATGTCACGATTCATACAATTCTTGTGACTGCATTTTCTTGAGGTAGGCAACTCCAATAGTTTGATATTAAGAATGTCTTTCTCCCTGGTCATTTAACCAAAGAAATATTCATGGATCAACCACTAGGTTTTGTTGATCCTTACTATCTTTATCATGTCTATTGTCTAAAACAATCTTTCTAAGGCATGAAATAGGAACCCTGTGTCTGGAACCATTATCTCAGTAATTTTCTCATCTTCATTAGTTTTGTAAGTTCTTTAGCTGACTCATCATTATTTATACTGCATACAACATAATACGATATCTTCTTATTTGTTTATATCGATGACATAATTCTCACAAAATCCCTTATAACACCATTGTCTACTTTCCTAGAGATTCTATAAAAGGAATTTGCTATCAAAGACTTAGGTGAACTCAGTTATTTCCTTAGAAGTGAACTACAACGTATTTTTGATGATATTCTTCTTCACTAAACAAAATATGTAGTGAATCTTCTTATACAAGCAAAAAAATAGGATGCAAAGCTTGTCACCACACCTTGTGTCATCAGCTCAAATATTTCATCTATCCATTATGGTGAGTTATTCTCGGATTAGACACTTTATTGTGACACCATAGAAGGATTGTAATATCTTACTCTTATTTGGCTTAACATTACCTTTGTTGTCAGCATTACCTATCAGTTCATGCATACACCTACAGAGGTCCATTGGCAATTTTTCAAATGCATATTATACTTTGTTTGTGGCACACAACACCATGACATCCCCTTTGCCTGTAATAACAATTCCCATCTCTATACTTTTTCAGATACAGGTTGGGTTGGATGCCATGATACTAGACATTTAGTTGGTGGCTTTGGTATATTCTTTGGCTCTAATCCCATCTTATAGAGTTCTTGTAAGCAACGGATGGCCGCCCAATTCAACACAGAGGCTGAATTTAAAAAATTAGCTGATACAGCTATTGAACTCGTTTAGATTGAGGCTTTCCCACATGATTTTGGTGTCCCTTGGTGAGGCCCTTTGGTTCTCTCATGTGACAACATCTCCATTATCTATCTAACAAGGAATCTCATCTTTCATACTTAGACAAAACACGTGGAAATTAATTACCACTTTATGTTAGAATGTGTCATCAAAAAACAACTGCATATTTAGTACATCTTCATTATAGATCAACCTGTTGATATTTTCACCAAAGGGCTCTTTATGACTGGCTTTCAACTTCTACAATCTAAGTTTACTATGTGTTATACCATATTAGCTTGTAGAGGGGTGTCAAAAGGAATGATGACATATCCTGATTTAATTACAATCTCTTCACCAATTATTTAATCTCTATTAGTGATAATTTTTCCACTAATTGCTAAATCTCTGTCAATTACAATTTTTCCACTAATTACTTAATTTTCGTCAACTATAATATTTTCACAAATTACTTAGTATCTGTCAGTTCTAATCTTTCAATTAATTGTTTAATCTCCATCGATTACAAGCTCTTCATAGATTATTTATTAATTAAGATTCATTTTTTACAACAAAAAAAGAGATTATAATTTTATTTCATATTAATGATGTAAGTATACCTTACACTATAAAAAAATATCATACTACATAATCAAAATATGGTCAAAATATATGTAAAATTTTATTAATAAAATAAAAAATTCTTATTAATAACTATGACCTAATTTTATCTTTTTTACTTTATTGATTTAGAGGTGGATGAAGATTGAATGAGATGAGATGGTCCACGTGAGCTTCATATCTCAATTTTTTTTTGAAAAATATATAATACATAAATAAATAAAATATATAAAAAAGTATTTTATTACATGCTAACTAATTATACATTGTATGATATTTTTTTGAACTAACTATTTCGTTTATTTGCACTTATTTTCTTTAAAAAAAAAATCTAGGCATAGGGTCTATAAGTCTCGTCTGCTTTCTGTCTCTTCTATTCTGTCCACCCCACTAAGCTCAATACTTTACGCAAAGTCGTGTGTAGAGACTTCAGCCGTCCTTTACCCATATTTGCGGACAAGGTAGTTTGCCTTTGCCTAAAAATTAACTAGCCAGGGTGCTTGGTACTCAAATAAATTGTTTAGTTTTTTTTTTTAATAGAATTCAATCTAATTTAATTCTAAATGTAGAATTGGATTCGATGGATTTAGTTATTAAATTATAGTTTGTCTTTTGTTTGACATAGATTTTTAAATAACAAACTTTAATTGAATTGTTTTTGGTAGAAACATTATAAGGAGCAGAATGGAGTGGATTTTATGTAATTCTCATCCATTCTATCATAATAGTACATTTTTTGAAGTGTGAAAATTCAATTGAATTCTTGTACATTAAAAATCTCGAGACCAAACAAAGAAATTGGAGGAATCTTCCCTAAAGAAACCATGTCCCCCATTTTCTTTTACATTTATCTTGGCCCAGACTTCTGTGAGTGGTTGCTTCGAATGTACCAACGCCTACCTTTTCCAAATATAGTGAAGTTAGTCTCGTAGTAAGATGTAAGAATTTCCTAGGTTTAGAGTTCGAAAGCCCCCAAACTCTCAGTCAGTGATGACGTTTCTACATTGTTACCAGGTGTTAATTTAAATTCAACCCTGCTTTTTTTTTTTTTTTTTGAGCAAGAAGAGGATTACTCTTATTAATTCATCAAGATTCCGTACATCACAAGGAAGGAACCCCTTGCACACTAACAGGAAGAAAGAATCTCACGAGGTAGGAAACCCTTAGAAAAAAAAAAAAGGAATCCTTCACTTTGCTGCAGAGCTTATTAGATTACAGTATCTGGATAATACTGTTTAATTGACGACTGTTTTCTTAGAGCTCTGGTTTAAATTCAACCTGTTATTTACATAGTTTATGTGAAAGGGCCCCATGGGCTTAGGGAATATTAGGCTCACTTAGTGGGGCTATCATTACTCTTCATCAAATGTCTTGTATAGTGCCACTATTCACAAATTTAGTGTTAAAGTTATATAAATTTTTAGTTCCAAACACAGGACTACAGACACCCATATGTATGTATGTAAGCAAATTGGCTAAGTTATGACATAAGGAAATGATGCCAAAAAGAAAAGAAAAAAAAACACCAGGAATATTAGCTGTCACATTCGTGGATTGATTGATGGTTTCTGTTCACCGTGCAATTGGATTTCATCAAGATCCCAGTTAGTAACAAAAAAGGAGACTACCTGTTCCTGCAATAAGTTACAATAACGTTGACCTGCTTGATTAATCATGGTCACGCACGTAACTGAAATTTTAAAATTGCTATTTTTAATTCGTGGTAGCCTGGAAAACTAGATTTGCACGTGCAATCTGTAGCTGAGATGTCGTTTTATATTGATTAATACCTTCACCAGAGAAGTCATCAATATGGGAGGATGTTGGGGTGTGAAGAAAACGAATGAAAATGAAAGGGAAAAGGATTTTAATTAAGTAGATAATGATTCTGGGTCGATTTTTCCTTTTGATCATGAATAACATAACTTCTGAAGTTGATTGTGCCAATCATAGTTGAGATTGAAAAGCAATAGAGTAGTTGCAAGTGAGACTTGTTAATTGTTTTTCTTGGGATCAAACACGGTACACCTTGGTTTAAGGGAATGGCCTGCGGTCCAGAGGTGTAGTCAACCACAATTAGCCCTTATTTGTGGTGATTAGTCTGCCTCCATTTTCTTCAATTTTGTTCCTAATTTTGGCAATCTTAAAACAATTCCAGAAAGAATTATTTTAGATAATTCCAAGGTCAAAACCATGTGCTGTTTGGTGATCCTTGAATGTCATGTAGAAATAGATTAAAAAAAAAAAAAAGGATCCAAGAGATGTGGTTTTGAAACTGAAAATCTTGAGTGAAACCACAAATCGCAGAATCCAAGCTTGTGATTCTCCTTGATCCCATCAATTTGTTCAACATTACTAGCAACCATGCTTCCTAGTTGCCTATGCTCACATCAGAATTCATTTATTGTTTGATACCAAACTTATTTTACAAGGTGGGCCTCTTTCTTATACATTTCTACTTTTTATTTACTCCGGGGAAAATTTATTACTTCCTGGAAGGTTCAAAGCAAGTAGCTGGACATAAAAGTGAGAGTTCGATTTGAAAAAAAAAAAAAGAAAAAAAGAAGCAAAGTAGCTAAAGCAGTAATGGCCTGTGAAGAAAAGGCCATTGGAGTCCTTGTGCACTCGAATGGAACTAATTATGTACATGTCAGAGAAAGATGCCAAAAGGTATGCAGTGTTGCTGGCGAGAATTTCTTGGATTCTCGTAAAGCCGAAAGTGCAGGATTTCATTTCGGTGGGATCCCTTTCTTTATGATTGCTGTTCAGGTTTAGGTGTGCTTTTAGGTACTTTGGACAACTAACTTTGGAAAATTGTTCTGCTTTATCCTAACTAATGATGCTATCGGGACAGAAATAAAACAGGATGGTATTGGAATCCGTCTTCAACCCTTAACCAAGAATGGTCATTATTTCCTTGCATCTGGAAACTGTAATTAATAACAGGCCTGTGTTTCAAGAATAGTCGATGGTAGCCACAATTGCAATATGTATGTTGTTGAAAAATACTATTGGTGGGACACAAGTTAGTGTAATAATGAAAACCTTACCATTTGAGACATTTTTCATGAGCAGATTCGGTCTCCTTTCACCAATTTCCTAAGCAATGGTGGGGAAACATGCCACAGTAGTACTGGTAGGACCAAACCATTCTGAGTGTTTGCCCCCCTGTTTTAGTACCCAAAGAGGAGCAATGATGACCAACAGTGAGTGCTCTTTTTAGGTTCTTAGGACAGATCTCCCCGTGCCTCCTCTTTGCAGTCACGTTTTTATTGCATTAACAACTCTCTGTGGTTATATAATTTTTTTTAAAAAAAAAAAAAGACAAAAGAAAAAACACTTGTTATATTTTTGGCTCTTATTTCTCTTCTTTTCCTGGTCCCCAGCTATTTTCTTTTTGCTTCTTTATCAGTGCAACTTCAATCCCAAATGCTACATGCTTCAATTTGCACTCATTTTACATTTTAGATAACCATGTCCAACCCAGCAATTAGTGTATATTAATATCTTAATATATAAGGAACTACCGAATCAAGTAGTGTTTCAAAAACCTGCTTATAAGCAATTATTGTTTCTTGGTACTTGAATTGATTTTAATGTTCCTTCTTGCCAACTGTAACCACATGGATGGTACTCATTGTAAGGGATTTTAACGTGTAGACCTCACTAACCATAAAATTCATGCCATCAGTTAAGGACTAGAAAGGGTATTTTTAATTTTCCCTTCCACGGTGTGCTTCAACAGTAGAAGTTATAATAAGGGCAATGAAAACCCAACCGTCTTGCTAATGTCGTGCCATGGTTTTTCAATCATGGGGTTGTTTGGAAATAGGAGTTGGTGGGTCTACAGAATAAATTTTATTGTGTGGGGAACAACATTCACTATTGGCACAGCCCATCTTTTCATTTGTTCCTCTTCACCTCTACTACTCTTAAAAGCAAAGTTTTAAAAATTTAATCGACCGTTAAGTCAAAAGAATAAAAAATTTAAAGTTTAATTAATTCAATCGACTAAATTAAAATTAAATTGATAAATTTAATATTAAATATTAAATATATAAAAAATTTAATATTAATAAATAAAATATAATAATGTACAAATATAAATATTATATGTACTATAATATTATATTTAATAAATTTAATTATATATATTTACAGTTTTATATATAATAGTATTAAAAAACTAATCAATATATTGTATTAATAGAAGAAAGAAATTTAAGTTAAATAATTTAAGTAAAAAATACATTATAATTTATATATCTTTACTTTAAAATAATTTGTATGTGTTTTTCCTTAAAGAAGAAAATATGATAATATAAGAAATATAATCTAGAATAAAATATAAACACGAAATGTAATGTAAATATTTTCAACAAAAAAAAGACATAGCATAAAATAAAATAAATATAACAGGGCAAAGAAATTTTTCAATATAAGACTTTAGTGAAGTGGTAGGAGTCCTTTTCGATTTCAGTTCAACGATTCACAATCCAATTAATCAGTTCACCAATTCTGAAGCCAAGCAATTTTTGGTAGTAACCAAACTAATTTCCAATTTTACCAGTGAAACCGATCAATCCAATCCAATCCAATTTTCAAACTCTTACCCTAAAGAACTTGCCTAGCCCAGCCTAATCGTTTTCACCGTGCCCTTTAATTGATCTCACGTTCTATGCTTAAAAGGTTTTAATCAATAGAAAATCCCCGCTAAAAGGTCTCCAATCGTTGGCATTATCTTAGTATACACTTGGATCTTTAAATTATTCGCCGAAGCCAAGCTATTAAATTTTAACATTTGATACATTCTTTGATCTCTGCCAACATGTTAACATCTTATACTTGAGTTGAATGGTATTAGTGCATTTTTGACAAGAGGCTTACCATTGTTTTTTTTTTTTTGCATTTAATTATAAGTTTTTAAATATAAGATATATTTTTGTATTGTTTATACTTTCAATTTAATGAGAATAATTGAATAAAATTATTATTTATTCTTAAATTTTGTCTAACACTTTAAATTTTTAAATTAAATGATTTATTGACATAAACAGTGGAATTAAGAGCAAACCATGATGACCCTGTCACTATTTAGACCAGGTCCAAACTCTTTTATTCCTTTGCTTTTTCCTTTTCCCCTTTTAATTGTTCGGTGCTATGTCATATGAACTAGCTAAGGTGGCAAGAGAAACAAATTGAAGATTTGCTTCTTACTCTTCTTAGGAAAGAGAATCATATTCAAATGGCCTGTCTGTCAGAGCCTGGATTTCTTAGACTGCCTTGCTACTTAACTCTCCAGATTATGATTGTGGGTTTCCACATAAAAAAAATGTAATGGAGAGACTGTTCATTAGCCTTAGCCTTGGCCTCTTAATATATTCATTTTCTTCCTGGTAGAAGCCGAACGAGAAAGCACCCATCTCTCAAACCTACAGATCCATTCTCTCTCTCTCTCTCTCTCCCCTCCCCCCCCAAAGTCCATATTGAAGAATCCAATTTTGCATATCAGCACAAGAAATTGACTTTGTATTTTTTTTCAACTATGAGAGATATAGTTTCTTGTATTAGTGAAAATTCTATAGATTTGTCTCATTCTTCTTGTTCTTATTCAAACAATGCTTGCATCTCTCCAGGCCTAATCCCGTCAGTGCAAAATGCAGTCACTTGTCTGTACAAAATCACCCTCTCTACTCAAAAGCAAATCCTGGTCTCAGTTACCTGGTGCAAAAACAAGACTTCTCAAGGCCTTAGCATAAACATTGGCAATGACCCTTCACCATCTTTCAAGGTCAACACCAATGCCAGTCTATTCAGGAAGATGAGAGGCAGCAAAGTGGTTGACTTTGATAAATTTAAGGTACAAATTTTCTGGGATTTCTCTTCTGCTAAATATGACAGAGGACCTGAACCTGTTGATGGGTTTTATATTCTAATCATGGTTGATTCAGAAATAGGCCTTGCACTGGGTGATAAAAGAGAAGAAGCAATCACCAAGAAGTTCAAAACTAGCACCCCAGTTGCCAAGGCCAGTCTTATTTCAAGGCAAGAGCATTGTTCAGGCAGTGCCTTGTACGCAACCAAGGCACAGTTTTGTGATGCAGGCACTCAACATGATATTCTGATTAAATGTAGTGGTGGAAATGCAGGCCTAAAGCATCTGGTTTTATCTGTTTCTATCGATAAGAAGACCATGATTCGCGTAAGGAGGCTGCAATGGAATTTTAGAGGCAACCAATCCATTTTTGTTGATGGGTTGCTTGTCGATCTGATGTGGGATGTCCATGACTGGTTCTTCAATCCTGCTGCTGGTTATGCTGTATTCATGTTCAGGACAAGAAGTGGGATGGATAGCAGGCTCTGGTTGGAGGAAAAGATGGTGCAGAAAGAGCAAGAAAGAGTTGAATTCTCTTTGTTAATCTATGCCAGTAAGAGCCCTTAAAGAAAATAAAAGCTCTGTTTTAGTACTTTTTTTTCTCTGCTTTGTTTTTTTTTTTTGAGGTTTCTGTCAATCTTTCCTTCCCTCTCTTTGAATTTAGAATTTTCATGCTTCTCTTCTTTTTGGGTTTTCCTTTCTCCTTTAAAGGTATAGATTTTAAAATTTTTTCTATCAGATGAGGAATAATTTAGCTGTGAAATGCAGTTATGTGAATTGTGATATAACTCTTAGTTGGCTATTAAATCTGATACAACTCTTTTCTCAGCTCTCCCAAACCAAATAGCCCCGTTTTTATAAAACAACTGATAGTAATTTTGGTACACTCCTAAATTGTGTATGGGAATGAAAAACATACTAAAAAAAGGAACTTCATGGGGGTTTTGAAAGACATAAATGGAGATTTGCAAGAGGGGCATGGGAAGTAGGGATATGTTGAAAGACAAATTTAGAAGGCTTCTGGCTTGAGAGGACAATATGAAGTTGAATCTCATCACAATGGTCAATGCATGGTCACAGTGAAGTTGGCCTTTGGCTTAAAACTGAAGTAAAAAATTTGACTTCAGCAAATTTTAGAAGGTCTACATACATGACGGATATTTGTACCTGTTCCTTTCTTCCCTTGATGCACTGTCCTTGTGCGATGGCCATGGTCAATTAGGTCCCCAATTTATCCTTTGGCCCACAACTAGACCAATAACTATCTCTGCACTGAAAATTTGATATTACTCAACTATAGATTCACACAATCCAATGAGGCAAAGCTATAGCCATATTACCCTTGACTTCCAACAAGCTATTACTATTTGGATTGTTGTATACAAGTGGTTACTGTGATTTCTACTGTTTGATCCCATTTTAGCTAAACTAAATCACGTGGCATTGTCTTTGCCACCAAACTAGGTCATTACTGGCGCCAATTAAACAAAAAAAAGAAAAGTAAAAAAAGTGAGCAATAGACATTATGGCCCTTCCCCAAGGAGTTGGCTCTTTCCTTTAGGGCCACAATAAGTCACCGTGATATAAATGTACTTTTAAAATATTAGAAATTGTACAAGTGCATTGGCCTGGTGGGAAGTACACCAAGTATCATCGATGGTACTTTTTCTTTAAACTTACTCAAGCGACTCACAGCTTAATGTGTCAGATATTAATTCAGATGGATGCATTGAGTTGAGATAAAAATCTAAATTAATAGCGAGTCTAGGTACCTGATATCAACCTGCCCCCTTCATTGTTTTATTATTATTATTACTTTTTATGTATTTATCCTCACTTAACGTTATCCTATTGCATCTCATCATTATTTTTGGCCACCAATTTGCTCATTTAGCATCTCTTGATTTCCTAGAGCATTATCGCAATTCCATCTCAACGTTGAATTTCATGGCTACAAGCAGTTGACCTACTCTTCAGAAGTTTCGCGTCAGGTTGACAATTGGGCAATATGTAGGGTTAGATCACCAGGTTAGGCAAACCCAAAGAAATTTTCCGACACATGGATACGGAAATTTCTTAATTTTAACAGCTCCAAGTTACATCAGGCCACTGGATTTATTTTTTATTTAATTATCATCATGATTATTATTTTCTCTCAATTGGAGGTATGCTTCAGTCCTATGTACCAGATTAATCGACCCCTGCTGGCGGAACTAGACTTTAAAACTTTGGAGGAAAAATGTGAGATAAATAAAAGTAATTAAAGGGTAAAAAAAAAAAAAAAAGACACGTGTCCTAAACATCGATACTATTTCTTAATTTCCTTCTTTTTTTTCAATCAACCTATGTTCGTCACGAATTGCTGATCAGTACCCGTCATTTACTGAGAATCCCATTTTCAATAGAATCGTTGCGAGTGAGACTCCAAAAACATTAAAGAAATTGCAATCACAAGTCCTTCTCTCTGCAAGATCAACATGAATTGAAGTTTCAGTATGCAAGAAGATGGTAATGATTTTAGGACCATGATCTTATTGCAAATTGAAAACAGCACGGCATTCCAAATTCAACTGCCAATTTTGGGTACTCAACGTGATTCAATTCAACAAAAACTTGTTGGCTGCATTACAGGTAAATGGAAATATATAAAACGTTAAAAAAAAAAAAAAAAAAGAGGGCCCTTCTGTGGAGGAGTTGGATATTAGCTAGCAACTCGTGAAACTGTACAGTCGGGGCAGGCAACAGATAATGTCCAAAAAATTAGAAAAGTTAAAAGAAAGAAAAAATTATGTCTATTTGATCTCTGAACAAGATGTCTAGACAATGTCTTCTGTTTAAAATAAAAAGGTCAACTAGTCATTGAATAGGAAATCTGACCTTTCATCTTGTGATGATCAGTTGTATAGCTGCTAACATAACGAGAGAAAGCTCAATGTTTCAAAGAACAAGCCCAATGGTTAAATGATCTATTGGGCACGGTGGTTGTTTATCTGTGTTGGTAGTGGGCCTCTTGTACACCCCCAATCCTTTTATTTCGTGGGGTGGAAGTTAGGATTTCAAGTCCCGTTCATGTCCTGGGTGATGAGATTGTCAAGAAAAAGCATGCATGAAGTGCCCCTATTTGAAGAGTTGGGAGACTAAAGATGTTGGTTCAATTTGGATGGCCAATAATAACCGTAGATTATAATGGTTTAGCCACAACCAAAACGTTACAGAGCAAATTGAATATCAACTCATCATAATTGATAATTGTAATTAATCATTATTTATGAAAAGATATGTTAATTATAATCAGTTAACAATCAATTAACATCCCATTTAATATTTAATTCTATGTGGTTCTTTTGTTACTCCATATTCGTTCAATCATTTTTCAAATATCAGCAAGTACATGAAAATAAAGAAATAACAAGAGAAGACAAAATCAAGAGAGAGAGAGAGAGAGAGAGAGAGAGAGAGAGAGAGGGGTTTCAAGGATCACTAAAATCCAACATGGAAAGTCGTAGATCATTTTAAATTATTTTAAAATTAATTAGAGTAATTAAGTTAAATGACACGAGCAATTTAGTCAGATTGCTTTGTTTGGAATTAGGTTAGGTGCATTTTCTCTCTACATCTTCTATTTTATTTTATTACTATTAGATATTATATTAAATTTGTAACTTTCCAAAAAGAATTGAAAATTTATTACTTATAAAGATTAATTTTAAAATTTTGCTCAAAAAAATTAAATTTTAAAATACTACATCTTTTTGAAAAGATTAGGCTATATTAGTGAAAGAAAATATAACTTGAATTTACAAATTTATATCTTTTTTTTTTCTTTAGTCTGTACAAATTTATATCTTTTATTAACTAAGTCAAGACATTTGATTGTGTGTGACTGGCGGTGTTTTGTTCTGAGTTGTTCTAACTCGGCCCAGATGGACACTCTCTGCACTCTTCTATTTTTATCTTTTTCGATGAAACTGCACTTTTTCAATTTTAGAAAAACAAAAGGCTAACCAACTTATAAGGTTATCACATGACTGGCAGAGTTTTAAGTCTAATAGTAAAGTCATTTAAAGTATTAATTTCAAGTTTAAATTTAGTACATACAGACAACAAAATAAAAATTGAAAAAAAAAACCCTTATAATTCATTAAATTCTAGATTATGTGCCACAACCAAAATTTTTAAGACACTATTTTTTTTTTTTTTGGCCAAAGTATCTCTTCTAGCAAAAGCATTATAGTTCAAGGAAGTCGTTCATGGCATTGAAACAATGACCTGCATGTGGCCTTTGGCGAGATTTGCTTCTCCCCTTTTGTTTATGCTACATTTTTTTTTTGTTTTCCTCTTTTTTGTATTCCTTTTGGTTTTGCAATCGCCACAAGCACAATACTTCATCATTTAACACATAAGAAAATGGGAGAAAAAGAACAATATGTTGTGACCACTTGGGCTTTAGGCAAATACTCTCACCCGGAATTTGCTCGCCAGCATCTATGGGTGCTGATTTATCATAAATATTTATATTTATTGGTGCTGATTATTTATATATATGCCTTGCACATGCCTCCCACTCTATAAGCTCTGAGATGCGCTGTTACCCCTATGCATCTTACCCCTATTTTAACAGGGATTTGTTTTCACAACTCAGACATATGAATCCTAAGTCACAATGAAGTAATCTTGCGGTTACTTGTACCTAAATTCTTGTTCAACAATTAGGACGAGCAACATGAATTTCAGTTATTCATTTTCACTTCTTTTCCTTTTATGCAGCCAAGCATTTGAACCTGATCAGATGATCAGATACGGAAGGAAAAGGGAGACTTAATTGATACCCATCTCAAGATTATTATTAGATACGCGTTACAACATAAATGAGGAGAAAGCAAGTAAATTTTGGTTTGTATGGTTTTGACTAAAATTTCCATGCTCAAAAGTTGATGAAGAGGGCCAGAGCTACGATGGCAGAGAGCACTTTGACAGAAGGCTTTACTGATGCAGCAATAGAAATGATCTTGTCTTCTGCAAGGAACCCATCAGAAACATCAAAACTTATAAACTACAGAAAATGAAAAATTACTGAAACCAAGATTAATTTCAGGTCACTCACTGCACTCTTGAGGGTGGCACATACACCTCAACCCAATGCCACAATTTCCATTAGGCTTTTGGCATTGATTGCAGATATTTGGCACATGAGCAGGAATCATGTCAAACGATATTCTTGTTCCTAACTTGTATCCACTGTAGTCATCATCCTTCAGTGAATGTCTGTACACCCAATGATAATGTGAACAATTCAAATTAGTTGGATGAAAACCCTTGTCAAGCTTTTCAAGATTATTAACAAGTAGACATTGATCAGAGAAGCTTTTAAGTTCTTCTTGCCCTTGAGGCTTATCAGAAGCTGCACATGCATCCAAGTGAGAACAGTTTTGCCTAATTGCTGATATGGGATAGTTATTGCTTCTCAAGCAGTTGAAGAGAAAAAGTGAATTGGGCTGTGGAGGAGTCGGGAATCCAGCAGATAGAAGCAGAGGAGACGTATAGTGACTCGAAGAAGAACAAGAAGGGTGAACGATGGTTAGTGTTTTACTTGCGTAATCGATGGAATATATAGGAAAAAGGCCCTGGGTGGTTCTAAAGTACAGCTTCTGAGATTTGCATAAGATCAGGCGGTCTAATGGGGATGAAACTGTTGAATTTGGTGCTGGAACTTTGCCACAAGAGCTTGCAGAAGTAATCTGTGAGAGACAAATGGAGAGGAAGAAATTAAGAATGAGGAGAGGACGGAAAAAATTCAGATTCATTAGTGTTTGCATCCTCTTGTCTCCTTCCTTTGCCTGTGAGTTCTTTCCAAATGGTGAAGAAAATTGCTGGAGGCTTTGGCCTTGGTGTTTTTTTTTTTTTCCCTGGGTCACCTGGAATCCTTCAGGGACAAAGAAAGATCATTTGCCATACATTTGTGCTATTTCCACTTTCATTTTTGCCATTTCTTTTCTAATGTTTGAGGGAATTGGCATATCACATTTTAAAGCATCTTTCATTTCTTTCTACGATTCTCTTTTCCAATGGAATGTTACGTTTTCCGTTCTTTATCTGGAATCTGCATGTTTCTGCCTTTTATTTATTTGTAGTTTTATAGCATAGAAAGGGTCATCATCCTACCCCACAGTACATATGTTCAATTACCTCTTGGCACATCTTGTCTGTTCATGAACCTTCACGTATTGCTAGATCTGGAGCCCATATGCCCAAAGACTAATTGCACTCATTTTCTCATTAGCCATATCAAACGAAGGACGAAAGTGAAATTGCTCGGAGAGCTACAGGCAATATGAACAACAATTATACGAACCAATACATATTGATACACACCCCATCATCAAACTAATTCAATACCATTTTTCTTTGCTGCTAGCACATTTTATTTTACAAAGATCTTTTTGAATCATGTAGGTGGCTTGACTTGGACAGTTGGGAAATTAAGCACCACAAATTTCTCAATAGCTCCAGAAAATGTGGCCGAGTATTCAACATGATGAGGATGTGTCTGAAATGCAGAGAAATCTTCCTTATTTCCAAATGTCATGGAGAAAGCATGGGTAAAGCCCTGTGTAAGCATCTCTTGGCCTTCCATTTCCTGTCCCCTGCCCAGACCAAATATGAAACATAACCAATATAGGGATTCATGTTCTCAAAATCGTCATACCATAACTGTCCATCAAAATAGAGCTTAGCTTAGAACAATGGACACAGCTTAGGAAAAGCCTCATAAGGGAAAACCAATCCAAGAATATATGCGGAAAATTTGGCATAGATTTGCCCCTCATGGGACTTGAGTATACTGTTCATAGTTTCTTTCTTCATGTCACTTCCAGTACCTTTAAAAATTATTCATTTGCACCTCCAGCAGACCAAATATCAACTAAATATTTTTAAATTCCATCATTGTTTTGTTGCTTAAACAAAAATAGCTGTGTTATCCTTCCATATCACCTAATCCTTTTCTATAATCTCTTGCCCACAACAGAACAAGAAAAAGATATGTGCAACACAAAATGTCGCTACTGTTGATTCACTTTTAAGGTCTTAAAGAAGTACTCACCATTCAAAGGACTTGATAAGATCCACATCAGAAGCCAGCTTCTCCATTCCTTTGATTATCTCCTCTACCACAACACCTTCCTTAAACTTTACAATCACCAAGTGCTTGAACTCTCCCATGGCCATTGCCCCCACAACACATAATTATAGTACTCAAGGCCTGGTATTTATACACAGACACCGCCACACGTTAGTCATACGTCAAGCTCCCCAGTCCTACTTGTCCACCGTCACACTCACCCCAGCGACACATTCACCCCCAACTGGTAAAAAAATAAGGGAGTTACAACCTGGGTCTAGGTAAATGTCATGCGTATTCTGTTTATAGTGAAGTATTTTCCTCGACTCAAGTATGTAACTTTGAGGTCACCATAAAATAATTTTATCATTAAAAACTTGCCCATTCTCACCCCAACTGATAAGAATTAGCAAGATATCACTCTTACTTGGACGGAATCTGCGGCGAACAATAGTTTGGATGGTCTATTGACACACCAGTTAGTCAGCAACTTCTCTGCTAAACCTGACAGTAAAAATTGTCCACTCCCCATTAGTCCTGCCTTTTTGCACATGAATGGGGTCCTTAAAAGCTAGTGCCTTATATTTTCTTAAAACTTGAGATTTGGTGTGATCTTCATTTCCATACGCGTTATCATCACTTGGACAGACCCTTTTCTTCATCGTTTCCTTTGGTATGTGGGGAGGGAAATGCAGACTGCCTTTTGTGTTATAGTGACTCTATTAACGGTGCGTTCTAATAGACGAGTCTGTCACATTGCTAGATTTGAGAATGGATAAGACGTAATAACTGTTTTTACATAGATTGTTTTTACAACTGGAACGTTTAACCTCCATCTACTTCGCAATGGGGTAAATTTGACCTGAGAGACCAAGACTCGTCTTCTAATAATAAACCTTTCACTCTCTGAGTTCCAGAGTGCAACACTTGTTGCTGGGCTCTTCTCCGTGTCCTTCACATGTGCTCTTAAGGGGTTAAATTATTGGACTTTGGAAAGCATGTAGGACAGTGGGAGGGGACATAACTAGTGGTTTATCTTTAAGGAATCTTTATTGAAGCCTATTTCACAAAAGGAGGGAAGCTTTGAGTTCTTATAATCAAGATCATTGTCTTGGACACTTTTGATTTTTCTTGCACTCTGTAATGCATGGTTTTATACCTATCATTGACCCCACAAAAAGCTTAAGCGGCATGATTAGATATCGAATTTTGGCCGATATTATTTGTCTAATATTTGGATTCAGTCAATTCAAAGGATTTGCTTAGATTTTGAAACTAAAGATACCGGATAATCAAGGTTCGCTTACTGTTTAAGTTTATATCCATTATCCCTCGTTCGTTCATCAATAACTTGATGAACACGGACAGTTGGGGATCAATTCTTTTAGGTTTGTGGTTCAATCCGTTCAATTTAATAACTTAGTTTTTGTTGTTTGAAGAATGAGATGTTCATGTAAGGTTAATTGTATTTCTGGTCTAAAACAGAAAATTTTCGAGGAGGTTGTGGCCATTTGCTTTGGATTTTTCTGATTGATGCGTAATTTTCTTCTAATTCTTGCCCATTCAACCGCAGACATTGGATAGCCCACAGTTCTAATCCACATTTCTAATCCTCTTTAATTATTGACCATCACAATCATCCAAGCACGACCTTCAAACCATTTGTCTAAATCAGCTCTGTTTTGTTATCGGCCGAGACAATAAGAGCAATAATTTTGACAGTAAAACTAAAAGCTAATTGGCATCTCACAGTAACGAGTTATATCACGAACGGACTAAATACTACCCAACTCCCATATTAGGAAGAAGGAAATTTTGGGTTATATAAAAATAGTTATTATATATTTTAATAAGTTATTTTTTAAAGAGAAAATAATAATATTGTGACTTAATCCTCCCATGCATATTTGGCAGCGCCCCAATTTTGTTGATAACTTGCTGATAAACTTGACAGCAGCTTTCAAAGATTGGTAGACAGTGTGACCTTTGCGGGCTTCTGGATAAATATTAACTAGGTTCCAAAACCAAGGTTGGCAGAGTTAGCACAAAGTTGCAGCTTTATAAAGCTTAGATTTCAATTAATTGCATTGTGGCCTCACCTAACTAAGCTTATCGATCCCGACTTCAGGTCTCTATTTTGCAGCATATTCATTCTGAAGCTAAGCTAGTTTTTATTATTGTTATTTATTTATTTTTTTTGGCTGAACTAGAAGGCAGTCCATAACATAACATGTTCAAAGCTCGAAAAGAGCATTCATAAGTTGACATTTTTCTCCACTATTGGTGAATTTTAAGCGAGCCATTCTTTGGATCGTTTAAGTGGGAAGGTTAATGAAGTTTTTAACTCCAAAGTTGGAGCAAATGAGAGTTGGTAGTACCGTGCGTGTAACCTGCAGTTTGTCAGATTACCCGTCATTGAAAACGTTTTCCCAAGTTGGACCAAAGGTCACTTCCGGGTCCATAGTCCTCAATTATCCATGCCTAGAACTGCAGCTCCTCTGACCCCCTTAAGGGCCTAGCGCACCATTCGCGGTAACAGCGGCGTTGTGGTCATAGTTAAAGATGACGAATTTACATTTTTGTTAATATGTTTAATAAAATTCAATATGTATTTATAAAATTTTCCGGCTTTATGGTACTCAATCCTTCTATTCCCTCTAGCAAACGAAGTTATTCTCCAAAGAGTTTCAAGGTAAGAGAATCATACATGCTGATATGGTTGTGCAATCCAATCTGAATAACCAAACTATACTCAAGAAAGAAAGGGGCCCAGATCATGTATGTCTTTTGTGAATTCCATAATTCACAATTCATTGTCTAGTTTTATTTTCATCCCTCAATTCCAATTTATTTTATATCAAACTTTAATTGCCATTATAATTAGACAATTCTTTCTAGAAACATTAACAGAACAGTCAAATACACATCCACGAAATGTAAAATACAGTATCACAGCCAATCCTTCCACATTGAGGGTATAATTAACAATAAAAACTCCTTTTAAACCTAATTAAGAAATTTTGAAGCTAACCAATTAAAGAGAATTGAATTGGAGGTAGCATAAATTAACCCGCCGATGGTCCATTCACGCCCCAAATTACCTATAAATAATCATAAACAAAATTATTTTTTGCGTCAGTCCAACCATCTCCAGCATCTTTAATGTCACTCTTTTTTCTTTTCTTCTTCTTCTTCTTCTCTGGTTCATCGGAACGTAACACCGTCGAGCACTCAATGGCTTGGAAGATTTAGCAAGGGACGCGACAAGTTCTTTTTAACATTTTTATTCCCATCAATCCCATTTTTGGCCAACCCGCCCATTAACACGGCCGACAGCGTGGGCAACCCCTCGTGCGAGAATAAGGTGTTTGAGTACACGTCTCGTCCAGACAGTGGCGGTGTGTCCTAAATATTAACAACATTAGTTGGTGCACCTTACAAGAAAAAGGAAAAAAGAAAGGGCACAGTGGATCTGCATCGCATTATTGAACTGGCCAGTCCTGTTGCCTGCTCCATTTTGTACTGAATGGTGACCCTAGGGTTGTGGGACAAGGAATTAGAGGACAAAACGTTCACAAGACAAGGGTACAGCCTGCATCTCCACATTTGGGTTTTCCTTAGCTGTCACTTTCTTGGTCAGTATTTGCATGTGTTTCTGCTCCATCCATGGAAAATTTTGATAGTTTTTTCCCTCAATTATTCTATCAATTTTCTAAGTAAATGTCTTTTTATAATGAATATATTTCTTAATGGTATATATATATCATGAAGATTTAAACGATAGGAGAATAGTGTCACATAGAATATCTAAGTAGCAGTGGCATGAAATTTAGGGTAATTGGAATTCGAAGTGACCTACAATTCGAGTGACTTAGAATTTGAGTAATTCAAAATCAACATTATTTGAACTAAAGAACTCTAAAGAGTACAGACCCATAAAACCTAAAATATGTTCATAACATTCAGGAGTTGGGGTGGTCTCATCGTCTTTTTCCTTTATGCAATTGCTGGTTGATTCTACTTTTATGCTACAGTAATGAAATGAAAAAGATGATGCTGTTGAACTGATTTAGTTTAGTTTTTAACAGTATCCATATTAAAAAAGGGACGTGCCGAGAGACTAAAATGTGTTACTTGAATTAAGAACAAACTTGGGTAGAATTGTCTGATCGCTTTCTGTCTTCTGAACTCGGCTTTCGGCCTTTCTGAAATTGGGCTAGACGGTACCATGCGGGACTGGACACTGCATGACTTCACTCCTAATGAACTTACCCAACTTACTTCAGACCATCTGAAAGTTATTAGCGTTGAGCCTATCTCTCAACAATTATGTCACTATTAGTTTTATTTTCTATTAGAAATAACTCTCTTAAATTTCACAAATTTTACTTAATTTTTTTTAAAATAATTAAAATTCAAAATTTTAAGAATAAAAATTTTAATTTTAATTATTAAGATATCTTTTAAAAGACCAAAAAAATAAAATAAAATAAAAACTACTCTTTATGTGTTGGTTCTTTGGCTGTAGAGTTAAGGCAAAGAATCAATCACCCTGGCAAAATTAAAACTCTAGTTAAGGTTCTCTTATGCAAATGAATGTGAAATAAAAATTAAGCACTGATTATGCCAATGGCAGAACCCATGGGGTAGTTGGGGCGATTTTTTATACCAAAAATTTTAAAACATACAGAAAATTTTTTGTTAACATTATTTTAAGATAAAAAAAAAGTAAATTTATAATCGTTATCCAAATATTTTTACATTTTGAAACTATTATAAAAAGAAAATCATAACTATTATATATCGGTCTTAGTGTATGTGACTAAACAATCGTCTTTTTTTCTATTAAAAAATTTTGTCTATTATTATGAATCATTCACAAATAAATAAATTAATAGTTCCTAAACTATAGATATTACATGTAGAGGCAATTAGAGTTGGAGTCGTTTTCCGAGCTATTTCAAATTGCATCAACTAAAAAGAAATTATTATGTCAAGATTAATTCAAGAGATATTACAATTAAAATCAAAAAGAAAAAACAGGATGTCAACTTATAATTCATTTTTGCTAGATTTTATTTTATTTTATTCTTTAACGGGTATACTCTTCTTCGGGGAAATTCTTCATTTTTTTTTTCCTTAAAAGAAAAAAGAAATTCTTCAATCTTTAGGACCGAGAGAGCACATCATTCGATAGGAATCGTCTTCAAATCTTTGTGTTGGAAAAGATTAATCTCCTCCAGCAACTGAAAAAAAAAACAAAAAAACAAAAAAACAAAAAAAGGTAACTTAATAAAGTAACTTAAAAATAGAGATATCTATTTTTTCAGTTTTAAATTTTTTAAAATTTTTATAATTGAATCTTATATTTTTTAATCTTTTCAATTTAATTTTATACCTTATTGAATTTTTTTCTATCAAATCTTTTCACGGATAGAATCAAGTCAATACATTAAAAATTGTAATTTGATTGGATGCAAATTAATAATAAAAAATACATGAAATTACTGTATTAAAATTTTGTACAAGTGCTTCATAAAAATAAATAAAAGGAAATCCCAAATTTTTTGTCATACCTATCTTCTTCATATTGTTTCTCCTTTTTATTAAAAATCACAAAATTTTTCTTGTTCATGTAATTAACCCCTCCAATCGGCAAAATCAAAAATTATAAAATTTTTCTTATTCATATAAGTAGCTCATTCAGTTGACAAAATCAATTCCTCTTTTCAGCAAATATACTTACGTTTTGGTTATTAATAATGGGATGCAATTTTATAATAACCTAATAGATAATCTCTATAAAATGTTCAACTTTTTATAATTCAAGTCATCTATGCAAAACGCTTGTACTAATAGTCTAATTGAGGCATTTACTAAGGCCTTATGCAATGTACTACGAAAGGGTGGTGTCCAATGCAAAGAAGGATTATAGGCATGCCATATAACTTATCTCATAACTACTCAAGCCTCTAACCTGTGGTGTTGAGGCCATACTTCCAATTGAAAAGCAAATACCATCACTGTGTATGACTATATAAGAAGGCCTCACGAAGAAACAAAATGTGCATTCAGGATTGGATGCGTTAAAAGCCTTAAATGAAAAGAGACTCCCAAGCATAGTATAAACTTGAATGCTGCCATGCCTAGCTCACTAATGCATTCAACAACAATGTTCACCAGCAACTTAAAGTATCATCTTGATGGCAAACTCATTTCTGAAAGAGACAGATTTTACTTGGTGCAAGAAGATTACACAAGCAACGTCTATATGCTACTCGGTCCTGAAGGCATTTAAATTGGTCTAATTAACAACAATTTCTTGTAGTGTTATTATGCGTAAGTCTTCATACATACTTTTGACTTGCAAGAATATAAACTACCAATGACACAGATTCTAAACTTGTAAGAGTATAAAATACAATCTTCTTATGCCCTTAGCCCATATTGTTATAAACTACACATGGCATACATTCTTGGACTATAATACTGTAAATTGTAAAAGGTTCAATCATTTTGAAACAAAACAAAAGAAAAATAGAACAACAAAATATACCATTAGCTCCAAGGCTATAAATCGGGAACAATTCAATCAATAAAAAAAAAAAAAAGAAAATTATACTCTTGTTTTGTAGGAGTATAAATTATGGATGACTCAAAAACAGAACAAAAACATATACTCTTAGTCAGGAATGGTATAAAGTGTAGATGACCCAATAAGCAAAAGGAATTGTAGATTAACGGTAAAACTCTATATCATCATTTTGACCACTACTCTCCATACTTGGGACACCCATCTCTCCAGCTCTCCATGGCACGGGGACATAATGTGAATTAATGGAGAGGTGAAATTCACCGGTGTGTACCCATAAAAGTTTTGTTGAGTTATGATAATATATCTCATACAAATAAAATACAGATTTACCACAGCCGTTGGATCCAAGTTAAACCATACAAGGAAGTCGGGAGACTCCCACGCTGTGAAGCGCAGGAAAAGATTCAAAGACATGCAATTGCTCCGAAGCTAAACCGTACAATAGTCACAATTGGAGAGGAATAAGACTAAAACCCCCTTCGTTCAAACGAGTCTCTGGTCTTTGGTTCATCATAGGCCATGTGAACCAATAGATTATGCCTCCACAACTTTGACAAATAAAGCTACGGAAGGCTCATGTCAGCAATTCATGCGACATGCGGACATTGTTGGTTCTGGTAAGAAGTACAATCCATCAACTGAAGGACCAAGCAGGCAAACCAATTCAACGCTGCTCCTGATGGAACCGTTTTTGAGGTTGTTGATTTAGGGTCGAGTGAAAATACCACGAACAGGTAGCATTCAATCAAGTCTGATTCAATACTAGTTGTTCATAGCATTTTCATTCAACCTTAAATCAAGAATCTTAAAAGCAGGGGCATCAGGAACAGCATTGCTGGAATTATGAGTTGGCTTTTAGCATATGATCCTCCACTTTGGACAAAACTTGTCCCTGAGATTTTCTAAGCCGTGATATTCGTTTTCGATGCCCACGGCCCCGCAAGTGCTGTTCCCATTCATACGTTCCTCGGAGCACCCTATCCCCACAGGCCTACCAATAAGAAAAAAGCATCAAGCATATCAACTTTAAGCCAGGAATAACTCAAAGGGCTAAGTAAATGGGTTAAAAATAATAGTTAAGTGTACATTCACTTGTACCTTGCAGATGTATTGTGACCACAAGTTCCTTTCAACTGATTTTGTTCTGTCATTACTGTGGGCCTCCAAATTGGACGCAGAACTCCCATCCTCGCCTAGGAAAGATTTAATAATTTTTACAGCTGGTCCAACAACTTGTGCAGCCCACGTATCATCTGATCTGGCTGGAGTAGAGGACAATCCACATGATCAGGGAGGCAGCTAGAGGACACTTTAATAGAAGATGGAATATTAAATCTAAGCAGAAAGTAATAGGATTCTGAGGGGTGTACATGATATAGATTGTGTTGCGTCAACATAATGTATGTTCCACCCAAACAATGTTTGAAGCCGATTAAGCCTCCTTTTCTGTAAAACAAGAAAGTCCAAATAATTAAAAACTTTCAGGCTGATCATAAGCCATAGAGTTGCATATTGGCCCTCATGGTGATAAAATCAAGGTATGCACTTGATCACCACCAGGAAAGAGATCCAAAATTAATTAATTGATGTACTTTGTTTCTTTTCTTCCCCAAAAGATATGGTCACACACACCAAAATCCTAAAAAGTTGTTTTGAGAATTAAAACACGAAATGCTTGTGGCTAATTCTTATGGGCAAATAACATAGAAAAGCTTAAATCGTTTTCAATGGATACATAAGAAAAATGCCAATGACTTACTTGGCGGCGAACAAGTTTTCGAGTATTTGCCTTTACTTTGTCAATGGCTTCTGCTAACAGAATTTTGAGTTCATTATCACTAGAGGAATGGAGGAGTTCCATAATATTATCATTCAATATTTTCTTGTCTTTATTTGTGGACACCATGAAGAAAGATCCATCATCTGCATCATTCACTTTGTCATTCCTGCCTTCTGGAGGATAAACCCTTAGAAAATCCTCAAACTCCCGTACGCCAATGGCTTGCCGCAAGCCTCGAGTATAATCCACATTCAAATTATAAATCTCATAAACTTCAAAGGGTAATCCAGCACTAATCATGCAATCAACTCGTTGTCCCACGTATTGGTCCAGTTCTGGAAGGGAAGAATCAACACAGATGAAACAGCAACTGAATCTACAGTTATCAAGGCGGCCCCAGTTCTGCTCTGTCACATGCAATGGGATTTTAACAAAATTTAAGACCTGGTAAAGTTACACAACTGCTAATGGCCATTTGTAGATGTCTAAAGGTTGCAGCAAACAATGATCTGCCTAAAGTTAAATGTATGTTGCATTTAACTTCCTCAATGTCAAGAGGCCATACTGACAACAATTAGCAAAAAGCTGGAATTTTGAGCATCATCACAACTGAAAGTAATCAGACAAAAATGCCTAGTTAAGGAGACACAGGGAAGGCTCTAAGACTTAATAAAAAGGCCAAAGATCTAATTATTTTTAACCATACAATAACTCTGTAGATGCTTATGAAGATAAGACAATATTTGTTCTCATTTAAGGGGGAAAAACTCTGAAATTCTAAAGAAGAGGTCTATATTTACATGGGCAATTATAGGCTGCAAGATTGCAAGAATTACAAACCTCTGCAGCCTTTCCCTGATAAAGTTTGCTTGGAAGGATTCCAGAGCGAGAATACAAATTAATGTATTGATTAATCTGCAAAACAGAAACATATTCAGGGTTCTGAAAATGTGAAATTACTCTGAATGCAGTTATCCAAGTTTTGCAAGATAACTTCCATGTAGAACATTAGAGCAAATAAAATTTGTGGAACTTATAAATTTCAAATCCATGATGATAATGACCACATAATGCAAAATCTTTAGTTGAGGGACAAAGTAACAATCCTGGCCATCAATGAGCCAATCTTACTTAATTGTTGATACCTAGACTCTCACCATCCAGGCCCAGAAGAAGAAGAAGAAGAAGAAGCCTATTTTACTCTTAAAACACAAAAATTGGTAACTTGAGTGGAAAACACTAATTCACCCTCTAGAAGAATTGCAGCTGGATGAAACAATAAAATTTTCAAAATGCGCCACAAGATATATATATATGAATGAATGAATAAAGAAAACAAAAAGTAGAAATTAGCAAAAAAATATTACCATCACTATAACATAATGGTAATTCAACATTTAACAGCTTTACACTTTCACACATCTAATTTTGTAAGGACAAAAAATACAGGATCAATGGGAAGCCTCACCTTTCTATGGTTGTTTGGATGGACTCTCTTCGCTGCAGTAGGATCAATTTCTTTAAGCAAATCATAGCCGCAACTGAAAGTTTCTTGCCCAAAGTTTGAAGCATGATCAGCCTGCTTGTCTCCTATGGATAAGTAGGCTATCAATTATATTCGTAGTATTCATACAGACTTCAAACCAATATCGTTATTGCATACCAGATGGGTCATCCCACAAGCTATCATCCAAATCTTCTACAGTATCATCAAGAAGAAATGGACATACAAGTGCCTGAAGACAGCCAAAAACATAAAGAGAAATAATATTAGCAAAGACAAAGAAGTATCAACTCAAGTTTTTGCTCAACAAATTTCAATGCAAGCATAATTAATAGGGCACTTATGCTCTACTCTTTCCCATGAAGCTCCTTGCTAGACCAAAAGAATTGCTCTATATATCAGGAGGAAATTCACAAATATTATGAATAAATATAGCCCATTACAGTGGGACATGCAAGTGATGCCAGATGACTCAATGTCAACAATCTCACGTGACAACATGAATGATAACGAAAACAAGCCAGAGGACAAGACATGGTGTAATTCCTTCATTTCTATTTCTCCAATATCTTAATGCACTGTAGAGAGCTTCAGCGTCATCTGAGACACAAACCCCACTCTTCATTCTATTCAAAATGACCTTGTGCAAGAATTCCGCACCTGAATATAGTAATTTGTACCTCCAACAATGACTGGCAGGCAGTTGCGAGACAGTATCTCATCAACCAGCTGCAAATAAATAAACTCAACCAAATCAAAATAAACAAAATCCACAATAAATATCAACTTCAAAATCAATCATAACATCGATAAGGGGTCTAATAATATTTAAGTTCACTCACAGGAATAGCAGAGTCCCTAAAATCCTTAGCTGAAAACTCCACATTCGAACTTACAGTCCCCAAAAGATGATGAGGCACTCCTACAACATACAAAACCCACCATAAACATCAGAAAAAAACAAAGCCCGAAACATCTCCAACGACAGCAAAATCAAGACTTTAGGCGACCCTTTTCAAGAAAATTGAAAATTTTTTCAGATTCACTGACCCTTTTGGTCGTGGAGGGGGACCTTATTAGTAAGGACATCGAGGCCACTGTACACCTGCATCGAATCGGCGTTGATGATTTCAACTGGGAAATGGGTCGCCAAATCGATGGCCAGCTTTGATTTTCCTGAACCCGTGGGACCCATAATCACCACCACCTTGGGTTTCGCTTCTTTCTGCTCCGTCGCCGAGCTTGGACCATCGCCTCCTCCATGTCCAGGGTTCCGATCAATAACACTCTCCATGACCCCTAGCCACGCTGCTTCGTTTCTCGCAGTGCACGGCAAGTACTGGGAGTTTGGAATTTAAACCAGGGATCAACTTTTTTTTTTTTTGGCCCTAAATTGTTCGTAGATTGTGTTTAATTAAGTCTTATATCTCATCCTAAACGTTCAATTCCCATCCAAACCGAGTCCTTCTCTTGACGGAATTTGGGTAATATATGCTGATCAATATAAAAGAAATTTTTTTTTTTTTGGAAAAAGGGATAATAAAAACAAAAATAATAAAATAATGGGAAATATGCCGGTTTCCTCAACTTGCATATATCTTTTAAGGCACATTTGACGATTTATATATAAGATACGGATAAAATATAAATAATTTTTTTTTAATTATATAAATATAAATATTATATTTTAATAAATTATTTTTTAAGAAAAAAAATTAATGACGACATATTGACCCAAAATTAATCTCAACTGTCCTTTCTTCCGTTCAAGCAAATTGCTCAATAGCCCTTTCCTGCTTGCTATTCTCACTAATTACCAGAAAATAGTGAGAAGAAAGACAGAAATGTCAAATTTCTCAGAGACAGAATCGCAGGTCTATGGATAACCGGACACTGGGGCTCTGTCATTTTAGAGGTTAGTGTCTTGTTAATATTACCGTATAGAGGCGTTCATAAATCGTCTAACTTGCCCAAAAACTACCCAATTCAATCTGCTGAAACTCACACTTGTCAAAACCCCGAAGAAAAAAAAAAGCCATAAATGGTTTTCAATTTTTATAAGCCACCAAAAGTGAATTGGTGGTGAATTTGAGTTTCTGAAAATTATTCAAAATCGATTTGATACATCATAATTAAATAACTAAAAGAATATATTTATTTATAATAAAATAAAATAACACTGTTTATAATAAAATAGTGTCATATTTATAAATTATTTAAAATTAAATTATACATGGACATTTTTGTCTAAAATACCATGAATTTTTATACAATAGATTCATCAATAACCTAGTCGCTCGCATTTGTTAATGTCTATAACTTTCTTATCTCCACCTTCACTTTCACCGTCAAATAGGTTTTATTCTTCTTCTTATTTTTTTTTTTTTTACTCTTATCTCGATTTTTTTTACTCATTTTCCTTTTATGCTAACAACAGCTTCGCTTTAACTTTCAAAGGGATGATCTTTGTTGCCTTTACAATTGTGTTTTTTTAGTTTGGATATAGACAATTGAACCTAAAATTTCTTTTAAAAGGGGGCATATCAACTTCCTTAAAACATTACATTTTGAGAAAGAAGCCACCTAGAAAATTACTTTAATCTAATGTCGTTGACAAAGAGTATAAGGTAATTTTTCAATCAACTAGCACTTTTAATATAAAGGTTTGATTATATAGTATAATTCTATTTTTCTTTATTTAATTTTAATTAAAATTAATTAGAATAAAATAAGATTTTAACATATTGATTTATCTTTTTGATGTGATTGGCTTGATGAACTAAGATCTTTGTTATCAAGATGTGGCACTTGAGAGAAAGAGAGAGATATATTAAGAAATTCTTAGAGTTTTAGCTATTTTATATTTTATTAATTTGGATGCTATTAGTCTTACAAACTATAGTAGGTGATATAATTATTATAAGTAACAAGCATGTAAATTCTCACTCCAAAATGCTTTTTTGCCAATTGATAACAATAAGTTCTCTAACATTGTAATTGGATAAGGAAGCATTTTAAGGATAAGGACAAGTTGTGATTAGTAAGGGCCTATGTTTTAAATATGGATAGCTTATATGTTGCACTTATAGTTGAAATCATTATCCTTTTATTGCAATTCATAATTTTAATTGATATAATAAATTTTAATTGATTTTGCTACTTTTTATATATCTCAACCTACCATATCGACAAACACCATGACATTTTGGATGGATTAGGATGGTTGATGGATTGAGTTTTAAAGAAACTACCATTTGTGGTTTAGATGTGATTTGTATTACAAAATTGCCTAAATCAATCCACAAACACTTGTACTACTATATATGTGATGAAATTATACATGGTGTATGAATTTAGGGATTCTAATGTCAAATTTGGACCTAATTACAAGTTTTTAGATATTAGGACCTAGGGTTTATTGAGTCCAAATCTTAAGATTTCAATACTTGCACAAAATTTTTGAGATATAAGGTGTAAGGTTTGTTGAAATTTCTATAATTTTTAAAATGTAAGACTTAAGGTTTGTTGAGCTCAAATCCTAAGTTTCATAAATTGCATTTTAAAATTGGATTAGTTGAATGTATTAAATTTTAATGATTTCTTAGAAGTTAGGGGAAAAGGTTCATTGTGTCCAAATTTATATGATTATGATAGTAATTTTCAATTGATTACAAATCATAGGATCTTAATTTCTAGGATTAAATGAAATGTCAATATTTCATTTTAATGTATACATTTTTCAGTTGAAAAAGTGATAGAGTTGCAAGAAGCATCTTTTGCTTGTTTCATTATCTTGTTTACTTGGAAAATGTAATATACACATTGTGTTTTGTTTTACAAAGCATGTAAAATGAATATGTTATAGTTGTTTACTTGGTGGTTGAGAAGTTAGAACCATATGCACACATAAAATGCATGATATGGCTATTAGCTTTTTTCAAATTAAAAAACATTAACTCTTATCAATTTGTAGATGTCTTTAAAGTTTTAAAAAAGTTTGCTTTAACAAACTCATCTGTCATTTTTAGGATGATTGGTGATAGGTTATTGATAATGTTTCATGGCAGGGTCTTGCACAATGACCTACACCTTTATTATAAAGGAGGTAGTGTGGAAAAATAGGATATTGAGGTGGACAAGTTCAACTATTATGATATAAAAAATATGATGTTTAAGTTGTTATGATATCCAAGTTTTAAGAAAATTTATAATAAGATTTATAGGGAAAACTTGAGCAATGGTTTAAGGAAATAAACAACACTGACAAAGTAATAGTAGGGATAAGTGACATAATATTAAAGTATAAGGAAATAAAAGTTTATTTTACTCATGACAAAAAGAAAATTATTGTGAATATAAGTAAGGGCAATATTAGAGGAAAATAAAATGAAAAACAAAAGGATTGTGAAGAAGGAAGTTAAAAATAAAAAATTTAGGGGAAGGGACTTATAAGAGATGCAAATGACATTGACTGTGTAAATGATAAGGTCTTGGGTATCATTGACTTGGAAAATTTTGTAGATATGGCAATAAGAAACATGACATTTAGTGGAGGTGATAAAAATTCAAAATTGATGATGAAGAATACAATAAAAACACAATTAAGGTAAATATGCTCATTAATGATGATGATTTGGAGTTAGAGGAGGCAACAAAAGATGTAAGGAAATTTAAACAGGGTTAAGTTAATTGAGATGAGATTGGTATGCAAGATGTTAAGATTGAATGTAAAGGCATTGAGGATAAACAAAAGGGTGCCAATCTTGCTGACCTAGATAAGTCTATCCATAAGGCATCTGATGATGGTAATGTAATTAACTATCCTGATATAAGCGATCATGAAAGTTTTTAAACAAATGACAGTAAAGATAAGGACAATGCAATGATGAGAAAGAATAAATATCTTGTGTTTAATAAGTAGTGAGACAAATTAAAATCTGAGTAATTCATGTAATTTAAAAGTTTAATTGCATTTATGGGGTTGGTAACTATCATCAATGCTATAAAAAAATATAAATATCTTATTTTTAATCATATAGTAGTAGACAATATAAATAAGGATTAATCTCATAAGAAGTGTTATATATTCAATACTAAATAATTAAAACTTAAAATACCAATAGGAATAAAGAGTGTAATGTTAAATTTTGACTTTATAATAATTAAGGTAAATAATTTGATTAAATAAAACAACTTATGAAAATACTAAATGACAAAATTTTAATTCCAGTTCATTTATAATTATAATATTTAATACTTTTGATTATTCATAATGTTATCTTAATTGTAGCAACTATTAACCGTAGATAACAACAAGTTTTATTACCTAAATTCTCTTTTAAATATTCACTAAGCAAAACAACCTCTCTACTTAGACTATACCTCTTTATCTTTAAAATAAAATCTTTAAAGTTATACACTGACAATCTTAAGATATGTCAAAAACATTATAAAAAAAGTGAGTTGGTTCAAGTTTTATCTTTATTAGGCTTGGTAGTTAAATTTGATAAGAATTTACTTAATTCAAGTTATAACTTTAATTTTCAAACTTTGATTCGATAAGATTTTATAACTTTCAAATCAACTTAAGCTTGCCTTTATAATTAAAAAATATATATATATTTTTTAAATAAAGAACACTAACATCTAAAGTTGATCTAAAGTAATTGAAAATCTAATAGAAAAATATAAAGGAGAAAATATTGATTTAAAAACAAACCTAACAAAAAATTAAGATTATAACAAAATTTCTAAAAAATATAAGATTAAGCAAATAATCTAATATGACAATAATATAAATTCAAAGTTACAGCAGTTACAAGGTTTAAAATATATAATCTTATAACTCCAAAAATCTAGAAAAAAAAAAGAACTATAAATCTAAAAAGAAAAAATTTTAAAATCAAGACACTATGTGTTTGATCTAAAAGCCAAAAATAAAATAAAAATAAAACAAAAAAAATCACTAAACCAAATAAATTAAAGCAAAAAATCAAAAAGGGAGAGTATAAAAGAAATCATATAAGGAAAAATATTAATTTAGAATGAAAAGAAAAGGTAAAGAAATAAGGTAGCAAGATTAATTGAATGACTTGTAGAAAGGTAGTTAGGAAAGAGAGAAAAAAAAAAAAGGTAAAGAGAGATTAATAAAGGATAGTAACAAGTAAAAAAGTGGTTTTATAAGGGGTAACTTAAAATGAAATTTTAAGTTAAAAATCTAAAATCTTTGTTATTTATATCATGACTTAAATGACATACTAAGTTTTAAATAACACCTTATACAAGTTTATAATGACATATTTGTTGATATTTTTTTTTGATTTATTAGGCTATGAATTATATAATAGGGATAACTCTTTATATTTTCATAAATTTCATATCATTACTTAAGATTAGAACTTGAGATTCAAAGATAAAAATCTCAGTTCTTAATTATTTAGGCATTTCTTAAGGGACACATTTATTGAACTTTAAATGAGCCTCTAATAATATATTTAGCAAGCTTTTATATGAGTTATAAAAGTTGTTTTTGAGTTTAAATGAACTAAACTTGTTTTTGCTAAGGTAAATTTAGAATGAAAAGAAAAGCAAAGAAACACAGTAACGAGAAATAGAGGATAGGAGAAAAGCTAGGAAAGAAAGGCTCGTAAAGGGCAGCTAAAAGAATTGTGAATTTATAAGGGATAACTCAAAATAAGATTTTAAGTTCAAATCCTAAAATTTTGGCTATTTATACTTATAACTTAAATGACACAAAAAGTTATAAATGACACTTTAAACAAGTTTCTAATAACATATTTAACGAGTTTTAAATATACTTTCAATGATACATTTATCAAGTCTTTAAATAAGATTTAAGAGTTGTTATGAGTTGACTCGTTTAATAAACTATCTTTAGACTTTATTTAGTTAAATGAACAAGAACGAACTCTTATCTAATTGAGCTATTTAATTTTTAACAATTGTATTATTTCATTTATAGTCTTACATGTTAATCAATTTCTAATTATCTTTGGTTATTCGATTGCATTTACTATTTATTCTTACTCATTTTTAACATTATTGATAATTAAATTGGTTTTAACTAATTAAGAAAGTATTTAATTTAACTTTTGAATAATTTTTTTTTGTGTAAATTATCAACGATACCCAAAAATTATTTGATAACTTTTTTATATTGATATTGAATCTGCTTAATTTTTTCATCTACCTCTCTTATAACATTTGATTGAAAAATACCCAAATAATTTTTTCTTTCTTTTTTTTTTATAACTTTTTAGTTCCTAGCATTTAAAAATAATTTATACAAACTAAAATACCTCCTAAGATACTTTAGAAGAACATTTTTATATTATTTTATTATATTTTTACATGTTGAGTAAACTGGATCTATGACTATATTTCATAAGTATTTATATAAGGTGAATATTTTTGCTTTTTTTACAAATCTTAATTTTTTTTCAAGTATTTATTAATATTACCAATTATAAAAAATATCCCAGACATCAAATTTCTTTTTTTATTTTTTTCCACTATATTATAAAGATTAACAATTGTTTCTTGTAAAATTTTAAAACTAAAAAAGAAAAAGTTTTAAAACAATTTCTACAATAGTTACTATAAAGGTAAAAAAATTATTAAAAAAATTAATTTTATTAATATGATATAGTTTATATAAACTAAATTTTATATCAATTATTTAACTCGTTTCATTTTTCAATTGAAATAGTAAATACAAAATTAACTCACACATTATTAATTTTTTACTAATTAGTAATAATAATTAATAATTAATAATAATAAACAAATAAACAAAATATACGCTAAGTTTTCAAGATTTTTTGGTCCCAATCAAACCTTGGCACTTTATAATGTTATTTGGCTATTGAGTATATTATCTTAACACGAAAGAAAAAATGTGAAATAGTATAATCATAATTATTTATTACATATTTGTGATTTATAATATTAATTTTTTTATACATCTAAATACTATACATATGTAAGTAGTAAATATAAATTATGATGATATGGCATAATATATAACATTTTTTATGGTTTTGCGTTCTCATCAGTTACTGTTTTTTTGCATTTCTGCTGCCAAAAGTAATTATTTTGGCTCCTTCATGCAAAATTCTTGCTCCCTCCACTCGACTAAAGAGAAAAAGAGAAAAAGCATAAAAGAAAAGGAAGAAAAATTGAAAAAAAAAAAGTAAACAATAATGGAGGAGGAGAAAATAATAAATGAGATATAGTTTATGCATTGTGATAAAAAAATTGTGTTTGTATTAAATTTGTTATAGAAAATAAGAATAATTAATGAGTAATAAATGTAAATCATGATTTTTCATAAAGTTAAGAAGCTCATTTCCTTCTTCAAAAAAAAAAAAAAGAGAATCGTTTTAATATTCAAGTAAACACTAAAAATAAAAATAAGATAATTCATTCTTATATTCCCACGTTACTTTTTTTTTTTTGGTTTTTGGAAAAACAACCCCTAAGTGCTTTCGACGTCATAAATTATTATTAGGCATTCACATGACGGTTTTACACGTACTCTAAAACCTAAATATGACTTTAACATCTCTAATTCTTTTTAATAATTCTCCTACAGATTACGTAAACCTTCTCCTGCACACTTTCAGATTTTAAGAAGCCAATTATACTCTTTAAGTGGGAAGGAAAGATAGAGCCATAAAGACAGAACTTGTCATATGTTCGCAAAAGGTGCTCTGTTTGAAGGCCTATGCCTCTCTAATGATGGACATAATAAACTAGGTGGTTTAGATTATAAGGGCTACATTTTACCTGCATGAAAAGGGCTAAAGCAAGAATGGTTGGAGTACGAAGTAGGCAATAATGTCATTTGGGATTTTATTGGATGGTTGGAGAAATCACGATCTTGTGTTCTTTTTCTTTCCTTTTGCCTTTCATTAGTAGTTTTGCCATGTCCTCACTTGAAGAGGGGCCAAGAGACAAATATGGTAATATAAAGGAGCCAATAAGGTCCTTGAAGGTATTAAATAATGCTTGGAGGAATACCTATCTTGTGTCCTTCATTCTATCTCTTCTGTGTTGATCAATAGTATTATCGTGTCTCCTGTTGTCATAGGTACTTGAGTGTTGTGAAATTACACACTTTCCACATGATAATGACAAACCATGTGGATTGGTTGAAGAGAGCAGTATTTCTGGGATGAAGTCTCTTAGGTGATAGCAACATATATCTCTTTGCAGTTCAAATAAATTTCTTTCTACTTCTATTTGTATTAGCATCCACGAAGAAGAGTTATTTGTAGATGTGGATCAGCGGCATGTTACACCTTAGTAATGCTATCTATACACGGCAAGACTATTTTATTTGGAATGTGGGATCCTTTGTTTTAGTTGCCGAGGTCCGATGCTGCAATAATATTAGTACTCAGTCAGTCTTTGATTACTTGCTTTTCTGGCCATTTATTTATATTTGTTGATCAAGAACCTTTATGGCCTAGCCAGGATTCTCTATGGCTTTGCTTGTTCATAGGTGTGTTCCCGACTTGTGACAAATAATCCGTGTTTGTAGATGGTTCATCAATGTGCACTCTCAAGTCTATAACTTGAAATAGCTCATCTTTCTTTGGTGTGGCCTGTTTGGTTCTATTGTTTAACATAAGCTTTCTTTCTTGTTGATTGCTTTACTTATATTCCTGTTCTATCAGCGACTCTAAAGATTTTGTGGATACATCAAGCTTGGCACAGCATGCCTTCACATCTTGTCAGATTGGGTATAGAACAGAGCATTTGGGTCTCCACAAAGCACTTTGTGTGTTGATGGGTTGGAGTTGCATGCACATGCCAAAAGGTTCATGGGCTCGGCATATATTGCCAGATTCTGAAGCCTTTTCAATCAAAGAAGACCTCATTATCTGGCCTGCAGTTGTTATCATTCACAACAGTTCTGTAACAAGTGATAATCCTGGAGAACGAATGATTGTAAGCGTGGAACAGCTTGGCTCTCTTCTTAGTGGTGAGTACTTTTATGATTTTTTCCCATTTTCCCAATATTCCCTCTGAATTATGCAGTTTTTTTTTTTTTTAATTCTTCCTTATTGATTAATAATTTAATCATTACAACTGTTGTAATATAGAAGGACGAATCTTAGTATAATTGTAAGGTTATTCAATTGTGATATAAAGGTCATAGATTCAAGTTACTAAAACTTCTTTATGAAAATAAAAGTCAGGTCGTGTATATTTCACCCTTCTCAAGATCACATAGTGTGAGAGACTCATGGAGTGAGATGCCCTTTACGACTATTGTCCTGTCCTAAAATCAGAATCCTTATCTGTTCATAGATCTTCTGATTTTTTTTTTTTCCTTTTTTATTTGTTATTGAGATTTCTTCTCATCTTCTTGCTACCATATACTGCATGCCCCTAAAGACTTTTGAAATTCTAGCTTTTTTCCATTTGTTTGAGTACATTTCGTGAAGAATGCTAAGGACTGTCTGCAGATAGAGTTTCCATGCAGAGCCCTAGCTTTTTTTCAACAGATGGCTTTCACATGAATGTCTTTGTTCAAATTTGAATTAATGCACTTATGACCGAAACAATGAGCTGGCTTTTGTCCCCAAAAATTGGGGTGATACTTGTTGAATTGTTGTCTAGTGGTTCTTTTGTATGATGTATTGTTCTTACTCCTTTTGTTTCTTGCTTCCTTTTTGCAATCAAAATTTCAGAGATTGGATTTGGTCGAGGGATGGCCAATATCTGCCGGGGGAGAGCTGCAAATCATAGCATGATGGTGATGAATTTTAGTGGCACTTTTTCAGGTTTGCTAGAAGCAGAGAGGCTTCATAAGCATTATGTTGCAAACAAACTTGGAAGGGCTGAGTTCCAGAAATTTGGTCTTGATAGCTCCATGAGGAGCAGTCAGGAAACACAAAGCACTCCAGCAGACAAGGTAGAAAGTGATTTATATGGCTATTTGGGCATCGCAGGGGACCTTGATAAACTTGGACTTGAGACCAAGAAGCAGTGTGTAGTCAAAAGCAAGAAGGAGAATGAGGCAGTTGCAGAAGCATCTTTTAATACCTAGGAACAAGTTGAATCAGTTTATATTTAGAATGAAGGTAAATGGTCAACAACACGTCTTTTGCCTTTTGTTGGTATAGACTCAAAACTACAATGGATTAGGTTGTCTTGCGTTGCCAGTGCAATGAACACAAGTTTTGTCTATGGCCTAAAGAGATGTTTACTGTAATGGAGTAAATAGATATTCATCTGGGAATTTTGCAGATTCAATCAACCTTTTGTCTTTTGGATGAAATGAGCACAGGATAATGATTTTTTTTCAATGAATATCCTCATTTTGCTTTTTGTCTACTGGATTTTTTTTGTTTCTTAATTAGGTTCTGCTGACATACCATAGCATAATTGTGAGTGAGAGGATATTCATGTCTCTAAATTTCATCTGCCTGCGTCCCTGGTTGTGGGGGAAAAATATTTGTATAACATAACCTCTGAATTTACTGCAAACTTTCGGAGTCAGACATAAAGGTCTCTCTTTTTTCACCTTTGAATCTTCTGGTTTACATTGTGGAATGATTTATAGAGGTGAAAAATGTTGGAATGCCCAAAACATCCAGCATACCATTGAAGGGTAGAGAGTGACAATGAAATATAAGCTGCAACTGGAACTTTCTGAACCATCCCCGGAAACTAAAGCAATGAGATTGTAATGCGTTCGTGCTTGTTAGGTTGATTTATGTTATGTTGGCTATCTTCCTTCTTGAAGTTAAAGCATTTGTTGTCAATTAACGTTTGCTTTTAAGCTACGCAAACTCAAACTTTCACATCAGACCACTGTCGACTGCTAAGCTGAAAATGCACGCCTTTAAAAGATTGGCAGCTCTGCTTACAGGGACGGCGATGAAGATCTAAAACTTTCTAATTTGATATCGGATAAGAAACGGATGAAGATAAGTTTTAAGAATCCTGCTAAAGAAGAAGACAGGTTTTAGAGATAGTAAGGTTAAAAAATTGAATAGAAGAAAAAGGTGCACAAGTAGACTTATGATTGATGCAGCACAAATGCTGTGCTGAAGCTGGGAAAGGGATCAGCAAGTAAGTTTCAAAGGAGCACTTGTGGAACATAATACTCAAACATAGTTTAACTTAATTTGAATGTAACCAAGAATGCCCTACTGCATGAGATTCTACAATGTGAATTCTAAGGAATGGTCACATTTATGCATCCTTATCTTTGTTTATACAAAGAAACTATTCGGCTACTTGAATGCCTAAGGAGGTTAATATACAGACATCAGAGTAATGATGCAAATATGTATTGTACAAATTGAATTTTCATAGATATATGCAAGAACATTTACAGGTTCTTGTAAGGAAACCAACAACAAAAAGAATTATGATTCATATGTTGTGTTTGTGTGGTTTTGGGCCCCGGGGGGGGGGATTAACTCAATTTATGGAAAAATTTTGTGATATGACTCAACTGAAAAATCCTATACACTTGGCTGTTCTAGTTACAACTCCTGAATTTTTAATTTCATCAGTGCAGTAATGATTCTCTTATCTCCTCTGGAAGTTCAAGAACTTGATGGCGAGGGCAAAGACAAGGGAGAAGAAGAGGACCCAACCAATATTTGCGAGGAATGCTGGCAGGAGGAAGTTATGATGAAAACCAAAGTACTTCTTCACAAATCTATCTACGTGCATTGGTTGTGATCCTGGAATCTGAAGAAACCTCTTGTTGTCCCCAACCTGAGATGTGGTGATGCCGTGAATTGTCCAAGCGACTGGATTGCACCAGTAAAACCATCTCCACCACTTGGGGATTAGCTGCAACATTTTTAGCAGTAATACTTAGAATGTTACTTCAAGTGAAATGATCATAATAAGTTGCTGGTTAGATTCAAGAGCGAAATTACTTACTGGCCTGGGAAGTAAGAAACCACAGAACAAGTTCCAGATGTTCACAAAGAAGACCATGAGAACAGCAGCTAGTTGAGGGCTAGGAGTGAGGGCAACAACCATCATCCCAAACAAAGAAAAGTATGTGAAGCAAATAAAAATGAAGTTATAGAAGTACATGAACTTGTCCAAATGGAAGCGGAACCCAATCATGGGGTACAGAGGAAGAGCGTAAACAAGAGATTGGATCGCAACATAAATCATTTCTATGGCCACCTGGATCAAAAATTTTTCATTAAATGCAAAATCAGATTAGCTGTTGTGGTCTGACACGGACAAAGGGCACGTTACACCAATTACTCAAAGTAGCATTCGATTCATTACCTGAGCAAATGCATGGGCATATGTAGAGTACATGCCTGCTGCTCGTTCACGGTAGACAACTGTTCTCTCCAGGGCCACAACAGGTAGGATGGTATCAGCATTCAGAGCTCCAAGTAAAATTACAGAAGCATAAGTAGATCCCATAAGATCAATAAGATCTTGCTGTTTGTCCCTGTCAACCATGTAAATAAGTCACCACCGCCTGAAAAATGTCCTCTTCACGTTGTGAAATGTGAAGAAATGTAGACTTACAATCTGGAGCCTTTGTCCCAAAAGACGAGACCAAACAATATGCCAATGATTATTGTAATGAAGAATCGAATAGCATTGAACTCGTAGTTTCTCCAATATGATGAGTGTTGTTTCCAGAAACAAGCCTTGAATTGAGTTAAAAAGTTTTGGGAGTATCTGGTGGGGAAGTAAAGGTCCTGGGAACCTGATTGTGGAGTGCTGAGTTCTTTGATTAACTCCTGATTTCTCCTGAAAAATGTTTGAATATTAATGAAAGATCAGTGTACAAGCTCAAAAGATCAGAAATGGAAAACAGCGTACTAGTAATCACAAACCGACTTACCTATAAAGATCAGAGTGGGCATAAATCTCTGCAAAGTCGATCTCAAGTCTAGCTTCTACTGCAGGAGAACTGATCTCTAACATCCAGGTAGCAGGATTATACGCCTCTTTGATTTTCGGTATTCCTTTGATACCCTGCAATATAATCAATAGAGAAAGGATTCACAGGGATTATTTTCTCATTGAAATTGTTCGTGAGATACATTGACTGCATGTTCTGGTTTTATTCAAATCAAAACAGTGTTGAGGCCTAAAGAGGACCATGAACATTTGGGAAAAAGAAAAACGGGTAGAACTGGTGAAACTATGCGTGCCATATAAGTGTTTAAATTTTTCAGATAATGTCGAATGATAAATAACAATGCACCTCAAAATATTCAATAAGCTTATGAGAATGATGACCAAGAGGTCCGGCATACATCAGTCGTCCTCCCTTTTTCATCAACAAGAGCTGCAATAGAATCCAACATGAGGGTTTATGGAGCCCACTGGGAATGAATCATCACAAATGGAGGAAATAAAGTTGAGCATGTTCGAAACTGAAGTAGACCTCATCAAAAGCTTCAAAGACATCAGTGCTAGGCTGGTGAATCGTGCAGACCACAGTTCTTCCTGTATCAACTGTGTTCCTCACAGCGCGCATAACAACTGCAGCAGCTCTAGCATCAAGCCCTGATGTGGGCTCATCCATGAAGATGATCGATGGATTAGCAACTAATTCCACCGCTATTGTGAGTCTCTTTCTCTGTTCAGTTGAAAGACCAGCCACTCCTGGAAGTCCTACTAAAGCATTCCTCAGTGGTTTAAGCTCAACTAAATCCATAACTTCTTCAATAAACATCTATAACAAGAAACAAATACATCAAGCCCTATTGCCTACATGTTGAGTTGTGTAAGCACAAGAACAACTAATGGGTGTCTATAAAAACAGAAAATTTTAGCATGCCTTTGGTGCTTCTTTTTGTACATCCTCCTGAAGACGAAGCCAAGCAGAATACAAAATAGCTTCGTATACTGAAACATACGGTGAATGGATGTCAGTCTGTTCGCAATAACCACAGACACGAACAAATGTGGCTTGGTTTTTAGGGTAACCAGAGATGCTGATACTTCCTTCAACATACCCAGAAGTCTTCCTTCCTGCTAATACATCCATCAAAGTTGTCTTCCCAGCACCACTTACCCCAACTAATGCTGTTAGAATACCAGGTCTAAAAGCACCACTAACATCTTCTAGGAGCTGCAACCGGCTCTTGGCCATACCTAGGCTTTTTATTTCCTGATAAATTAAAAAATATCATTTATGAGGTCAACTTAGAATTAATATTCTGAAGCTTGAAATCCCTGGAGCATATATTTGACTTACCTTTTGTATACCCACATAATAGTTCACATGGCTGAAAGTAACTGAAAGAGGCTGGAACGACAAAACCATTCCTCTTTTAGCTCTTGCAACATTAACTAACGACTTGCCACTCATTTCAACACTGGTCACTGGCACATCAACACAAGAGTTGTTCAAACGTAATGACAGCAGATCCACATGAAATGGGTAATTGTCTTGCATTATTCACTAGGAAGCAGCGGATAGGTTGTTTCCATTTCTTCGGTTTCTATTGTCAGGTTGTGGAGATTTTTGTGTACCGATCATATTCAACTAAATGCTAACAGGGGAGAAGCTTATGCACACAGTGATAGAGTAGTCACATATACCAGGCTACTGACCTTCAGAATTAGGTGCCAATTGCTGGTCCGAGACATTGTTAGAATCGTCATCAGTAATTACAGCTTTAGAATTATGTAGAGCTGATGTACAATGAACAGAAAAAATAGACAAAACGTGAACATAATAATTCAATTTGGTACACAAAAGGATAGATAATTAGAATCATGACTTACGATTCAAAAACATTAGTGCTGCAATGAAGAGTAAGTTGAACAAAAGAGAAAACCCAAGAAGCACAGCTACACAAATCCAATACCAGTATTCATCTACAAAGAAACCTCTTTCCTTCAGAAGAGACTTCCCAAGTGTGGATCCACCAGGGTCACTGGTTGGCTGTGATAGAGAGATTTAATGTTATTAGGCCTATGAATGTTGAATCTAAACATTTTTCTGCTAATGTATGCTTTTTTCAGTGGAGAATTTCAATTGATGAATTGATAATAGGCGATGAGATTTCTAATGTGTTTAACTTACAGCTTTCCATCTGTCAGCAAGAAACTCATTGATAGAAATTGCATTTTGTCCATACATCACAGGGGAAATATAAGAGGCCCATTTCATCAATGGTCCAATCTCATCTGAAAGACAAAAAGTTAAAAGGGTAGTTGATATTGCTCCTGTCAAATTCTCAAATAATCGGAATACAAGAGATTCTGGTCCATGTCTATTCATTAAGATTTCTAAACTTTTCAGGGTACTTGACTAAGCTAGTTTCCTACCTCTGGTGACGATGAAACCACCAAGAACAACAAACATCAGCATGACAAAAGCACCAAGTGTGTGTGCAAGAACTTGAGTTCTTCCAACTACAGCCATGAAACGAAAGAGAGAAAGAGCTGCTTGATGCAAACTCGACAAAGCCAATAACTGTCTGAGGAACCTGAAAAGTTGGAGAAATGTCATGTAAAAGGGAGCTCTCATAACCACCACATTGCATCATTGAATAACTATCAGACCAAAATGAACAGAAACATAAAGCAAAACTAGAAACATGGAAAACAGCACTGACCTACTGAAAGATGGAGCAAATCCAAGAGGATAATAAGTTAGAGCTACCCAGATTCCAGATTCCAAAACTGAGATGGGAATACACAGGAGCCAGATAGGCAAGCCATAAGCCCAAGCTGGGAAGAACAATGAATCCCTTTGCTTGAAGAATGCAGGGAGCCGAAGAACCATCATAGGAACCTCTACCATTCCACTAAACATAATATTCATGAGACCCAAAAACAGTGCTCCAAAAAATTTTGTTGCATCTTGTCTTTGACCAGCTTTCATCTCTGATCTTGGAAAGGCGGTCAGAGATATTACGGCTGTGAGTATTATATGGATGCTTCTAAATATGTACACCAAATATTTGCGCTTCATCAGCATCCATTCCCTGGAAAAGCATGCCTGAAAGAGCTCCCTGCCAGGCATTGCATACTTTTCTGTAATAAAAGCAGATGAAAGGACACCAGATTTGTCAAAAGGAATACTAAGATCATTTAAAAGCCTTGAACCAATGTGAAAGGAATTGAAGGCTTGAACAAAATCAGGCACTGATATGTATCTGTAAGGTTGTTCCCTTCTAAACCAGTACTGTTCCTGGTCTTTTGTGGAAGTTACTTCCTGCAGAAAGTCTGCAACTCCCTTTCTTTCTGGGCATTTGAAGCCCACATATTCAAAGAACTCGAGAACATTCTCTCGAGGGCCCTCATACACGATCTGACCCTCTGAAAGTAAGATTATATCATCAAAAAGATCAAATGTCTCAGGTGCAGGTTGCAGGAGAGAGACAACCATAGTCATATCCATGATATGAGCCATTTGTCCTAAGAACTTAACAATTTGGTACGTGGTAGAACTGTCTAGCCCTGTTGATATTTCATCCATGAAGAATGCTCTTGCTGGCCCAACCAACATTTCTCCTGCATTGAGTTTAAAATTGTGCTTAGGAATGTAGAGAAAAAAAATTCAAGATCATACACATTCTGGTTGATAAAATTTAGTTACTCAATCCAAGTGTTTAACTGTTTAAGTGATTAATATCCTGAAAATGTGCTAACGGATCAAAAGGTTTTAAACAGAAAAGAAAAGGCATTTAGTGATACTTTTTCGAGGTACATGAAAAATCTAAATTTGATGTTAAGCTTCCGATTTTTAAATATTGATCATACAACATAGGATTTTGAAAGTAATTATCAGCACCAGTAGTTAGACGCCTCTTTTCTCCACCAGAGATTCCCCTTCTCATCTCATCTCCAACTAATACATCAGCACATGTATCCAGGCCAAGCAGCTATCAAGTAATAGATAAGATGTTGAGATCGATACACATAGGAAAATGACACAAGCTTGTGATGGAAAAAGACAGACCTTTAGAACATAGTTTGTAATCAATACATTTTGCTGGCCAGCCATTGCAGCTTTCATGAATGCATTGATCACAGGATCTGGTTCGATGCCTGCCTTTTCCTCTTGTCTTGCCAGGTGCATCAGAATTTCGGTTTTTATCCCTGCTCCTAAGCAATGGCCTGAGAAATCCAACGTCTCGCGAACTGTCATCTCAGCATGGTGAGAGGTAAGAGAGCTGACATAAGAACAGGTTCTTTGAGGAACAAATTCTGAAAACTCACGGCCGCAGTAAGTAATTTTCCCCATCACCTATTCATTTTTGGAAATTATTAGTGTGTCGAACAAAAAGTTGAAGCTAGTTAGTACATATGACCTGATAGAAGTACAGAGAAAAGAGACTAGGGAGAAAAGACATGCCTTTAGATCCTCTTCAAGTTTCCCCGAAAGTGCACGTAGCAGAGTTGTTTTTCCAGATCCAGGGGGGCCAAGAAGCAGTGTCAACCTGAAGAGCAAATCGTCATGATGAATCCAACTACTGTAAAACAAACATATATGGAGATAAAACAGAATGATCATACCTTGATGGTCTTACTATGCCGTTTGCATCTTGTAGCATTTGGACAGCCTTCTTCTTGGATGGAAAAACACCGACCACTCCTAGAATGGTCTATGATAATAAATAATGTTACATTTACAGTCGTTACATCCACAGTTAGCTTTAGCAGAGGAAACATTAATTCATGAAACTTGCAATGCGGCAAAAGATTTTAAGGAATGCAGAGGAAATTTTACATCAATTGTGTTCAAAGTAGAGTTTAGCAAATTGGGAAGTGCTCGACGACCAACATATGCCTCTCCTTCAACGGTTAAATGTTCGAATCTAACTTCTATTTTCGGAAGTTCAATTCCCACCCTGTTTCCAAGTGAACTATAAACATCAATCAGAAAAGGAAAAAAAAAAAACAATAAAGAACATCATTTTTTCATTTTTATTGTATAATAAGTTAAGTACCCGCAAAGTCTATTCCTGAGCCTCCTTAGGAAGTTTGCATATCCTTCATTAGCAACCTTGTACATGCTATGCATCTTCTGTAGCTTATTTTGCATTCTGGGCTTGACGTCCTCCTGCATATTGTCATGGCTCAACTTCTGCTTCAACAATCCCATGCCCATCCTGTCAAATACCAGCCTTTAGTCTTCTGTCAGTCCTTGCTTGATGCTCACCCACTTACCATTTTCTGACTAACTACTTCATTAAAAGCCACACATCAACTCTATTCAAACAGAAGCGTATTGAAGTTCCCACAAATGTTTTCAGTATATTTGTTTAACAAAACATTGAAGTTCTTGGCAGTACTGCATCAGTACCAAAAAAATATATATATATATTTGCAAAAAGATAAGTTATGGCTGTGCAAACATTTCGTTTGGAAAATCTGGCACCAGACTTAACGTTTTCAAATGTTTTCTAGTGCACCTTTCAACTTAGAGCGAATGTAGTAATGATGGGTAGCTGCGGTGGATCAAAGGGGTGCTTGAGGAAGTCATTGTAATGATAACGGCACTGGATACTGTAACTTTCACATTCCGAAATACAGATTCCATTGCATTATTTATAGGCAGTTGTTATATTTAATCATCTTTTTTTTATAATTATAATTTGTTTATAATTTTGTATTATATAAATTTATTTTATTATTATCTTATAAATTATATTATAATTTTTAAAACATTTTAATATAATTAAAATTTTTAATTAAATTATTTTAGAATACTAAGTCATCAAATATTTTTTATTATGTAAATATTTAATTGTTTGATTTAATTTTTCTTATTTAGTTATTAAATATTTTTTCCTTTAGTTAGCAACTTATCTCATCTAACTAGAGATTTTTAATTATAAATATTTATATAAATCTAAGAATTAAATTATCTCTCAAAATTATCAATAATCAGTTATCACATAAATAATATGAAAATATTCTTTTTGAGTTATTATTTTTTCTAGAGTGTCGGTTTTTGGTTATTTTATTTTCTACACTTCTGTCCGCGTCAATTGGTCTTACAAAGTCCAAAACGATCTCCTCAGCGACATTAATCTTGAAGAAAAGAGATTCTATTTAGAGTGTTATGCTGAAATTATAAATACAATAAATCTCACACTTGATCTTTTACTCATAGTCACTCTATTCATAGTTATGTTTCTTAATTCAGAATTTTTTTCTTTGATAGAATCTCTTTTTGAATAATTTTGTGAGATGATTTATAGAATTTGAAATTTACTTGAGTTCTATAATATTTATGAAAAGAAAAAGTTAAAACTTATAAGTAGCAAACTTGATTATGATGTAATTAATTGTTCAATAATATCAACTCTAGTGAGATAATTTTAAAATTTATTTATGGTAAAAAATGAGTAAATTTTTAATTTTAAAATTTTATCTTACTATGACGAGATTTTATATAAACTAAATTAAAAATTGAAATAATATTTTGAAAATCTTTGTGAAACTTATCATAATTTGTTATAGCCATTTAATTGTAGTACATGTCGATCTCATATATTCGAGAGGATCAACTTATGTTAAAAAAAATTAATTTCATTGATTTTTATACTCTATTAGTTCAAGAATAAACAATTGAAGAAAAAGTTAAAATTTGATAATTTTTCTCAACATACTTATAGATTAAATATAATAATTATTTGTAAGATTGAGTAAGGTCTTAAAGAAAAGTTAGAAATTAGTGTTGGTATTGATTCTGCAGAGAAACATGTTTATAATTCACTTATTGATTATTTACCTCAAGTGTCAAATATTGTTGATTTTATTAAGATGGAGAAATTCTATTCTACTTCGATGTTCTTATTAGTGCACATTATTAATCTATTGGAGATTGTTGTGCAAAGGAGAAAGTACAAAAAATTGAAGACCCTGCTATATTCAAAATATTTATTTATTTAGCATGAAAAATGTTAGTTTTTTGTTAATTCAAAGACGAATTCCTTTTAAATGGAGGTTCTAATGTAAAATATGTTATGAATGTTATATTTTATTATTCTACAAATTATATTTTAATTTTTATTTTAAAATTTATTTACTTATTTCAAAATATTTTAATTTAATTAAGATTTTTAACAAAATTAAGTATTTTCTTATTTAACTAAAATATTCTCCTATCTAGTTAAAAATTTTTAACTATAAATATTTTTATAAGTCTAAAAGTAAATTATTTCACAAAATTATTAGTTGGTCAATTATCATATGAATAATAAAAGGAAAGCACTAATAGAATAGCATAAGGAGATCTATTAAAATTACAAGATATCTCAAAGCATCGTATCCAAACTATAAAATCAAAACTTTTAATAACAATCTGTTTAACTAAAATATCAGCAACAAATATAGCACATGGAGTGCTATTAAAATGCAGATTATATCAAAGTATCATAAGTGTAACTGCTCAAATAAAATAAAAAAAAAATCATATTCAAGCTATAAATTAAAACTTCTAGTAATAACCCACTTAGTTAAAGTATCGACTGCAGAGTTACATGTGATTAAAAAAAAAAAAATAGACATTCCAATGCACAAGGCGTCCTAGTACATAATATCCCCATATTTGTAAGGTATGATAAAAAAATTAGATACATATAGACTTTATTATTATTATTTTAATTTTACAAGAAATTTATTTCATCGGCTCAAGCCTATCCCTTCTAAGCCACGGAGGCTCGCTGATCATTATAATGCATGTGATTTACTTCTGTTTTTTTTTTATTTTTATTTTTTATTTGTTTTGATAATGCCTATTCCTCTACGGGCCTAATTAGGAGAGACTATGTTACAAGATAATTAAGAGTGTCATTTAAGCTGGTCTAATAAGATCGTAATCGTTATAAATATGATCACCATCTTCTTGATGATGACTAGAATTTACGTGGCTTGTTGCACAGGCAATTTGAAAATATTATTAGAATAATGAAAATCTGGACATCAACGAGGCTTGTGTTTCATCGCACGAAACTGACCCCTCTTAAAAAATAATATTTCCCGAGTCTGGTTTTGATCGAAAGTGAAATACCTGCTTGTCTTTCGCTGCTCGCAAGCGGCGGATGACGGCTGCGAGGAACGGTTCAAGGTACCGAGGAGGAGGCTTGTCCTAGAGAGTAGATGTATTGTTGGCAAAAGTTGGCAGTTACTTGACTAGCGGCCAGAAGTCAAGAAAAGAAGGTTAGAAAGAGATGAAGGAAAAGGAAATTGCTTGCCAAATCATGCACGCGTATCATGCATCCATTAGTGCATGAAGAAGAGCAAGAGGGATGCGGAGACTTTGCATTGAATTGACTTTCTGTCAAAAACATTTTTTCTTACGTTTTGATTGGTTATCTGTATTGAAGGTTCTGGCTCTCGGCCTAACGTTTCTCCTTCATCGAGTATTTGAGTTTTGAAACAAAACATCGATAGAGAGGAAGTAAGAATTGAGGGAAGTCTAGCCCGAGTGAATTTTGTGCAGGGAGAAATGACGAGTGTGCTTTGTAAATTTCTTACTATTTCATAATAAAATGCTCTGACTATTTATTTATATATTTATTTTTTGTCATAGATGTAAATTTAAAACCAAGCCACTTAAATTTTTGTATTCTTAAGAATTTTGTGAACTAATGCTATTAATTTCTCCACGAAATAATATGTTTGGATCCAAGGACTTAATGGTTAGTCACACCAAACTAGTATCAGAACTCAACTAATTTTCGTGATGACGACGAAGTCAACATTGTCAACAAAATATAAGGTGGGGAACTTTCAATGGTGCAAATGATTTCAACGTGTAGTGCATCACAATGTGGACTTTATTAATTCAGCAAGGAACCGAGACATCAAACGGCAATAAAGAATTACCGTAGACTCTAATGAAACAAGATAATGAGGAGTTTATGGATAAGGCATATAGATGAATACTACTATTGTGCTTACCGGATGAGGTATAAGGAAAAGTTGCAAATCAAATCATGCTAGCTAGTTTGTGGTCCAAAATATTTATTTAAAATATCGACCATATACTCTACAAATAGAAGAAAACAAGCATTCAAAATCGCCTTGATGGGTTTAATAAGGTAATTTTAGAATTGGAAAATATTGATATCCTAATTGATGACAAGGATCAGATTATCATGTTGTGTAAGCTAATTCTGTCATGTGAGGGTTTCTTCGATACGATGCTATATTGCTAGAAAAAATTATCGCTTAGATGGCATAAAAGTATCATTAAATTCAAGAAAATTTGAAAAAGCAGATGGCAGGAAATTTTGTAGAACGTCAATTGTTAGAAGTAAAACAACTCAAAAAGGGTCCATCAGCAAAGGCAAATCTAAATTCAAATATAGACACAGCAGAGCAACCTGTCATCATTGTCATGAAAATGAACATATTCGATTGAGTTGTCTAAAGTACAAACATAAGCAAAAATCTAATGACTCTCTTGATGCATCATTTGTCCCTAGTGAAATAGAAAGTGCTAATGTAGATAATATTCAAATAGTACTAACTAGCATCTTAAATGATGAGTTGTTTATTTAGGTTGTAAATTCTATATATGTTGCAAGAAGCATGGACATTTCACGTAAAAATCAATTAGTAGTAGAACAGTTTTATTAAGAAACAGTGAGTCTCGTTTTGTTGTTGCTGAGAGTATTGTTTGAATCACAACAAATGATGACATTATTGGAAAATTTGTGTGGACATTCTTGACAATCATAAGTACCGATACTCGACTAAAAGTGGAATAAAATGCTTGCAAGGGCGCATAGATCGTGACAAAAGAGAAGAAGGTAAATGACCTCTATCATCTTCAGGGAAGCACAGTTGTTTGCGCTGCTAATGTTTTAGCAACAGCAAATTCAACTTTTAGTGCTACTCAGTTGTAGCACATGAGACTAGACCACAAAGGTGAGCTAGGTATAACTGAGTTGAGCAAACGAGGTTTAACTAAGAGTTAGAAAATAGACAAATGTAGTTCTACGAACACTATTCTTTTGTGAATAAGGTAGGGTAAACTTCAATACGGTGGCCTACAAAACCAAAAAAAATCGTGAACTATATTAGCTTTTATTTTTATTTTTATTTTTTTTTTGTACAATAGAGGTCAAAAGACCCATTGGGTGCCTAACAAGGTTGTCTCTCATATCCTTCCTTAGAGCTTGATGTGGAGAGGGTGGCTCGTAAGAATCTACCGGTACTTTGTGCTTCCGACGCTAGAAGTCCACAAAGGTTTTGCCAAAGGTCGTTACGGAACAAAAGGAGATTCACTTCGATTTTGGCGGTTCAAAACCAGTGCTATTGTTGTAAAAGTGTGTTCTTAGTTAACTGTGTATAGAGAGGGTAACTTTCAACTACTTACATATCTATGGTACATGGTAGAGCGTAGTCCCCTAAAGATAATGTGCCCTAGACTACAGTTAACTTTCGAAACTAAAGTAGCCATTGTTGAAGGGAGGAAAAGTGGATCAGATTCTTTATGTTGGGATTAAACATGACCTAACATGTCAATACATTTATATAATTAAGGTCTTTTGTTTGGATGAATTTATATATATATATATATGCATTTTATGTTTTTTCTGGAGCAGTTAGTTGGGACAAAAATAAATTGGGTTATAGGAAAAATTGAAGGAAAATTATTTTAAATTGCATGGCTAATGTTACTTTTTTTAAATTAAAATTTACTCTTATTAATTTGTAATAAAATTTTATGTAAATTTACTTACAAAATAAAATAAAATAAAATAAAATATATTTGAATTATAGGTATAATATTTTTATAATAATATTATAGGCAAAAAATTCTTCTTAATACAATAAAAGAGATAAAAAAAATTAATATATTGAACAAATAACAATATAAAAGTGATGATAACTTTTAATTAATAAGTATTTTTAATTTGACAATTAAAAATTTAATTATTTATTTAAATACCAAGCAAAGGCTCTTTAGTTTAGTTGTGGTTATATTCCTTAATTGAAACCCATAGATTTGCAGTTAGACCAACGATTTATGTGACTTTGCATTATACATACCTTAATTTATTTCATATAAATAATTATATAATATTATATTTTTTTAATTAATCAACACATTACAAAAAATCATTATGTATGCGGCATTTCATAAAAATATATTTTATTCCAATTTTATGTTTTTTCGGGAGCAGTTAGCTAGGAAATTGATCAAAAGCAATCATTTTTCTGGTTAAAGAAAAATGCTAGTTACAGATCTAACCGTGTCAATTCGGTTCCAATTAGGGTTGAGTTTTGTCCCAGCGGTTGCTGTGGACAGAGGAGTGCCCATTGGCGGTGGCTGCTGGAAGGAAAGGCAAACAAAAACGATAGTCCTTTTTGTTTTATTTATTTTTTTTTATTTTTGCTTTCTTCACTCTTTATTAGACCTAAAGTATTTTTATTACATAAAAATGCTAATATGGGGCTCATTGAATCTTAATATAAAGTAAGAACCATGCGAACTTCTCTAATGCCATGACAGTTGTATTGAGTGTAAATATTCTTCCATAATATTTTCTTCATCGATGAAAAAACGCAACAGCTGTATGTTTGACAGTAAAAGCTCTACACTTGGTTGGTGATCTTGAAGTGTGTCTCATACCCTTTTCCTTTATCATGTAACAGCATTGATGTTTGATGTATTTGAGCTTCAAGTTTGACTGTGTTGCAAATGTGAATTCAGTTTTTAGAGGAGCAAAACATTTATGAAATTCTTACTGCGTTCAATGGTTGCTTAAACTTGCGCCTTTATGCTCACGGTTTATCAAGGACTTGTAAATTTCTCATATGCTCTCACAAGTAGGAAAAGGAAAGTAGTAAGTTGCAGTTTCTTCTCTTTTTTGTTTTTTTTTTTTATTTTGTATTCAGAAAATTAAAAAACATGTTTGGCAAATGAGAAAGAGAAAACCTACATATTCGCATTTTTCTTTTGAAAAAAATTGGGGAAAAGATACATAGAATAGACTTAAAATTTGATGCGAATTAATCATAACTATTGGTCATAGTATATAAATTTTTTTTTTGTCAATTACAACTAATAATTATAATGAATTAATATTAAATTTCACATCAATTTTATATGTTTATGTATATATCAACATTTCCTCTTAATTCTTTCTCTTTTCTATCCTTACACTTTCTTTTTCACTATCCTTTCTCTATATCTTTTCTTTATATTCTCTCTTTCTCTCTACTTTCGTTCATCATATCTGCTCTGTTTTCCTTTTTCACTCTCTATGCTCTGTCATTTCATAACACTTTCGCTCTTGTCTCTCTCTATTCTCTCTCTTTATCTACATTTTTTTTTCATTATTTTCCACACTTGCTCTCTGTACTATCTCTTAATCTTTTTTTTTTTAATGGGATTTTGAGCAAGCAAATATATCAGAATCGAGGGAAAAATCTGTTCTTTGGATTTGATTTTGGTGACATAATAGTCAATTGTAGAAAGAATCATGAAAATAATATATATAGTTGCAAAATGCAGACGAAAATCCAGACCAAAATGAAAAATGCTTTGGAACGAAAACTTTAACATGAACAATTAATTACCTCGGGAAGGACGACTAGTCTCTCCATTTAGCTTGACAATTTCTCCTTCGCATTTCCTTGCATATCTTGATTAAGAAGATCGTGCAAGGGTTTCAAAATTATTGCATCTCGAGCAGTGAAGCTTTGCTAGTGGAAAGTCTGCCCTGTGCTTGACCTCTGTGCCTTTACAGCCTTTATGCACGTATGCAACACTTTCTGACTGATCTAAGAAAATATGAAGCATATATTACAGTCGTGGGTAGTGAAGATTGAAGGCAATTTTATTTGCTGGCCTTTGCCCTATTCCTTACAAGCGAACAAGTAATTAATAAGGATTAAATATGGAACGTATAGAAACTTTTTTTTTTTTGTTATTAGAAGATTATTATTATGTTATGAATTACGTCTCTTCTTAAAATTAAAATTCAAAATTTTAAACATAAAAATATAAATTTTTAACTATTAAATTATTCTTTAAAGACTTCTTTTTTATTCATCGGGAACTACGCGGAAATAGACAACTGGAGACGTGTATTACTGGAAGTCCCCAACACTAAAACCAAAATTCTTGTAGTTCGCTTCACATGTTTAGCCATTTCTTAATTTGTAGTGCATATATATTAAGTTTGTTCTTGCCGCCCTATGATCATTTCCCTACATGCAAACTTGTCCTTGTCGTGAGCAGCCATCCCTTGCAAAAGAGAAAATATATTAGCACAGCATATTTTATTTGTTTTTATAAAATGCACTTGAGAGAATTTTAATGTGTCTTATCTCATACAAATAATCTGAAATTCACCCTTGCAACTGGGTTCAATAAGGTGTATTTTATCACTTCTATGGTGCACGAAGCATCAATGCTTGAAACACTATATAACAATGGGATACCAAGCTTTTGACGATTTTTCCGAAACCCCCAAAAGTAGCTGGTTCGGTGGCTTTACTTCGTGACATATTCAGTGACATCTCTATCCGTCCCCTAGTGAAATCTGTCAGCATGTAGTCTCGTATGTGACGATTAAGGGCTACAATCTTTGGAATCAGCCTATTCCTGCAATTGTGTTTAGTCTCTCGCCTCTCTTTATTTGCCGCCCCCCACTTGCTTATTCGAAATTACAACCACAAAGTATTTTTATTTTTATTTTTTGTAATGTCGTTTTCTCGTACGGTACGAAAATTTGTTCGCGTTGGACACATTTCTCCTCGAGCAAGCCCATTTTTGTACTGCTGCGGGATGATTATGACACAAGAAAGCAGGCAGCAGATAAATTCAACAAGAAAGAATCATTAGCGATAAATTGGATATGCCGAATAAACCTTTGGTTACCAATGTTAAAAATAATTACTTATGAGCCAAAATAAATTAAACAAAAAAAAGTGCTTTTAATCATATTGATGAACGAATATTTGGCATATAATTGTGATACTAATTAGCCTTCTGGCCCATCACCTAATACTTTTTGGAAGTATTTATTAATAGTTCACGTACTTCTCTTTTATAATTAGTCATTAATCCTTATCTAGGGTAAGTGGCTGTAATTACTTTAAAGGGATATGATAAGTGAATATTTATTTATTCAATTATCACTTTAAAAAATAAATATTTAATATTTATCTCTAATCATGTGTGCTATTTTAAGAGTAATTTCAATATTCTCTCATTTCATCTACATGACTCCAAATAAGTGATACTCTTAATAATGTTCATTACTCATACTACTCATACAAACTAATATGAAATTGTAATTTACTTAATTAGAACTTTTTGTATATGTATCATGGTGGTTATGTAACACTCTTGAAAACATTTCCTCTCATGTGTCACAATACTAGAAAATTTCTAAACAAGTACTTTATTGAGAAAAGACATTATCAAACAAAAAAAATTTTAGGTCTCAATTTATTTTGGTCTTAAATAAATTTTATACAAATAATTTTTATTTGCACAAAATAAAACTTTATTTACAAATGACCAAAAAGTTTCTAAAATATCAAAACATTAGAGAATATAGTCTAAAATAAAACTTAAGTAAAACTAACAAGTTTCATATACTCAACATGATTTCTATATGACTTAATCGATAATCCCCTAATCATAAGATCAATAATCATAAGCTAAGCACTGATATACTCTATTAAAATTATTTGTTCTTTAATATGATCTTTAATAACTAAATGCTTTATATTGATATACTTATTTTAACTTTCACTTTATTGTTCTTTGAAAATTAGCTGAATTATCATAGTATATATACAACACTTTGGGAAACATTTCCTTCCATGTATCATAATATTAGAGAATTTCTAATTAAGAACTTTATTGAGACAAGACTTTATGAAACCAAAAATTTTAGACCTCAATTTATTTAGGTCCTAAACTTTATGCAAATAATCTTTATTTTCACAAATTACAATTTTATTAACAAATGACCAAAAAGTTTCTAAAATACCAAAACATAAAAGAATATAGTCTAAAATAAAATTTAAGTAGAGTTAACAAATCTCATATACTTAACATGATCCCTATAAAATTTAGTTGACAATCCTTTAGCCATAGGATTAATATGCTCTATTACAATTATTTATTCTTTAACATAGTTTTTGATAATTAAATACTTTTTATCAATATACTTGTTTTGGCTTCCACTTTATTATTCTTTGAAAAAAATACTGTAACTAAATTATCACAGTATATCTTTAATGGTCTAGGAATAAAATCCATAATTTGTAGTATTGTGATAAAATTCCTCAACTATAAAGTCTATGCTATAATTTCATGACACGTAATGAATTCTATTTCCATAGTGAAAGAAGCAATAATAGTTTACTTGATGCTTTTTTAGAATATAGTACAACAATAATAATCTACATAGTGCTTCTTTAGGATATAATACCTTCAATAAGTGTAAAAATGTGTCTCTTAGTAGATTTTCTGATGTCTACACAACCAGTGAAATTGACATTTGAATTATTGACTACCTTCAAATGGTTGATGTATCTAAATGTTAGCTTGTAATTTTGACTCCTTAAAGATACCTCGTAACCTTTTTAGCAATTTTTTAGTATTTTTGCCTAAGATTACTTTGGTACCTTCTTAATATTCTCATTGCAAATACAATATCAAGTCTAGTGAAAATCTGTGCATATATAAGATAACAAAAAATTTCTAATTCATATGGTATGTACTTCATTACATCTTACTCTAACTCATTATGAGGACATTGTGTGAGAGTAAATTTACCCTCCTTTAATTATAGGTACAACAATGGAAGAACAATTTTTCATCTTAAAGCTCTTTAAAAGTTCTGAGATAGTTTTAACATCTATTGTGATGTATCTCTATGAATTTCTATGTTAATGACATAAAAAGTTCCACTTATATCTTTCATTTCAGAGTTAAGTTACTTTAGTAACTAACAAATTATAATAATAATTCATGCATATTACTTCAAACATGCTACTTTGATCACTTTGATGACAATTAAACTATAATCATAATATATGCATAATGATAAACATATTAGTTTGGTCATTTTGGTAACTAGCAAACTATAAAAATAATATATGCATATTAAAATAATGCATTAGATATTATCAATAAAGACCTCAACATTTAGGTCTTTAAGTTATTAGAATAGACAATTTTTAGATTTTACTAACGTGTACTGTAAGTGCTTGTAAGTGTTGTAATTTTTCTTTAAATACAATTGATAAATAAGGAATTATATATATGAAATAACAATTAGCAAATTTTATCAACATAATGCATTAGCAACTTAATTGTTATATAAAAGAGTTTTGATCAATATAAAAACCAAAGCAATTAACATAATCCTTTTAAGGAATTTGCAATTCCTTATAATACATACGACCACCATTTTTAATGGTTTAAACAAAAAAATTATTTTTTTTCTGTTTTATATAAACATTATAAAGGCATAAACTCCATAAGGCTCTATTCATTAGGCACCATCTTTCACTTTGATGAAATTAAGAATTCCATAATAAGACATTTCGGGCCATTTTATTTTTTTTATAAAAATTAATTAATTCCCTTATTTCTGTTTCTTGAAGGCTAAAATGATTTTAACCTACCATACGACATAATCACAACAACAAATTTTTTTTTCTTTTTCTTTTTTTAATCATATAAGAGTCAAATAGTAATATAAAATTCTATTATTTTCATATGATTAAAAACAATCATTAATTAGATATATATACGTTCTTTATCATATATAAAAAATATTTAATTTTAAAATATATACTCTGATACTATTTATTAAATTTCTTAATAAATCTATTATTATAACTATCAATTTTTTAGATCTCAAAATTGAATATATGTATATAAACAATACTATAAATAATATACTTGAGTTTATAGAAGTTAAAACCATTGATGCATAGAGAAAATTTGTCGTAATCTAATAACAAATTCCTTTCTCCCAACCTTTATTATAATCATATACTTTTAAATGAAAATTTTGTGTGTATATATATATATATATATAATTTAACTTATATATATTTAATTTACCAGTTACCTAAAGAAGTCTAAAGGGTATATATTTTATAACTTAAATTATAGTCTGAAAATTATAGAAACTGGTAATGTAAGATTTATTGAAAATGGTGAAGTTAATGGGAGTAATGAATATCAAAAGGTGGATATAAAAGAAATTAAGGTAAATATTCCTTTATCTATAACATGCAAGTCTAGTAATCTTAAACCAATGAGTAATTGATTCTATAACAATCAGTAATCTTCAACTAATTCATATTGACTTATGTGGACCAATGAGTATTGATTCTTTAAATGGAAACCAATGTTTCATTAGTTTCATTAATGATTACTTTAAATTTTGTTGACTTTATTTTCTTAAATCTAAAGCTAAAGTTTTTTGAGTCTTTCTTAAATTCAAAACCTAAATTGATATGCAATCAAATTTAAAGGTTATAACTGAGGCCAAATAATAAGGCTAAGTATGTGTCAAATTCTTTCAAGCAAATAAGTGTAGAAGATGGGATCTATTAGTAACTTATTACACCTTACTCACCTTAACAAAATGGGGTAAGTGACAAGAAGAATAAAACACTTATTGAAATGTCAAGGTGCTTACTGTTTTAAAAGTTTATGCCTAAAAATTTTGGGTTGAAATTATTACAACTATTGTTTATTTGCTCAAAAAATTGAAGACTCTAGCAAAGAAGACTTCATATAAGGCTTGGTTTTAGTATAAGCCATCAATGAATCATCTTGTGGTTTTTGGTAACCAATGTTATCTAAATGTTCTAAAGAAGAAGTGGTACAAACTTGATAAAAGGTAGTCTTTATTGGCTATACTAACACTATACAAAATTACAAAATTTATAATGTTCATTTAAGGAAAGTCTATGTTAGTAGAAATTTGAGGTTTAGTGAAGAAAAACAATGGAATTGGGAGGAATTTGAAGTTGAATGCAAAAAGATACAAAACAAACAAGTCCAATAATCTTAAACCAAGATTTAGATTCTTTTGGAGATGAAGATCTTGATCACACTTTAGTTAGAAGGATTATAACTCTTACTGATGTTTATGAGAGATCTAATGAAGTTGTGCTAGAACTCTTTAACTATAAAGAGACATTTAGAAGTTTAGGCTAGAAAGTTGCAATACAAAAAGAGGTTAACTTTAGTAAGAAGAATGAGACATGAATTTTGATCTCTAAACTAGAAAACAAGAAACCTATTGGTATGAAATGAGTTTATAAAGCCAAGTTCAATGTTAATGGCTCTTTAAACAAGTTAAAGACTAGATTAATAGCCAAAGGGTATTCTCAAAAGTTTGGTGTTGATTAAATTGAAGCTTTTGCTCCTATTGTAAGATTGGACATCATCAAATTGTGACTTGCAATTGCAACTTAGAAATGTTGGTTTATGCATCAATTAGATGTCAAATCTACTTTCTTAAAAGGTGTGTTGCATGAGGAAATATATAAGAAGCAACTTAAAGGATTCATTGATGAAGGAGAAGAAGAAAAGTTTTATTTGCTTAAAAAGGCTCTATATGACTTAAAACAAGCACCTAGGGCTTAGTATAGTAAAAGTTATAATTACCTATAAAAACTTGCCTTTAGCAAAAGTTTAAGTGAATCTATTGTATATATCAAAGTTAGAGAATCTCACTTCCTCTATGTTTCTTTGTATGTAAATGACTTAATGATCATTAAAAATACCTCTAAGCTTGTTCAACAATTTAAAATTGAGATAAAAGTTCATTTTGATATGACATATTTGTGGAGAATGCATTATTCCCTTAGTTTGGAAGTGCATCAGTCCAAACTAGGAATTTCTGTAAGTCATACAAAGTATGTTAAGCAATTATTAGAGAAGTTTGATATGCAAGCTTTTAGAAGCTCTAAAATTGGTCTTACACCAAGGGAGAAATTTTAAAAAGAGATAAGGTAGTCTTATTGGTTATTTTTTGTATCTTTTAGCCACAAGACTTGATATTATGCATTCAGTCAATTTATTATTAAGATATATGCACTTTTCTAACGAAATTCACTTTAAAATAGGTAAAAGAGTGTTGAGATACATTTAAGGAATTGTTGATTTAAGAATTATGTTTAAAAGAATTGAAAAAATAGAGCTTATTGGCTTTACTGATGGTGATTAATCAAGGTCACATTTGGTTCAAGTGTCTTTTACAGGAGTTTAAGAAAGCAATCAACAATAATTTAATCCATAACTGAAGCTAAATACATTATAACAACTTCATTAATGAACTAAGCTATGTGGATTAGAAAAATCCTTATTGATTAAAAGTTAGAGCAAAGCAACTCAAATTTTCTATGACAATTAAGTAGCTATTTTCATCTAGTTTTACATGGCAAGACTAAGCATTTTAAAATTAAGCTCCATTTTATCAAGGAAGCTTAGTGGAAACATGAGGTTGTTTTAGTTTATTATCCATCAAAGAACCAAATTATAGATATTTTAACAAAGTTTTGCATAAACCAAGATTTGAAGAGTTTAATAATGCTTCTGGGATGCAATATTATAACACTAAGGAAGAATGATGATCTTAGCAACAAGTGAAGAGCTAATAGTGCTTCCAATTTGCTTTATCAATCAAGGTTACATATTTTGTTGAAGTCTCCCCTTAGTATCCAAAAAATTAATTATAGCGATTAAGGGAAATTGATTTAAAGATGCTAAAGATAAGCAATGATTGAGTCACTTTATTATGTAATGATGCACTTTAATTTAAACTATAATGATGCTTGTTTGATCAAGCAATATTTTTGCTTTTGTAAGTTCAAAGTTGTTTATATTTGAATTTTTAGTTTGTATTTAAATTTGTATTTGAAATTATAATGTACAAATAACATATGTAATGTTAATAATATGATGAATACAAGTAAAGTAGTCACCTTTCAAAAGTTTTCATCTCTTTTCTTCCTTTCTCTTTCATTTTTTTTTAGTTTTACCTTCTACTACAACTTAAGAACTTAACTTATGTTCATGGTTGCTAAACTAACATATCTATGAATGGTTTGAAACAAGTAATAAAGACTTGGTATAGTAAGATTAATGAATAAGCAATCAAGAAACAACCAGCTTCACTTTTTGAATAATATTTTTATTGAAGAATCAATCATAATGTGACTCAATTGGTAAAAAATAATTTTTTATATTATTGTGCTATTAAGGACTATAATCTTGAGTTTTGATTTAGGTATTGATGGACATGCCTAATTTAAAACATACAATTATGTATATATATGAGATTGATTTTCTCTCTTCCTAATACACATGAAAATTCTATCTAAAGGCATGTGATTATAGTAAAGATTAGAAGAAAAAAATTAGTTATTAGACTAAGACAAACTCTTCAGACACATTGATAATTTTGATTTTACGAATTCAGACATATTATTTATGATATTATTTATATAAATATATTTAGTTTTAAGATATAAAAAATTAACATTTATGATGATAAATTTATTAAGAAATATAACAAATGATATCAGAGTATGTATTTTGAAATTAAATTTTTTATATAAAGAAATACATATATTTGATTAATAATTATTTTTTGACTGAAAGAAAATAATGAAGTTTTTAAGTAATTCTAGAATGAGTTGTTGCATATCATTAAGGAATTGTTATTATGGAATTATAATCATCATAATCATTTAAAAGAATTACTAATTTTTTGTAATAAAGGGTGGCCACAACACCTAATTAGTTAAAAAAAAAATTAAGGTTGTCATTTTGGTCGTACAAAGGAATCATTGAATTCCTTGATAAAAAAGTGATTGCACCTTAAAGAAAAGAATTTAAAAAAAAAGACTAATAATAATAGGTAAAAATAAAAATTACATTATTGGTTTAAGATTGTAATGTATGGTGACCAATAAATAATTATAAGCTAAGGAATTTAAAATTCCTTATTTGTTAAACGAATTAGCAAAATTAATTCTTTTATTGTTTAAATAAATAAAAGACCATTATGTTTTGGTCTTTAGTTTTAAAGAACGAGTTAATTATGTCAAGGATCATAAAATGTATTTTAATTTCTTTGCTTTAGTAGTTACAATGATTTAAATATCAACTTATGGTATATACTACATAATTATAAGTTTATTTAAGTGTATATAGACATTATGCATTAATGTTATTTATAGCTTTATGTTTAAAGACTTATGGACTTGAATATTGTGGTTTTTGTTGGGTCGTATTTTCATATGCATGTATTAATGTTATAATATATTTAATGTCATACATCTATTATGATTATAGTTTGATTGTCATTAAAGTGACCAAATTAGAATTCTTTAAACCAACATGTATGTATCATTGTTATAGTTTTTTAGTCACCAAAGTGATTAAACTAATGTGTTTAATGACATGCATAAATAAATTATTTATCCATAATTTTAATGAAATACCCATGAATAAAAAGTGAATAGATTAATTTATGTTATTAATTATTAGAACTTTAAAGTTTGCTTAAAGGTAAATTATTATTTCATTATTAATAATATAATTGAGATATGTTAATATTTTGGTTATATTTATTTATTTATTCAAAACTATCAAATATATTTGATTAAAAATATTTAGTTATCTATTTAAATTAATGGTATTAATTATGATAGTGTACTATAGGATTTCCTAAAGGAAAACTACAATATACTCTAATTGTTTTATCTAACCTATAATTAATTATAAGCTTAATAGTTATACATCTATTATAATTTACTTACATGTTTTAATTATTTTTTTGTTCAAGGATTAAACTTCTTAAAATGATATGAATAAATCAAACTTAGGTGTTATAAATATTGACTTGTACTATTGATAAGTAAGTCTATTACTATTATAAATTCAAGTCATGAGTATGAAAAGTTATATTAGTATGAAAAGTTATATTAGTAAGTTTGAGAATAAAATAACAGATTGAATTTTATATATTTGAAAGTAATTGTTACCAATAACAATACGAAAACTATTCCATAAATAGAAAATGCAAAATAATATTTGCAATTTATGGAAGAACATTTTCACTTTTCAGATAAGTCACTTGTTGGTACTCTAATGGTAGAGATCATAACCATAACGTTTAATGGGTCACAAAATATGCAAGAGAACATTATTAAGATGACTAATATTATAGCAAGACTTAAGACCTTAAGATTAATAGTACATGACTCCTTTTTAATGTAGTTCATTTTGAACTCATTACCTTTGAAGTATAGGTTATTTCAAATTAATTACAACACTATGAAGGATAAGTGGAATGTTAATGAATTGACCAATATGCTTGTTTAGGAGAAAAAAGTTTGTTTATGTTTCTCAAGCTAAAAACGAAGAACAAAAAGGGTAATCACCTTCATTTTTGTAAAGAAGGTTGGATTATCTGAAAGATTGGCTAAAACGTAAGATTTGATTAGAAAAAAAAAGGGAAATTAAATATCTTAGTATGTTTTGAATTAAATTTAATTAAAATTCCTTATAATACTTGGTGGCATAATTTTAATGCTAATATTAATGCATCTACAATAATATAAGGATTCATTATAATTTGATTATTTTAATTGATTAAGAATACAAACATTTTTCTAATATATTCTTATTAATATTTTATGTCAGTTGAAACATGATAAAGTTTGAAAAAATCCTTAATTATCATACATTATAATATTAGAAATAAGTATAATATAATAAATAAAAAATATACTTACTTGTGGCATAAATGTTTGAATTATAATCCAAAGAAAAATTAGCAAGATTAGTAATGAGATTTTTTCAAATCTAGATTTTGTTGATATCAAAATATGTATAGATTGTATAAAGTGTAAGCAAGTCAAATATAGTATGAAAAAGCCTATAAGAGGCACCTAACTTTTTAAAATTGTACACACTAATATTTGCAGACCTTTCAACATGGTAGCCCTTAATGAAGAATTGTATTTTATCACTTTTATAGATGTTTTTCACATTATAGTTATGTTTATTTGCTTTATAAAAATTCAATTATTAGATACCCTTGAAGTATATATAAAAGAGGTTAAAAGCAATTAGACATAAGGTGAAAATCGTAAGATCTTATAATGATAATGAATATTATAGAAAAGATAATAATTCAAGGTAGTTTCTAAGTCCATTTATGAAATTCCTCTAAAGTCATGACATATGTCTATGGTAAAATATGTCAAGCACATCTTGGTAAAAGATATGATAGAAAAGTATAATTAGACATTAATAAATATGGTTAAAAGTATAGTATGTAATATCTCCTTACCTAAATTTTTGTGGATATATGCATTATTTGTTAAATAAGGTTTCTAATAAGGTAGTTCAAAATACTATTATTGAATTGTGAATGTGAAGGAAATCTAGTTTAAAGTACCTGAATGTTTAGGTTGTTTAGCAGAAGCAATAATCCATATGAAAAAAATTAGACTCTCAAACGATTAATGGTTACTTATTTAATTACCTAAAGAAGTCTAAAGGATATGACTATAGTTTGCAAATTATAGAAACTAGTAATATAAGATTCATTAAAAATGATGAAGTTAGTGGAGTAATAAATGTCAAAATATGGACATAAATGAAATTAGGGTAAATATTTCTTTACTCATAATAATCATTTCGTCCACTACAATACCAAATATTGTTCTAGAAATTAAAGAACCTTTGGATAAGGAAATTTCTTCTAAAGAAACTAACTCATAATTGACTAATATGAATAAACTACAATGGATAATATTAAGAAGATCTCAAAAAGAAAAGATATCAAGTATTTTGGATGATTATATGTTTTATTTATAAGATTTAGATTTTAATATTGGAATCAATAAAGATCCAATTTTGTTTTCATAATCATAAAAATATTGAATTTGATTATGGTATTGGTGGCTCAGTATGATTTAAAGTTATACCAAATGAATGTGAAAATCAATTTTTTAATGGAAATCTTGAAGAGGAAGTTTACATGAATAAACCAGAAAATTCTTTCATTAAAGATATAGATTAAATGGTGTGTAAATTAAAGAATAAATATAGACTAAAACAAATTCCTTTGCAATGGTATATTAAGTTCAATGATATAATGACATCTTTTGAATTAAAAAAAAATATATCGTTGATCAGTGTTATATACCAAAAGATTAGTGGGAGTAAATTTATTTCTTAGTTTTATATGTTGCTTGTTGCTAATATTTCTTAGTTTTATATACCAAAGTATATTGCGTGAGATTAAAGAATTTCTTAAAAAGTACTTTATAATGAAAGATATGAGAGAGACATTTTTTTGTTGTAAAAATAAAAATATTTAATAACAAATTACAATGAATGATGATTGTCATAAAATAGTTATATCAAGAAAATTCTAGAGGAAGTCTATAGATTAAGTATTCATCTCGGTTATTCCCATGCAAAAAGATGACCAATATAGTTTTATACAATGTTCCAATAATGATATGAGTAAAAGGAAATGGAATCAATTCCATATACTTATATCATTGGTATCTTAATATATTTGCTAACCTGTACTAAACCAATATTAGTTTTGTTGTTGAAATGTTAGGCAGATGTGAAAGTAAACCTAGAATGGATCATTAGAAAAGTTGTAAAGAAAGTATTAAGGTACCTAAAGGAACAAAGAATTACATAATCATATATAAAAAAATCCAACCATTTAAATTTGATTGGATATTCAGATTCAAACTTTGCTAGATGCATTAATAAAATAAAATACACTTTTAGTTATTCTGTTTCCTATTAAAAGAAGGACCAATTTTATGGAATAATGAAAAATTATTTATCATTACTTTATCCATTATAAAAGCAAAGTTTGTTGAATGATTTAAAGTTATAATTCATGCATTGTGGCTGTAGAACTTTATTTTAAGACTTGAGGTTGTTGATACCATTATCAAGCCACTACAATTTATATAATAATTGCACAACAGTATTCTTCTCTAAGAATGACAAATACTTGAAGGGTACCAAACTTATGAGAATTGAAGTATTTTGTCATTAAGTAAAAGGTTCAAAAATAAAAAATGTCTATAAAGTACTAATTGATCTTATAATTGTAAATCAATATAAAAGTTCATAACTAACATTATCTAAGGAAAATATTCTCAGAATAAATCTTATTTGTACTAATGATAATTGATGACATATGATGTAATGACACTCTAAACTCACTAATATGTTTTTGATATACATTATGTATTTCTTATTATATCTTATAATTATGTACACATTACTATTTTTGACAAAATGGTTTTTATAAGATATTATTATAAATCATTACAAAATCATATATATCTTATGAGTCTTGCATGGTAAATTACAAGTGTTATAATATATGAAAGGGAATATTTTAAATAAATAAGACATAGCCACCATAGCTCACACTAAACAATTTATCATATTATGCCATTATGATGGAATCATGAAAAATTTTTATCACCATTTGTGCATAATGATTAATGTAATAGACTTTAATTGGGCCAAGTGAGAAAATGTTAAAATATTCCTAATTAATGCTATAGTAATGTTCTTAAACAATATTTTTATTGAAGAATTAACCATTAAGTGGCTTAATTGGTACAGGATAATTGTGCATATTGTTGCACTACTAAGTACTATAGTCTCAAGTTTTAATTTAAACATTGGTGGATATGTCTAATTTAAATCATGGAGTTATATATATATGATTAATCCTTTATCTTCTTAGCACATATGAAAATTTCATCTAAAGGCATGTAATTACAGAAAAAGTTACAAAAAAAATCGATTATTAGATTTAAACAAACTCTTTAAACGCATCGATAGTTTTAGTTTTGTAAATTTAACTATGTCATTTATAGTATTATTTATATAAATATATTTTATTTTAAAATCCAAAAAAGTAATTTTTATAATGATAAATTTATTAAGAAATCTAATATTAACTCCTTTTACATAAGCCAACAACTACATGAGAAACTCATAATTCCTTTTAACAAATTTAGAACTTATCCTATTGTTTCTTTGGTAAGAGAAAAGGTATGGTACATCCAATTAAAACTTCTTTAAGGCATGTTTTGCAAAGGAATGGTTGTTGATGAAACACGACTCTTTTGTTCACATATTCAAAATATTTAAGATGATAATCATGCCTATGATTACATTTACCATGTTTTTAAGAATAAAGACAAAAGTCAGTTAGATAAAAGAGGTAATAAAGTTATTAGGAGCAATGTTTTATAGTGTCTTTAATGTTATGTTTTAAAGGATAGCAGAGATAGTAATGATTGTTTCAAGACTTCCTGTATTCTTTATAAGGAAAGGGATTTCTTGTTTTACCTTCTGTAGGCATTTGACTTGCCTATTTGGACCATCCTTATTTATTATAGCACTAGGTTTGCACCTACTCCTAGTAGGTAAGTATTATTTGTTCCAGCACCATTTTTCATATTAACAATAATAAATGCATACAAATAATGGCTTAAAGCTTGCATGCCATAAGGCATGCTAAAAGGTTTCATTGCAGCTACCTAAGTTCGTACTAAACACCCAAAATCTAGATAAATAACTATTTCCTAATACGTACTTACAAATTACTTAGGTTCTTTAAACACTTTTTGGCCCTCTTTGGAATACATAATATGGCTACCTTTATGTTTTATCTCATTGTTGTTATTGGATGAGTATGAAGTGTTGCAACTAAGCTTGCTTTCTTTGTGTTGTTGATGGTCTTGTTGTTTTGAGGCTTCCTTATTACTCCAAGTAGTCTATTTCCTATCACTTCATTCTTATACATTACTCTTTTTTCTTTTCATTTTTTTTACGTATATAATCAATAAGTGGATGTATAAACGACATCAAGCTATGGATGATTTGGGTCAATATATCTCTACTTTGACATATAGACAAAATGCCATTGCTATTAATGAGATTCTGGATGACAGATTAAGCATTGTAAGTACATCACAAAATATTAGAGCGAAAGTGATACGTAATCAATCTAATGTCCTTTCTAATGTCATGCCTAATGTATGTCCAATGCATGAGCCATTTGGTTAAAGCCAAACACAAAATTGATTATTTGAACCTTTTGACACAAATGGCACAAGTTACCAACAATCCACATGAGCCAACAGTTAAAATCTCTATCCTTAAAGGAAGAGGCATGTTTACAACTAAATACTGGTATTAGATTTGAATTGGGGCTCTTATTGGGTTTTCTCTTCTCTGCAATGCTCTCTTTATTATAGCTTTGGCATATCTAAAACATAAGTTAGGATTTTAGTTAAACAGTTTCATTTCTTCTATTCTATAACATTATAATCCATGCATTAACTTTTTTTTTCCTTTAATATTTTCTTTTTCCTTGTTATGGCCCATGGTAGTGAAGTTTAATACTTATCCATTGCATTTTCTAATAATAGGTGCTCAAATGGTAGCTAGAAGTGCTCAATTCAACAATGGATCAAGAACTAATGATAAACATAATTAATCTAATAAAGAAATGGTTTTGTCTTTTCCACCTCTCTTACATGCTTTTAGTTATGTCAGGTATTATGTCGATATGCCTGCTATAAGTCATTTTCTTGGCGTTTATCTCGAGTTCTGTTTGATTATGTTTAATGTCTCATTAAATTATAAAATTTCTTGGCTTGGGTTTATTAGAAAATGAAGAACCAAGGAGTTAAAAAAAGACAATTACAATAATTAAAAATGTCAGCAGTACATTTAGGCCTGGTATTCTTACTGTATTGGTTGGTGTCAATGGTGTTAGAAAGATTGCTTTAATGGATGTCTTAGCTGGAAGGAAGACTATTGGATACATTGAAGGAAATATAAGCATATTTGGCTACCTCAAAAACCAAGTCACATTTACATGTATTTGTGGCTATTATGAACGAAATGGCATTCATTCACCATATGTTACTATTCATAAATCTATATTTTATTCTACTTGTTTGCATATTGCCGCTAATATGAATAAACAAACTAGAAAGGTATGTCACTAAATCAAAGTAACCATTTTACCAATGTTACCAAGTTAATGTTTTAATAATGGGAATGTTAAGTCCTAAAGGTAATATACTTCATTCTTGTGCTTTTCATACCAAATAATAATACACAGATAGGGAACATGTAATTGATTACATTAGTATGTTTTTTCTTAATCGTTGCAGATGTTTATTGAACAAGTTATAGAGATGGTTATGCTCAACCAACTAAGGAATGTTTAAGTTGGAAGTCTAAGAGACATAACCTTTCAACCTAGTAGAGAAAGAGGTTGACAATAACTATGGAGTTAGTTGCCAATCCCTCCATTATTTTCATGGATAAGCCCACTTCAAAACTTGATGCTAAAGCTACTACTATTGTTATGTGTATGGTTAAGAACATGATGAATATAGGTTGAATAGTTGTCTAAACAATTCACCAACCTAGCATTAAATGTCTTTGAATCTTTTGATAAGGTATAGACTTAAAATTCATGTTTGTTAAATAGTAACTTGTCATATATGTCTATTTAATCCATGTTTAAGTTTCATTCTCCACTTGAAATTGTTTTTTTGTTTTTTAGTCAAATGAAATTGCTGTTCATTACAAGTCTTTATGATGAAAAGATAAAGACAAGTGATTTATGTTAGACCTCTTGGTTATCATTCTCACAAGCTTGTAGATTATATTTTAAGGTTAGTATAATGTCAAAACTTTTACAGATACCTGAAATTGATGAAAAATGAAAGATTTATGTAACCATATGTTAATTTATGGGTCCAAATGTCCATTCATAATACATTGATTTATCTAATCTGATAGCTTCCCTCCCTCTCTCTCTCTCTCTCTCTCTCTCTCTCTCTCTCTCTATGTAAATGACATAAAGCATATAAGAATATCAGAGACACAAGTTTCTTGCTGAAACAGAGAGAGCAAAATATTATAAATTATTCTCACATCCTTTAGGTATTTGGGCTATGAAAATTGGTTGATTTTTAATATAATTTTGCTCATTTTATATGATGATTGTGGTGATTAAAGGCCAGTAATTCAACTTAGAGATCCTAGACTAAGAAATGATTTATAGTTGAGTTTTTTTGTCAATTTAATAATAAAATTTCATATGGAAATTATGCCTTTAATTTCCAACATGTTAACCTACATTTAATTTTGGTTCCAAGCCATACCAAGTGTCACAAGGTTAATTCTTTCACTTAAATTTTTGACCTTGTGATGGCACTAAGTCGCACTTAGTCTTAAGCACTCTAGTATAAATGAGGCATAAGCATTCTTACAAGAATCAATTCCCAACTTTATTACTTTCTCACAAAGTACAATGAATTTGTCAAAAGTCTCACTCTAGTATTTATCTCCCTAATTTCGTATGAAACCTTGACTGCCACATTACACCTATTTATAAGAATTATAGTTAACACCCCTAATTACTTAGAGATATACATGACTTGACTACTGAGACAATCATACATAGTAAGGCTTCTTTTTCTCATGAGTACTCCCTAATTCCTTAAACATAAAATTATATTAGAAAAAAGTTTGACACCTCATCGGGGCCTTGATTAGCCACTCTTTTTTGGCCACCTATGTTCTCCTTCTCTCAAGGAGAATACGCTAATACATCGCTTCTAATAAGACTATCTTGCCATTTTTGTCACCAACATCTGTTCCCAAGTTTTAAAGTAGTACAACCTCATATTCTCCCTATTTTATGGGATGTAGAGCACCCTCTGACTTGGTCTACACTCTAAACCCTTGCCTTACTAGCTTACCCACAATTAAACATGGACCGCATCAGCTCGAGCTTAAAGCCCATGCATTAATGGCTTGTAAATATCATATTTGATCCTTGAAGCCCATGTTAGCCACTTGTGACTAGCCCTCATAATGTTAGTTTGAATCTTAATTTATGCACTAACATTGACTAACTTTAGTCAAAGACATGCATTATCCCCTTAAAGAGCATTAAGGAATTTAACCATTTGGTATGAAGAGATATTGTTTTACTTAAGTGGTCATTTTACTGCCAACAATATATTGGCACGTCCCTAGTGCACTATCACATCATTAACATGCGTTGTCGCACCAACCAACCCCTCATACGCTTTTCCTACTTGACACTAATGACTTAGTCTCCCTTAATGTACTACAATGCACATATTCTTGCCTCACCTTATTTACTTAAGTGTCTATACCTAAATCCATATCCAAGAATTGGTGTAAGGTGCCATTAATTTGCTTACATTCTCAAACCAATAAGCTTGAAGGACTAATAAACCACCCCCACCAATTAAAGCCAACGTCCTCATTGGTGGCGTTGATAAGTAGTCATAAATATACTTCTTGAATTGTTGTTGAGGCATATCTCTTCCCTAACTAGCCTCATTTTTTAGAGTATTTTTCTATTTTATCAAGTACTCAACTCGATGATTCTTCATGCTATACCTTTACACTCAGTGGTCTTTTCACATGCATAAAGAACTCAACTCCCAAAATAACATCAAAATCATCTAATGGCACTATTGTAAAGTTAAAATTACTAACCTAATTTCCAATGGTTACCTTCACAATTATTGCCGCACTAAGCACCTTACAAGTTACCGAGTTAACTGTCTTTATTTAACTACTGCTCTTAGTGATTTTTAGCCTAAGCAACTTTATTATTTGTTTAGTAACAAAGTTATGTGTGGCACCAATGTCAGCCATTACCATCAACTCTCAATTATTAAGACTAATCTTTACATACTTTAGACTAGATTGTTGGGAGTGTTCCACTTAAACTGCATTCACCAACTATAGAGGATTAATATAAGTGGGGTCATTACCATCCATGATAGTGCTTCTGCCACTCTCTTTAGCAACCACAACACTTATCTTTTCCTTTTTAAGGCATTCCCCAACACGATGAAGGTCGTTATAGACGAAACAACCATAATTGGACTTGTTTTGACCTTACTCTTATACAATAGCATTGCCTTTCTCTTTGTACCCCTTCCTCATGCTTTTCTTTCTTCTTGCTCTCCTTCTTTTTTCCTTTATCTTTAGGCTACTTCCCTACATTCTAATTAGAGGACTTAATCCTAAAATCAATTAATTTATTGACAATATCCATGGCCAAAGGCAAATCTTTGACACCTTGTTTCATAGCTCAATTTAAGCCCATAGTTGAAGAGCTAATAAAAAGTTAAAGAGCTTGTCTTTATCCAATATGTTACGGATGGTAAGAATTAAGGAATTAAATTCTTTCACGTAGTCTCGCATCATGTCATTATGTCTCAACTTCTTTAAGGATTTCCTTATAACTCAAGAGGTGTTGCAAGGAAAAAAATTGATCCTTCAACTCCTTTAAATTTTCCCACACCTTTATCTGAGGTTTGCCCACACTTACGTCATCATCTAACATAGTTTACCACCACAGTTTGGCTTTTTTGGCAAGATACATGTTAGTAAGCATTAACTTTTTCTTGTTTAGCACTCAAGCAGCTATGAAGTATTGTTTCATGTCCCATATGAAATTCTTAATCGCTTTAGCATCACACTCCCCTTTGAAGCCTTTAGGCTTTAGTCATTGGGCTAATCCTTTCACTCAAAATTTTGACCTTATGATGGAACTAAGTTGCATTTAGTTTCGACCACTTTATCACATACAAAGCATAAGTACTCTTACAAAATTACTTCTCAATCTTTATTACTCTCTCATAACATACAAAGGATTTACCAAAGGCCTCATATTAGTGTTTCTCTCCATGATTTTGTATAAAACCTTGACAGCCACATTACACCTATTTATAGGAGTTATAGTTGATACCTTCAATTACCTAAGGATATATATGATTTGGCTACCAAACCAATCATGTATAGTAAGGCTTTCCTCTCTTAGGAGCACTCCCTATTTCCTTGGTTAGAACAAGTAATAATATTAGAAGAGAGCTTGACACCTCGTTAAGTCCTTAATCAGCCACTCTTTTTTGGCTCATGTTTTCCTCTTAAGGAGAACACACCAACACATTGCTTTGGATAAGACTTTAACTTACTTGTCCTTTTTGCCACCAACATATATGCCCACATTTTGGAGTAACACAACCTATGTTCTTATTTTATGGAGTGTGGAGTGTCATCTAACTTAGTTTACACTTCAAGCCCTTACCTTGCTAGCTTATCCACAATTAGACAAGTACCACATCAGCCCAAGCCTAAAGCCTGTGTGCCAATGGCCTATTGATATCATAGTTGATCCTCAGAGCACTTGTTAGCCACTTGTAACAAGCCCTTATAATGTTGGCCCAAACCTTAATTCATAAGCCAATGATGGCTAATTTTAGTGGGAGACATACACCACCCGTCTAAAAAGCATTAAGGAATTTGGTCGTTTGGTAGGATGAGATCTTGTTGCATTTACATGGTTATTCTATTGCCAACAACACGTTGTCATGTCATTAGCACACACTATTACGTCACTGGCATATACTGTTGCACTAACCAACAACCCCAACGCCCTTCCCACTTGATACCAATGACTTAGTCTCCTTTAATGTGCTACAATACATATATTTTTGCCTGATCTTACTTACTTGGATGTTTATACCCAAATCCATATGTAAGAATTGGTGTAAGATGCCCCTAATTTGCTTGTATTCTTAAGCCAACAAGCTTAAGTACTTTTTTAGGTTTGTTAAGAATTTAAGACTCATCATCTGCTTATTTATTATAGTTACAAAGCACTATATGAAATCAAATATAAATAATTAGTTATAGTGTTTTAATCACATTGATGATATACTTTTACTAATTAAACTCAAGACTTGATGTTATATCAAATATTAAGTCAAGTTTCTATCATTAATGATCGATTTATTTGGGCTTAAAACTCATCCCTTTTGTTGTCTTGTTTATCAAGTCTATAGTTAATCCTTTCATCAAAGGATTGACCATGTTTTGACTTTGAGCTCACAAAATCAATTATAATTATTCCATTTGCAATCAAATCTCTAACAACATTATGTCTTAGCCCAATGTATCTAGACTTACCATTATACACTTAACTAGAAGCTCTTTTTAGAGTTACAACACTACCACAATGTATAAAAATGGATGTTATTAGCTTTGGCCACAAAGGAATCTTATAAAACAAGTCTTTTAACCATTTTACTTCTTTACTAGTTGAAGTTAACACCACAAATTTTGCAACCATAACGGAATCTATTATACAAGTTTGTTTTTCAAAACCATGAAAAATTGCACCCTATTAAGCATAGAGATCTATCCATTATTAAAAGCATGATCCTCTTTGTCAATGATGCAATTAATATTTAAATATTCTTCTAAAATAGAAGGATAATTTGTATAACTTAAGCCAAAATCCTTTTGTTTTCCTTAGGTATTTCAAAATTTTGTTTACTTCATAACAATACATGTTTATTGGATTACTTGTATACCTACTCATATTGCCAACTACATAGACTACATCTAGCCTTTTATATGTTATTGTGTACATTAAACACTTTATTACTTTGATATATTCCAGTTATGATACAAGACTTTCAATATCCTTTGTAAACTTCATGTTTTGATCAAAATGGGATAGAGGCATAAATATAATCCATATGATTGAACTTATTGACAACTTTCTCAATGTAATGTAAATAAGTATTATACTCTTTTAATCTCATAGGATTCTAATTCCAAGGATGACATTCATTTCACCCATGTCTTTCATATCAAAATTTCTAAATAGAAACTCTTTGGTAACTTTAACTTATTCTAAGTTAGATCTAAAGATGAACATGTCATCTATATATAAACAAATAATGATACTTTTTCTTTCATTCAATTTGCTATAAACACACTTGTCAAATTCATTGATCTTGAACTTCTTGGCAAATATCACCTTATCAAATGTTTGGTGTCATTACTTAAGTGCTTGTTTTTAATCCATGCAAAAACTTAACAAGTTTGTACACCTTTTTTCTCTTAACCAGGTACTATAAACCCTTCTGGTTACTTTATATACATCTCTTATACTTTACAATTTAAGAACACCTTTTTAATGTCCATTTGATGAATCGTTAAGTCATAGATAAAAGTTAGTGCTATGAGCACACTTATTATGGAAATTTTATTCACTAGTGAATATATATTAGAATAATTAATACCTTACTTTTATGTAAAATCTTTTGCAACTAACTTAGCATTAAACTTGTCAATGGTTCCATTGACTTTCATTTTCATCTTAAAAATCCACTTCCAACTAATTAGATTTGAACCAGGTGGAACATCTATCAATTTCCAAATCTTCTTACCTATAACTGAGCCCATTTCATCATTTATCACTTCCTTCCAAAACATGACATCTTACAATTTCATTACTTCACCAAATGTATTGAAATCATTTTTAGTGTTAAAGCAATATGTAGTTTCATTGTTCATAGATTCTCTTGTTCCTTTGAGGTTTAATACTCCATCATTTTTATTTGCCAAAGTATCATCTTTTTGTTCTGGAACTTGTTTATGTTATGGAATTATAAATGTTCGTATGAATCTATTTTCATTAAATCTTGTATCTCTTGATTCAATGATTGTATTGATGGATATTTAGCTATTAAGGTCTATAATCATGAATCGATAAATCTTGTTGTTATGAGTATAGCTTATGAAGATACATTCAATTCCTTTTTCTCCCAACTTTTTCCTTTTAGGTTCATGAACCTTAACAATTACTTTATAGCCCCAAACTCTTAGATAACTAAAGTTAGACTTTTTTTTTTATTTCAAAACTCATATAGGGTTATTTTACTTCTTTTAGTTGGAACTCTATTTAAAATATGACATACAATAAGTAATGTCCCACTCCAAAAATCTTGGCTTAAACCAGATTTTGATAGCATGACATTCACCATTTTTATTAGAATGTGATTTTTGCATTCTGCAACACCATTATGTTGTCATATATAAGGAGTAATAATTTCATGAATAATTCATATGCATTTAAAAAATGTAGTATTTTAATACTTTCATCCTTTATCAGATCATAAACACTTAATGATAATATTACATTATAATTCAATTTCAGTTGTATAAACTTTGAATCTCTTAAGTACTACCTCTTTAGTATATAGCAAATAAATATGATAGAATTTAGAGTAATCATTAATGTTAGTATATTATGCAAATTAGACATATCACTATATATTAATTTCAACATACTTAAAGTTCTTTGAATTATAAGAAATAGATTTCTAACTATTTTTTTTAGCAAGCATGTTTTGCATTTATTTTTAAATTTATCATAGTATTATGGCAAGTCTTATTTAACCATGTCATGCAATCTTTTGAAATTTACATGTTCAAATCTATTGTGTCAAAGAGAAAAATGTTCAACAATATAAGCAAAACTAGTGGTAGTTTTATTAATATAAATATTTAGTTTGAACATATTATTATAAAAATAATTTTTTTCCAAAAACCCTATCCCTTTAGAAAGGATAAAGTTATTAACCTCAAATACAAGTTTAATACCCAACTTTGTTTAAAAAACTACTTGAAATTAGATTTTTAATTTTTTAATTTTTGATACATGAAATAAATTATTAAAAGTAATAATCTCAATTTCCCTAATAGGAATTGTGTTTGTTCTTACAAACATATAGAGTACCCCTAAATTAATCCACTAAATAATATCAACCCCAACTAAATTTATTTTTGTGATCATAATAACCAAATTTTCATTTATTGCTTCTAAGGATGCTTCTTTCTCCTTTTTCTTCTTAAAAAGGCAATATTCCTATTTATATTGTCCTTCTTTGTGACAAAAGTGACATTTGCTTTTGACCATCATCTAATTGATTCTTCCTCTTTTTCTTAGGCTTGCTAGATTATCCCTCCTCAACCACATGTACATGTACATTTGAAACAAGAGCTCTATCTTTCTGTTTATTTTCAACATGCAAATTCATAAATCAAGAAAAGTTTAAAAAAGCTCAACCTTGCTTCCAAACTTGGCCAAAGACCAAGGACACAAGATGAAAATTACTAGGCTATCATTCCATTCTTATTCCTTTTTTTGTTTTCCTTTTAATAGTTATTCCTATCATGTAAAAAAAAAGAAAAAAAAATACAAAGAGCAAAACAAGGATACATATTTTTTTGACACACATATGTGACAATATATATTCAACTTATGTATTATGAAACAAGCATTATATTAATAAAAAATCACAATACTTATTAAGACGTATAAGTGAGAGTAATAATCATTAACATAATTTTATCCGTAAAAAATATATAAGTATATTCTTTTTTAAGAAAAATTAAAAATTGTTGAATATAAAATATATAATTATTAATTAAATAAATGCATATGGGGGATCAAAATTTATATGTGAGAGTTAGTCTTATTTGCATCAATAATGTATTAAATTATTATATTTATATAATAAAATTCAAAAAGTAAATAGCATTCTTATTTCCTAACAATAGGGAATGGAGTCTCCTAACTTACGAATCACTAGTTCCTTGTTCTAAGAGGGACACCCAGAAGTTCAATTCTAGAATCTCTATGAGTCAGGTGGACCAATACTGTCAGGAGATCCCCAAATCAAAAGGCATACTTTAGTGCTTTAATGCGCGCAAGCGATCGGCTTGCACTTTATCACGTATTAATCTGACCAACAAAGAATTTTCGCACCAATTTGAATCATCATAGTATTAAAAAAACAAAAACATTGATTAATATATTGTCTATCTAACTTTCTAATTTTATATGTCATAATTTTGGTGTGTTCTTTTAAATCCATAGACAAAATTGTGGGATCTACAGTAATTTTCGTCCATTTTCTAACGATTAGTGGACGGATGATTGGAATTTAAGGAAAGCAAATGTTGTGATTTTATGTATAACATTTCGAAAGTTGAGGCTTAAAATAAAACAACTCAGAGACATTAGGAGATTTTAGGTAATTAACTCTATTTAAAAACTATATAAGAAGTGAAAAAGAGAGTTTTCCATCCAACAACTTGTGATTATCCATTCAATGCATTTGCGTTGATAATTCAGGCCATGAGTAAAGTTAATGAGGCTGGTCATACAGAACCGTAACGATTATATCTAAATTCAGAGCATAGTTTTTGTTGAATTATGGCATCATGGCAACTCTATGAAGTACATCTTGTAATTCTAATTGTTAGTCTCACATAAATATGGGTTCAGTTTCCCGGCTCTCACATGGCAACTCTGTGAATTATGACATTTTTCACCCAATCTAACCAGACCCCTCACTCAATTATTAAGGAAAGGATGCCCCAACAATACAAACGAAGAAAGCTTCACCAGCAATTGAAAGTCAGTTGCACTATCTACCAGATGACTAAACCAAAGAAAATTCAGGTACAGTGCAAGTAAGATTCATTTAACACGCGAAATCAATGGCCAATTTCAGACATTTCTCTCTATTTAACATAAACTGAACATTGCAACACCAAAACCAACAGAAAGTTAAGAGCTATTATTCAGTGAAGTCTCTACTTCACTCTGGCAACAAAAGACTGCAATTTTGCTATTATTTTAGGTTCTCAATGTTGAAAAAAACACTAGTCCACGTGTAGAAGCACATCATCCTTTAAAACTTGAGCAGCAAACAACTTAACGTGTTGACAACCTCCTCATTCTTTCTTACCAATGCCATTTGACATATTATAGATCCCTCGGCCCTGAAACAAAAAGATTTGGGGGAAAAGAAAGGGAAAAAGCACTCACAATAAGGGAAGCCAAAGACAGAGTGCCAATTTTCTGCATGGGTAAAGACCATATGCAAAAGTCATAGCAAGTTGGCAGGCATAACAGACTTACAATAAGATACATTGTGCTAGCAGCCAAAGCTAGAGGAATGGCAACGGATGTGATTTTATCCAAGGGTCCTTTGAGGTAAGTGTGTTTGTGGATGCTTTGAAAATATTTCTGCTTCTCAACGAGCTTCTCTCGGGGACGAAAAGGTGGTTCTGACATCCTGCATAGAGAGTTAAACCCCAGGTGTCTCCGCTGAATCAGTACATTATTGCACTCTTTTGTTGATCATCAGAAACAAATGAAGCCACATTCAAGAAGATACTCGAAATAAAAAATAGGCTGTTCCAATCACATGCAAAAGATTATCCTACCTCAAGTCATTGAGATTTTATAAGAAAATAAGAATGGTGTTTCATTCCCTTAATATAAGCAAGCCCAGAACGTCCACAGTTTTTCACTGTTTTTCTTATCTTTTGCTGTTGTCTTCTCTTTACCCACAATACACCAAAACATCGAGCAAATGAACCAGCAAAATGCCAATCCATCTCCTCCTACCACAGTGGTTCTAGACTCAATTCCACTCCCCAGTGCCAGTTTAAGCTAAATTAACTAACCCCCACAACCACAAAATCAAAGGACCCAAAAAAAAAGGAAAAAGGGAAACCAATACAGAGAATTACAATCTTGAATCATATGATTAATCCCTATGTCAATTCAATTTTACAAAATTTTGCCGTCTATAGGAATTACAACAGACACCCCCCAAGCATATAAATGTGAATGCGGCCAACTGACACCACAAGCCAAAAATGCATTTTTTTGTAGCAAGTCCAGGCGACAATCTACGAATCGACACAAACAACAGGACCAGAACGGGACACAGAGTTACAAAAAAACAAAAAAACAACTGGAAAAGAAAAAAAAATAACACAACGAATTCAATCGAATAGCCAAAACCTAGTACCTACGATTCGCCAGTTCCAAGTATTTTCGAGCCCTAGCCACATCGGATCGCGTGACTAAGCTAGTGCCGATCCACCACGCTCACAGGCTGTCGGATCCGGGTTTGGTTTTACCTATTTCCAAATATATATCCTTTTTCCTACCCTTTTTTTCTCATTTCAAAACAGATTTATGAATCTAACTTATGCACACAAAAAAACAATATATATATAAATAGGGATAGAAATGGAGAGCCATGGAGCAGACCTGAACCGAGTGGGCTTAAAGCACAGCGGAGAACGGATGAGACCTGCCACCAATTTGGAACTGTGAGTGGAAAATTCGTTAAGCTTTTGGCAAGAAGAAGACGACGACGACGACGATTTCCAACCCTAACCCCCTTTCTTTTTCTTTTTTTTTTGTTTTATGTTTCCTAGATTGATTTACTGATGAAATTACAGTCACAGCCCTGATACTTTTGGGTAATCACATATACGGACATACTTTTCGTAATATTCCAAGCGCCTCCGATGTTGTGTAGTGGCAAGTAACTTTTTGAAGTTTGTCTCTTTGACTATTCCGAAAATGTAGCATAGTAATGGATCTGATATTAAATACTAAAAATTTAAGTAAATGCCTGATTGAGTACATGTAAGGTGCATTATAGCCCCCCGTGCACCTCCCCTCCCCCCTCTCTTTCTCTCTCTCTCGCTATCTCTTTCGGCTTGCAGTCCCTGCGAGTCTGTAAAAGCTCCCATAGCCATCTGCTAGCCATTTTCAAAACCTTTCTCTTCGCTTGAGCCATGCGCTCCAAGGACCGCATCGCCTACTTCTATGATGGTACCTCTCTCTCTCTCTCTCGCTGTGGTTTGAAATCTTTCTATCCATCGTCGTTTTAGAAACATGCTTAAATTCAGTTGTTTTCTTTTTCTTTGGTAGAATTCAAAAAACCCTAGCTTTGGCAAAACATTTTTGACTAACCTCTCTGTTTTGGAGATATGTTTTTTTCTTTTTGTGGGGGGGGGGAATGATCTTGTGCCTCTGTTTGGTTCCGAGGATAGGCTTTAAACAATTTCAAGGAATTGGTTTAGTCAAGAAATAAATGTTGAAACCCTCAAGCTGATGACCTTTCCCAAACTGCTGGACTCAAAACTTGTTGAATTCTTACTTTTAATTTTAAAAAGTTCCTTTCTTTTTAACTTCTTTTTTTTTTCATAAGTATTTTAGTTTTCTTTTTTCATTGGGAATGACGTATTTGCAATCAATTATGTTTGTTTACATTGCGTAACTTTTTCCCTTTCTTGATTTTGTGTTGTCTTGTTAAAAATGAATGGGATTGTTATCCTTAAGGGTGTTGGTTTTGCAGGGGATGTGGGAAGCGTTTACTTTGGACCCAACCATCCGATGAAGCCACACCGGCTTTGTATGACACACCATCTCGTTCTCTCTTATGAACTCCACAACAAGATGGAGATTTATGTAAGACACTTACTTTGGAATTCTTATCTATTAATGTGTACACATTTAATTTTTATATGTTGGAAACCGTTCTTAAAGTCGGGATAATTAATACTTGATTGGTTGATCCAGCGGCCTCACAAGGCATATCCTGTTGAGCTTGCACAGTTCCACTCAGCCGACTATGTTGAATTTTTGCATCGTATTACGCCTGATACACAACACTTCTTTGGGAATGAGATGGCTCGATGTAAGCCCATTTTGTGAAAATTAATTATCTATATGTATATATTGTTTCCAAACAAGCTCAAAAAGTATGTAACAATTGTTAGCAATCATTGAGCTAAAATTGGTTTGAGTGAAAATGAAATTGGTTAAAGCATGTTTCTTGTCATTGGAAATTGTTTCTTTTATATACTTTTTTTTTAACTACTATGCTAAGTTTGTGACATGAGAGAATGATTAGGTGATAGACTCCCATAAATTAAGTTTGAAATTAGTTGTCCCTAATTCATGGCATAGTGTGTTTCACTAGATGCTATAATAATCTCAACTATGTCAAATCATCATGATGTGAAATTAGTAGTTTGCTTTTTCAAACCATTAGTGCTTCTTGAACATCTTATATAACATGCTGATTAAACTATCTAGTGGAAGAAATAAGTTAGATAGTGTGCTGATTGGCAGTCTAGTAGGTTTTAATTGTTTGTACTTGTATAACTCTAGGGACAATTAAGGTCTGTATGTTGGGATTTCAAGTTTCCAATATATTGTCCTCATAAGTGTTTGTCAATGTGAGTCATTCCCCAGCATCTAAACAGATGTTTCCTTGGATTCTAATTCTGAAACAAGTGAGTAGATAATGTCTACACTTCTCATCTCAACTCTTACAACTTTCAATTGATCTGTTTTTTCTTTCCTCAGATAATCTTGGAGAAGATTGTCCTGTCTTTGAAAACTTGTTTGAATTTTGTCAAATATATGCTGGAGGAACTATAGGTAAAGTAATGCATAATACCATTGCTGTTAAAACTTGTGTAGTACCAAGATTAGTACTGATTGAGATTTTCTAGTAGACGCTGCATGCAGATTGAATAATCAACTATGTGACATAGCTATTAATTGGGCTGGTGGATTACACCATGCCAAGAAGTGTGAGGCATCTGGATTTTGTTACATCAACGACTTGGTTTTGGGGATCTTGGAGCTTTTGAAATATCACGCTCGTGTTTTATACATTGATATAGATGTGCATCATGGCGATGGTGTTGAAGAAGCCTTTTATTTCACAGACAGGTAAGTGAACCTTCTCCTGGTATTGTGAATTTGAACTAAGAAGCCATAAGATTGATGACAGAATGATTTTGCTGCATTGAGCTTGTGAATGCATATCCAAACAGTTTCATGACTGATTGGACTGTTTATTGCTGAATATACCTATTAATTGAGCCCCTTGGTATCCCACTTCTGTTTTATTTCTTTTTTCATTTAAAAAATGTACATGTTCTTTCAGGTTGTTGGATATCTGGTAGAAGGAAATTGGTATAGGGAAACCTAATTTTTAGGCAATGAAGAAAAGTTGATGCTCTTTATGCTCTTCAAATTTCAAAATACAAGTCATTCTTGTTCAAGCTATTACTAATTGCATGAAGTTCAACATGACAGGGTGATGACTGTTAGCTTTCACAAGTATGGGGATTTGTTCTTTCCTGGAACTGGTGATGTTAAGGTGATTCGTCAATGCCTCGCTATTTCTATGCCATGAAGACAAATAAAACTGTCTGGTCTTTAAATGCCATTTATTTATTTGTTTTGGGTTTAATGTGTATGTGGCATTTAATGTCACAAGAGGCTCTTAGTAAAACCACACTCATTCCCATGTTCTTGTTTGACTCACTGAAAAATGCAACCAAAAAAAAAAAACCCCTTAAAAATGATGTTTTTTGGTTACCCAGCCTGTACAATTGCTAAAAATGGGGTGAATTATTGATATTGATTGTATTGAAGGATGTAGGAGAAAGAGAAGGAAAGTTCTATGCCATAAATGTTCCACTGAAAGATGGGATAGATGACAACAGCTTTACTCGACTTTTTAAAACGGTAAGTTCTGCTCAAAACCTGCTAACAAGTACTTGTTTTTGGCTTGTTGGTCCGATGTCAAGTGTAAAAACATGCTGCCTTTTTCACAGATTATTTCCAAGGTTGTAGAGACTTATCTTCCAGGTGTGATAGTTCTCCAATGTGGAGCGGATTCATTGGCTGGGGACCGTTTGGGCTGCTTCAACCTCTCCATTGATGGTGCATGTCTCCCTGTAATTGAAACCTGTTTCTTTTCTTCCCTCAGAATAATTGTTTAAATGCGCACTGATTATATTTGTGTCCTTCTGTTGGCAAAATGATGTTACTTAATTGGCCTTGCATGAGTTAGTTAGAACATTGAGTTTACTTACCGTCATTTTTTTGATGTTTCTTGCAGGGCATGCTGAATGTGTGAGGATTGTGAAGAAATTCAATTTGCCTTTACTGGTATGCCATAGTGATACAATGTTTCTTTCTATGCATGTATGTCACATCAAAGCTTATACATTAATCTGTTGCAGGTTACTGGAGGTGGTGGATACACAAAAGAGAATGTGGCTCGATGTTGGACTTTTGAAACAGGGGTTATTTTAGATTCCGAATTACCCAATGGTATGCTAACTCGATGATTTGTAATAAGAACTTGCATTGTAGCATATACTGCAGTGCAAATTTTTTTAAACCCTCCTCCCACTTTCCCCCTCTTGTGTTCTTTGGTTTTGGGAAAGGGAGGAGGAGGTTGTGGCTGAAATAAATTTACCATGAAGGCTATCTGGTACATACTGTAAGTAATCAATGAGATCTGAGTATTCCTGGGATTGGGGAAAGTGGCATGAAATCATGCTTATGGTAAATGTTTTCCATTTCTTTCAAATTCTAAAACGTTAAATGAAGAATGGTTTAGTCCCTGAAATGGGACATGTTCTAAACCTTTTTCACTTTCATTTTGAAAAATGGGACATCACCCAGCCCCCTCTCCCCAACTTAATCATATTATATAATCCAGTTCAGTGCCACCTGTTACTAAATATTTGTTTATTCTATGTTGCAGAGATCCCAGAGAATGAATATATCAAATATTTTGCCCCTGAATATTCATTGAAGATTCCAAATGGATACATAGTATGTTTTTCTCAAAGGAACTTAATGTGGTTGCACATTTTTGGTTATAATTTGGCCTGTTGTCTGGCCAAGTTGGTCACCGTATCTCTTTTTTGCCCCAACACCACAAATATGTCAGTTAAAGTCTAGTCATGTAACTATAGCCAGCTGGAGCAGGTTAACATCGTGAATGTTGCCATTATTTTATATTCCATAGTGGCAATCTTGAATTCTGCATCAGTAATTAATCCCTTATGCGTGCCTCCTAATTCTTCTGTTTTGGTTGTTGGAGCAGGAGAACTTGAATAGTAAATCTTATCTTAGCACAATAAAAATGCAAGTAATGGAGAATCTGCGTTGCATTCAACATGCTCCTAGTGTGCAGATGCAAGAGGTGAGCAGCATGCAACATTTGTATAGCGATATGACATCAAGTTTTCATACTATATTAATTTCTGTGGTTTGATATTCTGAACCATGCTCCCTCTTCTAAGCCATTTGAAAGTTCATTGGTAATTATTAATTGTACATTGATAACTGGTAGAATCTTTATAATCTGGGGGAAAAAAGACAACTAGCGGATTTCTAAATGATTTGCATGAAATATGCACTCTCAACTAATCTATTGCCTTTTTATTTTTTGGATAATTTTTAATTCAGCTCAAGACTGCAATTTGTGTTTTCCACATGCAGCACCATGCTATAATCATATTTAGCTAAATCTTTACCGGAAATTATTATCTCAATAGGCTTCATCTAAATGAAATTATAACCGTTTAGATATAAATTGTTACATCCGAATTTATGGGCCAACCATCAAAGTGAATCGCAGCAATGCAAAAACTGAGCTCTTTCAAACAAGTATTGCTTGAATTTGAAATGACATCATTTTAGTTGAAATTCTGCAATGGTTTTCAGATTTCTTGGGTTCCTAGTTGCAGTTTAAGTATTGCCATTTGTTGAGTGGTGAATTGATGTCTGAAAGCAACGTCTGTTGCAGGTTCCCCCGGACTTTTATATTCCTGACTTTGATGAAGATGAGCAAAACCCAGATGAACGGATGGACCGTAAGTGGAATGCAAAGTTACTTTTACTTCATTAGTCGTGGGGTGAATTGTTGCAAATATTTTTTTCATCTTGTTGTTTTGGATGACTTTTCTCTCTTACCATGCAATTTGACATTTCTCACTTATCATTTTTCAGAGCATACCCAGGACAAGCAGATTCAGCGCGAAGATGAGTATTATGATGGTGACAATGATAATGATCATAACATGGACGTTTCATAGGATTCCCAAACCAATTTCATTTTTGGGTTTGATTGGGGAACTAGACGTAGCATAGATTGCAAAATCACTGCCAATAGCAGATGTGCATATGTTCTCTGATTTAAGTGAATTGCTTGTTGCCTCCAATGTATTGCCATACAAAGTTTGGCGTCCAAGAGGGCACCTCAAGTGAATGACTTGAGCATCTAATGTAGGGATTGTAGATTCGAAGTATTTGGTGGCCTCCCCATATTATGTACAGCTTAACGGGCTTCTTAAAGATTGCACAACGTATGATTTCTTCCTTGTGCAAGACGTGTGTGTATTATAAAGACCCATCCAAATTTGGCAGAAAGACACGCATGCATTTTTCAAAGTTTCCCAGAGTGTGTAGCAGCCAAAAATGATATGGGATTTAAAAAAATATGTTAATCTATTTGCAGGAAGAAGGGAACTAAAGCTTTCATTACTATCCATAGACGCTGACCTCATAACTGTTAATGAAAAGAAAATATATATTGATGAGAAAGATGAATGGTCATATAAAATGTTTTAAATTTATTGTATTACTTATAGATTTAATAAATTTTTTATTAGATTAAACATTAAATTTGTTAGGTGGGATTAGAAGGATTTAGTAAATGGTGATTGCTGGAACCAACCTAACATGAGAGGCTTGGCATCTAGTACGTGGGGTTTTTCTCTTGTGTTGAAAGGAAAATATCTGGATGGGTGCCCTCTTTCTCTCTCTCTCTCTCCCTCTACTTTCCCTCTCCAAGGCTTCTTAGTGCTATATTTTTACACCCCTACAAGCTTACGCCTCTCTCTCTCTCTCTCTCTCGATTATCTCACTCTCTTGCTTGTTATTTACAATGTATGTAGGTAATTTTTATATTTCTCTCTATCCCTCCTTCCTGCTCTATGTCTCGCTCTCTCTTAGGTTTTACGTATTAATATTCCTTCCTTACTTTGACATTCGGAGAAGAAACTAAAGAAGAATGTTAACGGGTTGACAAGTTATTGCCAATAATGCCTGTTTGTGTCGAGTCCGCGTAAAAAAGGATTTATATTGAAATTCCCCATATTAAATTTTAAATTTATTAATATTATATTTAAGAGTAAAAAGATTTATTTAAATTTAATAATATTTAAATAATAAATTATTTTTATTAAAAAAAAAATAAATAAAAATGCCAACTACTGATCTCAATATCACAGACAAATCTCATTTTTCTTGTTTGAAGACAAAAGAAAGCCTGTTTGCTGTCAAACAAAAGGCGTGATGCTCATTTATCAATTGTCTTCGGCCCCCTCTACTCTATGTATTGCACATTTTTGCTTTGCATTCTTTTGCAGATACGCTTTAGAATCTGACGTTAAAGATACTTTGAAAGGAGAAGATTTAAATGAGGATATTGGCTCTTGATGATAAGCACGGATGGATTTGTCGATTGGAGGAATGGTGACCAATTCTTCCCTAAGGATAATTCGTCTCAATGCCCGAACATGTTGGATGAAGAGGTGCAAGCAGAAGGGGAGTCGTTTAATAAGTTTGATATTTTTTTGCCTCAACATAGTAAATAATGAAAATGTTGCACGTTGGAGTGACAAAGATGTTGTGGGAGTGAGGTCTGAAACAATTAAAGACGCTGAAAAGTTTTATTTTACCAATGGTAAGATAATGGTCGGTTTCATTCACATCATTCCCGGTAAAATACCATTGAAATTCTAGCGAGTAGATTACAGCGGGCTTTAGTTCACACCCTAATTACCCGTTGGTTCCATTACCAAAAGCTCAATGTTTACGTTCTCATGGATATAGACAAGATAGACAAGAGTCGAGTTAATTTCAATACGCGAAATAGGTGTTAAGACAAGGTATAGATTTCACTTTAGAATAATGAAATTAAGGTCTCGCTCTTTTGAGCTAGGGTTTAATTTTTTGAACTAAAGTCTCACTTTTTCAAAGTCTTGATCTCTTAATTACCAATTGTAATTTTCAAAAATTACATATTGTGAATCACCTTTTCAAACAAAATTTTTACTCTTCACAAGATTTAACCTCACTTAAGTATGGAATTAGGGTCTCACTTTTTTGTCTCATTTTCTTAAATGGGGTCTCACTATTTTGAAGTCTTAAGTTTTTAAATTTTAGTTACATTATTTGAAATTTGCATTTATGGAGTCACTTCTTTAAATATAAATCTCACCTTTTTTATGCCCAAACTTCAACTTAGAACAATAAAATCAAGATCTCACTTTTTTGAACTAGGCCTAATTTTTTGAGTTATGTCTCACTTTTTTAAAATCTCAATTTTTGGAGTATTGGTTGCATTTTTTAAAACTTTCTTATTACAAATCAACTTCTTAAATATGCATTTTACTCTTCAAAAGCTTTCATGTAGCTTTATAAGTATGAAATTGGGATCTTATTTTTTTGAATGGTAGTCTCATCCTTTTTTTTTTTTTTAACTAGGTTCTCACTTTTTTGAAATTTTAATTTTCTAAGTACTAGTTGCATTATTTTAAACTTACATATATGAATAACTTTTTAAGTACAAATCTCACTTTTTTCAAGCTTGATCTTTGATTTAAAATAATGAAATTGACATCTCTTTTTTTTTTTTTAATTATGGTCTTATTTGTTTGAAACCTTAATTTTTTTAGCACCAATCACATGATTTTCAACTTGTGTATATGCAATCACTTTTTCAAATATGAATCTCACCTTTTTTCAAACTTAAACTTCAATTTAGAACAACAAAATTAGGGTCTCTCTTTTAAAACTAGGGTTTAAGTCCTAATTTTTTAAGTATCAATCACAATTTTCGAAGATTATGTACCAAAAATCACCTTTTCAAACAAGATTTTCACTCTTCACAAGCTTAAATCTCACATTATGTGCATAGAATTAAAGTCTCACTTTTTTTAAGGAGAGTTTATATATATATATATATAATTGAGATTTTACTTTTTTAAAATCTTAATGTTTTAAGTATCAGTCACATTATTTTAAACTTTTGTATATATAATTGCTTTTTAAAGCATGAATCACACTTTTCTAAGCCTAAACTTTAAAACAATGGAACTAGGATATCATTTTTTTAACTAGAATCTTTCCTTCTTCTTTTTTGTTTTAATTAAGACTTAATTTTTTTTTTTAAATTTTATGTTTTTAGCAATTTTTGAGCTTACTTATCATAAATCACTCTTTCAAGGTACCTATCTTATATTGTTTCTTTCTTTTCTTTTTTTGCTTGTTTGTTACTTATAATAAGCAATTTGCCTCACTATTATTTGTCTATGTTACAAATTCTAGAAAACAAAGAAAAACTTCTTTTACACACAAATTTACGATTACATTGCTCCCTCATACATTAATTTTTTTATTATCATTTTTATCAACCCTTGGTATTCCATTAATTTAGAAGTTAAACATAAATTTTCCACTGTTATAAGCCATTGTTAAATTTTATTGTTGTTTACCAAACATCTAACAGCAAAATGTCATGTTTTGATGGGTCAAAATCTTTTACAGAGAACTTTTTCATTTAATGCCTTTAATGACATGTTAACTTGTATAATTACAAAGATTTGTACTTTTTTCAAAAATCATTTTCCTTTTCTTATTAGATTCAGTCCCAATATTTTAAAATTAAATTGATCATGACTACTAATTGAATAAGTTCATGAATATTATCCATGACTTTCAAAAATCATTGTTACTTTAATATTCTTGTGATATAATGTTATCCATGGATTTCTTAACATAATAGGCTTTTTTACTCAACTGTATATTGATTGTTGGGTGGAAAGAGAGATGGAGAAAAATACAGATAGAGAGATAAAGTGTTAGGATCATAACAGAAAGGAACGAGGTTTGTAAACAAATTATGTGAAAGAGAAGAAAGAAAGAAGGAGAGAGAAAAAAAAAGAGAAGGCAATTAAAGGAAGATAGTGGAGTTTGGAGAAAAAGGAAAGAAGGAGAAAAGGAGAGAGAGAGAGAGAAAGAGAAAGCAAATAAGGGAAAGAAATAGGATTTTGAATTAATTCATTATCTGTCTACATCTTATATATTAGTATTTATATATATATAGACCTTCAATAGGATCTCATTACATACTATCCAATTCATTATTATATACTATTTAACTACCCTTGTCATTAGTAATGGACTTAGGGTATGGATCCTAACACCTCCCTTAGCCTAAAATCGTCCTTGTTCTCAAGGATTTAACAATCCCTAAATGGCACCTGGGCAACTATTGGGGCATCACCCTTACCCTTCTCACCTTCCAATGTATGAAATAGCTTTTGAAAGCATTAATGACCATGTGTATATTTGCCTCTACATCGGTAGTATATTCTAGTTTTCTTTAATTCATCACACAACATATGGTCTGGTAGTGAGGTTCCCCTAGGTGGGTTATAAGCTCCCTTAATTGCTAGCATGACTACATTTGTTTATGGCTTAATTGCTTTATTTGGAGTACTCTATTTTCCCTTTCTTTCAGTAATACTTATGGCTACCTTCTACAAGGCTACAAACTCAAATGCCTCCTTGAATGTAGCTAGCCAGAGCATCTTCACCACCAGCTGAATCCTATCACCAAGCCCATTAAAGAAGCTTGAAATGAAGAATGGTTCAGTAAACAAGAGATTTTCAACTAGCAATAAGTAATAGAGCTCCTCAAAACACTCCTAATATGCTCTTACCCCTACTATTTATCGTAACTTATAAAACTCTCTAGTAGCGTCTAGCTATGATAAATCCCCAAAATAATGACAAAGGTCCTACTCAAACAGGGCCTATGTTCCGTTAGACTTAACTGTTTACCACCCCTACAATCATATATCAGTTTTATTGTCGATGTGCATGGTCACAATTTCTAAACTTTCATCCTCTGTCATGTCATAGTACTAAAAATAATAATTGCACTTCCTTAGCCACAAGTGTGAATTCTCACCGTCGAAGTTTGGCAACTTCAGTTTTAGTGGCTTGGATAGTGGTCTTAGATTCCTAATACATAGCAGTCCCTTAAGGAAGCTTACCTCACTTGAGTCCAAGGGTTGAATTTTGGGAGACGGAAAGATACCCCGCCCTACGGAGTTATTCAACATTCTTACCACCTTTTCCTTGTTTGTGTACTAAACTACTACTCACGCAGTGAAAGTCTCCACCATCTATTGCATTGTCGTTTTAGTTTCCATCCAAATATTCTCAAAAAGCTACCTCTTCAATGTTTGTACTTGGTCAGATAAAGACTCTAACAGTTGAAACTTCTTGACTAGTGACTATATCAACTACTAATATCATCAGAGTTGCTCATCCACCACCTCGAGCCTCGTGTTATCCATCATATTCAGATTATACTTCCTTGTTAAAGTCAAAGCAGCACCTAAAATCAATGCTTTGACACTAATTTGTTAGAATTGTAACAGAAATGAACAAGATCCATAGACAGATTGTGTGAAAGAAGAAAGAAAAAAAGAGAGAAAAAAGAGAAGGAATTGAAGGAAGAAAATAGGATTAGGAGAAAAAAAGGAAAAAAAGATAGGAAGAAAGGAAGTAATTGAGGGAAGGAAATATGATTTTAAATTAATTCATTATCTGTCCACCTTCTATGTATTAGTATTTATATATATATAGAACTCTAATGGGCTCTCATTACATACTACCTAACCTATCATTTTATATTATTAGATTACCTTCATCACTGATAATGGATTTAAGGTATATATCATAATGTAAAGTCACAGAAAAGAAACTAGAAGAGACAAATCATATAAGATATTAGTTTTTTATTATATTGAATTTATTTAAATGACTTCATTTTAATTTTTAATTTTATTATATTTACTAGCTTAGTAAATAACAAGTCTTATAAAGAATTTTTATAGTTTTGCCTATGTTTATGCGTTAACTTAAGGGAGTTTGCTTTAACTTTTTAGGTTTGTTATTGTTCTCTTATTTCTTAGATATGATATGAAAGTGTTTGATAAAACTTATTTTAAGTTAGTAATTGCTATTAGGTAGGTTTAAAAATAGTTGAAAAAAGACTGCAGGAATTATTTTTTTCTCTCTAAGTTGCAATTGATTGATTTTTCATAAACTAATATACTTTTAATAAAAATCAATAAATTTTTATAAATAATATTTTAAGTAATTATTATTATTATTTTAATAATAATAAATAATATTAATTTAATCAAATACTAAATTATTTTTAATTCATTAACTACAATAATAATAAAAACAATCCATAGCTAATTATAATAATATAATAAATTTAGTGATATATTGGATACAATTGAGTTTAAGCTGTCTATCTATCTTTCAAAATTTCTCAAAATTTGAAATAGATGAATTTAAAAATATTAAATTTAAATAAAAATAATTAATATTTATATTTAATATAATATAAATATTTTCTACATAAACTATCACTTTTAAATTTATCTAAATTTTCCCTTTTTCTTAATATCGGTGTGTCATGAACCGTGATCTTGACCGAAGATAAAAGGGGAAATCGCAGCCAAATTTCGTCTTAATTGTTTTTTTTTTTTGGGGGGGGGGGTTCATTCAATTCAATTATTGGTGGGGAGGGTGGGCGGAAACTCATTCCTGTTTGGGACCCGAGAAAACTTAATTCTACGGGATAGCTCAAATTTTCCCGCAAAAATAATATATCAGCAGAGAATTGAAAATAGCAGAGGTGAGAAACGAGGTTCCGATTCGTAATCTGCCCAAAAATACATAACAACAGAGTTTAGCAAGAGTAACATCCACCAGTGAGACAAGTCCGTATTTTATTTTCTTTTGCTTCGTGGGTTCGGTTCTATGTTCGTACACAGAGCTGATTTTGTCTCATTTCATAGAAATTGTCGAAGATTAGTAAGTTTTGAATAGTTGGCTTTCATGTTATGAACCCGTGTCCAGTTGCTGAGAACCCTTTTGAATTTTTTTTTTTTATTAGAAGAAAAATGATAAAGTGTTCTTTTTTCTCGACTTTAAGTCTCTGTCGGCTGCTGAAACATATTTTTCTGGAATTTATGGGCATGATCACGTCTTGAATAGTTGAATTTACGATGACCCTGAAGTCCCTGATGGCAGAAGTCTGATTTTGTTGTTATTAATTTCCATATATCACAACTTTGTGGGTTCAATTTCTTGTTTTGTAGGTGTTTTTAAGGTCAAGTCCTGGGGTCATTTTGTGGAGAAGTAATGGCTACTTCAGAAGCAGTTTTCCAAGTTCTATCAAGGAGTTTAGCTTGCCCTTATCGTTTTGATTCATCTTTCAGTAATCTGAAGCCTGTGGTTCTCTTTAGTTCAGATGTAAATTGTACAAGGAATAGAGGCCAAGCAGACCAAAATCGTAAACATGGTTATAGAATGTCAAGTAAAGGCTGGAGGATATGCTCATTTTGCAGTCCAGGTGCTAGTTTGCTTGCAAAGACCAAACATGCAAATAGGTTAGAGTCTATGAGATGCAATTGCCAACAGGCTGAAAGTATAAGAGGGGTAACCACAGATGGCGGGATACCATTGTCGTTTTTAGGAAATGGCATTGATGATGCAAGGAAAACTCGAGAGCTTGAAACAGATCAACAATTGAAACAAGTTAATGGAAGTTTAACATCATATGCCGAATCAATTGAGGAAGAAGCATGGAATCTTCTTCGTGCTTCCATTGTTTACTACTGTGGTAATCCCATTGGTACAATTGCTGCTAATGATCCAAGCAGCACTAACATTCTGAACTATGATCAGGTTTTCATTCGTGACTTCATTCCTTCAGGAATAGCTTTCCTTTTGAAAGGAGAGTATGATATTGTACGAAACTTCATCCTTTACACCCTTCAATTGCAGGTAATGTTAATATCACTCAACTGGATTTCAGTTAATTATTTTACCATTTCAGGGTGCAGTTATTTGTATATTGTTTACCAGTAGTATTCAACATTATACCTGTGTTTTCCAAATTCTGCTTGTTCTTTAAAGTGACAGTTTGTGATGATTTGAAATTGAATTGTTGGACAGTTCTCATCCCCCTGCTTTCTTTCTTTGTATTTTTTTTTTTTATTTTTCCGGGAAAGGTGGGAGGGATTTTAGGTAAAATGGGAACTATTTGTCTTAAAATTCATTAATCATCTGCTGGAATCTGCCCTACATTATATTGAAGCAAATATGTGATATAGATGCTGTTCTATTTCACACCACAGTAGGTCCTACCATCTAAAAGCTTGTTTGGAATATGAATATTGTATTTGTGCTCTTTGCTTTTTTGGACCAGTCTCCTGAGTAATGCTGTTCTTAACAGAGTTGGGAGAAAACAATGGATTGTTATAGCCCCGGCCAAGGGTTGATGCCTGCCAGTTTCAAGGTGCGCACTGTTCCCCTTGATGGTGATGATTCTGCCACTGAAGAAATCTTAGATCCTGATTTTGGTGAAGCAGCAATTGGCCGTGTGGCACCAGTTGATTCAGGTAAGGAAAATTATTTCCAAAAGTTGCATGGTTAAAAGTAAGTCTGCTATTAAAAACTTCTTATGTGAAGGATAATCTTGATCTTTGTGATAGGATTGTGGTGGATTATTCTTTTACGGGCTTATGGAAAATGCTCTGGAGATCTTTCTGTGCAAGAAAGAATTGATGTGCAAACTGGGATTAAAATGATTTTAAAACTCTGCCTTGCTGATGGTTTTGACATGTTTCCCACATTATTGGTTACCGATGGTTCCTGCATGATAGATCGTCGCATGGGAATTCATGGACATCCTTTGGAGATTCAGGTTTTTTGCCTTTTTTGTTTTTAAACTGGTCAGTGCAACTTTTCAGCTGGGTTCTTCTTCTCACCTCTTAATATTTAACACACCATCATGTTGACCAAAAGTTGTTTGGTTACCATTTTGCTACCACATGCTAATATGGCTAGACACACAATTGCTTGATTGACTGCAATGCACACACCAGAGCACTTATTGATGATATGTCTTTTCTTTTTTCAAAAAATAAAAAATAAAAGAAAAAAAAAAAGCTAACCAGTTTGATGCATTTTATGATTTTTATCTCAACATTCATATTTTTTCCAATCTCAACTCAATTAATCCTTAATCACAAATTTATTTGGGGTTGTTAGTATGAACTTTTTTTTTTTCACTATTCGATTCTATTGTGACCAGGATTGATTGGCATGTAGTTGTTTCAAATCCTTCATAAGATTTGGTTTCCCTTTTTCACATGTGCATTCATAAGGGAAAGAAAAAGAAGACGAAACAATTAATGGGTGTATTTGAGCATCACTCAATGGGTCTGTTCTTTGATAGACAGCATTTTAGCATGTTAGCTGACTAGCTGGATAGCAGTCATGTAGTGGGACTTATCTTTGGGAGTTCATAGTCAGAGTTCCTACCAGTTACTTGGATTCTGTTCCCAAATCCCAGCTAAGTGCAAACATTAACCTATTAGATCTTTCTTATGCATTATGACCCATCAGACATCAATGGAAGAAATGGAGATATTGGCTTAGAAAGTTAAATGACTACTATTTTTTGCTATATTTGAAGGATAATGATTTTGATATGGAGGATGGGTGACATCATTGTCATGCTCTTAGATCTTTTGGAGTTTTGAAGGTTATAGTAAAAAAGAAAGGCATTGTTTTTGTTGCATAAAAAATGTGGTCTTAATTTTTCACATCAGTCTGTATGTTCTTGTAGGCACTTTTTTTTTCTGCATTACTTTGTGCACGTGAGATGCTTGCTCCCGATGATGGATCCGCTGACCTACTTAGAGCTCTTCATAATCGTCTAGTTGCGCTATCTTTCCACATCAGGGAATACTATTGGATTGATATGAAAAAACTCAATGAGATCTATCGTTACCAAACAGAGGAATACTCTTATGATGCAGTTAATAAGTTCAATATATACCCAGACCAGATTCCTCCCTGGCTAGTGGAATTCATGCCCAAGAAGGGGGGCTACTTGATTGGAAACTTGCAGCCAGCTCACATGGACTTCCGTTTCTTTTCTCTTGGAAACTTGTGGTCAATAGTGAGTAGTCTGGCAACTGTCAATCAGTCGCATGCAATATTGGATCTCATTGAAGCAAAATGGGCAGAGCTTGTGGCAGAAATGCCATTCAAGATATGTTATCCGTCTCTTGAAGGCCAGGAATGGCGAATAATCACTGGCAGCGACCCCAAGAATACGTAATTTTTGCCTTTATCCTTAAGTTGCTTCTGTTATTCTGATTCTTATATGTTATGTCTAGACTCCACCTCATATCTTAAACTTGCTTTTGATTGCAGTCCCTGGTCTTACCACAATGGGGGTTCTTGGCCAACCTTGCTTTGGCAGGTAATTTTGAAGTTGGTCAATGTCAGTTGAGGTCAGATGACATTATTTGTTGGATTTTGATGTATCTAAGCTGTAAAGAGCATATACACTGATAACCCACTTTGGCTTTTTAAAGATTGTAATAATTTCTTTTCATGAGATGAACTTAAATGAGAACTCAAGTATATGATGAGTACTTTTTGGATTGCCTGTATCGTGAATTCACTTTATATTAGGGAAACTGATTTCCAATTTCTTTTGGGATAAAAAGTTTTGTGCTTTATTGCAGCATTTCCTCAGTATCTGCCACTTCTTTTGAAATTCTCTCTGCATATGTTCACAACAGAAAATGTGCTGTGTAAAACTAACACTTGTATGGGCCTTCTTCAGCTTACCGTGGCATGCATAAAGATGAACAGGCCAGAGATTGCTGAAAGAGCTGTGAAGCTCGCTGAGAGACGCATATCCAGGGACAAGTGGCCAGAGTATTATGACACCAAGAAAGGCAGATTAATTGGAAAACAGGCACGGCTATTTCAAACGTGGTCGATCACAGGTTATCTGGTGTCAAAGCTTCTTCTTGCCAACCCAGATGCAGCCAGAGTCCTCACAAATGATGAGGATTCGGAGCTCATAAATGCATTTTCATTTGCAATGAGTTCCAAACCTAGGAGGAAACGTGGTAGGAAAGGACTTCAGCAGCCATTCATTGTATAAATTTGTACCATAAACCAAAGGGAAGGCATTCTGACTTGCACAAAAATTCATGCTTGTACTTTCTGTACCATACAGCAAGTATAGGATGTAATGCTTATATTCTAGGAACCCACACAAGTCAGAAATCATTGAATATTTCACACAGTGCTTAGAAGTGACAGTGGTGGCTGATGCATGGGTATTGTGTTCTTGTTGGACTAGTGAAGTATGTTAGAATTTGCTTTTAATAGTGCTGTAAGGAAGAGAATAGGCAACTTGCTGCTGCAGGAATGGAACTTTTGGTATACATGTTTAGCAGCTGGAAGAAGCAGAAACAAATGCTTTTGCTTTTAAAATGTATCTGAAGGGTAAATCTACCTGGTATACGTTCTATAGCATTCTCCATCTCTTCCACCTTACAAACCATAAAAATAAATAAATAAATAAATAAATAAAGATTGAGAAAGATGGGCATTCCTCCGGGACACAGCATTCCAATGTGGTTAGATGGACGCTACGCATATAATTCATTGGGTTAGAAATCAAACATTCCCCACTCCTGCACGTCAATCTCCTGTGCTTCGAGAAATGGACACCTTGATTCATCGCCAGAATCACCCAAGAGACCTTGACGCAATTTTACTGACTGAAACATCTTCAGTTGGCAGAAAATCGGTCGGACTCGGGAAATATTCTTCAATCAGAACAGCAATGCTCAGATGAATAAAAGTATAATTTCCCTAATTTAACATTTCAACTCTAAGTTGGTATCAATGTATACGCATATATCTCATAGTCATTATATTGCCGCCAATTTCCAGAATTACAAATTACACTGTATGTTACATCCTATATAATGCCAGTTATAACAAGGATGAGAAATCTCGTTTTGAAATATAACATCCAAACTTTACTCCCGCAACAGGGGTGGCTTCACTAAAACATCTCAAACTGTATATCATCTACCGCACCCTTGGTTTCCTTACTCTTGTTGCTGTCCTTGTTCTGTGTAAGTGCAGTTGATGCACCAACACCACCGTCAAAGATCTTGGGCAGCTCTGGTGGCACTGCACAACGGATTAGAGCCCAATTGAGGCCGTCAAAGAAAGGATGCTGTTTGATCTCTGCAGCCCCCTTAGCAGAACCTAATCGACTCTCAGGGTCTTTCACCAACAACCCTCTAATCAAATCGCGAGCATGGAAACTAACTGTAGGGCTACTCGGAAACTTGAGACTTTGGGACACCACATTTGACAATGTCTCCTCATTTCCTAACCCCTTGAAGGGCGTCTTCCCATATAGCAGTTCAAACATGAAGATACCGAACGTCCACCAATCAACAGCATTCCCATGACCCTCAGCTTTGATGATCTCTGGAGCCAGGTATTCATGAGTTCCAACAAAGGAGTTGGATCGAGCACTGGTTGGTTCAACTACCAATTGTGGCAGTGGACTAATCTGAGAGGATGGGTCACATTTTACCTTCCGAGATTTTGCAGCAACTGATAGAAGCCTGGGAGTAAAACATGAAACTTGCCAGGCTGGGTGCAGGCAGAAAGGATCAATACAACTAGCTTCAGAGCATGGGCTCGACATCTTTTTTGTGGGTTGTTCCCCAAATGGGGAAGATGACTGGAGCAGAACAGGATTAACGGCACATCTGAGGGACAAGTCAAAATCTGAGAGCATGATGTGCCCATCTTCTCGAACCAGGATATTTTCTGGTTTTAAATCTCGGTACACAACTCCAAGCATGTGCAAGTACTCTAATGCAAGAAGGACTTCGGCAACATAAAATCTGCAGGTTCAAAGACATTAAATTAGTTGAAAACATGAAATGAAAGTGAAGTCTACAAATGATCAATGACAAATCTAATTTTGTTAAAATTTTTTTGCTGTAAATATGATCTGAAAGGGCTTTTCCCTTTCTCTCTCTCTCCCTCTCTCTCTCTCTCACACACACACACAGGCACACTGCAAAGGCCAAGTAAACATCACCACACATTAACAGTCAATATCAGAAGGACTTTAGGGCAATCCTTGCAGGCAAATTCCACCATAGGGTGAGAAAGATACTAGGCATGAATCTTCACAAACCAATAACTAACAAGTAACAATCTAAAATTGGGAGCAACCAATCCCCACCTAGTGAAGTCTAAGGAGGGAGGATTGAGCTTGACAGGCCATGCAAAGTATTCTCTCTTTGAGGGAGCTGCAAGCCAATACTCCTTAGGACATAATAACCAATCAAGTGCCTCTACTTCTTTATCAAACCTAAAATTCTGGCTTCCCATGTTTAGAGAAAACAATTATCTGATCATCATGACACTCTCTCTCTCTCTCTCTCTCTCTCTCTCTCTCTCTCTCTCTAACATATGACATGGGGTGTTTGGAGAGTAAGGAACAAATTGAGAATTAAACCCCTGGTTGGCAAGCAAAGCTCATTAGTTATTGTACTGATAAACTGTAGTTCTATATTGGCAAGTAGTGCTGCAACAAACAAAGAAATATGTGCTTAGTACCTTGCTGCTTGTTCAGAGAAGCACTTGCTGGGTTGCTTTTGCCTTAATACATGAAGATCTCCGCCTGGACAATACTCCATGACCAAGCATGATAACTTATCTGACACAAAATGTGCATACAAGGTGGGGAGAAAAGGATGATCCAGCATCTGCATGATCTCTTTTTCAGTTTGAGCCCTAGCAATCTTCTTCCTGCTTGCCAAAAATTCATTGTCCATCACTTTCAAAGCAAATAGGCCATCTGTACCAGTTAGCTCAGCAAGATAAATAGATCCAATATCCCCACATCCAAGCTTCTTAATCAGTTTAAAATGTTTCAGGCTTATGCCTCCATGATGCTTCTGAATATGGCGAATGGCCTCCCACCTCAAGTCTCCTGACTTGTGAGGCCTATTACCACCACGACTAGATCCACTCAGGTTGCTCTCTTCACTAGTAGTACTACTACTATACTCACCAATGCTACTTTTTGAGCTTTGGGAGAACTCCCCCTTTTCTCTTGATCTTGATCTCTCATCACTTGTCATCAACACAAATCTCAACTTATTACTGCAATTTGAACTGGAACCCAAATTGCTTGAACCCCTATCCACAATGCTTGAACATGATTCAATACCACAATTGATACTGCTGGATGCCGGAGATGCTTTCACATTTTCTTCCCTTGTGGTCTCTGGAGTACACTCACATGTCCTTATGTCTAAATTGCTTGTGCTGGGATCCAGATTTTTATCAGCTGTTTCATGAAATGAATTGTAACTGCTGGCTGCAGAGACTGAATCCTTCTTTACATTCTTCTTCATAAATTTTTTTTTCCTGAAGATTGGCTTGATAAAGTGAGGACTATCATATACAGAATTGCTAGTGACACTACCTGGGCTAGAACTAGAATGTAAAGAAGCAGTATGCAAGTGGCTTTTCTGCCTTTCTGCAATAGGTGGATCAATAGAAGCTTTATCTGAGGCTGAAGCAATCACATCCACCCCTTTTAGGTTCTCACTAACACGACTAGGACATGAAGAGTTTGCAAATTCAAGCCCTCTAATTTCTGTCTTTTGTGTTTCACCACCAAGCCCTATAGCCAAATGAGCGACATGATCTTGCAAAGAACAAGCACTTTTATCTGATACCTCTGCTTTAGCTGTTTGTGAAGATTTAAGCATCTCTTTGGAAGTAGTTTCAGGTACAAGAGAGATTTCTACTAAATTTCCATCACCTTCATTGAGAGGGAGACTGGATCCATTGGCCTCAACCACAACTGCCCTGTACAAACTTTTAATGGTACCTGCTTCAGAAACACGTGAAGAGTTTGTCGGTCTTGATAATCGCTTCATTGCAGCCATCTCCGATGCCTGAGAGATACATAATCCCCTCAAAGCCTGCTTCAAACTCACAGGCTCTGAAATTCCAATTCCTAAGGTTTGAGGTGAACCAACTCTAATTGGTCTCTTCATGGCTCTCTTTTGTAAACTTCCTTTACCACCTTCATAGGATGGAGCAAAACCCCTAGTAGAGGGTCCAACTTCAATTGCTTCAAAAAGATGATTGATATCATTCTCTATAGAATACTTATGTCCCAGTTTTAATACGAAGTTCTTTTCAGCCTTTAAAGCCATTCCTGATTCAAAATCAAGTTCATCTCTGGATTCAACAATTTCAGAAACATTAGGCAGAGCATCCTTCTCCACGGGATCCAGAATATCCACACAGAGAACAGAAGTGTCTTTGCAGAACTGTATTAGCTCATTTCCAATGAAGCAACTCAGAAATATATTAGAGAATGCATGTGTACTTTGAAGTTCTCTCCAATTATACTGGTTCCTAAATCTGAATGGCCTGCTAAAACCCCTTTACTGACCTTGAAAAGAAGCATTAAGTTCCTGCCAGGATGTGATCAACAAGTTATAGATAAACACGGAAAGTACCTTGTAACACATCAAAACAATAACAATACACCCATAATCCTCAATATGCAATGCTCATTTATGAACATAAAACCAAGACTTCACTAATATTCGGACTCCAAACTCCATAGAAGACATTGTTGAAGTTCCCTAAACCTATTCATCTTCAAGTTCAGCATTTCAATGTTTTTCAAGATGAAGTAGCTTGATTTAAGGACTAAAGCTGCACCAACGTGATTCTTAGCTAGAACTTTCGCTGCACTCCAACTTTCCCAGTCAGCAATTCACACTTGATACTGATCACACAACAACTGTGTCTTAACACTTTAGACACTTTGATAACTACAAAATATTTCCCAGTTTTAATTTCAACCAATCAAGTGCCTCAGCCCACAGATCAACGTCTACCAACTCAAAACTAAATGATTTCCTCCCTCACATTCTTTGCCAATGCAATCACTATACAATTTAACAATCGATGCAGAGTTTCTGGATCTTTTCAGTTAATAAATGCTGCTCGAATTTAAAAAAAAATCAAAAAAAAAAAAAACAACAGAACAACATGTATTGGCATAAATCATTAAATCATGAACAACCAAGCAACCTTGTCCACTGACAACTATGTTTTGTCCCTTGGTTACTTGTATTATGATTAACTATAACTATATATTTTGACAATTGCCTTCTCTTTCCCAACTTCAAAATCAAAAAGTGCTACAATTACAGAAATAAAATTCAAACTAAAAATAAAAATAAAGAACCATAATAAAAAAATCTCATGCATCAAAATGGAATAAAGGCGGCAGATAAAAAAAGAAAAAAAAGCACACACACACACACACACACAGAAAAAAAATATATAGTAATAACACTTCACAAACAAAAACAATAAAATTCCAGCAGGAGTGAAATTTTAAAATTACAAAAACAAGTGCAAAAAAAAAAAAGCAAAAGTATCAAAAAGTGCAAGCAAAATCGAGAAATTACGAGCACAGTAACCAAAGAAAGATCGAAAACGGAGACGATACCAGAACCGAAGTTAAGAGCCGTCCGCCTAAACAAAGCCAGAAACTCGACCGCCGGCTCCCAAAAGGATATCAATAGACGACCGAGAGAGAGAGAGAGCTGAGGGTGGTTAGGGCACGAGAGAGAGAGAGAGAGAGAGAGAGAGAGTGGAAATAAACACAAAAGTTCGAAAATGCAAATCACGAGAAGTATCGCTCGGAAAGAAATAAATTTTCTCACGCGAACACAGTGATTCCCTCTTGCTTTCTCCCTGGAAAAATGGCGGAAAATATATTAGACGCAGGCAGAGCCATCCCCCCACCCCCACCCCCCAACTCTACATGCGGACCGAGCTTTTCCCTTTTTCTGTTTTTTTTTCTTTTTTGGCCTTTTCTTTGTACTAACATATGTTCGTTTGTTGAAAAAACATAAAAATTTGTTTGGTAATAAATATTTTTAAAAATATATATTTTTATAAAAAATATAAATATTTTCTATGTTTGGTGCACACAATTTTTTAAAAAAGTATAATTTACGGTATTTTGTGATATTGTTCACTTTTATTTATTTATTTATTTAATCAATTACCTCCAAATATATCTTTCACAAACAAAATTGAGATTTTTGAACTTTTTTCTTATATTCCATAATGTATCTTTTACATATTTTATCTCTAAATTAAAAATACTTAATCAATATTTTGAATAATTAAAAAATAATCATAAAATGTAGGCGGGGTAGTCAATCTATTTTATTTTTTCCTATTCAATGATGCTTTATGATCTTATATAATTACGTCTCTTTTTTTTTTTTTTAGAATATACAATGCGTGTGTATATATTATTTTCATTGACAAAACAAAACTGTTTGAATTCGTCATTGTTTTTTTTATCTTTCTCTGTCCCTCTCACTCACTTGGGTATTCCGATAATGAGGCAGTTCCTTATGATTAGTAATGAGGAGGAAAAGATGAAGAATGCAGTCCTCACAAGCCTTGGACATGAAAAAAGAATATCAGTTAATTTAGTTGATAAATTATTTGATATTGTTTCTAAATTAATAAGAGTAATGTTGGATATATACTCTTCTTCGTACGCTATAAATATAAGAGTTTTGTTATATTAAAAATATTATTTTTAAAAATTAAAAAAAAAAAACTGGAATTTAAAAGTTACCTACAAAACATTGTACATGAGAGGTTTCGTGGAAAGATGAAAGTCATGTATCTAAGTTTTTGGCAGGGTTGCATAATTGCAAAATTGCAACATCCACGCAGGCAATTTGGCTTGGGAGAGGGTGTGGTTTAATGATTATATATGTTGACATTTTTATTTTTGAGATTTTGGATAAAATGTCGAATTTTAATATTAAGGAGGGAGAGATATTAAATTTATCAAAAATAAAGAAAATAATTATATCATATAGATCATCGTGTTTAATTAAATTCTTAATGAAAAAAAGGAAAAAAAAAAAAAGAAGAACTTTTCTACGTTCCTTTTTCATGGAAATGTTACAGCTGGGACCAACTCTAGCAGAATTCCCCACTTGTAAATTTATGTTCTAATGTAAATCCAAGAAAAAAAAAAAAGAAAAGAAAAAAGGATTGAGAGGGGAAAAGAGAAATAGGCGATTTGACATAATGGGTTCCTGGGACATGCCGTTGGTTGCCATTGCAACTTGATCTTCCCCCCATGATGACCTCTGGAAAATATAAGGACTTGATTTTCTACATTGATGATATCGCTACTAAAAGTAATCAATTCCAAAGAGCTAAAGATGCCCTTTCTCGCCAAAAAGAAACGACTGAATTATTGTTTCTTTCTTTCACCTGCGGTGAAAAGGCTTTTTGCGATTAACCATGAGGCCCGAGGGTGGGAAGGGTTGATGCGATCTTGAATTTGAATGTGCTTTGACCTTCTCTCCACTTTTCCACCCCAAAAGAAAAAAAAAAAAAATACAAAAAACAGTGTTCAGGATTGTAGCCATGAATTTGAGTTTTGAGCCGAAACATAAATTTATTAGTATTTGATAAATTTTAAAATTAACAAAAACGCACAAAATTTGCATGTGTTTATATGTATCAATTATTTTTGTATTGTGTTATTAATTTTACTTATTTGATAATATTTACTTAATTTTAAAATTTTCGTAGTAAAATTTTACAAGTATTGGTATTGACATAGAGTTTGTATGTTGCATAAATTTTATACCTGTTTAATTTATATGGGGAGAAATTGGCTTCTAATTTTATTACACTCTTACATTAATATTAAATATTATTGAATTAAATTAAATTATTAAAAATGATAACAATATGCATTATGAAATTATTCTATGATTTATACTTTTTCATTTCATTATGTCATATTAAGTTATGATAACGATCAATTAGGCAAATAAAATTTTACTTGATTAACTTTTATTTATTGAATATTATTATTTCAAAATTAGCATAATTGAGTGGGTGTAATTGAATAAAATTAATTAAAATTAAATGGTATACTAAAGTTGTATTTTCAATTACAATTATTATTTTTTTATATTATAATTATCAAAATGGAGAAAAAAAATAAGATTTTACTTATATGGTGATGTCTTTTTTATTTTAAAAATACTAAAAAATTCTTACAATAAATAAGAATATTATAAGACTTCTATATTAATTAAATCTCTCCCTTAAACTATGCTAACTTTGAAATACAAGTATAATAGAATTAAAAAGAAAACCTTAGTTACTTATAATTCTATCTAACTAATTAATCATTATTAACAAGTTTTTATAAAACAATAAATATAAAAAAATTTTGAACTTATTTATTATTATTATTTCTAATTATTCAATTATATCTAATAATGTTTTACATTATTTTGAATTTTTATAAAATTTAAATTTAAATTCTATAAATATTAGTAAATTTGATTTTTTTTACAAGATTTTTATATTATTTATAGTAAAAATTATAGTTAGAAATTTAATTTATTCAATTATAATCTAACATATAAAGATTTTTCCTATGTATATAAAACTCATTATAATGATTATTCAAATGTATATAAAACTCATGGAATACAAACATACAAAATTTAAAAAAAAAAAAAGAAGTTCTGTAAATAGGAAAAAAGAAACTACTCTTAAATTTCTCTTTTTATTTTCTTAAAATAAAAAATTATTTATTTTATATTATTTTTTAAAGAAAAATAATACTCAAAATTTAAGTTTCTTTTTATGTTTTCTTTTTAAATAAAATACAAACAAAAAATACACCTTTAACCAAATATAATAACTCATGTATCCCTCAAATTTATTACTAATATTTATATTTATATTTAAGTATATATTATTAAAACTAGGAGAAAGTTAATAGAATGCTTATGTGATAATCTTTGCTTAATTTTGAGAATAATTTAAGTGCTTAATTTGAATTCTAATTTAATATTCACTTAATAGTTGATTTATAGTATTTTTTAGTATTTTATTAAAATTAAAATTTAAGTATATATTTAATTCACCCAACTTACTTTATTATGATATAATATATATATCAATTTATTTAATTTACTTTAATAATTTATATATATATTTAAAATATGTATAATGTAAATAATCATAATTTAAAAAAATAAAAGTAAAAAAGGTAAAATAATTTATAAAAAAATCATAAATTATTTTTTTCAAAAAAAAATATTTATAAATTTATCTTTTTTTTATAATACTCATAATTTAAGTATTTTTTCCCCTTTTATTTTTTAAAAAAACTATTCTTAAATTTATTTTATTAAAAAATATCATAATTAAAATTTTTAAATTTATCATTTAAATAAAATATAAATAAAATACACTTATTCTGTGCATCACGTGGATCTATAAACTAATGTATATATATATTGCTAAAGATGAGAAAAAATGTCTATTGTTCTCTCTTTATGACATGACAACTTCTTTATAATTCATAAATTAAAGAAATATTTTTATTTTGTTAAAAGAAAAAAATTCTCAAGATTTTAGTCCTTTTTTTCTCTTTTTATTTTCTTTAAAAGAAAATTAATGAATTATTTAAAAATTTTCTTTATTGGTTTGTGCTTACCTTTCTATTTTCTTAAAAAAGAAAAAAAATTATGCATTTTCATTTAAATTTCACTTATTTTTTTAAATAGGAAAAAAATTACTCTTAAAATAAGAAAAATCAATGCGATCGGTCATCATTGTCTTTTAAGAATTAATTACCACTTTAGCCACCTTTTCTCTACCTTTATAAATCTGAGATTACCTTTTTAGGAGGATCTTGATTAATAGAAAGTCATTCTTCTTAAAGAGATCAAATAGGTAAATTAACTGGTAAGAGATTCATGCATGATTTACATGAAAATTTATAGTAATTATAATGTAACATTATTATTATATTTTGATTACAAATATTATTTTTTTTTTCTTTATAAGAAGTCTCTTTTTATGCTATAAACTTTGTAAGAATTTTTTCTTTTTAATTATGTTTTTAACCAATAATTCATAAACAAGATAAGCAATATAAAATTTTATGTTTTTAATAATCATAATTTTTTATATTTTAAAAATAAAATAATTAATATTAAATAAATAATAATATGAAATAACAAAATTAAATGCAGTCTACGTTACTTTTAACTTTAATTTTTTAACATTATATGAAATAAAAATTTAATGTGTATTTTTATGTGTTGATAGACATTATTTCAAGGAATATCAAAATAAATGCAGAAAAACATGATATAGAAGATTTGATGTTAGATTCAGATGATGATGTTTTGAACATTATGACTCTATATTATACATATGAAAAAGATGACTTACAATTTCACAACAAACCACAAGGATGACTCTAATATTTTTGGATTTCTTACCTTTTATTGTGGAGAATGTTATCACTTTTGTGACTATAGACAAGGACAAATATTACAAGATAAAAGGAATTGTTCAATTATATATATTTCTCATCGCACAATGTGATTAAAAGATTTTTTGAGATAATAAAGGTAAAGTTTTCAATTTTTTTTCTCATAAGAGATCATATGAGTTTAAAAAAGTAAAAATATATTACTTTCTTTATTATGTGTTTCATAATTTTATCAGAATGTAAAGACAATTAAATACTTTTTTTTAACAATACATTAATAAAAATGTTAGTGTTAAAGAAAATAATGAAATTAATATTTCAAAAACTCATAAAATAGTTAATATTACTCAATATCAACGACTTTAAATAAATTGAATTTGAAATAAAATTGCACAAAATATATAACAATAATATAATGGTGGGAACTAATATTTATGTTGAAATTATTACTACTTTGACTTGTAAAAATTATAAATTTTTTCTATGGATGTATAATTTTTATATTTTCATTTCATTTTGAAATATAATGTAATGTGTATAATTTATTATTAATAAATTTTATATTTTTTCCTTGCAAAAAAATAATAAAATAATTGTTAATGATAAAAAAATAAACATAAAGGGTAAAAAATTGACAATTTAATCAAATGAGCTCTAATCTTAAAAAAAGGTTTTAACTGTTTTCCTTCTTTCACATGACTATTTAATTCATTTGTCGTGTAGCTCAGTTCTTCTAAATTCATAAACTAAACAAGAAGAAAAAAAATATTTATTTTAATCTTTTTTGTTTTTTAAAAAATAATTAATTATTTAAAGGTTTTCTTCAATTAATACTTTTTTTCTTTTCTTTAAAAAAATTATTTTCATCTAAGTTTCTCCCAAAGGGTAACAATAAAAACCTTCTCTCTTTCTCTCTTTACACATGCAGTAAAGACAACAAAATCTTTTCAAAAAAATAGTAAAAAAATCAATAATTTTCATAAAAAAATAAATTTAGAAGAAAATTTTTTTTCTTCTCAATTTTTTTCTCTTAGAATGTTTTTAAATAAAAATATTAATCCTCGTACTTCTATATTTCTTTTATTTTTCTCACCTCCCCTGTCTCCTCTCTCAAAAACAATACAAAAAATTTCAACTAATTTTAGTGTTAAACCGGTAGTAACAAGTCTCTTTTGCCCTCCACGCCCACACCAAACAAAACAAACAAACTACTTCCCAAAAAGAAAAAGCAGAAACCCAACTAAAATCCGGGTGCCACCAGCCCACCGCTTACGCCGATCCGCCCGACCCAACCCGATAGCTTCATGGAAATCAAGCGGAGTCTCACAGGAGAGACGGCGCACAAATTATAAAATGAGAAGGGGAGAAAGGTCATAGCTCACAATAAGTTGTTCTCTAGTCTCGTCTCGCTCGTTTCATCCTCAGGAGGAAAAATGGCTCTCCGCCGTCTCGTGACCAGAACAAGGGCCGTAGGAGGATTGGACAAGGCGGCGGCCGTAGCATCCAGGGGGCTCGGCCAATTGCGGGGACTGCAGACCTTCTCGCTGCCGGATCTTCCCTACGACTACGGTGCTCTGGAGCCGGCAATCAGCGGCGAGATTATGCAGCTGCACCACCGGAAGCACCACCAATCTTACGTCACCAACTACAACAAGGCACTCCACCAGCTCCGGGACGCCTTGGATAAAGGCGACTCCTCTACTGCCGTCGGATTACAGAGTGCCCTCAAGTTCAACGGTGGAGGTAATCTCGAACATTTTAAAGTATTGAAATGAACTATCCTTATGCAAATCGACCTCGTTTGTTGATGAATGTTTGAGTGAAATGTCATTGGTCAATTGGAAGCTATTGAGCTGTCCTTGGATAGCTTTGTGGGCTGCAATGTATTGTACAAGAAAAATTGGGGAGATGCTGGGATGATCCGTGGAAAAGAGAGATGGTTTGTATTATTCTTGCGATGGTTGTGTTTGTGTCTCTGTTTGAGACGCCTTTGGTGGCTCGGTTGTAAGAGACAAACGCCTCTTAAGGTTGAGCATTGGAGAAACAGAATCTGAAGTCATTATTAAGACATTGTCTTGCGCTCTTCTATTTTAACGCAGGGAAGATGCACTGCTATTTTGCTTTTTTCTGTAGAAAAACACGAGTGGAACCCTTGCTTGTAGATATGTTGGTAAAATGATTCTCAATGGTATCTAATACCTATAAAAACTAGTGTGGAGGTTCACGTTTTTCCCGTTGACACCTTCCTAATGTTGTCTAGAATATTAATCAATTGTTTCCCCTGCAGGTCATGTCAACCACTCAATTTTCTGGAAAAACCTCGCTCCGATCGGTGTAAGTTTAGCCTTCTTTATATGCAATTATCTTCCCTTTGTGGGTTCCTTTCTAACCTTCAAATATTTTAGCAAGGAGGCGGTGAAGCACCACATAGCTCATTAGGTTGGGCCATTGACATGAACTTTGGTAATTTGGATGCGTTGATTCAAAAAATGAACACAGAAGGTGCTGCTTTGCAGGGCTCTGGATGGGTGGTAAGTTGTTTTGTCTGTCAAATTTGCAACAATGGTTTTCAATCCTTTTCCCTTTTCGTTCTTTGCCGTTTGGGAGTGAGGGTTTTGTTGTAGCCAAAATGGATGATTCTGTACTTATCGACCTTCTTATTAAATGCTTTACCATATGATTAGTGGCTTGCTTATGACTCGGAATCGAACAAGCTTAGGGTCGAGACTACTGCAAACCAGGTATCTTCACAAATTTTCTTCCAAAGTAAACTTATAACAAAGACTAGGGTCTTCTTACGTAGCTTAATTCTTGCTGCATCTTTACAGTTTCTTTTCATAATTCACTTGCCAAGGCTTTTAGATGAACAGAAGGCACCAGCTAGTTGCACTTTAAAGTTACAAAATAAGCTCTCTAATTTGTTTGTGTTGTCTCCACGCTAGATGCCATAGGAAATTTATAATCTTTGGACTTTAATATTTGTTGGTAAATAACTTGTGGTTCTTCACACAGGATCCATTGGTAACTAAGGGACTACATTTAGTTCCTTTGCTTGGTATTGATGTTTGGGAGCATGCATACTACTTACAGGTAAACCTTCTAATCTTCAAATTGTGAATGTGATTAATTTGTTATATATAGGGTTGTTGTCTTATATTCTGTTTAGAATGTGATGACATTTAGCATTGTTGCGTGGGAGTTAAGGGGTTATTAGTTTGGGTGTATGTTTTCTCTGGCATAGGAAGTGTTTTCATTCCCTTTAATTTGTTGATGATCTCTGATAATGAAGTTTCTTTCTCTTATTAAAATGGTCATCTTGAACCACAACAGAGCTTAAAACCTGTGAGCTATCTTGGTTGCCTAATCTCTAGCCAAGAAGGCCTTGCATTTTGAGATATGATTGTTAAGATTTACTTTGTAATATCAATATTAGATCTAATCCTCATTTTTATTCTTCTTATGTCATTACTCAATTTGGCAATCATTTTGACCAGACTGCAACCAATAATATGAATTAGAATCTTAGGAAGAAAAAACAAAGTTTCCTGCTACCTAGCCGGTCCAAGTGGCAGCTACCGCAGAAGATTTTGATGGCAGTCCTCCCAGTCTTTAGCGGCCAGCTATTATCCCTCTTCACCAGACCCTCTGTCTCTCTCACACTCTATCCCCATTTATGTGCATGTGTGGAATGCAATTTTTGCCGTATTTCCATAGATGTAGCCCAGTTTACTATCTTCACAACCTCATCTCAAGCAACCTCTAAATCATTATCTTTTCTTCTTACCAAACTCCCCAAACCCATCCCCTCCATCTTGAACCAATAATTCATCTTGTAAGGGGTGAGCCAACCATTATTATAAAACCTGTTATTGTTAATTAAAGCCACTATGAGAACTTACTGAGATAGATAGGAAGATGAGATGGTGACGTGGAGTCTCAATGTCTTACATTATCACCATATCGATGATAAGTGATGGCATTGTTTTTGTTTTTTTCTGTAACATGACTGGGTGATGCATCAGTAAATGCAGACATGATGGCACGGGAAGAATATGCAGGAAACTTTTTATTTGGAAATTAACTTATTGGAAGCCACAACACTGGTTGATACTGCAATGCATAATTAGACAGGATGCATTGAAGTTACTGGCTAATTGTTGTCCCTTTGAAGCTTAAAAGGGCGTCCTTTTGAAGCTTATGCTGATAAAATAGAACTTGCTAGGCATCGACAGGGAGTTAACATCTTCTCTACTGAAAGCATCTTGCAAATGTGTTGGCTATTTAAACCTCCTCTTTGGTTTTTTTTTTTCCAACATCTCTTTTTACCAATTATAAGCTCATAATGTCCTTAATTTATTAATTTTCTTTTACAACTCCCATATGAGTTGGAAGCTTCTTTCTTTCTCGTGCAGTACAAGAATGTTAGGCCAGATTATTTGAAGAACATATGGAAGGTTATTAACTGGAAGTATGCCAGTGAAGTGTATGAGAAGGCATCTCCTCGGACTTAGAAAACTCAAAATGTCATCGGGTTTTGAGAGGGCGGTGACCTTTCTAGCCTCGGTCAGGTTAAAAGTGGAATAAAGCTGTTTTGTTCGTGTGTTGTAACCTATGAGTGACCCTTCCGAGCTGCTAACTGGAGTATCCAGCTAGTGAAACAAGAATAAAACTCTACTGTTTTCTGCTGCCCTTTTCGGTTCCTCAACGGGTCACTCCACCCTCTTTTATGCAAGTTTTTGTGAACCATTGTTTTGTGGCGAACTCTCTTTTCATGAGATGAAAATTTTCAAGGTTAAATGATGGAGGAATGCTTGTTCAGCTATTAAATTCAGCCTGACAATTGTTAACTAAAAGCTACTAAATGTTTTGCAATTTATGGATCTTTAGTACCATGAAAGTCAAATATGTATCAGTCCGCGTGCAATTTAAAAAGGTTCCGAGCGTAGAAAATTTTTACTCTCTGTACCATTAAAAAAGTGTCTCGTGCATAACATTCTTACGTTAAATTGTGGGGTTTGAGCAATGAGAGACACGAAATAGTTGTTTTGGGGCAATGACGGGATAACATTATTATTTCAACAAGGCTGTATTAGTCTATTTTCTGTACATAAAATAATTAATAACATGAATCCAACAGGTTAGAACTTAATTTATCTGCTTTTAAGGGGTTTGCACGATAAAATATGAAAATCGAGCCTCAGAAGAGATATGAGAGAAAAAAAAAAAAAAGGGCAAAAAACCAAAAAAAAACTCGACTCGGTATTAAGATTTCAATGGCCTGAGATATGTTTTATGGTAGCCATATGTGGGACTGAAAATTGGAGTAATGGGGTACAAGGAAGAAAATGAGATGTGCAATGGGTTAAAATTTCTGTAAGAAATATTTGAAAATTGGAAGTAACAGAATTTCGGTTGCTTATATTTTCCAAAAAAAAAAAAAAAAAAACTAAAAATGCTCAGAGATGCTGGGAGATTTATCTTTAAGATTTGGTGTCTCTATTCTCAAAAGTTAGAAATACTTCTTAACGATTATTGAAATTTAGACATTAGGCTCTTTAAAAAATGAACCAAGCACCCTTAAAATAGATTTCAAAGGCTTTTACATTTTTTTTTTTTGGATACATTGAAAGACAATTTTGACAATTACTTTCCTGTCTTATTTTTTATGCCTGGTTATACACACACGCACATGGAAATAAAATTCAAGTCAAAGATAAGAAAACTTTCCAAGTTGGTGATAACACATTAAAAATTAGAAAAAATAAAATAAAAATTCAAGGGCTATGTATAGTGCGCAAGTACAAAAATAATAAAAAGTATAAAATATTTCTTTTTCTTTTTTGGCAGTCCCCTAAGAGCAATTAAACACAAAGTAGAGGGGTAGAATTGGCCACTGCTGTCCCTATAAAACCCTCAATTTTTTATCTGCCACGCTTTCCCTAAAACCCTAGCTGTGGCCGCCGAGCTCTGAAACTCTTTAGATCTGCCCCCGCTGCTGCTGCCCGCAAGCTCGGAGTAACCCAAAGCAACAGCCATGGTGAGTCGCGGTTTCTACCCATTTTCGTATCTATCCAACTAAATAGATCTCGGTTCGATTGCTTCTTAACTGTTTTGGACAGACTTTCAAGCGCAGGAATGGCGGACGCAACAAGCACGGCCGCGGACACGTCAAGTTCATCCGCTGCTCCAATTGCGGCAAGTCCTGCCCCAAGGTTCAACTCCCTTCGATCGGGCATTCATCTTTGTCCGTGATTTTCCTTTTGATATTATCTTTTATCTTAATTTTCTCTTCTTTAACTTCCTTTTTTTTTTTTTTGGGATTTGTTGAAACAAAAATAAAAACTTCAAAAGGACAAGGCTATAAAGAGATTTCTTGTGAGGAACATTGTCGAGCAGGCTGCCGTTAGGGATGTTCAGGAGGCTTGCGTTTATGACGGTCTCTCTCTCTCTCTCTCTCTCTCTCTCTCTATATATATATATATATATATATATATATATATGCTTTTTTCTTTTGAATTGTTGGATTTTGAATGTGTTATTTTCAGGGTATGTTCTTCCAAAACTGTACGTGAAGATGCAGTACTGTGTGTCGTGTGCTATCCACTCCCGCGTGGTGAGGGTTCGCTCTCGCACCGATCGCAGAAACCGTGCGCCGCCACAGCGTTTTCTCAGGCGTAGGGTACGTTATCATTTGGCTTTGGGGATCTATACAGTAATTACAGAAGTCTGTTTCTCTCGATGCTTAAATGAATTTAGATGAGATCTCATTATCGGCTATCTGCATTTTTGTTCCATGTACTTCCCCTCGTCCCACTTTATTTTAACGAAGCTTGCCAATTGCGATAACTCTGGATAGTAGAAGGCGGAGAACAGGCTGCTTCTCTGGACTCCTGCCTGTATTTTAATTCCTCTATGTACACGAATAAGACGATTGCCTGTCTGTCAGTCTTCCTGATCTGCCCGTGTGCCTGAATTTATTGTTTTGTCCTGCTGTTCCTCGTTTGTTGTGTCAGTTTCCTGATGAAGGTTTTAGCTCTCTATTAGATGTCAGTGATTGATAATGTGCCTGCCTTCCCACACACTCCTATAGGAACCACATACTGTACTAAACAAGTTTGTGCTCCTGTTTTTGTATAGGGTTTTGTTTGATTGTCCAGTGGGTTACTGATTGTTGCCTTTTCTTCTGTTTTCTCAGGATGACTTGGGAAAGCCTGGGCAGGCTGGACAGCCTGGTCAAGCACCTCGTCCTGTTGGAGCTGGGATTTCTGTTCGTTCTTGAAGAATTTGATCAGTTTCTACTATTTGCTGAGATGCTTTCAAATCTTTATCCATATTTCTTGCACTCTGGGTTTCCTGTTGGATCATTTTGATACTTCACTGTAAGACTCGCTCTAGAATTATTTACAATAAGCTTGGTAAAGTTTTGACCAGTGAGAAAACTTTCTATATTATCATTCTTCTGAGTTTCTCTCGTGATTCCATTTGGATTTCCTAGCATTGAAGTAATGATAAGATGTATGGATGTTAAGACGTGGGGTTGGGTTTACCTTCAATTTGTTCTACATAACATGGAGTTTAGTCCATCTGTCTGATAGTATGGATGAACGTAAGGAGGTCCTGTGTGGCATTGCATTTCCCCGTGGTAGCGACCTTCAAATTGCCATGTGGAGTGTCTTCCAAACTTTTGAAAATGGTAACAAAATTCAACTTTATGTGTAGGGAGGGCTTCTCTTGGTCTTTACTCTCTTAAGGCACGATGTTGTTTTAGTATTAATGCATTATAATAATGCTGGAATGAATTCAGACGCTTATGTTTAACATGGTGAATTTTACACTCCGTAGATTCCTGGTGTGTGTTTTGTTTTTACTTAGCGATTGCAAATTACTCGAACAAGTTCATCTGAAAGGCAAGGCGGAGCAGCCCATCTTGGATGAGGCACACACTGTTAGTAATCCGAACTAGCTTGTACCAGGTGAATGATCTCTTTAAGGGAAAAAGGTTGAAAGATTTGAAAATGGGTGCGCAGAGCATATGCATTTCCAATCTCGTTGCCAAAACGCAAATGTTTTCCTCGTCTGGTCGTCTTAGGATTATAAAGGGCCTATATCTGGAACTGAAACTCCCAATAGCAGTCCGCTTCTGATGCAAATGGACAATGTTGACAGGCCTGGCTGCTAACGGCAAAAGAAGCTGTAGGTAAAGGGCTTCACTCTGCAACTGCAACCCCAGCACACGGGGGCCGAGGTTCTTTCTTCTGGGCCAACAACTGTTGTGCCTTGGACATTTGGAGATAGCAAGCTTACGTTTGGAAGCTGTCTAAGGGATATCCCGTAGTTAAAAATCTACACTTCTCTCGTGATTGAGTATAAATATGTGTATATAATTTATTTGTAGGAAAGTATTTTCTATAGAAAAATGATTTTGGACATTGTTGATTAGAGGCTGAAGGAACGGATTCTCAGTTTCTCGCTGTTTAATTTGATTTTTCGTAATTTTGTCAAATATGTTGGACTCATTCGGATTTAACTTATTTTTGTCCATTATTGTATAGATGGTTATGCCATAATAGTTTTCAATAATATCTATCTATTAGTATTACTTAAATATATCTCATTGATATTGTTATATAATCAGCTTTTAAAATTTAAAATCCGACCCAGGTGATGAGATATAGAAGAATGTTTTGTTTATCTTTGTGTTTTTTTACTTTTGAAAATAGAGTGTTTTATTTGCATAAAAAATTGTTTAAAACCTACACTGGACTGTTAACCATTAGAGCTTATTAATGTTAAATCAACTAGAATTTTACAAAAATCTCAGAAAGATGTTTTCTCAAGTTCATCTGGGAGAAGTGAAAAAAATAAAATAAATGAATAAATAAAATTGGGCCCCGGTGGGTTTTGAATACTAAAAACAATATCAAATAGAAAGTTGCAATCTTTCTAATGACTGCAGAACAGGATGAAAAGTATTGAAATCAATACAAGGCATCGTCAACTCTTGGACTTACCAGTTATACCTGAAAATTACATTTTCTATATAAATGTGACATGATGTTGCAGGAGATTGATACAGTAATTCCCATGTTCTAACTAACGAATAAATACCATGCAGCAAAGAAAAATTTTATTGTTTCAAAAAAATTTCAATATTTAAAAATTTAAATTTTTATCTACGAAATTTTGAATTTTAACTTTAAAAGAGAATTATAAAATTTATGAGAATAAAAAAAAATCTTATTATATATTTCATAGTTGAATGAATTTTATAATAAATAATAAAAAATTATTAAACATAAAATTTGATGTATATACATTGACAAATTCAAAAAATATTTATAGAATAAACAAATCTATATGTATAATAAATATAACAACAAATAAGTATGTAACAAACTTAAAAGAAAAACAAAACCAATATTAACTATTTCTCACGGACGAATATTACAATTAGGCACTGAATTGGATAAAATTATCTTTCCAAAAGTACCTTCTTGTCCCTTTTATTTTGATGAATGCTAAAAGAAAAAAAATATTTAATATCCAAAGCCTTGTGAGTACGTAACGTGAGTACTTGTTACGGTGGGCAGGATAGGATTCTCAGTTGAATGCTTTATTTAGTTGCTAGTCAGTGCTTGTCAGAGTGCGCGTGACCCATCTCCACTCCTGTCAATTTCTTTGCTTGCGGTTTTTCACAGGTCTTCAAAGGAGCTATAGATTCAACAATAATCAATTCAATTCAACGGCTCCTCCATAAGCTATAGATTCAACAAAACTGCAGGGGGTAAAAAAAAACAAGAACAGATGAAGTGTCAGGTTTTTCTGCAAATTGTTTCTTCTTTATTTCTTGCAATTTATTGGTTGTTTATCTTAAAAAAAAAAAAAAAAAGAGAAAGTGTGTCCACCACTGTGCTATGAACGTGAGACAATTGAATCCGTGGGTTAGGGTCTCTCATTTTAATTCTTAATTTTGATGACTATCATGCACGCAATGCATAGGCATTCTAATGGGTCCTTTTATTTACCCTTTTAATGTATATATGCATCTTCAAATTAATGCATGCCCCCAGAAAGCATCACATAACCCCCTTGACATTCGACATTATATCTCAGCTTATTTGTGGGTCATCCTCTGAAGGAAAATTAAGAGGAGACGAAGAGCGGAGGGAGCACAAGCGGCCATATATGTACCTCGTCGGTCTTCGATAATTATCAGTACAACTTGTCCAGAAAGAAAATTTCCATTGAAATCGTAAGGAAGGCATTGAAGGCTCTTATTCGTGTGAAACAAACAGCAAACAGGCTTTTCCTTGACGTGGACTCTTGGTGGCTTCCAGGCCACAATTGAACTTGTCAGCACAGGTTTGGCATTGAATCACATGCTCGATGTCAACGCAAACAGACAGGGGATGGCGGCAAAGTAATTGACCCCTTCTGATGTTACTCTGATGCTGTCACGTAGTTAATTTCTAGACGTTTTAAGCGGCAACGTGAGAATTGCATAACTTAAAAAAAAAAACAATATCTTTGGCTAATGTTAAGCTGATTTATGTGGGTCGCTGGAAATTCAGGGGAGCAAATCTTCATGAATTTGTGGTGGTTCTTCTCTTAATCCTTGATATAGTTGCCATAAGGTTTTGTTTTCTTAACGATTGTTTTCCAAGTTTTTAAAGGGCAAGAATTTATATTCTTATTTTTGAAATTTCAAATTTTAATTTTATAGAAGTGTATATGAAATGCATGAGAATGTAAAAATATTTTCAAGATTTGATTGGAATAAGGATAAAGAAATTATGTTAGTAGATTCTTGAGAATAACTCATGTTAAGGTAATTCCCCCCTTTTTCATGGATCTATGGTAGGCAATTGCACAGTACCTGTGCAATAAGGCCAGGCTTGGGGAGGTGTTTGAGATGCATTTTGGCCTAATTTTTAGCATCGTGTTTCCATAGGCTTGTCCAAAACTAGTAAGTTAATCCACACAATATATATCACTCGACACAAATAATTCTCAACGACACAAAAATAAAAAATATCCAAAAGTTCAAAAAAAAAAAGAATATATATATATATATATATTAAATGGATTAATAATTAAAAAGAAAATAAGAACACAAAAACAAAATAATATTAAACAAATTTAGAAAGTATCGGACTTTATAAGGCAACTTTTTTATATTGGTCCCCACCAGTTCCTCCTCCAATCCCCGCGCTATCCGACGGCCCATACCCGGCCCATTTTAGCGACCCGCCAATCCCTCGTCTTTTATATTTTTATTTATTATTATTTTTTTATTTTAATGCAAATAATCCTCTTTGAGTGTTCGAGAATCAAATCCGTTTTCTTCTTGTCTTCCCATTCTCTCTCTCTCTCTCGCTCTCGCTCGACGGACTTTCTCTGTCCACAATGGATGCACCGGTGGACGTCATAACCGACGACCTCCAGAGTCTGAGCTTCACCTCCACCGCCACCACCACTACCACCACTCTCAACCGCAGCACCAGCTCCGGCTCCTCCTCCGCCACTCTCACCGCCGTGCACTCCTTCTCTTCCTCCAAGTCTACGTCGAAGCACCACCAGCCGCCCCCGCCGCAGCAGCACAACCGGAACCAGTCCCTCTCCTTCTCCGATCTCCGCTTCTCCTTCCGCCTCGGCTCCGGCGACATCGGCTCCGTCTACTTGGCCGAGCTCAAGCAGGACAGCGAGTCCCCTCTTTTCGCGGCGAAGGTGATGGACAAGAAGGAGCTGGCCAGCAGGAGCAAGGAAGGCAGGGCCCGGACCGAGAGGGAAATACTCGAAATGTTGGATCATCCGTTTCTGCCGTCGCTCTACGCCACCATCGACTCGCAGAGATGGCTCTGTTTGCTGACGGAGTTCTGTCCCGGCGGCGACCTCCACGTCCTCCGCCAGCGTCAGCCATTTAAACGGTTCGAGGAAACCGCCGTCAGGTGGGTCGCGCTACACAGTACCCCTAATTAATTATATTAGCTTCACCTTCTCTGTTTTTCTTTTTCTTTCTTGGATCAATTCATTGTTCGTTAAATTCCGGTTTTTAATTTTTTATCTTGGAAAATACGCTTACGAGAGGAGAAAAAAAACCAACAAAAAGGGACGGCGACGATGAGAGTGACGGATCGGGACGGCGGGGGGGTCCATCACCTGGGAGGGCCACACGGTGCCTGTCAGACGGTGGACCCCACGAGTCGGTTGCTCTCTTCACTGCCCAACGCTCTCCACTCACTCACTTCGCTGGATTTTTAGTTGTAATCAGTCTCGTAAAACCGGACGGGAACTTTCCTTCACTCTATATATATATATATATATAATTATTTTTATTTTTATTTTACTCCTATTTACTATAATATTGTATAAATAAATATATTTTAATATTTACATAAATAAATAAATAAAATCTTTTTTTTATTAAATTAAACGTTGAGATTTAAATTTTAAATAAAATATAAAAGTTAATTTTGAAAAGGAGAGTCTGGGATCAATGCTTGGTCTCATCTAGTCGATTTGGTGTGACTGACAATCGATGGGGTCAAACTGAACGTAATCGTTACTGAATGTTTTTTTTTTTTCGGTTTTTTGAAGAGTCAGTCTAATATCTGAGATCCTGTTCCGACGGAGTCGGGTCGGATTTGATAACGCACGTGAGTGATGATCACGTGCGGGGGTAGTCCACGTGATGAAATGATACCCGTAGACTCTGTGTGTGTGTTTGTGTGTGTGTGCGTGTTTTTTTTTTTCTCTATTCTATTTCCTTATTTGATGAAGGGCAAAAATCACGTCACGTGCGGAGGTGGGAAAGTACGTGGGACTGACAAAAGGCAATTGTGACACTGTAATTAGCGTATATTGCCTTGATTTTATTAAATGCTTGCCTTTGTGAAGCCGCGGTGGTAGCTACTAGCGATGAAAACCAATTGAATAATATGCTGGTCTCTCGGCAATGAAGTAGCGAGCTGTAATTATAATTGCTGGGGTTTTGAATTGTAGGTTCGGATCCCTGCTGAATTAGCTTTTTGCTTGATAAATGTCTTCAAGTTGCCTAAAATTGGCGTCAGCCTGTGGGGGTTACCATAATATGAAAAGAAAATAAGAAAGAAGCAATAACCTATAAAAAAAAAGAAGAAAAGAAGCAGGAGGTATTAATGACATGGTCCTGACCATCTCATAAAAGTTTTTATTTTGTCTTAATCCATCGTCCAGTCTATTGGTATTGTTATGTATGTATGCATATGCATGCATTTAGGAAATAATTTTCTCCTATTTCATTATTATCATGGCATTATCCTTCAGACGACAACTGTATATCTGGGGATTCTTTTTTATTTTTTTTTTAAAAATATATTTTTCGGGGGTTTCTGAGATTGTGACTTGGGCAGGTGAATGATGACCCTAATTTCGTCTCCTTACTTTTTGGCCCCGTGTTAACTACTAAAAATTTGTAGCATCAATCAATCCCTAGTTCCTTTCCTCCAATCAAGAAGCAGACGCAGACCCATCATTCCTATCCTCCCTAGACATTTCGTGGTGCTTTCTAAACCTTTTGCTTTTGTCAATGAATATAATAAAAGTAGGCACACGAGAGGGTTGTGAAAGTTTTGTGGATGCCAAAGTAGACACTGATAATAGATCCGTGCATTTCAATATTCAATGCTTAATACCGTGAATTTTTGTACTTAGCCCTCTTTTCAACGAGAATATTACTCAATTGTGATTTGAAGGTCTAATTGCAATTTGTGTAATTAAGCCCTCTATCACGAAGGCACCTAGAATTGCAAGTTGTGAAAGAAAAATTCACGCACAGATACAAATATGCACTACAAAGTGGGGAACATAGCCCCAGAAACTTTTCCTTTATTTCTCAACCTTTCATGTCAAGTTGTTTCCTCTCGATGTCTTTTCTGTCTCTTGTTTATTGATCTGATGTACATTGGAGCAGTGAGGACATAGGACCCTACGGTATGGATAATATTGTTGTAAAAGCAAAAGGGGAAAATCGGTACCTTGTCTTGGATACATGGCAGGAATAAACAAATAGTGGGAGCTATAGTAGGTCCCCTTGGTTTTTGTTGAGGGCACCAGAGGTATCTCAATAATTTTCTAGCTAAGACCCGTTATTGCTTCTGCACCATAATATTTTAGCCACTACTAGTCTTATTTTATTTTTTGAAGTTCCAGTGCGTGGAACCTGGCTAAATATTTAATTATTTACAGATTTTGCTAATCTTGATTGAGTTTACTTTAAAAAGTAGCAACATATATAATTGATCTCTTGGTCAATGCTTATTTCCCGTATTATTTGCTGATCTTTCCAGATTCTATGCATCTGAAGTTGTGGTAGCCTTGGAGTACCTTCACATGTTGGGGATTGTATACCGTGATCTCAAGCCCGAAAATGTGCTCGTCCGATCAGATGGTCATATAATGCTCACCGATTTCGATCTCTCCCTCAAATGTGATGATTCTACATCGACTCCACAGATCATATCCAATCGAAAACCACCTGTTGCAGCCCTTAAAAGCGACCACCCAGTAGATCAACCTCCTTTCACTTCATCCTCATGCATCATTCCCAACTGTATGGTCCCGGCAGTATCGTGCTTCCAACCAAAACGTAAGCGCAAAAAGAAGACGGGCCACTGGAGTGGGCCCGAATTCGTTGCTGAGCCCATTGATGTCAGGTCCATGTCTTTTGTTGGGACCCACGAGTATTTGGCGCCTGAAATCGTGTCCGGTGAGGGCCACGGCAGTCCCGTGGATTGGTGGACATTAGGTATATTTATGTTTGAACTATTTTATGGGGTCACACCCTTCAGGGGCACGGACCACGAGTTAACTCTGGCTAACATTGTGGCTCGAGCCCTCGACATTCCTAAGGAACCTGCCGTGCCTGCTGCGGCGAAAGACCTTATTTCACAACTATTGGCCAAGGACCCGTCGAGGCGAATGGGGTCAACAATGGGTGCATCGGCAATCAAGCACCACCCTTTCTTCCAAGGAGTCAATTGGGCATTGTTGAGATGCACACCCCCACCATATGTTCCCCAATCGTTCGCTAGAGAAGATGTATCGGACGAGAGTTGTTCCGAGACCCCAGTGGAATATTATTAGAATGTTCAAGATTCACAATCCCTAGAATGATTTTGGCACAAACACTTGGGGATTTTGAATTTAGCCAAGCACAAATTTTACCATTTAAATTGAGAATCTACCACTTTTTGGGCACAAATGGATCGAAAATAATTATTTTGTAGGAAACATTTTGGTGTCTCATAAATTATCATGTTCGATGGACAACTGCAATGCCGGGAACGTGAACCCTGCATCCCAACAAATGGGTAATAACCTGGGACGAGAAAGACGGTGGCGCCTTGTGATAGGCAGTCCACCGACGGTGGGGGGGCCATGGGGAGCTCGAGCAAGCTACGAGGGGATTGCTGCTTGATTTATATATGGGCAAGCCCCCACCCATGTGAGCTGTCTAACGTAAAAGGAGAAAAATATTGTGTGGGGACCTAGCTGGGAGTTTACGAAAGGCATTGTTGTTTTTATTCACCTGTACAATAGTTCCCTGGCGTGTATTTTTCATAAAAAATTATAATTTGCATCTGTTTTTAGATATATGGCTTGGGTATGTGGACTCCCTTTCTTTTGTCAAATGGTGTCTACTTGGCTCTGTGCTTAGGTCACCCCTCATGGTCATCTCAAAATTTTGCAAAAAAGAAAGAATAATGCACAGTTTGCCGATTCAGTTTAGCATCAATTATTGTTGCAAGTACCACCCACACCCGCCATTCATCCGAGTGTTTGTTGAATGGAATCTTTTTGTCATGAAGTTGGGAGTTAGAATCATGTACGGTGGCATGTCTCCTACTAACTGTGTTTCATCATTTGGTGTTTGATTACTCTCCTACCTGTCTTTACTCCATGCAACCGTATTGGCCGAGACTTCACCATTTTTTGTTTTTTGTTTTTGTTTTTTTTTTGTCCATTAAGAGTTTCTTTGAATAATGTGTTAGTTTTTACTTTGCTATCTTAGTTTTAAATTCTTAATTATTTGAATAGCTTCTAAGTAACATCGTCAGCTTTTTCAAACTAGTAATAAAATTCTTTGTGCATCCAAGTAACTGGAGTGGTGGGACTACTCCCATTATGGTCTTCTTGTGTTGGACTTTGGACTTGGCCATGAGATATGGGGCGAGGGAAGGGAAGGCTCACATCAAAATTATTCCCATAAAACTTGTCTGCGGTATAAGATTGATTTTTTTTTTTTGTTTTTATAAATGTTGGTGCAACAAAAGCTTTTGTATGTGTTTCTTACTAATAATATGTATTTTTGTATCAATCATATGATATTACAAGTCAATTATTCACTTGGTATTAAATCAATCCCTTTAATCAACTAGATGTGTTTTCTCTTATTATTGAAATAAATAAATAAAAAAATATAACCAGCTCTTATAACCAATTCTCTCATACCACATCTATTTCATATTCTAATGCAAAATCTAACATTACATAGGTTGTTTTAAAACCAAACATAGTCACGCCATCTTGTCGATCCCTAGAATTTTAGATTATAAGTTATTGTGGTTAGAGAAGTGAACTGAAAAAGAGTTGACCGAGTGAATTAAGGTTATATAGAAACCTTTACAATCAGAAGCACCAGATATGTCTATGAAAGATGATGAACTACACAGATCCCTAAGTATTTAAGGTAAACAAATCTGCCTATAAATTACTACTTTATCAGGATTGTATTGTACGCAAGGGATGCACAGATACAAATGCTGCAACACATTAATTAAAAAAAAAAAGGATACGTACATGACATTAATATGGGTATATACACATACATATTTATGTTTGACATATGCGTATTATGTAATTCTTGTGTATATTATTATTTGATAATTTTAATAAAAATTATTAATATAAATTCAAACAAATATTATTGTTTAGAAAATATATTATTTTTTAATATGCATTGATGGGGTTGGTATCTAGTTAGATGGATGGACTTGATGATCCCTACAAAACAAGAAAAGGCTACAAGGCGTTAGACTGATACTCAACGTTAGCATTACGATACTTAAATTAGTATAAGACTGTCGGAGAGGATCAGAGGATGAGAGAATAGCTTGAAGAGTAATTAAAGAGGAGAGAGGAATTATCTGAGCCGCAGAGGGTTTGGTGGGTATTTATAAGATCATTGACAAGTTCTTATTAGCCGCCAAAGGTAGCGAAGTTGGTAATGGATGATGCTCCTGCAGATGTGCTTGCCAGGGAGCGTCTGCAGATATTTGACTCGTTGTAACTGTCTGAGTAATGCTGGCACGCGTCTATGTCAAACGTGTCCAACACAGCATGAGGCTTCTCTATAAGCAACATCTCAATTACCTTGAATAAGCCATAGAACTTTGAAGTTATTTTTAAATTATTGTGAATAGCAACAGAAGGTTGCTTGCAAGGATGTAATTTAAGAAATACTTAATCGTCGACCTCGAAGACCTTCTCTATTCTTTGTTCCTTAAATAATGTAGATAACACTTGTCGTTCTTTGGAGAATTCTGCCAAGGAAGGCATTTTTGTGCCAGGGTGTGGGCAAAGAAGCTAGATAGGGAACAAAATATCCATACAATGCTTGAAATGATGTCATGTTAATGATTGAATGATAGGTGGTGTTGTACCACCATTTCACCAATTGTAGTCACTGGAACCAATGCTGGGGTCGTAACCATTTCACCAATTGTAGTCACTGGAACCAATGCTGGGGTCGTAGGAAACACATGCATCAAAGATAATTCTCCACACAACGATTCAGTCTCTCTGATTGCCATCTGTTTGTGGGTGATATGCAGTATCAAGATGCAATATCGTTCCATCCAACTTAAACATTTCGTGCTAGAATTTACCTATAAAAATATTATCGTGGTTTAACACAATCATTTGGGGAAGACCATAGAGCTTAAAGACTTAAATCAAAGAACAACCTAGCGATTCCAAAAGCCATGAAGGAGTGTTTCAGGCCTAAGAGGTGAGCTGATTTTGTAAATCAGTTGATGACAACCAGAATTACATCTTTTCCCTTAGGAATTAGCAATCCTTCCATGAAGCCCACGCTTATATGATGCCAAGCTTGTTGCGAAATTGGTTGAGGCTAAGACTTGGGTATGGCATATTTTTTTTATTTAACAGCATTGAAAAATCTCCTAATTTTGTACCCACTACTTCACTGTCTTCTTTATGCTTAGCTAATAGAAGTGCTACTTAAGTCTTTTATATGTTGCTTAAATCCCGGAATGGCCACCGACTGTCAAGTCATGCATAACTTTAATTAGTTGGACTAGCAAAGCAAATCCTTTCTACCACCCACATACATCAAGCCCTTCCTTTTGATAGGTGAGCTTAAATTGGGAGATATCGGACCCCATGGTAACTATAATAGCCTCATTATGTATGTGGAACTACTACTAAAATAGATGAACAGTTAGCTTCATTATGTAGAGATAATGCATCAACATCCCTTTTCACTTCTCTTTTTATAATGGATGAGGTAATGGAACCCCAGTAGTTTAGTGGTCACTTTTTTGTTGCACATATGTGTGTACACGTTGTTGAAGAAAGTGTTTAAAGCTTTCGTGATCCATATTTATGATGAACTGTTGTCCTTCCACATAATGTCACTATTTGGTGACCACTATGATTATCATCTGCAACTTTTTCTCATAGATGGAAAGGCCTCTACGTCTGGTATTGAACACTTGCTTAATTAAGCCACCGGGTGTCTATCCTGCATCAAAACGACCCCTATACCTGCATCACAAGTATCTATCTCGATCTCAAATTTCTTGGTAAAATCTGACCAAGCTAAAATACGGGCTTGACACATGTCTTTTTTGAGTTGTTTAAATGCTTCCTGTGTTATCCATCTTCAACAATTATGTGAGTGGCTTGCTTATGATCCTGTAGAATCGGATGAATTTGCAATAATACCTAGTTAATCCGGGGAATCCCCTAAGGCTTTTGACTGATGCTGGAATCGACCAGGAACTCATTGCCATAATTTTAGAGGGATCAGTGGTGATGCCATCCACTGTTAACATGTGTCCCAGATACTCAATCAGTGATTTTCCTAACAAGCACTTCGTCATCTTCACATATAATTGATGTTGCCAAAGTAACGACAGAACTTGCCTCAAATGCTTAATATGACTAGTCATGTTAGCACTATAAACAAGAATATTATCAAAAGAATACCAAGACATATTTACATAAAAACGGGGTGAAAATGTGATTCATCAGTGACTGGAATGTTGCTGGAGTATTGGTCAATTTGAATGGCACGACTTTGAACTCATAGTGTCCTTAGTGTGTTTGAAAAGCCATTTTAGTCACATCCTCCTCCTTGTAACAAATCAGGTGATATCCCACAGGTAAATCAAGCTTAAAGAATACCCACGCCCTTTGTAGCTCGTCAAACAAATTGTCGATAATCAGTATTGGAAACTTGTCCTTCAGTATTATGACATTTAAGTGGCGGTAGTCAATACAAAACCTTCATGACCCATCTTTTCTTGACTAATAGTACTAGTGATGCAAATGGATTGTTATTGTTCTGAATCCTGGACTTGCCTTTCAATCTCAGCATTAAGGTGATAAGGATACTGATACTGCCTAATGTTCACTAGCAATTCACGATCCACTAAGGGCATCGTGTGGTTATACTCCTTTACTGGAAATAATGAGCGTGGTTCTTGGAAGACATCCTAAAATTTGTGAACCACCGTTTGAAGCTCCTTTGAGATATTGGTCTGAGTTGGAGTTTTAATAGTTGTAAAAAAGTGGGCTTGAGTGCCTAGGCCATTTTTTGGAAGAGATTCTCTCAACTTTTCCTGAAACACCGTTGAAGACTCGACTTCCTAAGCCTAATCAGTCAGCACAATGGGTCATCCATTGTGCATGAAAGATAGATTCATGGTTTTATAGTCCAGGACTAATGGGCTATACAGCTTCAACCAATCCACGTTAGCATGACGTTGCATGCCCTTAAAGGAATTATTGGATTTTCAGTGTGAATACTTGCCCTTGCATCCTCCAAATAAAAGTCAGGCATTTTTTCGAGCATGTTAATGTTTCACCATTGGCCGCTGTTACTACCATAAAAGAGGTGGGGAATGGATATCACAATCAACGATTCTCGACATTCGACCATCTAGAAAACTATTTAGTGTTTCCAGTGTCGATTAGTATTTACTAACTGCTTATAATCGACAAATCCCAACAACTTAAGAATACTATGGCTGTAACTACTCGTAATGGCGTTGATCAAGATTTCGCTAGAATTTTCCTCTGGTGACTCCCATTGATGGCTACTTTTTCATAATTGCCTCTTTGACATCCCATTCTTTACGCCCTTTAATCAAATGAAGTTGTTTCTTTTAGCACTGTTGTCTATATAAGTATATATTTTCCCCACATCGATAGTAATCTCTTACTCGTCAAACTCTCTCCCATAATCTCTATTTTATTTTAACCATCACCAGTTTCAGATGTTGGGTTCCTGCTGTGAAGATGAAAATCTTCTTCTGATTTTGTCTTTTAATGAATTTCTCATATTCTTCCCTTTTCCCTTTCTCTTTTCTTAGTTTTTGTGGAGAAGAGAAAAAAAAGGTATAATAGAAAAAGTTATATCTCTTTTATTTTTCTGTAACGGTTATTTTTAATAGTTTTTAATGGAGGGAGTGATTTTCTCATTTTCTGTAACCATTATTTTTAATAGGGAGAGTGATTCTCTCTTTTCCTCTAACCGTTATCTTTAATGGGGAGAATAGAGAGATTTTAAACTCAATGACCCAAATTATCGTTATATCTAACTGACCATTATATTAGACCTTTTATATTTATTCATACTTTAAATAACAAAAGCTCACTTATTGCAATTAATTTAACAATCGGAACCCATTACTCATTTGAGCCCTACCACCCATTACAAAATTGAGAATGAGAATTTTGATAAAAAAAATTCTTTTTTTTTTAACTATTGGTATCAGAGTGAGTTGTGAATACTGTAATTTGCTATAAAAGAATAATTGGCCGGCGTTGAAAAGAAAAAGAAAACTACCGGCATTGAAAAGAAAAGAAACCGCCGACGTTGAAAAGAAAAAGCTGGCGACCATTTGCCGTTTGCCAAAAAAAAAAAAATTTGTTCTTTTTCCTGAATGTCCACCACCGGCCCTTCCCCTTTCCAAATCTGATTTTTCATGCCGTTTTAGTCGACGTGGTCAACGGAAAGAAAGAAATTAATAAATATTGAGATCCGACTATTAGAGTGGTACCCTGCTAATATTTACCGGCGTGCGGAATTAGCTAGCTACCAGAATGATACCTGACATATTGGCCGGTGTTGATCCAAAAAGGAATTTATTTTCCACATCATTGATTATTTATTGATATTTTGTCAAATTGAATGATCTTAATAATTAAAGATTTTTAAATTTATTGAGATCATATTGACATTAATCAAATATTGAAAACTTATTGGTTACTAAAGTAGCCTAACTTAAAAAGATTCAAGTATTTGATTGTGAATTTTAATTATTTATTTCTTTAAATGCTAATGAAACGTTGTACAGATTTGAAATGAACAATTGTAATTATTAATTATAAGGCTAGGAGATCATCCAAAAATGAATCATTGTCTATAATTAATAATACTAAAAGAGATTTATTGATATACTAGGTAAATATGATTGTATATCCAAAGATAACATTCATGTTAACTCTAGTATGATTGATTAATCTATTAAAGTATATCTAAATTAGCATCATCATTGATTAAAGTTATGTATTTGAGGATCACCCAAAGGTGAACTTAAATATATAATCAAAGTTGATCTAAATCCATTTAAGTTTATTCAAAGCATTAATGTGTAAATTTGGATTATGTTTATAGCTTCCAATAATATGTTCGCCTTAGGTAATGCGATGATCAAATTCAATGGATTGAATTATGCGGAATGGTCTGAGCATATTCAATTTCACTTAGGTGTTTTGAGTTTCGACTTAGCAGTCATCTCGGATGAAAAGCCTGCAGCCATTACTGAGACCAGTACAGAATCTCACAAGTCTCTGCATGAGACTTGGGAACGGTTTAATAGATTGAGTTTGAATTTAATGCGAATGACGATAGCTGAAAATGTCAAGCCATCGATGCCTAAGACAGAAAATGCAAGGGAATTTATGATGAGAATTAAGGAATACTCTCAATCAGATATAACTGATAAATCCATTGTAGGAAGCCTAATGAGTGAGCTGACGACCAAGAAATTTGATTGGTCACAGCTTATTCATGATCATGTGACTAGTATGGCTAATCTAGCAGCAAAGTTGAAAACAATGAGCATGGATGTAAGTGAATCCTTTTTGGTACAATTCATCATCAACTCACTACCTCCTGAATTTGGTTAGTTCTAAGTGAATTATAACACTATCAAAGAGAAATGAAACCTTTAAGAAATTAAGGTCATGTTAGTTCAGGAGGAAGGGAAATTAAAGAAGATGAAAGATCACTCTATTCATCTTACTGTTCATAATGATGTTAGCAATAGCAAGTCTAGACCATATAAAAAGGATAAGAAGAAGGACAAAACCTCTATGAAAGTCATTAGAGGTCAGATTCATAAGGATAAAAAATGCTTCTTCTGTAAAAGGATTGGTCACTTCAAGAAAGATTGTCCAAAAAGAAAGGCTTGGTTCAAAAAGAAAGGTATGTACTGTATATCAGTATGTTTTAAATCAAATGTAATTGAAGTACCTAATAATACTTGGTGGTTAGACTCTGGAGCTACTATTCATGTGTCATATATCATGCAGGGATTCCTTTCAATTCAGCCTATAACAGGAATTGAGAAATTCCTTTATATGGGAAACAGAATGAAGGCACGAATAGAAGGGATTGAGATGTACATATTAATTTTGGATACTAGGTGTCACCTAGATCTGGAAAAGTGTCTATGTTCTTAAATGTGTTAGAAATTTAGTTTCTATTGCAAAATTGGATGAAGTAGGATTTAACCTTAAGATTGGAAATGGTACATTTTCATTGTATAAATATTTGTACTATTATGAATTTGGTACTTTGGTTGATAATTTGTACCGTTTTAATTTTGATGTTATGTATGCTGATTCTCTATTTCTTGTTGAGTATAATATAGGTAACAAACGTAATGCACATGATAATAGTTCTGCTTTCTTATGGCATTAAAGATTAGGTCATATATCCAAAGAAAGGATATTGAGGTTGGTGAAAGGTGATATCCTGCCTCAATTGGATTTTACTGATTGGGAAGTATGTGTTGACTGTATAAAAGGGAAACAGACAAGACACACATCAAAGAACCCAGCCATGAGAAGTAATGAGCCTTTAGAATTGATACACACTGATATTTGTGGCCCCTTTGATATTTCAACATGGGGTGGTGAGAAATATTTCATCACGTTTATAGATGACTACTCACGATATTGATATTTATATCTACTGCATGAAAAGTCTCAGTCAGTAAATGCCCTGAAGGTGTTTATAAATGAAATGGAAAGACAGTTAGATAGAAAAGTGAAAGTGATTAAGTCAGATAGAGGTGGTGAATATTATTGAAAATTCAATGAAAGTGGATAATGTCCTGGTCCATTTGCAAAATTTCTTGAAAGTCGAGGCATATGTGCACAGTATACAATGCCTGGTACACCACAACAGAATGGTGTAGCGGAAAGGCGGAATCGCACACTTATAGATATGGTTAGGAGCATGCTAAATTACAGTACTATACCTTTATCATTATGGATGCATGCATTAAAAACTGCTGCATATCTGTTGAACAGGGTTCCTAGTAAGGCTGTCCCTAAGACTCTTTATGAGTTATGGACAGGTAGGAAACCCAGTTTAAGACACCTTCATGTTTGGGGTTGTTCAGTAGAAGTAAGGATATATAATCCACATGAAAGAAAGCTTGATGCAAGAACCATTAATGGTTACTTCATTGGCTATCTTGAAAAGTCTAAAGGATATAGGTTCTATTGTCCTAACCATAGTACTAGAATAGTTGAGTCTGGTAATACTCGATTCATTGAAAATGGTCAGTTCAGTGGGAGTGGGGAATCACGAAAGGTAGATATTAAAGAATTACAAAATGAAAGATCCACAGTGAGCACTTCTACTCAAGTTGTTATCCCCACACCAAGTGTTTCTACTCAAGTTGTTATCCCCACACCAAGTGTTTCTACTCAAGTTGTTGTTCCTTTTGTTGCATCACAGTTACGCGACATGCAAAGACAACAAATTGATATTCGAAACACACAAAGTGAACACATAAGTGATGAACCAAGTGACAATATGCAAGTCACAAATGAACAAGTGATACCACAAGAAATGGCATTACGGAGGTCTACAAAATAGAAAAGATCAGTCATATCGAATGATTATGTGGTTTACTCACTTGAACATGAATCTGAATTAAGCATTGATAAAGATCCAGTCTCATTTAAACAAGCCATAGAATGTAATGATTCTGAAAAGTGGTTTAATGCCATGAAAGAGGAGATAAAATCGATGGATGTAAATCAAGTCTAGGAACTAGTGGAGTTGCCTGAAAGATCAAAACGAGTTGGCTGTAAGTGGGTCTTCAAGACCAAGCGAGACTCAAAAGGCAACATCAAAAAGTATAGGGATGGTATTGACTATAAGGAGATTTTCTCTCCAGTCTCTAAGAAAGACTCCTTAAGAATCATTATGGCTTTGGTGGCTTACTATGACTTAGAGCTCTATCAAATGGATGTAAAGACCGCCTTTTTGAACAGTGACTTAGAAGAGGAAGTGTACATGGACTAACTTGAAAGTTTCATAACCACAGGGTAAGAAAATTTGGTGTGTAAATTAAAGAAATTGATATATGGACTGAAACAAGCCTCCCGACAATGGTATATTAAGTTCAATAATACCATTACATCATATGGTTTTGTAGAGAACACCGTTGATCGGTGTATCTATATGAAGGTTAGTGGGAGCAAGTTCATTATATTAGTCTTATATGTCGATGACATTCTTTTGGCTGCTAATGACATGAGTTTGTTGCATAATGTTAAGAAATTTCTCTCTGAAACTTTTGAAATGAAAGATATGAATGAGGCATCATATGTGATAGGAATACAAATATTTCGCAATAGATCATAAGGATTGTTAGGATTGTCTCAGAAAGGTTATATCAATAAAGTATTAGAGAGATTTAAAATGGAAAATTGCTCTATAGGAATAGTTTTAATTTAGAAAAGGTACAAGTTCAGTGAATTGCAATGTCCAAAGAATGATTTGGAACGAAAATCAATGGAATCCATTCCCTATGCATCGCTGGTTGGAAGTTTGATGTATACTCAAACATGCACTCGGCCATATATTAGTTTCGCTGTCGGAATGTTAGACCGATATCAAAGTAATCTTTGAATGGATCATTGGAAAGCAGGAAAGAAAGTACTTAGGTATTTACAAGGCACTAAGGATTATATACTTACTTATAAAAGATCAAGTTATCTTGAAGTAGTAAGCTACTCGGATTCAGATTATGCTGGATGTGTAGACTCGAGGAAATATACATTTGGTTACATGTTTCTGCTGGCTGGAGGAGCAGTTTCATGGAAAAGTGGGAAGCAGTCTGTCATTGCTACTTCCACTATGGAGGCTGAATTTGTAGCATGCTTTGAGGCTACTATTCATGCATTATGATTGTGGAATTTTATCTTAAGACTTGGTTTGGTCGACAATATAGAAAAGCCGTTAAGAATTTATTGTGATAATTCTGCAATTGTTTTCTTCTCTAAGAATGATAGGTATTCTAAAGGTGTGAAACATATGGATTTGAAATACTTATATGTTAAGGAAGAAGTACAAAACCAAAAAGTGTCTATTGAGCATATTGGTATTGAATTAATGATAGCGGACCCGTTAACTAAAGGTTTGCCACCGAAAACATTTACTGGACATGTTGAACGGATGAGTATTTTGGACGAGTCCTCATTCTCTTAAAAGTTAATATTTTGTACTGCTCATATTATTGTGACACTTATAAATTCAATTAAGGTCATGGTTTTGTTTGCGCTTTTGTTATCTACATTAAGTTGTATACAGTTATAGTTTGTGAGATCACTAATAGCATATTTGGAAATGACAATTTAAAATCTCAATGTTCCTCGATAAAGTTGTTATGAATTATGATGATTATGTGATATATGGAAGGAATCATATCGCTAAAAGATATGTGACTGCCATGATTCAATCATCTTAATTCAATCAAATATTATGGTTTGATGATCTTTAAGTATGGTGCACACTTATTCGTTATTGATTCATCAAGTCATAACATGGGTCAAGTGAGAGATTGTTAAATTAATTGACATAAGTGGCCTTTGTTATTTAAAGTATGACCAAATATAAAAGGTTTAATATGATGGTCGGTTAGATATAATGGTAATTTGAGTTATTGGGTTTAAAATCCCTCCACTTTCTCCATTAAAGATAATAGTTATAGGAAAAGAGGGAATCACTATCCCTATTAAAAATAACGGTTACAAAAAAAGAGAGAATCACTCTCCCTATTAAAGACCATTAAAGACAACCGTTACAGAAAAATAAAAGGGACGTGACTTTTTCTATTATAGCTTCTTTTCCTTTTCTCTACCATTAGAGAGAAACCGAGAAAAGAGAAAGGGAAAGGAGAAGAATAAGAGAAATTTATCAAAAGGTAAAATTAAAAGAGGATTTTCATCTTCACAATAGGAACCTAATATCATGGATAGAGATATATAAAATCTATTACGATTTACATATTAGTATTCATATAAATAAAAGATACTGCATTATAAAATTGAGAATAAAAATGTTGTTAAAAAAAATTCTCTCTTTTTTTTTTAACACCGATGGCCTATTTCTTTTTGCCATCGCCTCCACCATCACCTCTTGTAAGACTGCAATCTCATAAACCTCCTCAACTGTCCTGCGTTTCATTGTTTTCATAATCGATAGAATTTCGCCATTCAACCCACTGAGGAAACTAAAAACAAATAAGGACTCCTCTAGCGAGGGGTTGCTTTCCAAAAACAAAGAATGAAGCTCCACAAACTGCTCTTGGTAGTCGTAAATCGTTCTTGTCTACCATAGCTTGTACATCTCCGTAGCTGCACCCTTATCCTTAGACTGTGTTATCTGTATCATCTCCATAATAATCCGCTTCAATGACATTTGCGTTTTATAATGGAAGCTATCTTGAAACTGCCTGAGGGTTGCTCGGGTGTCCAATGAAAAGCTATTCGTTTGAAGTGGAAGCGACTCCAGCACATGTAATTTCACCAGTTTCTTCCAAAGTAGCTGGTCGTGCTTCTTCACTTGTTCTTCAGTCATCTTGAGAATAGTGTATTCTGCCATCGTCGTTCCCTTTTTCCTTACTAGAGTGGACCAAATTCAGTTGTCGGATCGGTTCTCTAACACCATATGTAACAGATCATTAAGACAGAATAAAAGAAAGAAGGAAGAATTTGTGAATAGAGCATAACAGAGAAACGGAATATGCGAGAGAGAGAGAGAAAGGAGGAAATTCAAAGATTGTATTTCGTAGGAGCCCTCTCGATTATTGCTATTCCCCTTAAAATGATAATAATGACTACAACTATCTTGGCGGTCGTAATGACTTGTTACTTCTACCGCTATATATACTCTGCCAAGCAGCTCCTTATTTAGTAGGATCAAGGGCTGTCACTTGGCTAGGTCTTGATAGTCTCTGATCTCTCTCGACATTCACACCAGCTTCCTCTCCCCCCATTGACGCCCTCCATGGCATCATTGACGCTCTCTCCTCCCCCCAACATAGAATAATTTAGGGTTTTGTTCTTTTATTTTTATTATTGATATTTGATTATTATTTTTTATTTTGATTGAATGATTGATTGATTGAAAATTTTTAACAAAAAATTTGGTTATGTATTTATAAGGCCAATAGGTCCAATTAAAAATAAAGTGACCTAAATACTCCAATTGATTTCTTTTTTTCATGTTACTCACTAATTTACATCAAAACGTTACATATGCACAACTAATAATTTCTATTTTAGTCATCTAACAATATGTTATTTTTATTAAAAAATAATTTATATAATATAAATTGTTATATTTTAATAATCATATTAGATTTATTATAAAACACAAAATTTTAAAAGAAAAAAAGAAAAAAATAAATAAATAAATAAATAAATAAATATATATATATATATATATATATATATATTAACTTTAAATTTAATTTTATCGTAGTGCAATGCAAAATATGAAGAAGATACTCTGAATTGGTGGTGTGGTGTCGTCGTTGTTTCCTCGCACTTACGGGTTTAAGTGCTCCTAACTGCAAACAGGTGCTCTGTTATTTTACGATGGCCATGAGGCTCTGTCTGAATTGCACGTGTCCCAAAATGACATATGGTTAGATTGAAAATGAGTCAGAAAAATAGGATCAGTTTATCGGTTCAAAGGTCCGACCGGTCAGTTCGTTAGTTTTTGACCGGTTCAGATAACATCCGATTTGGAAGGATTAACTGGACAGAAAATCAAGTTAGTTTTTTTGAATTTTTCGATCAAATCGGCCGGTCTTGTCCAAATTTCAAAACACCAGTTTGGACTCAGGTTCATAGAAATAACGTTTCAATAGATTGAAAAAAGTAACTTCAATTACAAGAAAAGAAAAAAAGAACTTTATAATAACATAAACATATAAAATAATTTCAAATAACGAGTCCTTGAAGATGACAAAGAGGAGGAGAAAGAGGAAATTTGCTTTTTCTGGTGACATGAACACCCCCCATTGAGTTTGTAACGACTGTTAGCACTCATCAATTAGCCCAGGTTGACCCCCCCTGCCTACTGGTAGTTCCTGACTTTGATTCACCAAATTAAAAGATAATAATCTTTAGATGATGATAAAAATTAATTAGTTTGTGACCTTATCAAATGAATCTGACTTGTTACATTTGCCCATTTAATAAATGTTTGAATTTATATTTAATCAAATTGAATCTCATTTAATTTAATTTTTTTATATAAAAAAATATTATCAAATTTATTTTCTCACGCATTTAGTTCATTTAATTTAATTTGAGAGAATTAAATTAAAAAAAGAAAAAGAAATTCTAACAATAATCTCAAAACTTATTTTATTTCAAAACGAGAAAGTTTTTCAAATTCATGACAGTGACAGACGCCGAGAACACTTTCCTTAATCTGAAGCCTTTCCAGATAAGCCATCATCTTGCTAAAAATGAGTGAAACAGCCCCCTCCGAATCCACGACAAAAGGTTTTGACTTTCGACCTCTCACTCTCCAGCCATAGCAGCCGTGCGGTATCCAGCGCGTGACGCGGGGGCCCCTGAACATCCACTCTGGCTCTCCTTACCTGTTATCCGAAGCTGCTCTCATTAAACTGCTTTCCATGTAAAGCTCAGTGCATGGCTCCTCCTGCTTAAAATATGCCTGACACTGCCGGTTTTGAAATGATTACTTCTGCCTTCTCCTTTGAAGGGGTTGAGGCATATGAATTTGACTTCTCCATCTGGGGGGTTCTTGGCACTTTGCTTTTGCTTTCAACAAGGAAAATGGCTGGCAGCAATCTCAGGCAGGAACAGACCACCTTTGTTAGGAACATGGTTCAGCAGGTCTGGTCTGGACTAGCTTTCTTTCTATCCCCCCCCCTTTTTTTTCTCTATTGAATTCTAATTCTTGAAAGACATGGTTTTTTTTTTTTTTTTTTTATAATTCAATTCAAGTTCTTATTGTTCTTTAGCCTTGGTCTCTCTGTTTTCTCGTAGAGGATTAGTGAAGGAAAAATTTTATACTTGTTATCCAAAAGTTATTTTCTTTCTCAATATTATTGACCAAAGAAGTCGAGTAGGCATGGGGTTGGGGAAATTCATTATCAGCTCATTGAAAGCTAAAGAATTTGGCATGCATGATTTGATTTGATTGACAACCATTGTGGTTAGTTGAAGCATATTTTGTTGTTAACAATATAAAAAAAGATTTCCGAAATAATATTGTTGTCTGATGTTGAAGTATTGTTTCAATCGTCTAACTGATATTGCTCTTCGGGTGGTGCTAAAAGGAGTTTGCAAATTCTCACTAGTATTTGTCTGTTTTGCAGGGAGTGCTGGACATATACGTTGAGGATGTCCTTGATTTACGAAATGTAGAGTCACCACAGTTTCTGATAGATGTGATCAACACATTCTGCAGAGATGGCGAAATTTGCATAGGGCAATTGGGCGGACATCTGTACTTCACCAATAGTTTCATATATATTTTTGTGTTTCTGCTTTCCCTTTTTCCTAATACTTTTGGCCTTACTTGATTTTGATGTGTCATCAGGAGTGAACCAGTTATTGACTATCCAAAAGCTACTGCCGTAGTGCACCAGTTCAGAGGGAGTTGCTCCAGGTAGTTTTACTTACTCAGTATTGCAACAACATGCGGGAAAACTGATCATCGTTGTTCCTCTCTTATTGGAGTTAGTTGAGAATATAAAATGATATGTTGGTATGTGTGGCAATTGGAACATGTTCATTCCCTTGGGAAACAACCATTAGCGTGATGATCTCTGTTTTAGATGTAAAGTCTCTGATGATGCGACAGCAGAGGCTAAATAGCTTTTACGATTAGGAAGCTCCTTGCTCCTTGTGTAAGCAGCCGATGTGGGATAAGTTCCACTTGTGCACTTGCGCTTATCTCACATTGACTGTAAATGGAATAATAGAGAGAATTTTAACTATAAGGTATACCACATTTGAGTCTAAGAAATTAGACTTCTATTGGGTGTAAAAGAAAAAAAAGGTTCAATAAAGTGAGGTCTAGCGATTGTTTTCTCATCCGATCCAATATGAAAACCGTAGTGTGGCTTTAATTTTGGGTCACCAGTTCTTTGGTTTGACCGTCGGGTCGGTTGGGTTTTTGAAATTATGCAACCCGGTGAACTTTAATCAGCAATTGCTTAAAATCTCACCTTGCTGATCTAAGCGTTTGTTTTGGACTTCCTTTTATCTTTATAATATATGAATATAGAGAATACAATGTGTAGCAATTCATTTTCATCAAGTTCTCCTAATTCCTTGGAGGGAGTAGTTGAAGATGAAGACTATAAGAAAGCACATAGGAATTTACTAGAGGAAAGCTAAATTAAAAGTTACCAAATTTAGCAAATCAATCATTCTGTACAAAAAAAAATTGGCACCTGTGTTGGATGGTAATATATCAGTATCAAGGATGAATACTTATTGCCATTCCAAGTAACAATCTATTGGTGTTGCACTGGATGTTACTGGCTGAACTTACGCTGCATTACTCCGTCGCGTTATCACGTCAACAGAATTTGAATCCTGATCATATGTCCATACTTCGAATGAACAGTATGGGTGGGCGTCGGGCAGCTGGAGCTCTCCGTGCACTTCGAGTTGCTTGTGATGGCATGGCGAAAGAGAGGTAATAACTGATATTGTTTGTTGTTTAGTGCGTTCACTGCGTTCAGCTGTATTCACATTTTCACCTAATAGTAGACTAGTCACAACACTCAATGCGCTGTCTTCGCAAAAAGCTGCTAATGAACTCGCAATACCTTGCTTCAGCAAGATCATTAAGGATGGTGCCCCCAAATTGTTATACCTCACCAAATTGAAATGTTTTAAGCTTTACCCAAGTTGGGGTTTGATGGAAGAAGGATTCATGTCTCGATAGTCTCGGTGATCCATTTGGGGTACAAATTACATAGAAAATTTGATCTTCTAAGGCTTCTTCTCGACAATCTCCCGCTTGTCATTACAATGAATAGTTTGCACATTTTCAATTCCAGTATATGTGCAGATTGCATTGAGACATATCGTTAAGTAAATAGGAATATTTTGTAGTATTTTTTTTTTTATGCTTAGATAACAGGAAAACCTTTCTGCACATTTGTATGTCTTTGCAGTCAATGAGTAATTGTATGGTGGTTTGGAAGGTAAAGCATGTGCTTGAATGGCATGGCCATGATGAAGCAATGAGTAGCATTTAGTTTTCTCTCTTATATATACGATTATCATCTTCAGCGTGTGTGAGCAAAAGATTTTTGGAATGATTGTGTATCATTACTGTCCCTTCACTTGGTGTTGCCGTTGTGCTTCAGCTAGTTCGATGCAACCAAGTTCTGTTTGCTGTTAGTAAGTGGTAATGTCTTCTTGCTAGGTGCCTCGAGCTCTTTGAACACGTTAAGGAAGAGTTTAAAATTCTGAAGGAAACGCTCGGTACTATTGCCCAGGTAATTCCTGTTCCTCATCTGAATCTTGTAGGTTTTGTAAGTCAAATTCAAGTAGGACATTACTGCCCAGTCATCCGTGTAATCTTCTATTGCTGCAAGTTTTTCATTTGCTCTGCAATTATTCCTGATTGTCATTTTCACAAGCAAACTTAAGGTGACATGATTGACGAGGCTACGATAGAACATCACTATAGAAAACATATCATTTGGTCTTCACTCGAACAGAGAGGTGTTCTAGTGCACGAGTCTTTTACACAGTAAAATTCAAAAAAAGATTAAACATATATAATTTTATTTTTATTTTTATAAAAAAGGTTATTTTTATAATTTTAATTTTGTACAACTTTAATTTATAATAAAATAACTTTATCATTATATTAAATTTTACTTTATATGGTTCTTAATTGAAATTTTTTTAAAATTTTTTTGCTAGAAGACTCCTCTAAGCATTTAAACTTGTGTTTTGTAGGACTTTCCACAATTTTCAAAATTTTATTATACTCTTCTGGATGAATTGATACAAAACAACACAAAAAAAAAAAAAGCCAGGAGAGGGTGGGGGGGGGGTGTGGGAACCTTGTGCATTTGCCACAACAAAGGCAGGGCACAAGTTTAAGGTGCCAAGAGTTTACTGCACCAATCTATGGGACAGTTGATATAAGAACCTAACTATTTGGCAGCAACCAAAGCCCTTAAGACTCTTACAAAGAGAAGGGCATAGCAAGAGCCCTAAATTAATCCATAGTGAGTGAATCCTGCCTTATTGTTGCACTCATATACATATATATATAGAGCCAGAATTCTAATAGTAAGATGCCACAACTTAATCAAAAACCCTTTTTTTTTACTTTTGGGATAGAATCCCTTGTTGCAAACTTAAACAACCAATAAATTGCAGTAACCAAGAAGATTGATTTCTTATTACCTCCTGTTATTCCATGGTTTTGCTTCACCATTGTGTTTGTTCGAACCCTAATGTATCTGTCATCTTGCAACGAAATTGAACGCAGGTTGAGATGACCATCATCATGTCAGGGGAAGGCGGGGGTCCCCACCAATAGATTCCAGGCTTCAGCAAATCTGATTTTACTTGCATTATTATTAGGCTACAAGCAAATAAGGACTTCACAGGAACTCCCAGTATTTTTATCTATTTATTTATTCATTTATTTATTTTTTCAAACTCCCCCGCTGAGAATTTTGGGTTAATATCAGTGCTGGTCATGTCGTGTCTTTTTAGATAAACAACACTACAACTTCGCTCTGTCCAATAAATTATGCTATTATATATTATTGTACGGACATGCCTCTTTGGATATAGCCCTATTAGTCCGGTCCGGGGAAATGATACTCAGATTCCTTGAAAGCAAGGCAGGGCTACTTTAGTGGATATTCTAAAATTCCTTTTTTTTTTTTTTTTTAAAAATTGTGTTGTGTCGTCCATGGATTTCCTAAAATCCTAGTTGTGCCCCAGTTGAGACTTGCAAGTGATAAGCTATTAGAGCCTGTCCGCGCCCACTCGCATAGCGAGGAACGCCTATGGTTCAGGTTAAGCTGTAATCATACAGACTCAAAGTCGCAACATGAACGGTGGTCCAATGTTTATGGAACAGTGATCGGCCAAACTAAACCTGAAATCAAAACCTTAAGGGGTTTGCTTCAGTTCTGGTTCCTCTTGACCACGGAACAATAACTCCTGATTCCGGTGCTTAAAACTAGAATTGTAGCGACCATGGCCGACCATGCTTATACAGTTGCGGGGAGGTGTTACTCTTGAGGATTCCCATTTTGGTTTGATATGCTTAATTCCTTGCCCAAGTTAGTATTCTCGCCTTCGAGTTTGCAAAAACTATTCATGTAATTTTTTTGGCGAAAATCAAGAGTGTGTTCTCCGAGTTTCACTGTTTTTTGAACCTTCCAAGTTAGCTCCTTTGATGATGTGACGTTTATAAAAAAAAATCCAAAAATTCCGAAAATTCTTCTTTCTTTTTATTCTCAAGTTTTATTTAATGGTTTTTGTTTTAATTATGTTTGTTAATTAAAAAGTAATAATAATAATAATAATAATAATAAGACAGAAGGCTTTTGATTATCTCCTGGGACGCCGCCGAGTCTAGGATTCTTTACAAATTGGAGACCTCAACACGGCCACAAGCTGCGCCGTTCAATCAAAGGCACCACCAACGCCATGACGGCCTTCCCCGTTAGGGGTCTCTTGTGTCTCGCCGGAGAGCATCTTCAGGAATTTGATTGGCTGAGCAAGTTAATGCGTGAGCATGCATGGATTTTTGGGGGTTTAGCTGTTCACAGGTGTACCTGAACGTGGGTTTAGTTTAGTTTTTATGTTTCTTCTTCTTTTTTTGGAGAATTAATTATGGAATTCTTGAAATTGAGGAAGCTAAGATTGATAGAACTTTGTGATGATAAAACAGCAGACGTGAGATGATTCGCACAATTAATGACTAATGACATTTATTATGATTTAAATCTCTCTACTTTTTATATATTATGTTATATAAAAAATTAAAAATTATTATAAAGTGTCCCCTTATTTTAATCTGTACAATTTTTTTTTGATAAAGTTATTATTCATATAAAATACACAAAAATTAATCATAATATATATTATTACTCATAGTTAATTTTTTAATTTCTTATTATTGTTAGACATTACGATGAGATATAGAGAACTACAGATGTTATATTTTAATTTTTATAGGCAAAAAAAAAGAAAGAGAAAAATAAATAAATCCACTCTTCAAGTTTGAGTGTTCATTGATTCTTTAATTTTTTATTTTTTATTTTAAAACACTCTCAATATTAATATCTCCGTCTATCAAAATCAACCCTTCCTCACACTTTTTCGTTATATATTGCAATGTGCCGCACATATGGCCGTCATAGGAAATTCCCTTAATTTTTTTTTCTTCTGAAATTCAGGAAATTCTAAAAGTCTTAAATAAACAATAAAAACTAAATTTGAAAAGAAACTCTCTCTCCACGACGTTTTTTTTTTTTCTTCCCCTCTCTCTTCTCAAATTCTGTTTTCACAACATAAGAGGAAGACGATTTTTTCCCAGTTTTCTCCTGTCAAATGTGAACACAAAGGAGAAAAACGATTGAGGTTTGAAGATAAAGCACAAAGCAATATTGCCAAAACAACATACAGCGTTGTCAAAGCACATAACTAATTTTAATTCAGGAAGCTTTGATGGTCGATACTCTACATCATCTTGATGGCATGGCATCCTATTCATCGATAGATGGGGGATGTGGCGGCCATATGTGTGACACTTGATAATAGATAACGAAAAAATGTGTGAGAGAATTAATTATAACAAGCAGAAATAACATTAAGGGTGTTTTTTAAAAATTGAAAAGGAACTAGGCTAAGACCGAAAAGCACTAAAAGGTGTAGGGTGAATTTGTGTTTTTGTCCTTCTTCAGATTAATAAGCATAATGAAAAAATTGCTAAATAAACATATTAAAAATTAATATAAATTATGACCGAGAGATTTAGATAATTAAACTCATTATATTGATAATTAATTTTTTAGTTAATAAATTTACATTCATAAATTAAAGTCTACATTTAACAATGTATTATGACTATCTAAATGACAAGATTGTTAAATTGGTTTGACTTATGGCTTTAGCCTATCATTTTTCAATATAGTTTCATCATTTTGTAATATTAATATTTTAATTGGACAAAAAGTATAAAATTAATATTTATTTTACATTATTCAATTGTATTTGTTTTTCAAAATAATGATATGGTTATTAATTATATGAGTGAAATCAAATTTTTTTATGATTTTTGTTCTATTTTATGTAAGGATTTTTTGAATTGTTATCTATTAAAAAGAGTGAGTTCTTTTTTTATAATTAATTTAAAATTTTGAATCTTTTGTTTACCACTCAATTATCTTCATAAAATAATTCATGTTATGTTTGATATATACCTTTAATAGTAATTTTGGAAATAAAAAAAAATTCAAAATTGTGACCAAAGCTTATCAATTCTTATATAAAAACATTTGTGATCTCAAAACCTAACGATCAATTAAGCAACCATTACATGAATAATTTTTAAAACACACGAGTGATGTTCTATATAAGAATTTGCATATCAAGTTAATTCAATAAACTTATTCATTTAATAAATACTCATATGTCTATGAAGACAATTATTTTCTTTACAGAAAAAGAAGGGACAATACATATTATAATTCCATCGATGTCTCATGTTAGTGTGGCTGTTAGGTTGAATTGTTCCAAATTCCTTGCGCATGTAACGGCTTCTGTAGTTCTTATGCTCGTAAGCACGCAGTCACCAAATGACTCCCGAGATTAAACAAACCTGAAGCTGCTAGTTTTCCTATGCAGATCTTATCATCAGCAACACCCAATCGGATCTTGCTAGGAAAAAGGAGGTGAGATGCACACAGTATCTTACATTTAATTGTATTTTTTCGACCATGGGGTAAAGAATAACAGATCCTAACATCTATACGTATTAAGTTAAATATAGAGCCTATGTACTCTAATGAAATCTTCTAAATGCTTGGCCTACATCAGCAGATTTAGACAGCACCAATATGATGGGACTGCCATTGTCATTAGCAAATAAAATCTCCACCAGCCTGAGTATCGGTAGAAATACAAATTGTCTGTGAAAGCATTGAACTCAGCTAGAACAATCTCATAAATTTGCAGAGAAATAATAGATATTAGGGAACAATAATCACAGTATAACAAATCCCAAACCAGCTATATGTAAATTGCTTAATCTCCATTGTCTGATCCAAAATTCCAGGGCTCAAACAAGGTCTAAATATCATATCCAGCTACAGATCAATGACTTATAATGGACAACTAAAGCACCTAGTGCCAAATGAAAAACAAGCCTTGGTAGTTCATACAACGGAAACCAGGAAGCAGCTCAGTCGAATAAACTGAAACCCATATCCTGCATCAAATTATGATTTCAAGTCAGGGAAAACTTAATTGCAAACGCAATACCAAAAGTAATCAACTTTGATGCCATTGAAAGTAGCTGTTGAAATCTTACCTCATCAGACTCCTCTTTCTCTTCAACCTTTTCCTCCTTAGCCTCAGCAGCAGGAGCAGCACCACCACCTGAAGCAGGAGCTGCAGCAACAGCAGCCACAGCACCACCACCGGCAGGCACTGAAGCCAACTTCTCCCTGCCAGCAGCAATAAGCTCAGTGATATCCTTTCCCTTAACTTCAGAAAGTAGCAACTCGATCCTGTCGTCATCAGCCTCAGCTCCAACTGAAATTCAGCATTAAAACATATGAACATCAATCACCTTATCACAATAATTAAATAGGTTTAATAATTGTTTGATGTGTGAAAAAAAATTATAAGCATAGGGCCCTTGGCACAACATGAGGAAAAAATTTTCTAAACAACATGCCGATTCTAAATACTAAAAATCCTATTATCTAGAAAGATTAAGATGGCCGAGGCAGATTATTGATCCAAAATTGTGCGACAACACCACTATCAAAATGATACAACAATTTGTGGACAGCGCCACACAAGCATCTTGTTCACCAGATCCATTCGTAAGCAATGCCAAACAACAAATTGGCAACCATCAAAACAATGGCCCCAATTGTCATCGACAGAGGATAACAAAAATTATTACTTTATCATTACACAATTACTTATCGACATGAAATAGCAAACCCATTGTTGTTAAGCTCTTTGAACAAATAGTTATCAACTCTGAAAACAGTCACAATAACATCAGTCACATAGAACCACAAAATAGCCTTAAAGTTAGATTTTAAAAGCGCACAAAAAAAAAAAACAAAACAAAAAAAAGCAGATGTGAGTCATCATTTTAACTCCAATGAAGCAAACAAGAATCGGACAAACCCGAACATTCAATAAAATGATATTAAGATCACCATTATTATACTTCATCAAGGAAAACTCAGAAGCTCCAACAGGAAAGTCCAAAAAAACAAAGGAAAAAGAAAAGAATATAAAGGTACCAGATCCAAGAATGTGTTTCAAATCATCGGCGCTGGGGTTGGCGTTGCCTCCCAAACATGCGAGCAGGTAAGCGGCGACCACCTTCATCGCTGCTTGCAACAAAGCATCAATCAAATCAAATCAGCACACAACTCGCATACACACCACACACACAGAGAGAGTGAGAGAGAGATTGTACTTGTAGCTTTGGATCTGCACACTGAAATAGCGAGCTCTGGAAAGCTGCTCTCCTCCTAGGTCTGTTTCGGGGCGAAAATGGAGATTAATCGGTCATGTTATCAATTTATATAGGTGTCTGCGTCTAGAACTAGGGTTTTTTTTTTTTTTTTTTGGAACCGCTTGATGAAATCGTGGCCGTTCAGTTTTCTGTTCCCCACCTCCCGGTATAGTTCTTGTGTTTGGTTTCCGGTCATTCCGCTTCGAGGTTAGGGCTATTCCATGCGGAGATAGGATATTGCAGAAACGGGACTATCATTTTCCGGTTTCCGTTTTCTTTGTTACCATTGTTATTTAATTAAGACAATCGCATAGGAAATATTTTTTCCTCCGATTTTTTTTATTGAGTTTCAAATATTTTTTATTTCAAAAATTAGGTAAATTTTAATCTTTTTTTTTAACTATATGTGTCATGCATCTATTAGGTTTGATTATTAAGAATGTGATAATTAAAGTTTAATTAGGATAAATTAGTTTAAATTAATCATATAATTAATATAAAATTTTATATTAATTTTTTAACATAAGAATATTACTTTATTCTTTTTAATTGTTAGGCCTACATTTATTTTAATATTAGAAGAATTTTATCCTATAATTTATAATCAACTCTCTTGTAAACTTTAAGGATTAACTTACTTAATAAGTAAGTGCACTTTACCTCTTATAAACCAAAGATTTAAATATTATAATTATACCATATGCCATATGCTTAAAATATGTAAGAAATTTAGTGAAAAAATATTTAGATAAATATCCTATAAGTTATGCATTTTAATATCCTTTTCTAATCTTTTGTTTTCATTTTCATTTCTCTTTTTGATCTTATATTTGATTATTGATAAAAAGACTTTTAGTTGTTAAAGTTGTCCCTAGAATGAGCTTAAGAGACCTTAATACTAAGGCCATATGGGTACCATTATGCCACGATGATTTTAGGAACCCCTTCCTTAGACTTGTTTTACCAGATAAAAGCTTTAAACTCCACTCAGGGAATGACCCCACATTTGTAAAATTACACCTACTTTGAATAATTCTACAACATATAAATAAACTAAACTAACATTCACACAAAATAATGACTCTTTCTCTGTTTGACATACTTCAGAATTCTATATACTTCCATTGACTTGATTGTTGGAGTGTTGACACTAAAGTCCTAATGCTAGAGTCTACCTTTGTTTTTTAGTTGTATACTCTTATGTAAGACCCATGTTAGACTCTTCAAGTGGATTATTGTATCAACTTAATTTAATTAGACTCGACCATATGTCTTCCTTAGTATGTACCCCTTATTAAATTAGCATCATTTATGGGAATGACACGTCGTGTGCCTTTCTTAATTTGTTTTTGATCTTTTATTTGTTTACTGATAAAAGGCCTTTAATTACCAAAAACCCCCTTAGAATGCGCTCAAGAGACTTTAATGTTAGGGCCACATGGGTACCATTGTGCCTATAAGGATTTTAGAAACTCGACTCTTAGACTTACTCTATTAGACAAAGGATTTAAACCTTATTTAAAAGGAATGAATCACATATGTAAAATCGCACTTTGAATAATTTTATAACATATAAATATACCTCTTTGACATACTTTAGAATTCTTTAAGTTTCTATTGACTTGATCATTAGAGTGTTGATGTCAAAATCCTAACTCTAGAGTCTACCTTCGTTTCATAGTTATGTGCTCTTGCATAAGACTTATGTTAGACTTTCATGAGTAGATCTCTATATCAACTCAACTTAATCAAACTTGACCGTGTGTCTTCCTCAATAACCACTCCTCATCAAATTGGTGTCGTTTATAGGAAAGACACATTGTATGCCTTTCCTAATCACTCTTTCCTTAAGGACACGATTTAGTTAGGCATTATGGAGCATGAAAGTTCTTGATGGTCTTTAAATTGTATTATCTAAGAAAATGTATTAAACTTATTGACTTCCATATCATTTAACCTATTGACATAAGATATGTTATGGGGACTATTTCATAGTTGAGGAACTATATAAACTATTTAAAATTTTATTTTATTTCATTTTATTTTGATTTGTCATTAGATATTATTTTATTTAGTTAAACTATTTTTCTAATTAATCATTAATTATTTTCTTATTTAGGTTAGAGTATTTTCCCAAATTAGTTTGATAGTTTTAATTATAAATATATATAAATCTAAGGACTAAAGATATTTAGTAATCTATTATACTATGATTTTAATATATTATTAATAAAAATACTTTTTTGAGAGTTGTTATTTTTTCTAGTAAATTCTAAAACCCTTTTAAAGACTCAATCTAGTATTGGCATTTCCTATCTTTATTTTTATTTTATGCTTTTGTTTAGCATCGGTGGTATCAGAGTTTGGACTTAGCTCGCTTGATATCATCTTGACATCTTTATACTTTTGTCTTACATAAAGTGGTATTAAAGTAGGTTTGGCCTGTGATGATGTTGTTCGAAGTAACCTTTTTAATGATGATGATTATAAAGGAAAGACTTTGTCTAAAGTAATTTTATAGGATTATAAATATAATAGATCTTGTACTAAAGATGTTGATCGTAGTCAGTATATTCGTGGATGCATTCTTGATTTCAAAGATATTCCAATCTTTGATGGAGATTTTTCCTTTAAAGATTTTTTGAGATGGTTAGTAGAACTTGAGGCTTATTTTAGATATAATGAGATTTGTGAGGATGAGAAAATGATTTTAACATATTCCAAACTCTGAGATGGTGTAACTAAATGGTGGAATGATATTTAATACTACTAATTTAGATATAGTAAGTTAAGAATTTGATTATGAATAAATATGAACAATTTACTAATGCTTGAATTTTGTGGTAATGGTATGTTTGATGAGATTTTAAAGAATGTTGAAAGACAATTAATTCTTATTTTATTTTAATTGAAATTGTAAATTCAAATTTAAAATTGAAGAGCCTATAATGAAATTATAAGTCAATCACTAACTTTTGATTAAGTAAAGATGAATAAAAAAAGAGAAGAAACATTGATTGTTGTTCACAACATGATTAATCAAGTTGATTTCATGTATTCTAAAGAAGATATCAGTGGGTTAGAGGATTGTGGTGACCAAAAGATTAATCTATTGATAGATTTTATCAAGTTAGAAGATGATCCCATAACCCATAAGTCCCAGGATATTGTTAATTTTTTACCTATAATATTTATAGACAATTAAGTAATGGATGGCTTGGCATTATTATTGATTAACATTATTGCTCGGACAATGATTTACAAAAGAAATTGTTGGTTCTTGTTAAAGATATTGATTTATTCTAAATAATTCTTTTTATGACATGAAATATGTCAATTCCTCGTTGTCAACTTGAAGGTGAGTTTTTTTTAAATGGACGGTTTTTTCTAATTAATCATTAATTGTTTTCTCATTTAGGTTAGAGTGTTTTCTTAATTAGTTAGATAATTTTAGCTATAAATACATATATAAGTTTAAAATTTAAAGGCATTCAATAATCTATTATAACATGATTCCAGTATATTGTTAATGAAAATACTCTTTTAAGAGTTGTTATCTTTTTTGGTAGATTCTTGAAATCCTTTTAAAAATTCAATTGAGTGTTAACCTTTAGTAACTTTTTTTAAACACTTCTATCTTGTGTTAAATAGTTTCAAAATTTAGATTTACTTTGCTTAATATTATCTTGACATCTTTACACTTTTGTCTTGTGTCACCTATTTAATTCTTAACTCATTACTAAGGTAGCAAAACCATTAAGTGCATAATTAACTCTTAAAGTGATTATTATTGTAGATTGTCTCAACCTACTACCCTAATATGTTGACTCCCTAATCATTACACTAATGGCATTACTAGCAATACAGACACATATTACCTCTAAAATAACTCCTCATATCTTGACAAGAGCAAAAGGAGATGGCCTGATAGTTAAAACCTAAGGAGATACTCCACATATGCCTATACCACCATGATAGAATCCCTAACTAACACCTAACAAAAGTAAGGTTCATGATCCCTTACTAACCCCTAAAAGAAATGGGGAAAGCCTCTTCAGGGATTGCATCCAATAGAGACTAGTGTTCTTAGAATACGAGATCTACCACCTAACATCTCCCATGGCCTTGAGGAATGATAGAATTTGCTTTATGAGCCCATTTATGGGCTTAGTGTATAACCAACGTGCTTATCACCTTGATTAGTTGAGAATGGTTAACACCACCACTGCGTCGTAATAAACTATTAATGGCATAGCTAAAGCAAATGCAAGAATACATGCTAGTCCTTTACATATCTTCCCCCCTAACATGCTTAATAAGAATAAGAGACATAATATCCTTCCTTTTTTATAAAATCTTAGACACTTTTATCTTGAAGAAGTTTAAATTCCTGAGCTTGGATAATTATAATGACATGAGGGACCTTAACAACCATTAAATCAAATTTTAAATGCTGATGTCCCTTGATTTTGCCTCAAACATTACAATATGTAAAACATTCATCACTACACTAAAAGATGTCCTATAATAGTGGTACTTAGAACTTCCCTTGCAATCAATCATGAGCTCTAACTAATAGGAAACCTTTTCCTTGCACAATTTATCATTAGTTGATTGTGTAAGAAGACCTCGACAGTCCTCATTGAGATTAAATAGGGAGAAAATGAGTCCTTATGCAAGTTCATCAATTAATTTAACATGGAGATGCTAAAGGTAAAAAACTTAAACCCAGACATGATACTAGCAACATTTTCGAGTAACCTTATCGATTACCACTTCTTATAATCTATAGACAAAGGACTTACCCTAGACTTCAATAACATGATGACATAGGTGAAGAGATTCATCAACATAGAAGAAGTGGGCAACTCCCAAAGAGAGATGCTAAATAGGTAAACCTAAAAAGAACCATCTTCTTTAAAGAAAAATAGAGATAACCAATAAAGGGAGTGATAAGGATTGCTCAAATAACCTACCAAAATAAAGTCAATATTGATTCCCACAATGAGATGAGATATTATGAGTTCCACTAAGGTGATGTATATAAGATAAAAAAGTGTCAAAAGCTTACGGACAAAATCAAAAAGCTAATTCGAGTTAGACACGTACCTTAAAATGAGACTTTTCAAACAAGACATACAACTAGTGAGCTACCCCTTTTATAGATTTACTAGTGAGTTTGTAATCCTAAAAGGAGTCATGAAGTTACACGTCTTAATAGGTTAACTTCCTCACACCTCAACCACTATTTTAAACTTAGTAGTGGCAAAATTGCCCTTCTTCTATGACATAATCTTAAGAAAGTTAGAATTATTGGCCTTAGACATTATTCTCTCAATCAAGTACTTTATACTTAAGTTCGCTATACTAGATGGAGTAAGAGAAGTTTGCAAAGAACAAAAAGAGGCAAGAGAGGTCTAGGTGGCTTAGATCAAAGGAAAATGGAAAATACCAACAGTAAAAGTGGTAAGTCTTGATACCTACCAAAAAAATATAGATAAGTTAGGAATTCCTATTGAAGGACTAATTCAAGTCCCCTTGACATACGCAAACCCTTAAAGATAATACAAATTAAAGAAAGGCTAAAAGGAGACTTGAAAGATGATATGTTTTTTGTAGGCCTATCCAGAAGTATTTGCTTAGGTATTGGTGAATATGCTTGATATCGATCGAGAGATAGCCTTACACCACTTGAGTAAAAATGTGAAGTGCCCTCTAATCAAATAAAAAAAGCAAAGTATAAGCCCCAAGTGATAAGTGGTGATCGAAGAAGAGGTAAACAAGCTCCCTAAGGTTAAGTTCATTCGAAAAGTTGCTTATTAAAATGGACTAGCAAAGGTGATTATTGCCAATAAAGCAAACAAAAAATGGTGCATGCGCGAAGATTTTACCGACCTTAATAAGGTATGCCAAAATATTTTGAAATATTTGTGAAGATTTTCAGTATGCTTTTGATAGAGTGTACTTTTTAATAATATTGCTAAAATTCTATGATAATTTGTGCATTATTTTAGAGAAAACTATAAATTTACCTTACAAATGTAAGTTGTAACTTAAGTTAACTAGTTCTTATACTTTTTAAGGGGGGCAATCTAGTCCTTATACTTTATCAGTAGTTTGTAATTATATTTTGTAACTAAACTATTTTTTGAGGGTAAAAATTATAGTTAAAAGGATTCACTACACATTCCTTTAATAAGGGTGTAATGATCCTATTTAGTTACTATTTATTTTTCTTGTTTTAGTACTTTGGCATTCATGTAAGCCAAAAAAAAAAAAAAACTTTGGGAATTAAAACTATAATTTTTTTTATATGGTATGTACTTCTACTTCAACGATTGTTAGAATGGATACTTTGAATGATCATCTATGATGGATGATAACTAAAAACCCTACATTTTACACGTGTTTGTCCTTGTATAAATAATCTTGTCAACTTTCATCCAATCATCACAAAGAAAAAGAAAAGGAGATAGAAAAGTGAAAAAAAAAACTTTTTAATTATTTCAATGAAGTTGCCTTTACTCACTAATAACCATTATTGCATCCAAAACCTCCAAATCTACCCCCAAACATGTTTACACCCATATGTAATCTTTCCCCATTTAAGACATTAATGTCAACTCAGAATACCTTAATACCTTTTTCAGTTAATGACTCTTGGTGTGTTTTCTCTTGCTATTAGACCAAGTTATTGCCAACTAAGTCCTATTATTAGTCTAAACTATTCTCCTAGCTCGAATATAGGCCAACATGAGATCTTTTAACAAGAAGAGTTATGTCAAACCAAAAGGCCTAATAGCCTAGTCAATTGTTGTCAATTGTTATGATTTAGACGAACATAACAAACACTTTTACAAATTAGGAATTTTTGAAGTTAGCGGTGTATGGGCAACTATAAGCCAATGTGAAACTACTTTATGAAGAACATAACATAACCATTCAGGAGAGAATAAGCCCTCTTCTTAGGGAAGGGAATGCTCAATTCATAACAATTTGGGATATTGAACATGCACTTAAATTTGTCTTAAATGTACCTTTGCTAAACCCAAAAGTATGTCCTATTTCAAAAACACTACATATAAAGGTAAATAACCTACAAGGTGGTGTATATGAGACTCGAGGGGATCAGAAGAAGCCGTTGCCATAGAAGACTCTTTAGAAGTTAAGTGATAACCCTAATACAAAGTAGCCACTAGAGGAATTGACCTTTGGCAAGAACTATAATGTATAATTGAACAACTAAACATTTTTGTTGTAAGATGACTATTAAGAAGAAATGGAATAAGGTAAGGAGTGCTAAAGAACTCATTTTATAGTTAATGTAACTTAATCATGGCATGACACGTCAAAAAGTATTCGTCTAAAAGACCTAAACAAATGCCTTAATGAGAGCACATTTTGCCCATTTTACAGAGAGCATTAAACGGTACATAGTAGTTCATTTTGAATTTCAAAAAAACTTAGAGAACCAATAAGATTAAAAGGAACTAAACTCAAAGTTCCAATCTGTAATGGATGCATTAGACTACATAAGGAAAAATGGCAACATAAAAACCAAGCTTTTATTAATGAATATAAATGTTATGATAATGATTTGAATAAGCAAAAAGTATAAAAAAGTTACATGAATTAAGGGAAAAAAAATTAGTGGCTTATAGGAAACATGTTAGAAGGATCTAGGAAAGACAGGTCCATCCTAAGAAGTTCCTTCCTTGCTAGCTCTTAGGCCGTTGTAAGTGTATTTTTAAATGCCACCATCAACTTCTTCACTATATAGGGAGGCTAGTGTACCTTAACATTCATGTTTACCTAAACCTTGACTTTAGAGATCTTTCAAGTGTGCTCCTCTAGAGTAAGAGAAGTTTTAGGCTTCCAATTTCTCAATCCTTTTCTTTAAAGCTTTAACATGACCAAAAGGGTCACTTTAGGGAAGTGGGCAACATTAAATCATGACACCTCTTTATTGCTTTACAAATGGACTTTATCTCTTATTCTAGTTAATTACATGGAATCTTAAAATTTTACAACCAAACTTATACTAGTTCTACTTCCTCTTCAACCTTCTATGCTATAACTTGGGTCTCTTTCAATGACTTCTTAATATTGTTGAACAAAACTTAAGCCTACTTTAAGTCATGAGACAAAGACTTGGCTTTAACATCACGTCTCTTCAAATTTAAGCATACATTAGTAAGGTGGGCCTTGATCCTATCTAAGTTTTTGTCCAGACCTTGACAAACCTTTGCCAGAATTGTTGTGGTATTGAGAGCCTAACACTGTGAATACTTAGTCTTATCATATAGGTTGACAAATGTGACTAAAAATGCACTTTACAATATGTAGAAACCATAACAAGGCGAGTGATGGCTAATCCATTATTAGATTGCATAAAGGTATTATCTCAAATGATAAATGAAGGATGAAAAGTCAAGAATTTGAATGAAAGTCTTAAAAATAGCTCTTAAGAAAGATTAATGCATCACCAAAATCCCATATAGCAAAAAAAGTGGTTACCCTTGCACTAATAGTAGAAGGGTTCAAGTGGTAAGGAAAAGAAGATAGGGGTATAACTATGGGTAAATTGTTAAAGGTAAGTGAAGAACCCATCTTAATTTCACGCAATAAAGAGCCTACATAATGACATCACTGTTGCACCTAAGTATTAAAAGATAGTTCCTAGATCACAAATAGGTATGAGATAGAAAAGGACAACTTTATCAAGGACATTAGAACATTGTCATCACTATTGTTGGAAGAACCCATGACCACAAGTTTTTTTAGCATAGGTACTTTCCTTTTTTCCCTCTCGAAAAAAATAAGCTCTAATGATGACACTTTTACCTCCACTACGACCTTTAACTTTGACACATCTAGAATAGTAATCAAAAGGGTGTCTCCCCTAAAAAAAGCAACGGGTCACCTAGGATTGCACACCTCAATATTCTCAATTGTCTTATCCCCCTTAAAGTACTCCCATAATTGTTTATATGAATCAATATACATGAAATCCTTGGTTATAAGGGTAAAAAGTAAGGGAATGACTTGAGTTAGATGCCACTTGTAGAAAGTCATGGTAGGAGTATTATCCTTCGTTCACTCTTAAGGAAGTCGGTAAGAACTTTACTTTAACCTTTACATGTCCTTGATTGTATAGTAATTACAACACCTTTCATTTGTAATGGTAGAAACCTTTAACATTTTGACCAAAACTTAGTCAATATGATGTAAGTTAGCTTGTATCACTAGGATAAGCATCTTGTGAAGTGTGCACCAATTGTTTAGAGTAATTAACCTTAGAGCTAACTTAAAGTATGCTAACTTTAGAATGGTAGGGGGTAAAGGAAGGTAAACATCATTTGCCTAAAAAAATTTAAGTGATATGGTGATACGACTTAGGGGAGGCCTACATACTCTCTCTTAATCTATACCTCATACTTAGCCGAGAGCATTCAGTACATCATTATCACACCCTTGCAGGATAGGCATGACTTAGAATACTTCATGACACACCACACATAATCACAATAATATGAGATTAAACAACTAACCATTAAAGGTGTCATGCAAATTTTAATTAAAAATTACAAAAAAAGGCAATAAATAGTTACAACTAAGAAAGGATGCCAAGCAACAATTTAAAAGTGTCAACATGCTCCCTAAGGCAACTATTGGTGAACAAACATTGTCATTAAAAGGCAATCATTTGATTGTATGGCTATTTGAAACTTCCAAAATGAAATCCTTTGGATATGGTCCATAAACTAGTGCATAGAACTCTTTTAAAAAAGGATAGGGAAGTGTGAGGTAGGCCTTTAGCTACCAATGACTATCCTAAGCCTAAGGGACCTTAATGTTGGGCTTATATAGGCATTATTAGGCCCGAGAGAATTTTAAAACCCACTTCTAAGACTTGTTCCATTAGATAAAAGGTATATACCCCACTTAAAGGAATGACCCTATATTTGTCACATTACCATTAAATCTCACTTGCTTTGGCTAACCTAACAATATATAAATAGACCAAATCAACAACCATAAAAAGTAATGACTTTATCTCTTTAAAATACTTGAGAACTTTTCTCTTTATTAAAATGATTTTAGGAATGATGCATATAGTTTATCATTTCTTAAGTTTCAATTTTTTTTTCTTTCTTTTAGTTACAAAGGAGACCAAAAGGTCAAAGAAAGAGAATAGAGTCATTAAGACTTAAATATAGAACCAAGAGATTCTAATGAGAGTATCTCAACTAATTGTGTAAAAAATACAAGACTTCTTGGTTCTTACTTTAATGTGGCGATATAAAAACTCTTGATATTCAAAACCATATAACAGAATGATGGAACTAATTTTCTTGGAATTTTGATATATTGAATATGACTGAATAGTTCAAACTTGAACATTTTTATTTTTCTTTTTTCTTACCACTTCTAGACTTCCTTATTTATCTTTTTCAAGATTATTCATTTTTTAAGTAAACTTTCATGTTAAGTTTAAACCTAAATAACCAAACCAACATAAGAATTGGAATGTTAAGTCCTTCCAATGATGTTAAGATATAATATACATTAAATGCAAAAAAACGATAGTGGTAATGGTGGTAGTTTTCTCCATTACTAATCTTTACTTAAGGTAGAATCAATTTGAATACTTTAATTCCATTAGGACATGATCAAGGTTCTTTTTTTTTTTTTGTTACCTTTACAATCATCCATGTTTGTAATGGTGGAACTCCTAAGAGGTAATAATGCTCATTGCCCTTAGAGATGCAGGGTAATAAACAATAAATCTATTGCCTTGTGTATATCTTATCTTATAACAAATAATTTTAACTTTTAACTTTAAATTTTGAAGTCCTTATCTTTATCCATTGTTGTAACTTTAAACATTTATGTATTATTATAAATACTAGAAGTCATCAATAAGAAAAGTATGGTAAAATTTACCTTATTATCAAACATTTTTATGGTATTAGAGCCATAAACACTTCATAGCAATTTCAATGGCCTAAGTAACATTTTTTTCTTTTGTAACCACCACCATTCAACACTCAATTACTCCCTTTAATAATGCTAGTCTTATTGTTATCAATGTTATGACTCAACTTCCACTGAAACTTACTACTTCTAGCTATCCTTCATGAAGAGCATAATTCATTTCTTTCCTTTTGAGCTATGATTTGGTTATCCATATTAATGGCAAAAAATCATCTTCTCTAAGAACAATCATTTAAGTTGACAAAGTTACACTAAATCTTGAACACGTAATCTGGTTTAAGTAAGATCAGTTATTGTTACATGCCATAATTGCTTTAGTCTTAGAAGCACTTTGTCTTTAATTGCTTCAACAAAAATATCTCAAGGCATTTGGGAAAAGTTGGTGAAACTCTATGCCAATCATTCCCATTCTAGAGTTATGTCACTTAAGGAGACGTTGTTTGATTCATAAGGTATAAAATTTATGGTAGAATATTTGTAAAGTGTCAAGGTTGCCTCAAATGAATTAGCTATCATTCATGCTCCTTTAGCATAAGAAGACTTAATCATGCATATCTTAAATGGTGGTTCCTTAATTTAAGGAATTGACCCTAGCCATTTATATAGGAGAAATTCCAATTTCGTTTGAGGAACTTCATGACAAGCTAATTGACTTTAAGTCAATTTTATAAAAAGATAATCCAAGTGAATTTCCTATTACAACAAATTTCACATGCAAGATTGCTACTCCTTTATCAGGCACTTGTTGCACAAATTACAAGGGAAATAATTCCAAGACCCTAACATTTAATGGGACTTCATATTCTCCTAGTTGAAGTAACATATTGAAACATTTTCAAAACAAAAATAAGACATGTTCATTGATTTATTTGGTAATTATAAAAGGTATCCATTTATGAAAAGACATGCTAGAAGAGATGTATTTATTAGTACCAAGAGACATCTTTTTTTTTTTTTTTGGCTAAATGACCCTTGGACCATTATATATTTAATGGTCCTCCTTTAATCAAAAAAAGAGAAAATAGATGGAAACATGTTATTTCCTAATAGAATAATTTTAAATAACACACAAATTTCTCAAGGTTTTGATTTTAGTATTGTAAATTACAATTATGTGTGTTTCATTTTATCCTATGAGAGAATTCACCATAACTTAATGGTACCATTATAAAGGTGAATTTTTCCTTAAGGAAAGTCACATTGGATACATGACTTTGGAGTAATTCTTTCACTTTTAATCTAGCCTTATTTTTGGTCAAACAATCTTAGGGCAAAATTACATAGATAGAATATTAAACAAATTGACTTGACCTCATGATATTTGACAGGTATTCTTTAAAGTTTTAAATGAATTAAGGTATGTTTTCTTTCTAATCATGTGAAATATGAAATTTTAATATTCATAAGTCTTATCTTAACCAATTGTTTGTGCTTAAAAGGCATTAAAAATAGTTGTATGCAATAAATTTTGAACTCATGACCTTTCTAGTGAAAGGATAAGACATTAATTACTTAATTAAGAGTGTATGAATGTTAATTAATTAATCAATGAGATTAAAAAATTGACAAAAGTCTTGTTCAATAAGGCATAAGAGGGATGAGTCAAGTTCATACTTACGAATCAACCATAATGGAAGCTTAACTCAACACTTGATATAATGTCAAGTTTTGAGTTCAATAAGTCAAAATACATCATTAGTGTGATTGAAACACTATTTTTAATTATTTTAATCCTAAAAGTATATAATACTTGGTATTTATGGTAAATTAAGAAAATGAGTCTGTGAGATTCTTAACAAATTTGTAAAGGTACTTTATAACAGAGGTCTTAGTCTGCTTATATTAATGTAGAATATTTAAATCATTACAATAAGTTGAAAAGTTTGACTCCAAAATATTTATAAAAGGATATGAACACAATAACCTATAATATGTCAATTAATTAAAAAAAAGTATAATATTGTATGGTTATTTGTGTGAATTAGTTCTATAACTTGTCAATAAAACTAGTTAGTTCCAAACTTATCTATTATATTATTTAAACTTGTTGTAATGCACTTTTCACTATATAAATGTTTAATTTGTAAAATACATTTACTTATGCATTTGACTATAAGAATTATAGAAGATTCGTAATATTTTTAATATTTTAAAATATTTTGAAAATAATAAGGAATTATTAGAACATTTTCAAAATAAAAATAAGACATATCTCTTACTTTATATGGTAGTTATAAAAGTTATCCTTTCATAAAAAAGACATATTAGAAGGAACGCATCTATTTGTATCAAGAGATTTTTGTTTTTTTTGTTTTGCCAAATGACTCTTAGACCACTATATCTATATATAATGATCCTCCTTTAATCAAAAATAGAAAAAATAAATAGAAATATATTATTTTCTAATAGAATAATTTTGAGTAATATATAAATTTTTAAAAAATATAATTTTAATAGTATAACCTATAATTAAATATATTTTATTTTATTATATAAAAGAATTTACTATAACCTAATTATACTATTATGAGAGTGAATTTTGCTTTAAAAAAAGTGGCATTAGATATACAACTTAAAGCAATTCTTTCACTTCCAATCTAACCCTATTTTTGACCAAACACTACCAACAATCATGACAGACCAAAATCATTTGTTAGATATGTGATCATCCTATTCATTCAGCCAAGAAGTGCTATTATGGTAAAAAATTCTTTCAAGATAAACCAGTTGCAAACATTATTTAGTCTCAAAAAACAAAGATTCTGCTTGGATCTTAGACCCTGGAGCCTCTCACCATGGGACTTTGGACCTGAATAATCTTTCCATCTATTCTGAATATGATGGATCTGATGAAATCATTGTTGGTGATGGCTCAGGTTATTACTCATACGGGTTCTGCTTTTCTTTCTCATTCAAATCATAAACTTAAATTGACAGACACCTTATTTGTTCAAGCAATCAAAATAATTTGATTTCTATTTCCAAGCTATGCAAAACTAATCATGCGTCTGTTGAATTCTTTCCTTCCTTTTATTTGGTGAAGGACTTAAGCACGCAACTATATTATAGGGACTGAATAAAGATGATATGTATTAGTTGTCATCTACAGCTATAAAGCGTGCACCTTCTCCATTAGTAATGGTGACAAGTGCATAATCTGCTAGTACATGACACCAAAAGCTTGGTCATTCTTCTTCAAAGATTCTCAAGCATATGATTAGTTGTTCTTCTTTACCTTGTCACTCGTTAGACAAAGGATGTGTTCTTTGTAATTCACGTTATTGCAATAAAAGTCATAAATTTTATTTTCTCAATTCACTTTATCTACTATTTGTCCTTTTGAACGCATATATACTGATGTTTGGGGCTTTTTCCCATTTAGTCTATAGATGTTTCTAAGTACCATGAGATTTTCATTTACCAATTTACACGTTATGTGTGGCTTTATTTGCTTTATCGCAAATTTGATGTTTATCTTGTGTCTCTCACATTTAAAAACTTGGTCGAAAAATAATTAAACAATCAAATTGTCTCTCTTTATTCAGATATGATGGGGGTTGACGGTTTTGGAGCTAAAGTCCACTGCAACGGCTTGTTAGTTTTGTGTCAATGAAACAACACACCAATGACAACAAAAACACTAAACTAGAAAAAGAGACTAGTGACATTAGGAAGATGACTTGTTTCCCAAAGCTGAAAAATGATAGCACCACAGTTGTTGTCAGGGGTGAATATCAAGCCTTAAAAACCTTCCTCGCTTATGATGGGATTTCCCATCTTTTCATCCCTTCTCATACACCCGAACACAAAGTCTTTCTGAAAGAAAACACCACCGCATTGTTGAAACAAGCCTCCCCCTTCTCCACCAAGCATCTCTACCTTTACTTTTTTGGTCTCATGCCTTCCAAGCTGCCGTCTATTTAATCAACCGTCTACACACTCCAATCTTAAATATGAAATCCCCATACGAGTTACTCTTTCATTCCCCGTCCAACTACCATAAGCTGGAAGTGTTCAGATGTCTTCGCCATTTATGGCTTAAACCATACACCACTCACAAACTTGAACCCAAATCTCACCCGTGTATCCTTTTGGGCTAATCCCAATTAGTTGCAAAGGGCTTTCATCAACGGCCTGGCTTGAACTATACAGAAACTTACAGTCCCGTTATAACAATTATTCTTGTACTTTACCTTACCTTGCACTTTGGGTGCCCCTTGCGCCAATTGGATATTAACAATGCCTTGCATACTTCATGACACAGTGTACATCCCAGCCTCCTGGATCCATTGAGAATGAGCGGCCCAATTATGCCTCCTGGATCCAGTGTTTCATTCACACATGAAACATCTAGCTCTTGATTATCACTTTGTGCGAGAGCGCGAGTTGCAACTGGAGATTTTAAAGGCTTGTACATTTCCAGCCACGACCAAGTTGCGGACAGCCTTACCAAAACATTGTCGAAGCAACGTTTCATCACTTTCCGGACCAAGATGGGAGTCTTGACGCCGCCTCCATCTTGTGGGGGCATAATAGATAATGAATCTGTTGCCTTTGTGTATATCCTATCTTGTAACAAATAATTTTAACTTCTTAACTTTAAATTTTGAAGTCCTGATCTATGGTAGAATTTACCTCATTATCAAAATTTTTTACTGGGCCCCTAAGGCTTTTTACAAGGACAATCTGGTTTTTCAGTTAAAATAATTACTTATATATGTGGTAACACGTTGAACTCGAATTCATACCAATTATATTTTGCATTTACTTATTCAGAAGCTTTTGTGATTTATGTCCTTAATTTGATGTCTATCTACCTAGACTTGTGCCGGGACTCAATGGTATTGGTTCTGGAGCACAGCAGCCGCCCTTCAACGCGGGCCAGCCATCTGATCGGAAGAAGATTGGAGATGCTATTCTGCAGATTGTACTGCAGAGAGAACGTCTCTACCATTTGCGGGAACTGGCTTGCCTTATGTGCTACAAGGTTAAGAGCAGAACGATGTGCATGTAGTTGATCATAAATGCAAGAAATGTGTTCCAACGTAAAATGCAGATTTTCTTGAATGCATCTCTTCGATCAGAAGTTCCAACTCCTTCACGATTGCATTTCTGGGATTTTAGAAATTCAACAGCCGTTGAGTTGTGTTTCATACTACTTGACCGTCCACCTATCACAACCCCGTTGATGTGGTTCTAAAACGTATCATAGTTTCAAGCATTTGTTTTTAACTTGTTGCCAAGACCTCTGGTACCGTAGACGGCCAACTTGGCCAGTTATTCTTAGCTTGATAAAGTCCGTCTGCTTTATGTAAATGGGGAAATGGGGATAAATGTTTTTTCGCTTATTCTATATATCAGAATGAAATGGCAAATAAATCCTTGCAATAGACACCTAATGCACATTAGCTAGCTCCTCAAAACAGTTAATGATGGTAAGCAGGACATTGGCATAGATATCTAATGTTTACGGATTCATGTCTTATAGTGTCACATACTGGACTCAAAATTAAGGATATTGACAGGGATCACAGGATGCAGAGTCTGTTTGCTTATAGCAAACAACTGACTCCCTTGCATTCCATTGTCATGTATTCTTTGATTTTCCATTCGTAGCAAGCCACTTGGAGATTCAATCGGATAAAAGCATCAAATACAGCATGAGGTCACCAAAAGAACCATCTTTTGGCAGTTGAGCTTTGAGCTGGCTCATCCTTTCTCACATGCTTCTTTCTATTGTCTATACCCTGTTTCAGGGACTCTAACCTTTTTCTGCACAAAACAATGAAGAAATAGATTAGGATCTAGTTAAGAATATATGAAGCAGTTCATTGAACTGAAGTTCCTTGATCTTATGCTAATGTTGCACCTCAGTTTTCAGGCATGTACAGTATAATTGAAGCAGGGTGACACAATATTCTCCATTTGAGTGCATCTGGAACTTCTACAGCAATAAACTAGCCTTATTCCAACGCTGCCCATTGCTAAAGTTAATACTATCCAGATGACTCACAGACAAAGCCCATCCAAATAATTCTAACCCATTAGATCAGAGGTATTAAAAGTTTTTAATGGTGAGCCATCTAGAAGAGCTAGGAGCAATAAAGAACCATTCATGCCTATTTCATGAAAGAAGGGTGTCTAGACTTACTTGGTATCTGTAAGGCGGCCATGCAAGCCCCATCTCTGGCGAAATCCTTCAATGCCTTCTATTCCACTAGCTAGAGTCAAGCGCCTATAAGAGCATAGATATGTGAGTGACCTCCAAAGATGAGTTCATAAATTTTAGGTGTCAAGTTTATGTCAGGAAAATAATCATTTTATTATGCAATATGAAGATATTTATTCTACAGTCCTGTGAAACTCGTCCATGTGCCATTTGTACACCAGAGTAGAAGCAAAAACAGTTGAGTGCAATTTTCTGACTCAACAGTCTCAAATGATAACCTGCAACCCATAAAGAAATACGCAATGGATAGCCCCTAGAACACACTTTTGAGGGAGATCAAGACCCTTACTAGGAATATCAATTTCTAGGGGATTCAAAGATGCATTGCAATTCCTCCTACATCTATTCTATGATTTGCAGATATCAACCAACCTCAGATTTGACTTAGGTTACAAGAGCCTAAGGTTTTTCTGAAATTAGAAAGGCGGTTAAGAGCAAAAGTATACATGGATAGGCCTATGCTTGTATGCACAAATATAAACACACATGAAACAGCCCAAAACACAGATGATATCCAAGTCAATAAGTTTTAAGTGTTGGGGGAACTATGAAGATTTTCTTTATAATGCATTGCTTGCAGAGGAATTTTTGTGCAATCAACACCCATGCAGAGGATGGCTCACATGATCAACAGCCATGTTAAGAGAAGCTTCCACACACTAATGAAACGTGCCAAAAGAGTTACAGACCTCTCCAATGTTGTAACCTCAGATTCAAGCTGACAAGCTCTTGCCTTTGCATCATCTAAAGGCATTGATAATCCCAATTTGCGCTCACTATCTTCAAGCCGCTGCCTTATCTCCTTGTCCTGCTCATTGATAGCCATGCATCAGACTGCAGACATGACTCATTTAAGACAAAAAAAAAAAAAACAGTCCTCGCACCCTCTTTGCAGCACATTCTCGGTATAGAACGAGTTCATCTTGACAGAAAGGCTCAATATCATTGACTTGCAAGCCTGCAATATAAAGCAAAAACGAGTTATGTTTACAGCCATTACTAAGTATCTTAGAATGAAAGTCAAAGCTTCAGCCCTGTAATGAAATTTATCTCAAACCATTTTAACAATTTGAAATTGATTTTACTCCGTACCCATATTTCCACATGACAAGGGTAAACCTGGTTTCCAATTTTGATTGTACAGATACAATTAATAAATCAAGTGGCCAAATTTTCTGCATTTTGTCTACCTTGAACCATCCTGATTTACCAAATGTTATGCAGAATCAACACTTAAAGCCATCAGAAGGAGAATGAAAACTTACACAAGAATAGTGTCCTTAAAATCCCATCACACAAATTAACACCTTCAAGCACATGGGAGGCAATTTCTGGTGGGATGTTAGGTGATGGTGGCCCCAGCATAAGATCATCTCCAACCAATATAGTTTCCTCCATAGTTGGCTGCGAATCGACTGAAAACCACAAGAAGTAAATCAAACTTGTTATTACCTATAGTATAGAATTTTGGAATCACTTTGCACATGTATCACAATCTTTTTTTTTTTTTTTGGTTACACAGGAAGCCGAGAGGCCAGGAAAGGAGAACAGTCACTAGGACTCAGACACGGAACCAAAAGGTTTCAACAGGGGTTTCCCGACCAGTTGAACCAGAAGCATGGGATCACATGCATCACAATCTAATGTAGTATCTTTAAACAAGTTTATGGATATGAAATGAGGAATGAATAAGTTTCTTTTGAATTCTGACAGCCAATTATCCAACCAACTGGGTGAAGAATGCCACAAAAGCAGACACTGTGGCTATTTTTAATTTCCAGCACTCTGCAAAGTCACAGGAGTGATAAAGAGCTTTTTTGTTCCACAAATTTAATAAACAAAACAGAAGTAGATTACAATTTTTCTCATTCTTCCTCCACATGGCCAAGAGAAGTAATATCTTAAAGAAACATAAGACCCCGGAAGCCAGCCAGCCCACAGAAAATGATAGAAGATACAAAATGTATAGTTTGCATAGTCATGCACATACCACTGAAAACAGAGCAATCAGGAGAAACAAAAAAAAAAAAAAAAGAAAATAGTAAATTCAAAGAAAGGCGGGCAAGTTGCATACCATCCATGATTGCTTTTGCACAGAGTCCTCGTCTCCAAAATTCAGCCTTCAATCACGTACTGGGACTCGTAAACTACAAGAAAGAAACCGTATAGATGGCTGAAAGTTAACAGAGGAATCATAACAATGGATTGGAACCATGTTCATAGCAGGTGGCGAGATGCAATACAAATTCTGCTACACTACTCTGACAACTTCAAAGCAGAAGATCGAAACGAAGAATACCCATTTTGTTTTTCAACTCAGCAAACAAACAGAGACTAATTAGAACGAGAACAGGGCGTGTATAAAGATAGACACCCTCGCTGAGAAATTTCATCGAACACGTTCAAGGCACCGCAAATGCGAAGCCAACCCATCCGCCCAGATGTTTGGACATCCGAGAGAGAGGGGCTTAGGGACGTTTTGGAGCTTTTGTAAAACAGATAGAGAGCAAAGTAATATTTGCTCCTAAATGCAATGATGTCTATCGATTTTGTGACTCACCTGGAGTAGCTTTTTTCGACGAGCTAACTCAAGACGTCTGCTAAATGGATCATACAGGCGGCGGCGTTGTTTGCACTCGTTAAGTATGGAAGTATGGAACCAAAGCTACTTCCATCTATTCACACATTTTCTTGTGTAGCTTTTTTTTTTACCCGTTTTTTATCTTTCATCCTTTTCTATATATATATATATATATATATATATTTGTTTTCCTATGCAAAGAAAAGCCTCCGGACAATATTATGTGTTAAAAGCACTGACACACGTACAAAAAAAACAACACAATATAAACATTATAACACGTTAATATTAAAAAAACTAAATATATATTCGGTAAATTTATTATATTTATTGGGAGTTAGGTTTTTTTAGTGTTTTATAAGTATTTTTTTAAAATAAAAAATAAATTTGAGAAATTTTTTTAAAAATAAAAATATTTTAATTACAAGTATTTTTTTAAAATAAATTTAAAAATATTTTTTAAAGAAGGAATTTAGGATTTTTTTAAGTTATTTTTTATTTTTTTAATTATAAATATTTATATTGTATGAATTATAAATACATATAAAAAATTATTAATATGTATAGGATAAAGTATAATAAATATTATATTATAATTAAATAAATTGAGTAAATTAAATTTATATTGAAATTTTAATTTTATTAAAATAGTAAAAAAATTATAAATTAATTATTAAATTCATATTAAATATTATAAATTATGAACTATTAAAAAATTAAAATTTAAATAAAATACTTATTTATTTTTAAAATTAAGTGAAAATTATTATATAAATATTTTATTAATTTTTAACAAAAAATTAATAAAGAATTTAAAAAATCTCTTTTTGAGTTTTGCTTCAATTAACAATAAAGATATGTATTATTAATAATAAGACCTCTACTTAATGTAAAATAACACTTAAATTATACAATACTAGCTTATTCTATACAAGAGAATTGCTTAAAGTTAAACAAAAGCATAACCGCACCAACACTCATTTAGGGAGTCAATCAATCCTTATAAAAGAAATAAAAACACATGGTTAAACATTTGTTATTTTCTATTGGACTTTTATGACTTTGACGCATTATGAAGCATCTATTTAACAACCATTAGTGGGATCACAAAGGCTTTTGCATTATTCTTGGCCAAAGCTTATTAACTTAATCTAATGATATCTTAAAACTGACCTAAAATGCATTTCATTATACTATTGAAATCAACTAGAATGATGATTTATATGGCATACTTTTCTCTAAAAATTAGAATAAAGAAGTGAAGTGATCTATTGAAAGATATTTGCTAGATTTTGTCTACATGCTAAAAAAAAAAGAGTCAAACTATAGAAAACAATGATTTATTTACAACTATTAGTCTATTACTAAAGGCTTTCGAAACAAATTATAAAATTACTAGACAAAATAAATAAAAAATCAAAATCTATGGGAAAGTCAAATTGAAAACATAATCAAAGAGATTATTTCCTAAGTAATATGATTAAGTTTGTGATTTACCAATTTAGGGTCTTAAAATCCAAACAAAATCCAAATTGAAGTAAGAAATTAATTAACAAGTGAGAAAATAAAGAAATTAAGGAAAATAACTTTATCTAAAAAATTGAAATCTAAGAGTTTAACTTAAGTTTAACTTAAGTCAACCTCTAAATGAATAACTTTGTAATCATCTTAGGGTTTCCAAATAAAATTTAGGATAAGAGAAAGAGAAATATTGAGATAAGAAAAAGCAATTCAAAGAGTAAAAGAGAGAATACTTAGAGAGAGAATTTAGGTTTTTAATATTTTCCTTGTTTTCTCATTTACTAGAATAACTTAGTTTATACATGTTTGTTATAGTTAATGACAAAACAATAGATGAAATTTACTAACAATAATGACAAACACCACCTTTCTTACACATACCTAGTGATGTCTGTTACCTTTTTGTCTATTACCAACCTTTTAATAGAATTAAAATTCATAATAAATGAAATAATAAAAAGGATAATAAAGAGAACTCTAGTCAAACTAATAAAATACCAACTTTGGTCATAACAAATTCCCTTTGGTGAGAAGGACCTTGTCCTCTAGATTAAAAGGCAGGGAATTAGGAAGCAATTAAGCTCTAATTCTCTTAAGTGGTATCCTTTAGTGTTAAGCTAGACTATTAAATGAAAACTTGAGTGATTGCTTGATTATGCTTCTTCATAATTCTTCTATCAAGGATAACCATTGGCTCTACACGAAGATAATAGTAATGACTACTTAGTGGTAATTAAGGAAGAAGTTGACCTTTAGATCCCATTGATTTCTTGAGCAAGGAAACATGAAAGACTAAGTGAATTGGGGATCCCTCTAACAATTGCAATTTGTATATCATTACTTTTATTTTCTCCAAAATCTAGAAAGGTCTATAATATTTGGAGATGAGCTTTAAATCATTATAAAAAGAAATAAATGTTTGTCGACATGGTTGTAATTTAAGGTAAATCCAATCATGCATAAATTTTTTTTTTATCACTACACCCTATTAGCATAATGCTTCATATTTTTTTGCTAAACTTTAGCTCAATGGACTTTGAAAAGACTAATCATATGTTGTCATCCTTGGAAGAGATTATCCATAGTATGGATTGAGCATTGAGCAATAAGAAGCTTTAGAAGGTGTGATGGCAAATACTCATATAAACCTTGGAATATGAACATTTAAAAGGCTAAATGGAAGCTATTATTATATCACCATTTAATAAGATATAGCCATTTCACCCATTTCTTTAATTTTTAAAAAGATATATACCTAAGGTAATTCTTTAGTTAATGATTGAATCTCTTTGTTTACTTATTATTTTGCTAATGTTAGGTTATACTTAACCTCATTTTAATGCCCTAAGCCTTAAAGAGCTCCTTCTAAAAATGTTTAGTAATTACCTTATCCTAATTTGAAACAATTGACCTAAGAACTTCATTTAGTTTATAAATGTTTTTCAAGAAGAGTTGAGTCATTATTGAGGTTATAAATGAATAAGAGAGGGCTATAAAGTAAGCATACTTACTAAAACAATTGATAATAACTATGATAACATCCTTGACCTTATGACAAGCAAGCCTCTGTAGAAAATCCATGGATATATCAATCCAGGCCTATTGAAGAGTTTTAAGGGATTGCAACAAATCTAGATATTTGATTAACTCAATTTTATAGTGTTAGCAGGTATCACGAGACTTAATGAATTTGTGTACATCCTTTATAAGTTGAGGCTAATAAAAAAGTTACTACAAATGATGCCTAGTAACTTTGTTTCCATAATATCCCCTAAAAGTAAAGTTATAAAAACTTTGAATCAATTGTTGTCTAAAATTTTCAAATGTACCAAGGTAAATTTTACCTTTATACTTAAAAACACCATTTTGCAAAGTAGAATGTGGCTTAGAAACACTTAATAAGCTCAATACTATTAATAATTCTGAGGCTTCAGGGTCATTTTATAACTTAAAAGTACATCATTTATCCATTTAGGCACAATTATGATAAGAATATGATAGCTCGAAGCCTTTAAAGCATTATTACCTTTTCTAAAAAGAGCCTTAGTAGCTTGGTTCTTAATACCTTTTTTGTATATGATTTAATAATATGTTGTTCCCACAGCCTTGTATGGGTTGTAATTGTTGTCAACTAGGGTTAAGTGTGCAAGAGAGTAAAGTCATATGGAAGGGCAGTAAAGTCACATGGAAGGGCAAGAAAGTAAATCTGCCGCGTAAGGGCAAGAACGTAAATCCGCCATGTAAGCCCTATTAGGGTTTTATGGAAGAGAGTATATAAAGGCCTTGGAAGACAAAACTAGGGAAGAGGGCCAACACAATTGAATAAACAGCAACCCTACAGCAACCGGCCAAAAGGAAGAGAGAGCAGAACGGCAAGAGATCAGAAACAACACCACCAGGAGAGCAAACCAGAAACGTCACCACCGGGAGAGCAAACCAGAACGTGCAACCTCCTGCAAGCAAACCAGAAACACGTCCTGCAAGCAAACCAGAAACACGTCCTGCAAGCAAACCAGAAACACATCCTGCAGGCAAACCAGAAATGCCTCCTGCAAGCAAACCAGAAACACATCCTGCAACCAAACCAGAAACGCACAACCAGCAAGAGGAGAAATAAGAAACAGACCACCCGGAAGAGAAGACAGCAGACCTGGTATCCGTGAGACCACCCAGAAGAGAAGACAGCAGACTAGAAGCGTGAGGCAGGGCAAGAGACGTGAACCAGAAAAACCAGTAGTGTAAGGCAGGCCAAGAGACGTGAAACAGCAGACCAGGAGCGTGAGACCAGAACGTGCAACGGCGTGACTGATCAGAAGCGTGGGGCAGGCCGTGAGACGTGAAACGGCAGACCAGAAGCTTGAGTGCAAGCTGTGAAACCTTGAGACGGTGAAAGCAGGAGCTGTGTGAGACAACCTAGAGAAGGAATTTGGCGAAGCATCGGAAAGAACTCAACGTATTTCTATATTTCTTCAAGAGAGGTTAGAGAGCGTTGCGGTGAACTTCTAAGCGGCAGTGGAGCAGCCTTTCAATTCAACAGAGGCAAGACAAGCTAGACGAAGGGTAGACACAGTAAGTGACACTCTTTGTATTGTACTTGCTTAGTAATTGCAATAGTGAAAGGAGCAGAAGATTAAGACATCCATTGTAACTGGAATTCTCAAGTATAGTGGATAGTCTCGGTAAAGGAGAGTCCCTACCACCGTGGATGTACGTCACGTTGACGGAACCACGTAAATCTCGTGTGTCCTTAATTTGCTTTACGTTCTGTGTTTTGAATTGAGTTGTGAACGCAGCTAAAGTATCAGCCAACCCATAACCTAACGAAGACCTAAACAAGAACATCCGAATTGTCTATTAGGCAAGGTGTCTGAAAGGTGACTTTGGGGACTATTGTGATTAGTAGGTAGCAATAGATCTACCTTAGTCGAATCTGAGAAAGAGTTCGCTTTTAAGAAGAGATTGAAGTTGTTCACTTTCCTGCGAATTGTGAATTGTGGTGATACTGATTCACCCCCCCTCTCAGTATTACAAACTAGTAGATCCTAGGGTGAAGTTGGGAACTTCATAATATAAGTCTAACAAGTTAGTCACCCTTTTCAATTCATTATAAGTATGCAATTGTTGATACATCAAGTATTTTAAACTTTCATGTTCAATCATAATGATGAATAAATGACCTTTCAAATAGTGTTATTATTTACATAGGACCATTAGTATATCTAAAAGCTCTTTTTCATACATAAACAAATTCTTATTCTTTTAATATAACTGTTTACTAAGATAAAAAATTGCCCTCTCATTTAGCATAAGCATAACCTATATTCATTTGTCATAAGTATTAGTTTCTAAGATGAAAAGCTTAAAGAAATTTGACAGTACCAATATAAAAAAGACCATGGATTTCTTCAATTCCTCAAATGTTAGCATAACTTTTTAGGTCTTATTAAACTTATCTCTTTTTAGTATCTTAATAAGTGGCCTATAAATCATTTTATAACCCCTTATAAATTTTTTGTAACATCTTGTCAGTCTAAGAAATCCTTTTAACTCCTTCACAGTGGTGGGAACATGCTAGTTAAACATAATCTCAACTTTCTTAGGGTCAGTGGATACCTCATATTCTAAGATAATGTGTGCTAGACACTTAATTTAAGATTGACTGAATGAACATTTAGTTCTTTTGGTAGATAATCAATGCTACCTAAGCGAACCTAGTGTCAAATCAAGATGTTAAACATATAGCTCTAAGGTAGGATTGTAGATCAAAATGTCATCGAAAAAGAACATAATAAATCTCCTTAAATAGGGACCAAAGATCTAGTTTATAGGAGCTTGAAATGTAACTATGACATTAATTAATCCAAATGATATTACTTTGAATTCATAATGGCCATAATGGGTTCAAAAACCTGTTTGATACATATCCTTCTCTTTTACTCTCATTTGATGATACTATGCTCTTAAATCAATCTTGGAAAACATAATATCACTTTTTAATTCATGTAGATCATATCACAGGCACAGGAAATTTATCTTTTATAGTGAGAGTTTAATTGATGATAATCAACACAAAATCTCTACAAGCCCTCTTTTTTTTTTTTAACTAACAACACTAAAGATGTGAAAGGGCTTATGTTATTCTAAATTATGGAAGAATTAAGCCTTTTAGTAACTATTTTCTCAATTTGTCTTCTGGTAATAAGGATAACTACAAGGTTTTAGATTCACTGGTTAGGCTTTTTCTTGTAAGGGTATGTCATGGTCAAAAGCTCTCATTGAAGGAAGTCTAAAAGGCTTTGCAAAAACATCTTCATACTTATCTAAGATAGCTTGTAAAGCTTTCTTTTTAAGAAGATTCTTAAGTTTATGTCCTGACATCATTTTTAATGTCCCTTATGGTGTAGGCCTCCCTTTAACTTAATGGTTTTACCATTTTTTACAAAAGACATTTTAGCCTCTTTAAGTCCAAGATAATAAGACTAACATCAATAATCCAAACAACTCCAAGGATTAAGTCAAAAGAGTCAAAAGTAATAATCCTTAAATTATATACAAATGTATGCCTTTGCATTCACCATTTTATCTTATTTGCTTGCTTAGTATTGACTAACTTGCTTCCATTAGCTAAAGTTAGGTTGAGTGTGCTGAAGACTACATTATAATTCCTTGACAATGGCAACATCTAAGAAGCAGTAAGAATTTCCAAAGTCTATTAATATCAAGACCAACTTTTCTCCAATTTAATCCCTTAACTATAAAATATTTCACTCGAGAGCTCTTATAATTGCATTCATAAAGATAAAAACTATAGGTTCTATTGATTCTTCAAAAGAAACTTTTGGCTCAACTTCTCTAACCTTTTGCTCTTTTATTTTTGTTTCCAAACCTCCTTCCATGACACGCAAATAGCTTTTTAGCATAAGGATGGCTAGGAAAATAGTGATCCCCACACTTTTGACATTGCCCTATCTTCTTTATTAGTTTTATTGAAGTTTTAATCCCTTTAATGGTAGAACTCTATACTAGCAGCTTTAGTATTAAGTCAAATGTAGGTTTTACATAAAAAGAGATTGTAAATATAATTAAAAGTTTACTTAGAAGGATAAGACCTTATACCCTTTGAAGCGTTATCCCAAGCCATAATTCATTTCTTATATCTTCACCATCCTCGAAATGACCATTTTTAATGATGAATATATATCGTACAATTATTTCTTGGATTGTAAGAGCTTCAAAGCAAATTTAATTACTTCACTTAACCATCTTATATAGTTGTACACGAAGTACTCTTTAGTCATGTATGAGTTTATACTTTCATTATATACCTCAAGTTCTCAAAGATATTTTGCTATTCCAATATTTAACCAATTTTAGTGTGTTTATTGAATTTCTCAGATATATTAGTCATGTTATTACTCTCAAATCTAATGTACAAATCATTAAAAAAAAATTTCATAAATAACTTCAATTTGACCAATTAGCTAACTTTCAAACCACATCTTAGGTTTTCCATTTTGATGTAGAGCTACAAATTCAACTCTCCACTCCTCTACAACATTATATAACCTGAAATACCTATGACACCTTTTAATCTATTCTTAAGGGTTATCTCTTTCAAAGAAAGGCAATGTAACCTTAGGTATATAGTTTTGATTACTATCATTAATCCTAAAGTAGACTTTAGTTAAACTAGAAGCTTCTACCATAAACTCCTTAGGCAAACAAAGAATTATAGTTTAAGTTCTAAATAATTTAATTTCGTGTCATCTTTAAGAGTACTTTTTATAAAATCATCAAAATTTTTTTTCTCTTCATAAGTTCCCTAAACTTGTTGCTTAAGAATTCTATGAGTTAAGAAAACTAAGCATCATATTGAGAGATCCATACCTCATGCATATGAAATTGGTCTTGTACTTGATAATTTCTTAACTCCTAATTTTCTTACATCAATTGAAGCTAAACTTTTAATTGTTAAAACATTTTTTTAGAGCTAACCATGGACACCGAACTAATTGCTACCATTTTAGCCTTCTTTACTAGTTTGATCTTAGCACAAGTTTATTAAATTGAATTGCTCTGAATATAGTGATCTTAGGATTACCAAACAAAAGTGAAGGTAAGAGAAAGAGAAGAATTAAGATAAAAAAGAGAAATTCATAGAGCTAGAGAGAGAAAGATAAGATTTAGAGAGAGAACTTGGGTTTTCAATATTTTCCTTGTATTTTTTTTTCATTTACCAAAACAATTCAATTTATATATGCCTATTACACTCAATGACAAAAACAAGGGACGAAATTTACTAATGATAACGACAAACACCACCTCTCTTACACACACCCAATGACATATGTTACCTTCCCGTCTACTACCAACCCTCTAACAGAATTACAATCCACAATAAACAAAACAACAAAAAGAAGAACAGAGAGAACTCTAGTCAAACATAGTAGAATACCAACTTAGGTCATAATAAGTTTCAATGTTACTTTCTCGTTTAGGTGGATAGTTGTTAGTTGAATAGGTTTTAGATACACCAGAGGAGAGAATAATTGAAGGAAACCAAATGATTTATTTGAGAGAAAGAGGACCGGAGAAATTGATTTCATATGGCTGAGGATTTTGATGATTGCACGACTCGCACCAGAGGAGAGAAACTATCGGAGAGATGAGTAGACTGTAAGGGCAGTCGAGAACAACAAGAGCCTTCAGTGTATTTTTCTTTTCAACTTTTTTTTTTTTCAATAAAACTACTAAAATATCCTTAAACATATCCTGACCGTATCGACCACTTATTTCTCCCGTATCCATTTGATATGCAAGTCCCAATTTTGCTTAAAATTTTTTTATAGACACATTTTACAGTGTCTGACAGTGTTCGAATTGTGCTGGGGTGCATGTCTGGGTATAGTTCGTCCGACACGACAAACCAAAAGACAATCAAGGAAAAGGATTTTGTTTTGTTTTTTTTTTTTTTTAAAGTGCAATGGAGGGGCAGAGCCCAGCCTACGTGGCCCTGAAGCGAGGCAACGAGACCCCAGCAATGTCCTCTGGAGGGCGAGGTATAAATCTGGAAGTCCTCTTCCTGGTTCAGTGCAATAGTTGCCGAGTAGTCCGCGATCCTATTAGCTTCCCGAGAAGATTTTCTACACATTGTTTTGATGTAAAAGGACATTTGTCACAAAATGTAACGACAATTTGATAGTTTGTTTTAGCCTTTCGGACCGACCTATGAGTCTGACCCGACCAACATGACCGGGCACAAGATATAGCAAATGAGGTACTAGACAAAGGCAACATTAGCATCGTACAAGTTTGTTGAATATCCCCAAAAGGGCAGTAAGAATTATTGATATACCGTTGTTCCTAACACGAATATTCAAATCAAGAAGCTGACCAACGTTTTACTCAAATCTTAAGTGTCCTCTACTTGTAACACAATGACCATTTTAAATCACGGTAATTCATGCATTGGTCTTTGAACTTGTAACCCAAAAAAGAAAAAAAATCACTGAATCTTGATAGAGACAAGATAAGGACACCAATTTTAATATATGTATCTCATGACTCGTTAAAAAAATGTATGTACACAATACTTTCAAGACGCGGAAGGAGGCAAAATCATACCAACAAAGTTTCATGCACGTCTGTATTCATCTCCGCAGTCACCAATCACTTTAATCAAATCCCTTCCCTTTGTGGTGAGCTCTTGTATGCTGTTTACATCCTCATAATCAAGTTCCAGTGCAAACACAGCATTAGTGTCATTGATGTGTTCAGACAAACCAAGTCGAACGCCTATCATTGATCCCGCCACCATTGGCTGTTTCACCAACCATAACGAAGGAAGGAGAAAGAAAAAAGGAATGAATGAGCATGATATATTTACAGTACAATGAAATCTTAAGAAGTTTATAGTATACCTGGTCTAATATGTATTTCACAGCAACAGTTGGAATTGAGACCCCATGTTTAGAGGCTATCTTTTTAAGTGTCTGCAGCAAATTTTGGAACAGACTCCATCCTCCCCATGCATCTACCATCTGCCATATTTGTTGCAGCCTTAGCGCACTAATTTGAAATTTTGCAACTTGAACTTTAGTACCATCTAGACCTAGAATTAATCCTCTAATAATTTTCAAGTTTGAATTATTAACCTCGCTGCATGTTAATCATAATTACTGTGATCAGAGAGTTATTATTTCATACCCTTTTGTATTTCTGAAGGGAGGGAGTGTTTAAGGGCGGACCAGCAAAAGGAATAGATAAGTTTGTGTCAAGGAACTTCTCAGATAACAGACCTCCCAATACTGTTCCATACCTGCATTCATAAAATGTCAAAATCATGTTTATACAAATTTGTCACACTCATCAACTTCTGCTAATTGTCAATTTATGGACAGAAAGATAAATGGCTGTGACAGACAGCATCTCATAATAAGCAATTGGATCAAATGACCTTCAAGTTTGTTTTTCATCTGATATTAAACAAGAAATTTGTCTTACAACTGATCCTATAGGAGCAATTTCCATCATTGATTTGCATGTTGTGTGTGCATGTACTGTGTCTGCATCTGTCTTTGGGGAGAGAGAGAGAGAGAGAGAGAGAGAGAGAGAGCACGTTATGAGTTTAACTCCTGTCAGCTGACAAAGCTCTGCCATTTTCTGTTGGGGACGCATATCAACAATTGAATGTTGCACCTGATAGAATTGCAATAGGCCAGTTTATATCAGCTAGAGTTGACGCCAAACAAGTGCAAAGTCACTCAAAAAATATAATATTTTGAAAATTCACCTGATTGCTAACAACAGGAATTTCATTTTCCAGAATTATCTGTAATCTCTCGGTATCAAAATTTGTCAATGCAATGGTCTTAATTTTACCTGTATGCCACTTTCTGAAGTAATGGATCAAATCAATATATGAAATCACACATAGTAGGAGAATAGCTAATATACATAACAAAAACCTTCTTCTTTAAGGTCTGTCAAGTGTTTAAGAGCATCAAGGTAGCCAGGATTGGAATAGTCCCACCTATATTAATTAAAACACAGAAAGATGTAAGTAGGAAATTTCAATATTTATGTATATTTGTAGAGTATTTAATGGGGATAGGAAAGTGAGAGGAGCGTCAAAATGAACATCTTAGATACAAGTTTAATCACATTTAAAGACATCTAATGCTAATATAACAGAAGCAGAAATAGATGCTATATACCAGTGAAACTGAAGCATGTCCAAGGAAGAAACATCCATTCTCTTTCTTGAAATGTCAATGCTCTCCCTAACATAGCTGCTTGTCATCTTAACAGGTGGTGGCACCCACTTAGTAAGACTGAGACACATCCAACAATGGGTAAGCACAAACTCTAAACTTGTCTTTCCCTGACAAATATTGCTTAGAGCTAATTTGTAGTCAATTGGCCTATACCCCAAACACGACAGCCATAGGGCATTTTCTAACAATCAATAATGTGGTTGTAACTCACCCTCTAACCTTATCCAGGAACTCTGGTGGGCGTTCCCTGCGAACTCGATTGATAAAAATGCCATAAAGATCCTCAGCAGGTCCATCTGGTTCATCAAATGAATCAAAAACCAAGGAAACTCAATGCATGGACATAAATAAATAAAAAGCAAAATGTTTGTGCCTAATCAATCAAAATGGAAAAAAAAAAAAAAAACATTAAAAGAGAAAGTGACTCGTTTTCCAGGTCTCTATATCTAATCTAATTACATATATAAGCCATGTCAAAAGTATTGAGTCCAGCATCAGCTTATCAAAGCATAGCATTGACACGATCAATGCTTCCCCAACCACCACTAGTTGGCCACATCCCATTCACAACCTGGCATATACTAACGAATCCTTTTCCATTTTTCACTACAATTCTCCTGTCATTATTAGCTAACCTACACTGCAATGGCTTCAATCTGAGCTTGCTCAGTTCAGTTCCTCTTCTTGTTTTTACTTTAGTTGGATTGAATGTGAAATTACACCTAAAGGGTTGGTGCAAAAACACTGCCATTTCAAAATGCAAAGGACCTAAAAACATCCGCAGGACACAAATAAGAAGATAAAGATTGCTTCTTTATCTGCTTCCCTGCCTCCCTCGCCCCACCGTTTGATTCTTATTCAACTTTTAAGGTAATTGCAAAACAGTCCGACAATTCATTTTCAACAAGACCCCCAGAAAGGACAAGTGGCAGGAAAGTAAATTCAATTACCTTCCTTCCAATCACCCAACACCACGTGGACCAAAAAGAAAAAGGGAGGTGGGAGGATGTACATACAGTGGTCGGCCATGTCGAAGGTGGAGAGGCCGGCGTCGGCGTAGCCAAGCATTGCGTCGACGGCGTCGTTGCGGTCAATTCGACCCCAACCGCCGCTGGTCTGCCACATCCCGTTGAGGACGCGGCATATGTCGAGCGTGTCGCTCCCGTTCTTCAGCAGCACCTGCCGGCTGCTCTCGGCAGTGGACACGCAGCATCTGGCCGAGCTAGTACCGAGTGCTCGCGAGACGGGGCGAGTTCGGGTGGCGGCGAGACTGGGGGAAATGTAACGTACGGACGCAGACATGTTTTGACGGGAACAAGGGACTGTCTCGTCGGAAGATGAGGATAAGAGATTGTTCGGCGCTCAAAATCGAAAATATATATGGGTGTGGGTCTTTTGTTTTCTACTCTTTTTTTTTTTTTTCTCTTTCATAATGTTTTATACTTTTTTCTTAAATTTTTTTCAACCCATCATTTTCTTTTCTTTTTTTTTTTTCTTACTTTCTTAATGAGTTTTAACATAATGATAGTAGAGTCTTAGTGGTGCTTAAGAAAAGTATTCAAAGTCTCGAATCACTCTCAGAGTCAATTAATTATAAAAAAAGACCAAATGTGAGTAATTATGGCTACTTCTACTTTTATGGTCAAAGAAGATTATTGGAACCAAGATTAGAAAAAATTATGTAAATTTATGTATAATTGAAAAATAATTATAATTTTTTATTATTGAGAGATTTATTTAATTTTAAATTATACAAGATTAATATTTAAAATATTAAAAATAAATATTTAAATTTTAAATTTTTAGTATAGAGTTATGTATATTTTGATTAATCAAATTAAATAGTCAAAAGAGTAATTATATTAAAAATTTTAATTATCTTAAATTGAAAGTTGCTTTCAAATTAAATATTAAGTTCAAGTTTAATTAATTATGTTCAGATAACTAAATTTGATAAAAAATTTAAAAAATTAATTTAAATATAAAAGAAATATTTTTGATTTATTATTTAAAATATAATAATAAATATTAATATTTAGTTATTATTAATAAAATTTTTTACTATTAAAATTTTAAAAAAATATATATTTAAATTTAGTTCAATTAATTATGATATTTTAATATTAAAAAATTAAATCAAGTCAATAATTTTAATTTTTATTCAATTCATTTAATTAATTATAAAATCAATTTAGAATTTAGTTTAGTTTAGTTTGATTTTGTCATTAACCAAGATTTTTAATCTTTTGGAACACTCTTAATTGTTACTAGTTATTCTCTAATTAGAAACAATAATTCAGCCACCTACATAGACATCATTAGTTAACCTAATAGGGCTCGAGTAACTGTGGCAAGTCTAATAATGAGCTTGGGCTCGAATGCTCCAAGCTCCTCTTAGCCCATAAAATGAACTTAGTGCTCCAAGGACACTCGTTTCGTTTTTTTATTTTATATTTTTTTTAGGTTAAACAAGTACACTCGTTTCTGAGTTTACATCTTGAGGCCTAAGGTCCGGGACTTTCTTAACCCTGTCCATCATTGTTGGCCCATAAACCCAATCACTTGTTCTTGTGGTTTTAAGATTTGCAAAATCTAGAAGGGTGAAAAGGCAAGCACCTAGAAAGCAACCTCAAATTCTTGACTCTACCCCGAGAGATTCGGTTGAGAATTGATGCGAAATTGTCACAAACTGACCCCTTTTATGGGAACCAAGAGTTGCATGTTTGCATAAATACTATTTCTGTTTAAATCCTATATTTAGCTATAAGAGTAAGATCCTTAGAAGAAATTGAGGATTCAAAGCCTAGGTCCTTCAAATTCCTACAAAATGTGAGTTTAATTCAAGCAAGACATATTTTTCTTTAAAGCACATATAAAAGGAACAGAAAAGTTTTGTTGTTGTAGAATTTCATGCAAACCCTCAACAAATAATCAAACCGAGTCTGACAAATTTAAATAGATTGCAGATCCTAAAGGACCTGACTTTTTTTTATTTTTTTCACGCACAGATTGAGGAGAATTTGATAGCTTTTTTTTTGCGCGGGGGAAGGTGGGAAGGGGGGGTGTAAGGAGAATAAATCTACCTTTGTTGTTTGTTCTCAAGTCTTGCAATCTTCCGCTCCATCTGCAAACCATAGAAGAAAACATCAGAACATCACGTCGTATTTCATGTGAGCCAAAAAAAAAAAAAAAAGCTATATATAAAACAGCAGGTGTGAATATTTTGCTTGAAAAACTAGGTATAAGTGCAATATCATGGACCTCTAATGGCAACAAGAAGCATGGTTTTCAACTACAAAATCGTGCATCTAGCCTAAGGGCTCATACGCTAAAGGGGACAATACCTCTGAGAACTGCAAGTTAGCCCCATTAATCTTTTGGGCATTTAAAATCATGTTTTCTTTTTTTGCTGGTTTGTTGAAAAAGAAAAAAAAGTTGCATGCATTGTCACATCAATGCTATCTTTTTATCTGTCCTACTAAACAGGCTTCCAAAAATTTGTAAGAACCATCAAGGTGGTCAACAAAAAATGAGGACATCTTAAAGAAAGATTCATAGTAAGCTCTTCTAAGTAAAGATGAGACAGAGCCTTTGTGGGCAAGAATATGATGATGAACAAGATGTTAGTAAATGCACTCCTATATATCCAAGTTTTGTGATGTTGAAGGTATATCATCTTGCTTTGTGCAAAATTGCTTCTGATAGTCAGGCTAATGCAAAAATGTTTGTTAATGTTGCTGCAGGATTAATGGTCAATGTAATTTTGGCGAACAACCTCAAAGAGCGTGAGTCACCTTACAAAGTAAAACCTATAGATGTAAGCCCATTTATCAGCGACAAAAAGGACCACGAAGGAGGAGTAACTTAGGGGGAGCCAGACCTTGCTGGAGCACTTCCAAATGAAGAATGCATTAATAAGGAAAATATAAGGGCGAGACCATCTAAGATAAAGAGGAAAAAAAGCAGTATAGAACTTCGATGGTAGAAACGACAATAGTTTGATACAAGATTGGAGTAGTGATGAAGAGCTAATCAATGAGAAAAAAAAGAAAATATGACTCCGAAATCTAAAAGGCAAGAAATTCGAAGGGAGAATAATAAGTGGGAAGAGGGACAAATTAGCTGTGAATAATTAGTAGGAAGAAGGGGAGGACGACTTGCCATGAATGGAGAGAGTCTTTAGTAGAAGTATACCTCTTTAGCCATCATAAACTCTTAGGTCAGCTTTTCGGTCCCAAAAAAGTAGATTTTGTACAAGAAGTTATGCAAATATAAAAGGTAGGAAAAATGTTAGGTCTTACTTCTACTAGAGACAAGGATCGTGGTGGGCTAACTTGTAAAATAGATAGAACAGAAGAACAATGAACATTTGGAGGAAATGTAAAAAAACTGGGCATTTGGTTATTAATGATAGTATTTTTCAATTAATAATATTAAAATATTTTTAAATAATATTTTTATTAAGAATTTATTTATAGTGTAATTTGATTAGTGAAAAATAATTTTTATATTATTATATTATTAAAGATAATAATTTTAAATATAATTTGAGTATTAAGAAATACATTTACTTTTAACTTATATAATTATTTATATGTGTGTATATATATATATAACTAGTTCTCTCTTTGTTTAATAAATAGGAAAATTTTATTTAAAAATATATGATTACAGTAAAAATTAAGAAAGAAAAATTAGTTATTAATTTAAAATAAATTCTTTAGGTATATCAAAAATTTTGTATTTTGTGAATCTATATATGTTATTTATAATATTATTTATATGAATATATTTAATTTCAAGATCTAAAAGATTAACATTTAATAATAATATTTTATTAAAAAATCTATTAAGTGTTATTAGAACATGTAATTTTGAAATTTATATATTTTTATGTAAAAAAAAAATACACTTATATGACTAATAATCTTTAATCAAATGTTAAGGACCTTTTATTTTATTCTATTGCCAAAATTTTGTTAATAATTTGTATAAATAAGGATGGTTACTGCACTATTCATGAATTTTAATTTTCTTATACTAAATAAGATGGCACACATAAAAAAAAAAAACCACAACAACATTGCTTAAAGTTATTGGCTATCAAAGTCATAAAGTCATATAACATAATAAGGAATTAATTCCTTGAATTTGCCAAGGATTCTTTTAGGAAAAGGATAAAGGAATTAATTAATTCCTCAAACAATCAAGAGGTGGTGTATATGTAAAGGAATATCGAATTCCTTATTAAGCATTAAGAATAATAGGCTTTCATGGTTGTTTTAAAAAAAATTAGTCTTTTATGTATCATATGCTACATGATTATAATTTTAGTTTAATCAAATATGGACTATATATGTTAGTGTTAATGTTAATATATATTATATTGTATTTTCATATGTATGTATTAAGGTTATAATTTATTAGTCATTAGAATGATTAAATTAATATATTTAATGTCATACATATATTATGATTATAGTTTGATTATTACCAAAATAACCAAATTAACATATTTGAATTGACATGTGTACATTATAATTATAGTTTGTTAGTCATTATATTGACCAAATTAGTATATTCACAACATGTATAAGTAAGTTATTTATCCTTAATTTTAATGAAATACCTATGAATGAAAAATGTTTGGATAAATTGACATTATTAATCATTGGAACTTTGAGATTTACCTAAAGGTAAATTATTATTCCATTATTAATAATATAATTAAGGTATATTAATATTTTTAATTAAATATATTTGATTATCTAAAAATATCAAATATATTTCATTGAAAATATTTAATTACCTATTGAAGTTAATGATATTATTTATGATAGTGTATTGTGAAATTTTTCAAAAGAAAACTATAATATATTTTGATTATTTTATCTGATTTATAATTGTTTATGACTATTTACAATTATGCGATTGTTATAATTCATTTGCATGTTTAAATTGTTGTTTCGTTAATGATTGAACTTCTTAAAATGACATGAACAAGTTAATATTTACTTTAGTGTTATAAATGTTAACTTGTACTATTAATGAGTAATTTCACTGTTATTACAAATTCAAGTGGTGACTAAGGGATGTCACATTAGTAAGTTTGAAAATGATATAACTTATTTAATTTTATATTTTTAAAAGTAATTATTATTAATAATGATAAGAAAACTATTTTACAAATAAAAGGTGTAAAATAATATTTGTAGTTTATGAAAATATTATTTTGTTTTAATTACTTGTTAGTATTCTTATAATAGAACTTTCGACCATAAAGTTTGCTGGGTTGTAAACAATGTAAGAGTATATTATTAAGATGGCTAATTTTGTAATAAAATTTAAGATTTTAAGATTAATGGTAAATGATTCTTTTCTTGTATAGTTCATTTTGAACTTATTATTTCTTAAATATGAGTCATTTCAAATTCATTATAATACTATAAAAAATGTTAATGAATTGTCCAATATGCTTGTTCAAGAGGAAATGTGACAAAAAAATTAAGCAAGTTACTTTATTAATTTTATGAACAAAAAAGTTAGAAAAGGAATGAAAGTGAAAGTCAACCAATTAGGAAAAGAAAGAACATGTTTATGTTTCTTAGGTTGAAAAGAAGGATCAAAGTGTGATAACCTTTACTTCTATAAAAAAGGTTGGACATTATCAAAAAAAATTATCTGAAACATGAAATTTGATTAAAAAAAGAAAGGATAATTAAATGCCTTAATATATTGTGAATCAAATTTAATTAAAATTTCTCATAATATTTAGTGGCTTGATTCAGTGTTACTATTCATGCATCTATAATGATATAAAGATTTATTATAATCTAACTGTTTCAATTAATATAAAAATACAAATATTTTTTAATATATTCTGTAATATTTTATATCAATTAAATCATGATAAAATTTTAAAGAATTTTTACGTAATATGCATCATTATATTCAAACTAAGTGTAGTATGATAAATGAAAATTATGCTTACTTATGATATAAATGTTTGGGTTATATAATTAAAGAAACATTAGTAAGATTGGTTAATAATAAGAATCTTGCAAATTTAGATTTTGTTGATATTAGAATATGTATGAATTGCATTAAATATAAGTAAATCAAATATAGTATAAAAGAAATCACAAAAGAGTATCCAGATTCTTGAAATTATACATAACAATATTACAAATCTTTATACATTATAATTCTTAAGGAAGAATTGTATTTCATCATCTTTATAGATGTTTTTCACATTATAATTATATCTATCTACTTCATGAAAATCTCAATTATTGAATACCCTTGAAATATATAAGGGGAATTAAAAACAATTAGATACAAAATGAAAATCATAAGATCTTATTATAATAGTAAATATTATAGAAAATATAATAATTTAGGGTAATATTTAGGTGTATTTGTGAAATTTCTTGAAAGTCAAGCTATATGTGTATAGTAAATTATATTAGGTATATTTTAATAAAAGATATGACTAAAAGATAAAATCGAATATTAAAGTAATCTTATAATGAATTACTAAAAAGTTGTAAAGAAAGTATTAAGGTACTTAAAAGAACAAATAATTACATACTTATGTATAGGAAATCTAACTACTTAAATGTGATTAAATATTTAAATTTAGACTTTATTAAAGGTATTGATAGTATAAAGTTCACTTTTAATTATTTATTCCTATTAAGAGAAAAAGCAATTTTGTAAAATAATGAAAAATTGTTTATTATTATTTCATCCACTATAAAAACAAAATTTGTAGTATTATTTAAAATTATAATTTATAGATTATGACTGTAGAATTTTATTTTAAGAGTTAGAGTTATCGACACCAATACTAAGTCATTGAAAATTTATGTGATAGTTTTATAATAATATTCTTATGCAAGATGATAAATATTTAAAAAGTACCAAATTTAATATGAATTAAAGCATTTTGTCATTAAAGAGAAAGTTTGAAAACAAAAGGTGTTTATAAAATACTAAGTAATCTTATAATTGTAAATTAGTATAAAAATTTATAACCAATATTATATAAAGAATGTATTCTCAAAATGAGTTTTAATTGTATTAATGATAATTAATAATACATGATATAATAATACTTTGAACTCACCAATGTATTTCTAACATAAATTATATATTTTCTATTATAATATGATTGTATACACATTATTATTTTTAATAAAAAATTCTCCATAAGATATTATTGTAAATTATTATAAAATTATATATATTTTATGAGTCTTATATGGTATAATGTAAGTATTGTAATATATGTAAGGACTTATTCTAAATAAATAGAATATAACTATCAGAACTCATATTAAACAATTTATTATGTTATAATATTATGATAGAATTGTAAAAAATTATTATGATCATCATTTGTGCATAATGATTAATATAATAGATTTTAATTGAGTTAAGTAAGTGAGTTAATAATTTTAGAATATTTTTGAACAATATTTTTATTAAACAATTATTCATAATGTAGTCTGATTAGTAAAAAATAATCTTATATATTATTATTTTATTAAAAATAATAATATCAAATCTAATTAGAGTGTTAATGGATATATTTAATTTAACTTATACAATTGGTTTTTTCTCTTATTAATACATATGAAAAATTTATCTAAAAATGTAAGACTATAATAAAAGTTAGTAGAGGAAAATCAATTATTAAATTCAAATATCAATGATTTTGAATTTTACAAATTTAAATATGTTATTTTTGATATTATTTATATAAATATATTTAGTTTTAAAATTCAAAACATTAATATTTAATAATGATATTTATTAAGGAATCTAACAATTGAAGGTTTTCACATTTAAAAATGTAGAAGGATTTTATTTATAGGGATTTAGATTTTCTCTCACTCTTAGAAGGTTTCAATTTGTTATTCGTGGCTCTATTGCTTCTCAATTTTTTTGTACAGGTTTTTACAAGTTTAGGTGCTAAGTATCTTTAAGGTTTAAGACACTATATCATATAATAATATCGTTGGAGATGCATACCGCGATAAAATTTCATCGGCTCTATATGAAATTTATTGTACTCTTTTTTTGGGGGGGGGGGTTACTGAATGAAGTTCGCTGTTGAAAAAAGAAGACGAGAATTCAAGTTGATAATACCTGCACAAATACTTCCAATTTGTTTCGAGCATGAACGAATTCGTTCTGTAACCAATTGAGAGAGCGAAAGAAACTGAATGGTGACAGAACAAATCCAAAAGAAATAGATATTAATCCCAAATATGAAGATATTGAGATATAGTAGAATATATCCAAAATGGAAATCTAACAAACATTTTCTTAACATAAGTACAACAATATAAGTTCAAAAGATACGATAGTGATCTTTCATGTATGGATGCTTTTTATGTTTGTTTAAATAATCATCCAAAAAAAAGAAAAAAAGATTAAAAAATGTAGGTACATATAAATGTCAACATTAAAAATAGAAAGGATGTTTTTTTTCTTGTGCTTGTAATTAATCTATGTAAGCCACCTATTTGTTCATTTTAGGAGGGGAAAAAGGGAAAAAAAAAATAAAAATAAAAGAAGAACAAAACAGGGAGTTTGGCTTACTTTTCTCTGTGCATTTGATGACAAGCGTCAATGAGATCGGCACATGAAAGCCTTATGTGCTCAACGCCAAGGCTAAAGAGTTACATAAGGGAGTTTGTCAATAAATCATTCGATTCAAAAGATTAAATTGTTGAGTTTGACTTAAAATGCTAATCATATATTAAATTGTAACGAAAATCTGATTCGAAAACATTTATGAAAGTTGGAAACATAAGCTCCAACTTACATGCACATGTGCAACACGTAACGAGCAAATTATTTTCAAAATAAATAAATAAATAAATAAAAATTCAGTCATCTTCTCCCCTTGTATGACAGTCAAAAGATGCTCAATCCTATACTATAACATGTAATAAATAAATAAACAGAAATCTCAACTTACTGTGAGCTTCTCTTCTCGACTTGTTGGGACAACGCAATCAACCTAGAGAAATCAACGTTTGGCAGATCACTGCATACGTATAAACATAATTGAAAACCACACAAATTCGCAAGAAAACTACATAATTGAAACCCCATAAGTGAATCAAGATAATATAAAGATACATGTAGCTTCCAAGTTCTACTAAGATTGTTTCGACGTTGATGCAATACTCGTTAACCAATTGCACCAGACGATCTGGTTCCTCCACAGTTTTTAAACTTTGAATATAATGGAATTGATCATTCACAATTCCCTGCAAAAAAAGGTGCTTTGCCTGTCAACAACCTAAATCTCAAACATAAACCTAGATGCATATGACCAAATTCTATCTATGCAATCTTATGTTGGATCAAATATAACAAATAGGATAAACGTGTATATGAAAGAATTTATCAATAAATGAGGCAATATGCCCTTAGCAAGAACAAGTTAGTTTGGAAAATTGAGACTTTTGTTGGACAAAATCATCGATATCCTAATTCATCGAACAAAATCCCAACAAATTGCAATACAAAGTTGACAGCAAACAAAGTTTCGCATGAGAGAAATTGAAAGTAGTGAATATGTCACCTCATCAAATAGTGACTGCACGTATTGCTGGAGCAACCCTTTAACAATGGACAAAGCCATTTCAGGTAAAACATAACAAAAGAACCCCAAGCAAATTAGAAGAAATCCTTAACATACAATGACAGCAATGCATAAGACATACCAGCGAGGGACTCAAGGCCATAATTGATTACAGGTAACTTTGTGTCAGACCACCAGATAAATGTGAAACCTTATAAATTTAGCACCTAGATTTTGCTAATTAACATTTATGCCATTACTTTTTTTTCTGAAAAAAAATTGATTAATCAGAATTAACATTTAGAGGGTTTATATGCAATAATAGATGGAGTTAAGACCAAATTAAAACTAATAATAAGACAAAGTGTTTGAAGTAATTGTTGGAGGAGAAAATTTCGTACCTACTGGATTATAGATTGATGTGTTGCATTGGACAACAAAAGATTTATCTCTTTCTATCTCTTTGTTGATACAAATGCATTCTTTGTTGATACAAATGCATAGAGGAATACCTTGTTGTTCAGGGTTGTAGCCATGCATCCACAAAATAACAATTCTAACAATTAGACCTTGACATATCTAGAAGGGCATGTGTGCTTTCAAGCAATGAAACATGGTTTGAGAAATTATCTGATCATCATGAAATATATGAGATTGCGAGCATGTTTGGCAAGATGTTGTACCACAATTTACCTATCCGATGATAACTCAAAAATAATAAGGAGGTAAATATGTTATCTGAATTAAACATTCCTTATAAGAAACTCCATTTTAGGAACTATCATTTAATTATTTGCATCAGTATCTGACATTAATTAACTTTTAATTTTGTATTTACTAATTTAATTCTATAATAAGAAAAAAAAAAGGAAGAAGAATCTAGAATATTAAGTAATAAAACAAAAGGAAAAAAAAAGAAGATATTCTTGTGGACCATTCATAAATTATGTTTATTGTAAATTAACTTTTCTTATTCTTTCCCTAAATTGTATGACACGAGCAGCAGCATATTTTAGAGGTCGGTGGACAAGTCACATATTATTATATAACACAAGTGAAAGTTTAATTAGCCTTCAGATATGCTTCCTAATTATGCCACTATGCAATTTTGTAAACTCTAAGATGCTCTTTCCCCCATTTTACTACAACTGTAAAGGGTTCACCTTAAGTGTTGGAAATGGTTCAGCTTAGCCGCCTTTTTCTTTTATGGTTTTGGTTCCGAAAAACTACGTAAATATAAACATTTTTGTGGTACATGCCGCATTTAACAGGTTGTCGCCGGGCTGGTTTAGCTGATTGATTCTTGAGCCGTGAGATTAAAAGTACAAACGAAAGCTAACCAACAAGCACATTGCAGCAGAACACACACACACACACACACGCACACACACACATACACACAGCAATATTGTATGTATTCATATTTACAGCCCAACATTTCATTTTCTGACAAGTAATTAATTATATCTACCATTTAATTAATTAAGACTGACAATTTTTTCTTTTTTTTTTTTAATTCTCTCCGCTCTCCTCGCATTCTGCTCCACGAGAGTCTTTTCTTGCCGAAGTGCAAGCTTCTTCTTCTCATGGTACTATGAACTTCCAACTCTAGGTGCATATGAGTCTTCTTTTTTTCATTCCTCCATTTAGATGGCTATGGCAAATGATGTTAGATTAATTAACATGAGTGGCCCTTGTTATTTAAAGTATGACCCAATATAAAGGGTCCAATATGATGGTCGGTTGGATATAATGGCAATTTGGGTCATTGGGTTTAAAATCCCTCCACTCTCCCTATTTAAAGATAATTGTTACGGAAAATAGATAACGATTACGGGTAGAATAATTGTTATCGGAAAAGAGGGATAATTTCTAATTAAATCGTAAACATTGCGGAAGGAAAAGGTAACGTTTTAATTAGGATATTAATTCCCTAATTAATGATTTAATTAGGGTATTAATTCCTAATTAATGATAACGATTTAATTATGGTATTAATTCCTAATTAATGATAACCATTATGGAAGGGATATAAACGTTATCATTAAGTTTTCCCGTAACTCTCTCAGCCATTAGAGAAATCCGAAAAGGAAAGGGAAGAGTCGGAGAAAATTGAGAGAGGAAGAGAGAGACCGAAAAGGAAGGTAGACACGAAAGGTAGGTAGACGCGAAAGGAAAGAATCCGAAAAGGAAAGGCGAAACCTTCTCAGACAAGGATCGGTAAAGAGATCTTCACCTCCGACGAAGGAACCGACATGGACGGTACGTCGATTCCTTACAGTTTATTTGTTAGTATTCGCTTAAAGATCCTGTATTGTGGTAATTGAATTTTCGCAAATGAAAATTCAGAAAAGTATCGTTTCATTATAGTTTAAATTTTATTCAACAATTGGTATCAGAGCATGTTTTTGCGAATACTGCGTTGTTGTTTTCGTTTTCCCTGTTATGCTGGACGGGACGGCGCATGAAAGAAAAAGTTGGTGCCGCCGGGATCCAAATTGATCCGGGTACGGCGAAAGGAACCCCGGTGAGCGCTGTGTTTCTGCGCGTCACAGGGGTAGCCAAACCTGGGTAGCCAGATCGGGGTAGTCAGATTGGCCCAACCGGAGAAGCGCGACCCGACCGGGGCAGAAGGGGCCACCGGCGAGCGCGATCCGACCGAGGCCGAACGGGCCACCGACGAGCGCGAGGCGGCCGGGGCCGAAAGGGCCACCGGCGGCGCGACCCGATCGAGGCCGAAAGGGCCACCAGCGGCGCGACCCGATCGAGGGCCGAAAGGGCCACCGGCGGCGCGACCCGATCGAGGCCGAAAGGGCCACCGGCGGCGCGACCCGATCGAGGGCCGAGGGGCACCGGCCGAAGCGAGTGCGATCCGACCGGGGCCGAAGGGGCCACCGGCGAGCGCGATCCGACCGAGGCCGAACGGGCCACCGACGAGCGCGAGGCGACCGGGGCCGAAAGGGCCACCGGCGAGTGCGATCCGACCGAGGCCGAAGGGGTCACCGGCGAGCGCGAGGCGACTGGGGCCGAGGGGCCACCGGAGAAGCGCGACCCGACCGGGGCCAAGGGGCCACCGGCGAGCGCACGTGGCCGGGACCCGATCGGCCTGCTGGCCGTGACAGAGGCCCGGCTGAGGGATCCGGGCGGTGCCGGCAGGGTTGGCCGGCGTGGGAGGAGCTCCGGCCGGAATCTGCGTTGCCGGAGACTGTTGGCCGGAATAGTGCGCCGGCCACCGGATCCTGTGTCGCTCGCAGTTGTCGTTTGAATCGCAGGTGGGTATCGGCGTAAGGCATAAGCCGACTATGGGCAAAATGCGTTGCCAGTATTGACCTGTGTCAACTCCCACAGAATGAAACATTAAAATTTTGAAAACTTGTTAGTCACCAAAGTGGCCTGGTTTGAAAAATTTAAATGATCATGAATTTCAAATTGTTCATTTTGATGCTAATAAAAGGTTGTACATGAACAATTGGAGTTATTAATTATAAAGATAGGAGATCATCCAAAGATGGATCATTGCCTATAATTAATAACACTAAAGGGGATTGATTGATATACTGAGTAAACATGATTGTATATCCAAAGATAACATTCATGTTTCACTCTAGTATGATTGATTGATCTATTAAAGTATATTTAATTAGCATCATTATTGATTAAAGTTATGTATTTGAGGATCACCCAAAGGTGAACTTAAATACATAATCAAAGTTTGTAATGCATGTATCTGAATCCATCAAAGTTTGCTCAAAGTATTAATGTGTAAATATGGATCATGTTTGCAGCCTACAACAACGTTTTCGCCCTAGGCAATGAAATGATCAAATTCAATGGGCTGAACTATGCAGAATGGTCTGAGCATATTCAGTTTCATTTGGGCGTTTTGGGCTTAGACCTAGCGGTCATCATGGATAAAAGGCCTGCAGCCATTACAGAGACCAGTACAGAATCTGATAAGTCTTTTCATGAGGCTTGGGTACGGTCTAATAGGCTGAGTCTGAATTTGATGCGAATGACGATGGCTGAAAATGTCAAGCCATCAATGCCTAAGACCGAATATGCAAGGGAATTTATGGTGAGAATTAAAGAATATTCTCAGTCAGACATAGCTGACAAATCCATCGTAGGAACCCTAATGAGTGAGCTGACGACCAAGAAATTTGATTGGTCACAGCCCATTCATGATCATGTGACTAGTATGGCTAACCTAGCAGCAAAGTTAAGAACGATGGGAATGGATGTGAGTGAATCCTTTTTGGTTCAATTCATCTTCAACTCATTGCTTCCTGAATTTGGCTAGTTCCAAGTGAATTATAACACTATTAAAGAGAAATGGAACTTTCAAGAAATTAAGGCCATGCTGGTTCAGGAAGAAGGGAGATTAAAGAAGATAAGGGATCACTCCATTCATCTCACTGTTCGCAATGAGGCTAGCAGTAGTAAGTCTAAACCATACCGGAAGGGTAAGAAGAAGGACAAGACCTCTATAAAAGTCACTGGAGGTCAGATCCAAAAGGATCAGAAATGCTTCTTCTGTAAAAGGATGGGTCACTTCAAGAAGGATTGCCCAAAAAGGAAAGCTTGGTTCGAAAAGAAAGGCATGTACTGTATATCAGTATGTTTTGAATCAAACGTAATTGAAGTACCCAACAATACTTGGTGGTTAGACTCTGGAGCAACTACTCATGTGTCACATATTATGCAGGGATTCCTTTCAATCCAGCCCATAACAGGAACTGAGAAGTTCCTTTACATGGGAAACAGAATGAAGGCTCGAATAGCGGGAATTGGGACGTACAGATTGATCTTGGACACTAAGTGTCACCTGGATCTAGAAAAGTGTCTCTATGTTCCTGAATGTGCTAGAAATTTGATTTCTGTTGCAAAGTTGGATAAAGAAGGATTTAATTTCAAGATTGGAAACGGTGCATTTTCATTGTATAGACATTCGTACTATTATGGATCTGGTACTTTGGTTGATGATTTGTATCGTCTTAATCTTGATGCTATGTATGCTGATTCTCTATTTCTTGTTGAGCATAGTATAGGTAACAAACGTAATATGCATAATGATAGTTCTGCTTTCTTATGGCATCAAAGATTGGGTCACATATCCAAAGAAAGGTTATTGAGGTTGGTGAAAAGTGATATCCTACCTCAATTGGATTTTGCTGATTGGGAAGTGTGTGTTGATTGTATAAAAGGAAAACAAACAAGACACATATCAAAGAACCCAGCCATGAGAAGTAGTGAGCCTTTAGAATTAATACACACCGATATATGTGGCCCTTTTGATATTCCCACATGGGGTGGTGAGAAATATTTCATCACATTTATAGATGACTACTCACGGTACTGTTACTTATATCTACTGCATGAAAAGTCCCAGTCAGTAAACACCCTGGAGGTGCTTATTAACGAAGTGGAAAGGCAGTTAGATAGAAAAGTAAAAGTGATTAAGTCAGACAGGGGTGGTGAATATTATGGAAAATTCAATGAAAGTGGACAATGTCCTGGTCCATTTGCAAAGTTTCTTGAAAGTCGAGGCATATGTGCACAGTACACAATGCCTGGTACACCACAACAGAATGGTGTAGCGGAAAGGCGGAATCGCACACTTATGGATATGGTTAGGAGTATGTTGAGTTACAGCACTGTACCTTTATCCTTGTGGATGCATGCATTAAGGACCGCTGCATATTTGCTAAACAGGGTTCCTAGTAAGGCTGTCCCTAAGACTCCCTACGAGTTATGGACAGGTAGGAAACCCAGTTTAAGACACCTTCACGTTTGGGGTTGTTCAGCGGAAGTAAGGATTTATAATCCACATGAAGGAAAGCTTGATGCAAGAACCATCAGTGGTCACTTCATTGGCTATCCTGAAAAGTCTAAAGGGTACAGGTTCTACTGCCCTAACCATAGTACTAGAATAGTTGAGTCTGATAATGCTCGGTTCATTGAAAATGGTCAGCTCAGTGGGAGTGGGGAATCACGAAAGGTGGATATTGCAGAATTGCAAAATGAAAGATCCACAGTGAGTACTTCTACTCAAGTTGGTATCCCCACACCCAGTGTTTCTACTCAAGTTGTTGTTCCTTGTGTTGCATCACAGTTACGCGACATGCAAGGACAACGAATTGATACACGAAACACGCAAAGTGAGCACATAAGAGATGAACCAAGTGACAATGTACAAATTTCGAATGAACAAGCGATGCCACCAGATATAGCATTACGGAGGTCTACAAGACAGAAAAGGTCAGCTGTATCGAATGATTATGTGGTTTACTCGCTTGAGCATGAATCGGAATTAAGCATTGATAAAGATCCAGTCTCATTTAATCAAGCCATGGATTGTAATGATTCTGAAAAGTGGTTGAATGCCATGAAGGAAGAGTTGAAATCGATGGATGTAAATCAAGTCTGGGAACTAGTAGAGTTGCCTGAAGGATCAAAACGAGTTGGCTGTAAATGGGTCTTTAAGACCAAGCAAAACTCAAAAGGCAACATCGAAAGGTACAAAGCCAGACTTGTTGCCAAAGGTTACACTCAAAGGATGACATTGACTATAAGGAGACTTTCTCTCCAGTATCTAAGAAAGACTCCTTAAGAATCATTATGGCTTTGGTGGCTCAATATGACCTGGAGCTCCACCAAATGGATGTAAAGACCGCCTTTCTGAATGGAGACTTAGAAGAGGAAGTGTATATGGACCAACCTGAAGGTTTCATAACCACAGGGCAGGAAAGTTTGGTGTGTAAATTAAAGAAATCGATATATGGACTGAAACAAGCTTCCCAACAATGGTATATTAAGTTTAATGATACCATTACGTCGTATGGTTTTGTAGAGAACACCGTTGATCGGTGTATCTATATGAAGGTTAGTGGGAGCAAGTTCATTATATTAGTCCTATATGTCGATGACATTCTATTGGCTGCTAATGACATGAGTTTGTTACATGACGTTAAGAAATTTCTCTCTGAAACCTTTGAAATGAAAGATATGAATGAGGCATCCTATGTGATAGGAATAGAGATATTTCGGGATAGATCACAAGGATTGTTGGGATTGTCTCAGAAAGGCTATATCAATAAAGTATTAGAGAGATTTAGAATGGAAAATTGCTCTACAGGAATAGTTCCAATTCAGAAAGGGGACAAGTTCAATGAACTGCAATGTCCAAAGAATGATTTGGAACGAAAATCAATGGAAACCATTCCCTATGCATCATTGGTTGGAAGTTTGATGTATGCTCAAACATGCACTCGGCCAGATATTAGTTTCGCTGTTGGAATGCTTGGCCGATATTAAAGTAATCCTGGAATAGGTCATTGGAAAGCTGGAAAGAAAGTACTTAGGTACTTGCAAGGCACCAAGAATCATATGCTTACTTATAAAAGATCAAGTCATCTTGAAATAATAGTAGGCTACTCGGATTCAGATTATGCTAGATGTGTAGACTCGAGGAAATCTACATTTAGTTACGTGTTCCTCCTGGCTGGAGGAGCAGTTTCCTGGAAAAGTGGGAAGCAGTCTGTCATTGCTACTTCCACTATGGAAGCTGAATTTGTAGCATGCTTTGAGGCTACTGTTCATGCATTATGGTTGCGGAATTTTATCTTAAGACTTGGTTTGGTCGACAGTATAGAAAAGCCGTTAAGAATTTATTGTGATAATTCCGCAGCTGTTTTCTTCTCTAAGAATGATAGGTATTCTAAAGGTGCGAAACATATGGATTTGAAATATCTATCTGTTAAGGAAGAAGTGCAAAACCGTAGAGTGTCTATTGAGCACATTGGTACTGAACTGATGATAGCGGACTCATTAACTAAAGGTTTGCCACCAAAAACATTTATTGGGCATGTTGATGGGATGGGCATTTTGGATAGGTCCGCATTCTCATGAAAGCCAATATTGTGTACTGCTCATATTATTGTAACACTCTTGAATTCAATTAAAGTCATGGTTTTGTTTACGCTCTGTTATCTCTATTTAGTTGTATACAATTACAGTTGTGAGATAACTAGTGGCATGTTCGAAAATGACAATTAAAGTTTCAACGTTCCTCAGTAAGGTTATTATGAATTATAATGATCATGTGATACATGGAAGGAATCATGTCGCCAAAGAACATGTGACCGCCATGATCCAATCATTTTAATTCAATTAAGTATTGTGGTTTGATGATCTTTAAGGATTGTGTACACTTATTTGTTGTTGATTCATCAAATCATAACAAGAGCCAAGTGGGAGATTTGTTAGATTAATTAACATGAGTGGCCCTTGTTATTTAAAGTATGACCCAATAAAAAGGGTCCAATATGATGGTCGGTTGGATATAATGGCAATTTGGGTCATTGGGTTTAAAATCCCTCCACTCTCCCTATTTAAAGATAATTGTTACGGGAAATAGATAACGATTACGGGTAGAATAATTGTTATCGGAAAAGAGGGATAATTTCTAATTAAATCGTAAACGTTGCGGAAGGAAAAGGTAATGTTTTAATTAGGATATTAATTCCCTAATTAATGATTTAATTAGGGTATTAATTCCTAATTAATGATAACGATTTAATTATGGTATTAATTCCTAATTAATGATAACCATTATGGAAGGGATATAAACGTTATCATTAAGTTTTCCCGTAACTCTCTCAGCCATTAGAGAAATCCGAAAAGGAAAGGGAAGAGTCGGAGAAAATTGAGAGAGGAAGAGAGAGACCGAAAAGGAAGGTAGACACGAAAGGTAGGTAGACGCGAAAGGAAAGAATCCGAAAAGGAAAGGCGAAACCTTCTCAGACAAGGATCGGTAAAGAGATCTTCACCTCCGACGAAGGAACCGACATGGACGGTACGTCGATTCCTTACAGTTCATTTGCTAGTATTTGCTTAAAGATCCTGTATTGTGGTAATTGAATTTTCGCAAATGAAAATTCAGAAAAGTATCGTTTCATTATAGTTTAAATTTTATTCAACAAATGAAAATCAAACTGCAGATGATGACGAGGGGGGACAATTGAAATTACTTTCGATCAACAGATCACAGAACATAACAAGCGGCTTGTTTATGGCCGTCTCGGCACTCTGCGGACCGAGAAACCATTTAACATGATGAGAGCTCTCTCATATATCATGAAGCTCGTATGGAAACCAAAACAGGGAATGGAGGCTATGGAGCTGGACAATAATCTTTTTAGTTTTAATTTCTCCAACGCAAAGGATCATCCATTTTTCTAAGACAACTTACCATGGGTCTTTGACAAACAAGTGCTAATCCGCAAGGAAATTACAGGGGATGAGCAACTTTTGAAGGTACTTTTATTTTGGGTCTCGTTCTGGATTAATGCATACGACTTGCCTCCTAACGCAATGTCTTAGACAACTGCAATGGCTCTTGGAAATCGAGTGTGCTTGTTCTTAGCAGTTGATGAGAAGAGACTTGGTACGTGGGGAAGGTTCTCAAGGTTTCGGGCTTTTTTCAATGTGCGAAATTCGCTGGTAAGGGATGCTCTGGTGAAACAAAGGGATGGTGGTAAAGTATGGATTAATTTCAAAGTATGAAAAGTTACCTAATTTTTAAAGGTTCCTGTCCAGTGAACTCAGATGCAAGTGAGAGTTTCTTGTTCCAAAAGGATGTTGACAGCAACCTTAACAAGGAAAACTGACGTGAGGTAGAAAGCAGTTTGCAATGAGAACAAATAGAAACCTTGTAAGGTTTTTGGTTAGAAACCTTTGTATTGGCTTCCATCCTGATTTTATAAGATGGTTTCAAAAATATACAAGGTTTAAATAACTAGCTGTTACATGAACACATTTTACAATTCTAAATTGAAATTAAAATTGAAATTTAAACTAAACATTAAATCAATCAATGGTTGATTAATATACTTACAAAAGAGGATGTTTGAAATACAAAATGTGTTATTCAAATACAAATTTCAGAACAAAAGGAATAACAATAAAATCAGTCCAGCTTTAAATTTGCAACTATCATAATAGCTTTTCAAACATTAGAGGGAACGAGGCAGGTTGATAGCAACTTCTATAGACCTGTAAGATGAGATTACCATTAGAACTTCACTCCTCTTTAGTAATCTTATTTTGTGTTCCCAAAGTATTCCTTAATTTTTCCAATCTTAGTTTATGCAAACCTTTAGTTAGAATGTCTACAATTTGATTTTTTGTACCACAATATACCAAATTGACTTTATCATTCTCTTGTGCTTTCCTTATAAAATGCAATTTAACATTAAAATGCTTTGTCCTCTCATATTGCATTGGATTTCTTGAGATTGCAATGGTAGATTAATTACCACAAAAAATGACAATTGCTTCTATCTATTTTAGCTTTAAATCAACAAATATCATTCTAATCTAGATGACATGATTCACTATTGAGGTTGCTATAATGTATTCAACTTTTACTATAGATTATACAATTGTTGATTGCTTTTTTGAACTTCAAGGCTCTAGAACCAAGGGAAAGCATATAGCCAAATGTCCTTTTTATAACTTCAAGTGATCATGCCCAGTTACTATTAGTAAAGTCAACCAATTTGATTTCTTTGCCACTGTCAAACAATATACCAAGTTCTTAGGTTCCCTCAATATGTCTAAGAATCTTTTTTGCTACCTTAAGATGAGTTTTATTGGGAAAATGCATGAATGTTGCCAATAAACTCATATAATACATGATGTTTGGTCTTATGGCAAAAAGATATAATAGATAACCAATAAGACTTCTATAAGGGCCTTCATTTGCTTTAGCTAAGTCATCCTCTTTTAAAAACTTTGTTCTATGAGTCAAAGGAGTAGAACTCTTACATTTTATTGTTTTGAATTTTTGCAACACTTAGTATACTTAATTTAATGAATAAGGGTTCCTTGCTTGGATTGTTGAATTTCTAAACCAAGAAAGTAACTCATATTGCTAAGATCTGTTATTTCAAATTTATTCCTCATTACTTTCTTGAACTGAGAAATTAGTTTAAGTAAGTTTCTAATAATTATAAATCATCTATATATACAAATATATAGAGAAAATGAGTTTCTTCTCTATTGATATAAAGAGTAGTATCACTGCAACTTTCGTTGAATTTAACATTAAGCAGATACTCATGAATCTTTTAGTTCAAAGCCCTAGTCCATAAAGTATTTTTTTAAGATAAACTTTATCTTTTTCTCCTTACTTTATAAAACCCTTAAGTTAAGTAACATAAATCTCCTCCTAATTCTCACCATTAAGAAAGGTTGATTTAACATTTTGTTGATGCACTGACCAATGTTTTTGAGTAGCAAAAACAAGTAGAGGTTTTATGGTATCCAGTCTAGTAATAGGTGCAAGTGTTTTAGTGTAGTCCGCTTTAAGTTGTTGTGCAAAGCTTTTTGTCATGCAAAGCTTTTTGCCATAAGTTTGGCCATTAACTTGTTAATTATGTTATTTGCATCAAAATTTGGTTTTATAGATCCATTTAACTGAAATTGGCTTATTGTATGTGGGTCTAAGAATTAGGATCTGGTCTAGTTTTTTTGTATTGACTTCAACTCCTCTTGTATTGCATCTTTCCATACTCCATGATAAATTCGAATAGCAATCAATATGTTGCATTATCAAGATTTAGCAATTTTATTATATGTATTTTATAACAACATCATATCTCCACATTAAGTCAAATTTGCATACATATATATGTTTCCATATATGCCACATAAATATTGCATAATATTTTGTTATGACATGTAATAATTAATAAAATTATTGCCATTATCCCATATATGAAAATTTTAATTTAATATCCTATTAAGAAACTTAGGATTTGGACAATAGGTTGATAAGTCAATTGGTTAATGAGCTTTTTGTTAGAATATTGAGCTTAATACTAGTAATGATTTGTTGCTAGCAAAAATTAGGATAAATTCATCTTCCTTATGTAACCGAAGAACAAGAAGAAAATATATCCAAATATATTTCTCTCTCTTAAAGCCAAATTGGTTGATGATATTCCAGTGAAATTTAAAGAAATGCGATGTAAGGTAAAAATGAAATGTTCTAAGTCATTGAAATTGATTAAGGGAATAACAAAATTTGTGAACAAAGATAAGTATAAGGATTACAATAGCTGTATAGGCTTGAGAAATGCTAAGTTAGAAGCAAAAAAACTTATTAATGCTATTATTAGAGATCATTTTGGTAATACTTTGGATTAGTTAGGGCAAAGAAGAAAAGAGCAATTAGATATGTTATTCAATATGGTTGTGCTTGCTAGTTCAATAATAAAGACAATATCAACTACTCCAACATCTAAGTTTACATATAGGCTTTAATGTCCTTAGTGCTCTTATACCAATTGTCATAACGCTGATTTTTTTTCTTAAATTTTTAGTTTTATGATGGCATTAAGTCATATTTAATCTTAGTAAACTCAAGCACACTAAGATCATGTATAAGGAATTTCAGTAAGATAATCTTATAAGAGGGACAACATTAATAGGAATCACTTACTAATCTTCATTACTTTTCCTTACAAAGTATAAAGGAATTACTAAAGGACTATCATAAGTGTTTCTTTCCACTTTTTTTTGTGTTGAGTCTTATCTGCCATAATATAATATAGAATTGGTAATTAAAACCCTTAACTACGTAGAAATATGTATGACTTAGTTACCAAATCAATCATGATGATAGAGATCTCTCACTCTTAAAAGCACTTCCTTAGTAACTTAGCCAGAACCTTGTATATATATCTACATTTGAAGAGAATTTGACACTTGATTAGAATTTAGTCAACACTCTCACTTCAACAACCATGTTCTCCTACTTTTAAAAAGCATATGTTAATAAATTATTTAGGACAATAATCTAGTTTGGTTACCACATCTATTACTATCAACATGTTCATATATTTTTAGGGAGCACCACTCTATGATCTCTTTATTTTTGTGGTACTTGGCTACATACTGATCTGGTTCACACTTTAAACCTTTACCTTTTTAAACAACTTGTAATTAAACCCATATAACATCTACCCAAACCCCAAGCCAATCTACCAATGAACCATTGATATCATAGTTGATCCTTAGAACACATGTTAACTACTTACAACACGGCTTTATAGTATTAGCTCGGATCTTAGCTCATGCGCCGATATTAGTTAACTTTGGTGCGAAACATGCATGACCCCTTTAAAGAGTATTAAGAAATCTTGTTGTCTAGTAGGGCGAAATAATGATGTATTTGACTTATCACTTTATTGCTTAATGCATGATACTGTGTTGCTAGTGCATGCTGCCATGCAATACCAATGACCCAATCTTTTTTTACTTGACACTAATGACTTAACCTTTCTTGGCTTGTTGGCATACACATTGAATGTTCTTACTAACACCTTACTTGTTTAGGTGTCCATACCCAAATCTCATGCAAAAATTGATGTAACGTGCCACCAATTACTTGCACCTTCATGCTAACAAGCTTAAAATACTACCAACTTACATAATTAAGACATGCATCTCTGCCTTTTTCTTTAGAATTATACTTCTCCTTCATATTGTCTTTATTATTATTATTTTATTAGGTATAAATACTTTTTCATGCTATACTTGAATAGATGACATGGTTAAAGAACTATGTTTTACAATTTCAAAAATGTTAGGTAGATTGAGAAATCTAACACAATCTAAACTTATCTAATATTAACATAATGTCAATCACATGAAAATAATTTTTTTAAATCAATTTAAGCTTTTCTCCTAAAGTCTCGTTATGTGCAATGTGCAACAAGCGCAACAAATTATGCACGAAAGCTGGAAAAAAAATACAACAAAGATTGAATTTCGTCGTATTACACTTTTTTAAGTCTTATTTCACATTTTGTTCTTCTTTATTGCACATTTCTTAGTATTTTTGTACATTGTGATTTTTGCAGGAAAATAAAATCTCAAAAAATATAAAAAAATATTATTTTAATGCAATTGACGTCAACTGCATTTGAATTGTGTCAAGTTACATTTTGTTCTTCTTTATTGCACATTTCTTAGTATTTTTGTACATTGTGATTTTTGCAGGAAAATAAAATCTCAAAAAATATAAAAAAATATTATTTTAATGCAATTGACGTCAACTGCATTTGAATTGTGTCAAGTTTCTGGGTCTGTGTAATGTCTCTCTTAAGTCTAAACTCTAGGCTTTTTAATTTTGAAAGAAAAAAAAATTAAAAGTTTGAGTGGTACGTCGCTTCTCTAAATCCTCAAATTTGCTCTCGTCTTTGCTTGCTTTAAATAATTTAATTGCTGAATTGATGCACAAAAAAAAAAAAAAAACTAAAAAGTGTAATAAGATGTTAACAAAAAACATAAAATTAAAAAAAAAATAATTTGACTAACTTTTTTAAATAAATTAAATTAACTCACATCTTACTTTTAACATTGTATACGATTGTTTATTTTATTTTATTTTATTTTATTATGAATCATATCCTCTCCCGTATGAAGTTAAAATTAAGAGATGCAGCAAGTAAACATTTAAACAAACAAAGCAGGCATGGATCGGCTGCCAAAAATACAGTAATAATGTCGAAAATAATAATATCAAAATAATAATATTATATAGGGCACATGGTGACAGAGGTGAATGAATCTGTACTCCAAACCTCAAAAGGAGACCTACTCCAAGAGCTTCACTCCTTTTTGGTGAATTTCATGCTAATCGAAAATTGGGGCCGAAAGCTATTGCGGCCAATGTAAATTTCAACTCCATTACGTATTGTCAATAACTATTTGACAATGGAGATGTTCAAATTTTTGTAATTTTGCTGGCTGCGGTTGCTGTTTCTAAGTTTCCCCAATTCCACGTGCAACTCAAAAGTGGATCAACCATTTATCAGCGCGTGTAATTCAAGGAGTGAATTTGATAAATGTTGTAACAATTCTCGAACCTTCTTTGTTTTCTTTTTCTCTTTTTTGGCCTATATGTACGAGTAAATTAATTGTTAATTTTTTTAATACGTCTATTATTATAAATGTCAAAATTTTAAATATTAAAATTAAATATATTTATATAAATAATATTATAAATAACATACTTAAATTCACAAAAATTAAAATTATTAATATGTCTAAAGAATTTACTTTAACTTAATAAATGATTCATTTTTTTTTTAATTTTTACTATAATTACACGCTTTTAAATAGAGATTTTGTGTATATTAGGAAGAGAAAGAACTAATCATATATATACATATACAATTGTATACATTAAATTAGGTATATTTACCAATATTCAAATTAAAATTCAAAATTATAATTCTTAATATAATAACATACAAATTTATTATTTACTAATTAGATGACATTACAACTAAATTCTTAATTAGAATATTATTTGAAAATATTCTAACATTATTAAATAAAAAATTATAATAATCTCCCACTTGACCCAATTAAAATTTATTATATTAATTATTATATATCAATAATAATAATAATAATAATAATTTCTTACAATTACATCATAATGTCATAATATGATAAATTATTAAATGTAAATTATAAAGACTATACTTTATTTATTCAAACCACTTACTTCCATGTATAACAACACTTACAATTTATAATACAAATTTCATAATATATATATATATATATATATATATATAATTTCATAATAGTTCACAATAATGTCATATAAAGATTTTTCTATTAATTTTAAAATTGTTATGTGTATACAATCATAATATAATAAGAAATATATAATATATGTTTAAAACACGTTAATAAGTTTAAAATATTCTTATATCATATATCATCCATTATCATTATTATAACCAAAATTTAATTTGAGAATATGTTTTGCATATAATGTTAGTTGTAAATTTTTATATTGATATACAATTATAAAACTAATTAATATTTTATAGATATTTTTTATTTATGAACTTTTTTCTTAATGATAAATTACTTCAATTCTCATAACTTTGATACCTTTTGAGTATTTGTCATTTTCAAAAAAGAATACTACTATAAAATTATCATATAAATTTTCAACAATTTGATAACAACATCAAAAACCTCAAGTTTTAAAATAAAATTTTACAATCAAAATGCATATATTATAACTTAAAATCATATTACAAACTTTACTCTTATAATGAATGAAACAATAGTAAACAATTTTTCATTATTTTACAAAAGTGTTCCTTATCTTAATAAAAACAAATAACTAAAAGTAAATTTTTACTATCAATGCATCCAATGAAATTTGAATCTAAATATCTAATCACATTTAAGTCGTTGAATTTTTTATATATGAGTATGCAATTTTTTGTTCTTTTGGGTATCTTAATACTTTCTTTATAGTTTTCCAATGATTCATTATAAGATTATTTTTATACTTGTCAAACACTTGACCATAAAACTAATATCCGATTGAGTATAAACTAACAAGTACATTAAACTACCAATATTAAAAGCACATGGAATTGATTCCATTTCTTTACATTCTACATCTTTTTTGAAACATTACATGATATTAAATTTGTTACCTTTCTGTACAAGAATAACTCAGGTAAATACTTAATCATATATAATTTTTCTATAATTTTAGTAATATACTTATTCTAAGACAATCATTTACTATAATCTATTACAAAATATATCTATTTCTATTACACATAATATTTCTCTTATATATTTTACTATAAAATTTTTTCAGAAAAGATATTTAATCTCATGCAATATATTTAAAACATTAATAACAAATAATATATTTGATTAGAAAACAAAGCCACTCTCATTGATCTTTTGATATATAACACCGATCAATAGCGTTTTTCTTAAATTCAAAAGGTATCATGATGTCATTAAATTTAATATATCATTGCAGGAAAAGTTATTTCAATGCATATTTATATTTTAGTTTACATACCATTTAATCTTTACTTTCGATAAAAGAACTTTCAAATTCATCCATATAAACATCTTCTTCAAGATTTTCATTAAAAAAAAAAAGAATTTCAAATATATTTGGTATAACTCTAAGTCATTCTAAGTCACTAATAACATAATCAAATTTAATACTTTTATAGTTATAAAAATGAAATGGATCTTTATTAATTTCAATATTAAAAATTTGACTCTTGCAAATAAATAACATAATCATTTGAAATAATTAATCTCCTTTGTCTTTGAGATTTTCTTAATATTACCTATGTGGTTTATTTACATTAGTTAATTATTAGTTAGTTTTTTCAGAGAGTATTTCTACAATCAAGTGTTCTTTAATTTTTAGAACAATATTTGACGTTGTAGTGGATGAAAGAACTATTATAAGTAACAAAAATATTTACCATAATTTTTTTATGCCCAAATTTTGACTTTTATTACTCTTAATAACTTCACTATTCTTAATGAATCTTGTATTACTAGTTTTTATAATTTTTAAATTATTGTTGTACCTTTTAAACTTCTCTGGATAACCACTAAAATAACCACTAATAATATAAAAGTTTAGGATTTTTTCATATGAATTCTTATTTCCATTGAGCAACCCTTAATATTTAAATTCCTTAAATTGGGTTTCCTTCATATCCATAGTTTAATAAAGGCACTTTGAATTACTTTATTTGAAACCTCATTTAACAAATAATGCATGCATTCACAAAATTTAGATATAAAGAAATTACCTATTATACTTTTGATCATATTCATTAATGTTCAATTATACCTTTCTATCACATATTTTACTAAGATATAAATAACCTACCTTACCATATATATAAATTTCATGACTTTCAAAAAGTTTCATAAAAAGACTTAAACACTACCTTAAATTATTATATTTTTTATAACATTCACCATTGCTATAAAATTTTACAATTTTCACCTTATGTGTAATTATTTCTAACTTTCTTTATATATATCTTAAGGGTATCCAATGATTGAGTCTTCATGAAGCAATTAGACATAACTATAATGTGAAAGCATATATAAAGGCAATAAAATACAAGTTTTCATTAAGGGTTACAATGTTGAAAGGTTTTCAAATATTTATGTGTGTAATTTTAAGAAGTTGGGTGTTTCTTGTGACTTTTTTATACTATATTTGGTTTGCTTACACTTAATACAATCTATATAGATTTTGAAATCAACAAAATCTAAAATTTTAAAAAATCTCATTATTAACCAATCATACTAGTATTTCATTTATACCACAAGTAAATTTTTCATTTATTATAATAAGCTTAATTCCAATGATGATGCACGATGAGTAAGGATTCTTTTAAATTTTAACATATTTCAATTGACATAAAATGTCAATAAAATTACATTAAGAAAAATGTTAGTATTCTTATATCAACTAAAATAATCAAATCATAATGAATTCTTATATCATTATAAATACATGAATAGTAGCATTAAAATCAAGCCATTAAGTAATATAAGAAATTATAATTAAATTTGATTTAAAATATACTAAGGTATTTAATTTTTTTTAATCAAACCTTATGTTTTGGGTAATATTTCTAATATTATCTAACCTTTTTTTTATAGAAGTGAAGTTTATCACCCTTTTTGTTCATTTTTTTTTTTTAAGCCTAAAAAACATAAGTAGACTTTTTCCTTTCTTAATTAGTTGACTTTCACTTTCATTTCCTTATTAGCTTGCTTACTAATAAGATTAATAAAGTGACTCATTTAATTTTTCTATCTCATTTCCTCTTAAATAAACATTCTGGCCAATTTATTTACTTTTCACTTTTCCTTTATAATGTTATAATGAATCTAAAATGACCCATACTTAGGTGATAATATGTTTAAAATGAGTTACACTTAGAAAAGAGTAATCTACCATCAATCTTAAGATCTTAAACTTTATTGCAAAATTATTTATCTCAATAATATACTCTTACATAGTTTGTAACCTAGTAAACTTCATGCCTGTGAGTTTTATCATAAAAGTATCAATGAGTGACTTATCTATAAAATAAAACTGTCTTATCATAAATTGTAAATATTCTTTTACACTTCTATTTATGAAATAATTTTTTAAATTTTATTAGCAACAATCACTTTTATAAACATAAAACTTAATCTATTGTTTTGTTCTTACATTTATGATGTAACTTTTCTTACTTACTACTTAAATCTGTAATAACACCATATTTACTTAATCATAATATATTGTAGTTTTCTTTTAAAAAATCTTATAATACAATATTATAAATAATACTATTAATTTTAATAGGTAATTAAATATATTTGATATCTTTGGATAAACAAATATATTTAACTAAAATATAAATATACCTTAATTATGTTATTAATAATAAAATAATAATTTACCTTTGGGTAAATCCTGAAGTTCTAATGATTAATAATATCAATTTAGCCAATTATTTCTCATTTATAGGTATTTTATTAAAATTATAGCTAAATGACTTATTTATATATGTCTTTAGACTTATAAGTTTGGCCACTTTGGTCATTAACAAATTATAATAATAATATATGCATATTAGTTCAAACAATTTAGTTTGGTCACTTTGATGACAATCAAACTATAATCATAACTTGTGCATAACAATAAACATTCAAGTTTGGTCACTTTAGTAACTAACAAGCTATAATAATAATAATACATATATATTAAAATAATGTATTAGATATTATCACCAAAGACCTGAATATTTGGGTCTTTAGGTTGTTAGAACATACAACATTTAGATTTTACTAATGCATTTTATAGACGTTTGTAAGTTGTTGTAATTTTTCTTTAAGTACAATTGAAAAATAAGGAATTATAAGTATAAAACAACAATTAGCAAATTTCATCAATTAGACATTTATAAATTTATCAACATAATGCAATAATAACTCAATCATTTCACAAAAGAATTTTGATCAATATAAAAAGTAAAATAGTTAATGTCATCATTTTAATGAATTTTCAATTCTTTGTAATACATCCAACCACTGTTTTCAATAGTTTAAATCAAGAATTTTATTTTTTTTTAATTTTTTTATATAAACATTATAAAGGCATAAGTTCCATAAGGCTCCATTCATCAGGCACCATCTTTCACTTTAATGGACTTAACAATTTCATAATAAGACATTTTTGGCCACTTCATTCTTTTTACAAGAAATTAGTTAATTCCCTTATTTATGTTTCATGATGGCTAAAACAACCTTTAACCTACATGTACAGTATAATCACAACAACAAAAGATTTTTTTTTTCTCTCATAAAAGTTTAATAAAACAAACCTTAGTTTTAAAAGATAAAATATGAAATTATATTACTTTCTTTTGTTAAAAGAAGAATCATAAATCAAGTATATGTTCTTTATCATACACAAAAAATATTCAATTTTAAAATGCATACTTTGATACCAATTGTTAGATTTTTTGTTTTAATAAATTTATCATCATAAATATTAATTTTTGAATTTTAAAACTGAATATATTAATGTAAATAATATTATAAATAACATATTTAAATTCACAAAAGTCAAAATTATTGATGCATATAAAGAATTTGCCTAAACCTAGTAACTAATTTCTCTTTTCTGATTTTTATTGTAATTATATGTGTTTAAATAAAGTTTTCATGTGTGTTAAGAAGAGAGATGATCAGTTATATACATTAAATTAGACATATTTATCAATACCTGAATCAAAATTTGAAATTATAATTCTTAATAATACAATAATATATAAAATTATTCTTTACTAATCGGTCACATTACAATTAAGGTCTTAATTAAAATATTATTTGGAAATACTTTAGTATTATTAATTAAAAAATTCTAACATTAACTTCCAAACTAAAAATAAGGTGTAATTCTCTTATATGCACGAAGAAGGTGCTTTTAAGCTTGTTTAGGAAGGAACTTAGCTTCCTTTAATGTGCAACCTCGCTCGAGGATATTCTTGTCAATTATAATCGAAAAATAAAAAGGTCATTTATAGGTGTTAAAAAGTATGCTCAAATAACGAAGAGGTTCATTGATTTGCTATAAAGTATATTGTTGTACTTTTATTGTTGGTGATTACTCTATCTTGTCCTTTTCAAAATATGGTTATGCTAAAATTAAGTTTTTAAAAATTGATCGGTCATTAAACTAAAAAGTTCAAAGAATTAAAATTTCATTGGTTTAATCAATTTAACCGAAGTTAAACTAATAAAATTAGTATTTAATCTGTAAAATGTAATTTTATACGAAATTATAAGTGTTATATATATTATAATAGTATATTTATAATATTTAATTATATATAATTTAAAATTTAATACATAATAATATTTAAAGATTAATTAATATATTGTATTAATGGTAGAAAAAAATTTAAGACAAATAAATTAAATAGAAGAACATTATAATTTATATATTTTTACTTTATAATAATTATTTAGAAAATATTTTAATGTAAAACTATTGTCTGGATTGAAAGAACAAATATAAAATACAGTGTAAATTAATACATAAGAGAAAAGTTACCTAAATTTTCCAAAATTATATAAAAAAAAAACCATAGAATGACAAACTAAATATACAATTAATATATCAGGGCATAATTATTCCGATGTGGAGATGTGACACAGGAACAAGTGTCTCTTTGATCTCATAGTTATCCTAGATTCGAAGCCTTCTGTTACCCGTTTTGATTGTTGGATTTTCTTATACTAAGATAGACAATGTGGTGTGTTCACAGTGTGCTACATCACCAAGTTCAGAAGAACTGAATTAGAAAATCGAATCTAGTTTGATGTTCGCAATTAAACCAATCGATTCACCAAAATTTTGTTGATGAATATACAATTTTTTGGACGAGAAATCAAACTGATTCTCAATTTTATCGGTCAAGCTGTCCGTGTTTGATTTTGAAAACCTTGGCTGAAGTGCAACTTGGAAGCACACATTTGTAAAAAGAAGTGGGCGGGCGAATTTGGTGAGGAGCCATTAAATTGTCATGGTCTCCAAAATTCTCAACCCCACCGCAAGCATGAGCACAGACCTAGTGTTTGTTTACGATTTGTCAACTTCGAAACATTGATTAAAGTTGTGAGAAAAAATGGGCGCATATTTCATATGGTCGATTATGATAAGTGGCCATTAGATATCTTATGAAAAATTGAACTAAAGACAATTTACATAGTTTGGCATAAGCACAGAACTGCATGCTCGATCTAGTAGTTCACTTCTTAGAAACTCCAGGGCAGGTTTATTTCGTGGCTACAAGCTCCAAGCTCCAAGCACCAAGCTCCAAGCTCCAAGCTCCAAGCACCAAGCTCCAAGCTCCAAGCTCCAAGCTCCAAGCTCCCACTACTCTACTGTCAAATATAGACACCCATCTCCTCGATAATTTGCCAAATTCTAGGCAGACCAGCCGCAAGGCACTGCCGTTTCTTAAGACTCCAATTACATAGTTATAATTTTACCATTTTGGTACTAATAAATCATCTTTGAAATGTTTATTATAATAAGTTCGAAGAATCAATCGTGCGGATATTATAGAACTTTAGCAAAACCATAAACAATATCATTTTTGTCTATTGAATTGAACACATTTGTAGCATGAAATAAATAAAAACGAAAAAAAAAAAAAAGGATACGTTAATGCAAGTTTTTCTTGATAGTTGTCAATATTTCTCCGGAAATGTTGAATATGGTTGATAAGTATTCGTGCTTCGCAATTTACTCTGCTCCATGGTCTGATTCAAATCGCTTGGTGGAATTAGAAATTTGGGAAAAGCATGTGTCAAAAAGTACACCGCCGAATGCATGTTTATAACGATTAAAGCTAGCCAGTCTCGAATTCAAATTTTCATTTGAGTCAAAAACTAACTAAAATATCTATATGTAAGTATAGATTTTTTAAATTAAGAGAAAATTTGGGTATTACATATTTGGTAATGTTTCATAAATTAAGAATATTTAAATATATTATAATTGTAAGAATTTGACTATAATCAAATAATAATTATACTTCTTTATAAAATTTTATTTTAATTGTAATTAAATTTTTATAATTATACAATTTTTTTGACAAAAAAATAAAACAAAAACCACTCTCAAATTATTCCTTTTAAGAAAAAAAAATCTTACATTCATATATTTGTTATTAAAAAAAACACTCTTAAATTTTAGTAAAATAAAAAAATTATTCTAACATTCTTCTTTTTATTTTGTCAAAAGGAACAAAATTTTATTTTAATTAAAAAAAAAACACTTTAAAAAAATCTCTTAAAATTAATTTAATTTAACTATTTTTAAATTTAAATTAACAAACAAATTTAATTTAAAGTTAGTTAATTTTAAAACTTAATATTTTGTTATTTTAACATTTTTAGTGTGATATTCAGAATCCAAACAATGCAAATTTAGTAATATATATATATATATATATATAACTATCTAGTTTCCATAAAATAAATAAATTGGATATATATTTTGGTTGGTTGAAATTAGAATTTGAATCCCATCGAACGAAAGGATAGACGGACTATTATAAAGGAGGCTGAAACTTTATCCATAAATATGCACCGCATGGTACATTTCTTAGGATGAAAGCTATCAATTCAGAGAGAGACGAGCTGCTCTTGGATTATGAAAGCTGTCAATTCAGAGACAGACGAGCTGCCCTTGGATTATGAAAGCTATCAATTCAGAGACAGACGAGCGGCTCTTGGATTATTTGCTATCGACAAAGAGACGATTATAAGATTATTTTCTGTCGATTCCTTTTGTTGTGCAAACGGGTCAAGATTGGGTTTATAGCCCCCCCCACCGGGGGAGGGGGGAGGGGGGGGGGATGTGACTGCGAGATATGGGAGGATGATCCATTGCTTCTTGCTCTCCTCGTGCCATGGAAAACATGTGCCATTTTTTAACCTGCTCAGAGTGAAGTCGGCCACCGTCGTCCGTTGTACAAAGCTGCCATTCAGTCTAGCCTCCTACGTATATGTGTCATGTCTTGTCTTAGTCAGAAGTAGCGGCGGACATCACATCGATGCCTCTGTATTTATGTCATGGATGCCACCTCAGCTTTTTGTTCTGAGCACAAGTGAGCCTGACCTGTCTGCTAACGCAATATTACGTTAATAATTTTCGTTTATTTAAAATAACCGATTGGTTAAAATTATTGAAAAAGAATTTTAAAATTATCTAAATGTTGTTTTCAAACTATTGAGATATATTTATTAAAACATGTAAAATTGTGGATAAAATTTGATATTAACCCCTCATTTTATGTTAATAAAAACAATAATAATAAGATACAAAATAAATACTAATATATCATAACTATATTTATAAATTATGATAAATAAAAATAAAAAACATATATATATAAAAAACTCCTTTCAGTTTTTTTGAAGTAAAAAAGAAAAAATTTCTCTTTTTTTCTTAAAAAATAGAAAAAAATTTATAATTTAACTCTCATTTTGTTTTAACCTTTTTATCCTCATATAAAAAAGATCTCAAATTTACTTATTTTTATTTCAAAAATAGAAGCTCAAATTAATATTTCTTAACAAATATCATAATTTCACAAATAGCACAAATCTCGGACTAATTAAGTTATATAGTGATGTGTATTTTGGATTTTTTTTCCTATTTGAACAAAAATTTCACATTTTAATAGTCATTTAATGAGTTGAAGAATTAAAATTTTTAAATAATTTTTTTAAAATATATTTGATACATATAATATATTAAATCACAAAATAAACTTCTTATCATTTCATAATTAAACTTAATTTTATTTATACATTTATACATAAGAAAAATAAATTCATCATTTTGAGGTAAAGTCATGAATGATGAATTTCCTCTTAATTATGTTCATAATAACGTTAAGAATATGATTTTAAAACTAACAAACAATTCTACTAAACTAAATAAGCCTTTATTCTCCATATTTCGCACCATCTTAATGGTTTTGGGCAAAATCTTAAAATAAAGTTTAATTATATAAATACAAAATTTTATAGATTTAATAAGATATAATAAAATTTTATAATAAATATAAAATATAAAAAAACTATATTAATAATTATTATAAATTTTTAATATTATATAAAATATTATTAATATAATATAAAATATTAAATATATAATAAAAACTTTTATTATACTTAATAAAGACATAAAATTTATCTTAAAGAATGATTTGGCATCGCCTTCTAGGTAGATTGTAGCGCACGTGATTGAATTGACTTCCGAAATGAGACATGGCGACGCACAAAGCTTGGTTGTTCTCTTGCGCACGCGTTTTTCATGCAGCATAGACACCGAGTCTACACATAAGGCCCCGACGCGTAATAACTTCATTACGTGCATCCATTAAATACATATATTTTTTTCATTCACATTTATTGATAAATTTCATAATTGTACGCTTTATATTCAACAATTTCTTCAACTTGAAGCAACCTCGCAGAGACTATTATTTGATTTTCATTTTTTGTATAAGAATATGCTTATATATATATATATATATATATATATAACTTACATAATGTATAAATTTATTATATTTTTTAAAAATTATATTTTATTTAAAATAAAAAATTTAAATTATAAATTTTTTAAAATACAAAATAAATTTGAGAATACTTTTATTTTCTAAAGAAAACAAAAGGAAAAGAAAATATTTAAATTATGAATAATTTTTTTATATAAAAAAAGATAACTTTGAAAATTCTTTTACCTAAAAAATAAAAAAATAAATTTAAACTTTTTTCTTTTCTTTTAATTTTTTGTATTTCTTTAATTATAAATATTTTCATTAGGTGAATTTTAAATATATATAAAAATTTGTTAATATAAATTAAATAAATAGTAATATATATTAAATTATAATTAAGTACATTGAATTTATATTAAGATCTTAATTTTATTAAAATACTTAAAAATCTTACAAATTAATTATTTAATAAATATCAAATTTAAATTTAAATTAAATACTTAAATTATTTTTAAAATTAAATACATATTATTGTATAATTATTTTTTGAACTTATTACAAGTATATACTCATAATTGTTGATATTAGCAGCTCATTTTTATAAATGTTATCAAAATAATATTTTTTGAATCATTTGTTGTAAATTTATATATGTCAAATCCATAATAATTACGGTGTTTTATATATATTGCTCATCACCAACCTCATTTTCATATTGAAACACTCGTGTCCATGAAATATCTCCTTAAAATATGTTTGGATTATTAATATATATTATTTAGTTTAAATAAATTTATATACATAGATGAATGAAATTAAGACTTTGCGATCTCGAAATCTTCTAATCTCAAACATCAGCCTTAACATAATATAGTTCAATTTTTATCCCTTAAATTAATGCTATACACTTGATTACTATATTTATGTCTACTCACTGCATAAGTGTATATTATTTTTTATAAATATCATGACTACATTTTAAATATCTAATAAATTGTGATTAACTTAATATCGTTTTAAATGATAAAAATATGAACAAAAGTTATTTAAAAAACACTAACATGTTTGTTTTCAATAATACTTATAAATGAAAAATATTTGGCATTAAAAAAGAATGTACACAGAAGAAACGAATAGTTTCAAAAATAGTATTATATATATATATATATATTTATTTATTATTATTATTATACATTATCCTTAATTGGAAAATTGCTAGCTATCTACTTGCATTAAAAGTCACCCATGGAGGCATGAAAAAATCAAAATGACCCATGCCACCCTCTTTTGCTTTCATGTATGAGCCAAACCTTTTGCTGCCTACAAATAAAGCGCCCCTCGTTTACCCTTATCTCTGCCCATATCTTCACCTCTCTCTCTCTCTCTTTCTCTCTCTCTCAGCCTCTTCCTCTTTAAATTTATTTCTTAGTTTTGTTTCCTGAAATGGATTTTGATGCCTTCTTGTGCTTGCAGTCCGTTTCCACTGTCCTCTGCTTCCTCTTCTTTACCTTCACCTTACTTTTCTCTGTGTTCTCTTTGTTCATCTATGTACTGAGGCTCAAACTATGGTGTAGGTGTGATGTTTGCAAGGCCTATCTCAACTCCACCTGGACCAAAGACTTTGTCAATCTCTGCGATTGGTACACTCACCTCCTCCGGAAATCCGCAGCCGGGACCATTCACGTTCACGTTCTTGGCAACATCATCACCGCCAACCCGGAAAACGTCAAGTACATGCTCAAGACCAATTTCAACAACTACCCAAAAGGGAAACCTTTCTCTACCATCTTGGAAGATCTCTTAGGTCGCGGTATTTTCAACGTGGACGGCCATTCTTGGAGGCTTCAGAGGAAACTGGCCAGTTTGGAACTCGGAAGCGTGGCAATGAGAACGTTCGCTTTTGAGCTTATAACTACACAGATTCGATCCAGGTTAGTCCCACTGTTGTCGTTGGTTTCCGGCAAAGAGGAGGTCCTGGATTTGCAAGATGTGTTTAGAAGGTTTTCTTTCGATAATATTTGCAAATTCTCGTTCGGATTAGACCCAGGATGTCTCAAGCTGGGGCTTTCCATGTCCGAATTTGCTATGGCTTTTGACGTTGCAACAAAGCTCTCTGCAGAGCGAGCACTGGCACCATCAGCTATGATTTGGAAGATGATGCGACTGTTGAACATAGGCTCAGAGAGAAAACTCAGAGATGCAATCAAGACGGTGAATTTGCTTGCCGAGGGAATCATAAATCAACGGAGAAAATCTGGCTGCTCCGCGAAAAACGACCTGTTATCAAGATTCATGGCGTCCATAGACGACGATAAGTATCTGCGTGACATTGTGATTAGCTTTCTCTTGGCCGGTCGCGACACACTGGCTTCAGGATTAACTAGCTTCTTTTTGCTGTTGTCTCAACACCCAGAAGTCGAATTAGCCATTCAGGCTGAGTCAGACCGAGTCATGGGTTCGAGCCACTTAGGCCTTGCCAGCTTCGAACAAATGCGTGAAATGCCTTATCTAAATGCTGCAATGCACGAGAACTTGAGGCTATACCCACCAGTGCAATTCGATTCCAAGTTCGCACAAGAGGAAGACTTGTTGCCTGACGGTACTTTTGTGACCAAAGAGACTAGAGTGACATACCATCAGTATGCAATGGGTCGAATGGAAAGGATTTGGGGACCGGATTGTCTTGAATTCAAGCCGGGGAGGTGGCTAAAGAATGGTACTTTTGTGCTTCAAAGCCCGTACAAATACCCGGTTTTTCATGGAGGGTTTAGGGTTTGTTTGGGGAAGGAAATGGCCCTACTGGAGATGAAGAGTGTAGCTCTTGCATTGATCCGCCGATTTAAAATCCGGGTTGTGGATCCTCATCAGGTACAACGGTTTTCCCCTGGTCTCACTGCCACAGTGAGAGGGGGCTTGCCGGTTGTGATTCAGGAAAGAAATAAATGAAGGCTCCCTTGCTATGTATGGGGCTCTTGCCGTCTTAGTCTTTTTCGTCCATCTAAAGATCAAGTAATCTAGAGATTATGTTGGAACAAAAATTGGGCTATGCGGACCTTATAAAAAACACTCCATTTTAGGAAAGATCATTGAATTATTTGCATCAATGATTAACTTTTGATTTTATATATTTGACATGTTTACTAATATGGAGGGTTCGCGACAAGTTAGGTATTCCAGATGTTACTAATTTAATTCTACAATGAGAAGAAAAGGGAGAAGAATCTAGAATATCAAACAATAAAACAAAAATATAACATTCTTTCGGATCACTCATAATTATGTTTATTGAAAACCTAATGATAAAATGAATTTAATGTTGCAAATGTAGTGTCATGATCTGACACCTATTATACCTATGTTAAAGGTCCATCGTACAATTCCAAGGGTACCGGCACATGGCCCGTCTTATTTGTCCGCTCTCAAAGAATTTATGATACGAGAAAGATACGTGTGCTGAGCCTCTAGACAGAAGCTCGATATTCACTAGTCTCATGTCAATGTCCATAGAACTCAATTTTATATACCTAATTTCATATGATATTATCGATTTGCTTTATATGTTCATCGCATACATACCAATTTCCGTGAGTTTATTACATTTCGCACGAATGAGTTGCACCAAATATATGTCCATATGGATCGGCCATTTAGACTCTATTCGTAAATAGTTTCATGTTCTATATCCCAAGGGACACCATGATCTAAGTCTATGGAATTGTTTTCCCTTGAGTCGTGGTGAATTTTGCTTCTCCTTCAAAAACCTACTATTTCTGAGACTTGGGGGGTCCTCTTGCACTCTCTTCTGCGCTGTCTATCCATTTGCAGGATAAAGGTGGACTACGATCAAAATCTCAAAATCAAATTTTGGCTAACAAATTGACTTTTATTATTCTTTCCCTAAGTTATTAGATACGAGCAGCAACATATTTTAAAGGTGAGTAGACAAGTCATATAATCATATTATATATGGGAAAATGTGATTAATGGTCTATATTGTGTGTGTATATAGTTAATTGTTTCAAAGAAATCTTTGTATTCCTAAAAGTAGGTTGATTTAATTATAATTTCTATTTTGTTAAGGTATCTCATAGTCAATTTATTTATTTATTTATTAGGGTTAGTGTGTATAAAGTTAATTTCTGATGTATTATTTAAATATATAAATAAAAATTCTTCTTTTAATCTTTGATATAGTATTAGAACTATTAGTTTTTTTTCCAAGATTTGTTTTACTCTATCTTATGATGTCAAAATAGAGTATTTTAAGTAGTCTTTATTATTGGTGATTTCTACTTTACATAAGAGGCTTTAATTGCCTATAATCTTTTTTTTTTTAATACAATGAAAGACATCAGAGGTTGTAGAGACAATTGCTACAACTTAATCAAAAGAGGTTGATTGATCTTAAAATCCCATAGACCTACAAAGTATTCAAGTTGAATACCTTAAGTGGTCTAAACTTATTCGTACAATACTAAAAGGAAAAGGGAAGATCTGTCATCTCACGGGTACAGAACCTAGGCTAGCAAATTCTTGTTTTGAAGTATGGGATGAAGCAGACTCCATGATTATGGTGTGACTATGGGGTTCTATGATCCTTGACATCAATTATACATGTATGCCCTAGGCTACTGCTAAGGATATTTGGGATGCAATTCAATAGACTTATTTTAAAGTTAACGATACAACTTAAGTATATGAGGTCAAAGTAAAGATAATGACTACAAAATAATGAAATAAAATAATCACAAAATATGCTAATCAATTAAAATCCTTGTGATAAGAACTTGATCATTAGAGGGTGATAAAAACCAAATGTCTTGATGATGCACTTGTTTTAAAGGACTTCATCAAGTAAGATAGAGTCTATAACTTTCTCATTGCTTTTAATCCCAAATTTGATCAATTAAGGATTTAGATTCATGGCAAGTCAAAGGTTTTGTGTTTTAATGAGGTGGTGGCATTAATCCAAAGTGAGAAAAGTAAAAGAGGTCTAATACTTGAATCACAAATCACAAACAGCAAAACCATAGAGGCTAATGGTGACAACAAATCAGCTACAAATGTGAAAAGAGTACCATATTTTGAAAGTAGATAACCTAGTCAACCGAAGGCTTAAAGCCATGAAAAGTTATAGTGCATTTATTGTAACAAGTTACGTTATACTCGTTAAAGGTGTTAGAAGCTTTATGGAAAGCTTCCAAGTCGAGAATAAGGACAAAGAGGAAATCAACCAAAGAGTTATATGCAAAATCATGTTGTTGCAATACAACAAAGTAAATCAATACTACAAGAGATAGGTGCTCCTAACCAAGAAGAGGTCGAGAGGGTAAGATCACTTATCAACAAGCTTAAAAAACCTTTAAGTACCTATTCTTTGGAATATTTAGGTGAATTTTTATTCTCCATTAGGTCGAATGTCTTGGGTATGACCTTTGCCAATTCTTAAGTCATGGACTTTAAAGCTATTAACTATATGATACACTTAATAAATATTTTTTCCACCTTTTTCCTATGTCTAACAGTAAGAAAATATCCATAACTGATGGTTATGTGACTATTATTGTAAGTGTAAGGGATGTCAAGATAAATTCATCACTAATCTTAAAAATCATCCTTCAAGTCCCTAAATTATTCATAAACCTTATTTGTTTATAAAAACTTACTTAAGATTTACATTACAATGTAGTTTTTCATCATAGTTATTGTATATTTAGGACAAGGATTTAGGGAAGATGATTGGACATGCTAAAGAATGAGATGGTATCTACTAACTCGAAGTACCAAGTCAATTGGATATTACCAAGGATAAATTATCCTAGTCTTTTATTTCAAAATTTCTTTCATCCAATAAAGAGGAAGTTTGGCTTCACCATTACCGACTTAGAAATCCATCTTTTAAGGTTATTAAAATTTTGTTTCCTTCTTGTTTAAAGATTTAGATGTTGAAAACCTTCATTGTAAGGTATATGAACTTAGAAAGTACAAGCGTATACTATTTTTAGTTAGTAACAAAAGGAGTTTTATTCCTTTTTATCTCATTCACATTAATATTTGGAGTTCTTTTTGTATTCCTAATATTTTTGGGGTAATAGGTTTGTTTCATTCATTAATGACTGTACTCATCACCTAAATTTTTTTACTCAAGTATAAATCTGATGTTAGTACAATTCTCCTAAATTTTTGTTCCATGGTTATAAATCAATTTAGGGTCAACATCAAAAGGTTTAGGTTAGATAATGCCAAGAAATATTTCAATTAAACCCTAATTCTATATTTTCAAAAAGAAGGGATAATACATGAATCATCTTATGTTAATACCTCACAACAAAATAGAGTAGTTGAAAGGAAAAATGGTCACTTCCTTGAAACAACCCAAGCCTTTATGTTCCAAAACAATATACCTAACCTTTTTTTTTTTTTTTTTGGGAAGCAATCCTTATAGCTACTCATCTCATAAATCATTTGCCTTATAAAGTCCTAGGATTCAAGAGTCCAATGAAAATACTCTTAACATTTTACTCTAATTTACACATTACAAATAACCTTATCCCTAGGATATTTGGGTGTATGTCATTTGTTTATGTCAATTGTCAAATCAAGGAAAAACTAGATCCAAGGGTGATAAAATGTGTCTTTATGAGATATTCTTAAACTCAGAAAGGGTAGAAGTGCTACCACCTTGCATTAAAGAAGTTTCATGTCTTAGTAGATGTCATTTTTAATGAACAAGAGTCTTACTTCACCAATCCTTATTTGTAAAGGGAATAATTCAATAATGAAAAATAAAGATAAGGATTTTTTACTTGATCTTTGATTTATTGTTACTTCTCATGTATAAACTACCTTGTTTATCTTATTTCATTGTGCTGAACCATTTACCTAAAAATCCTCTTGAACTTGTGTTTAAACCTGAACTCATATCTAAAACTTCTCAAGAAAAAATAGATTCTACTATTGAGAATGTTAGATTTGGTAAGGGGAAGGTGTTCACAAGGAAAAAGACAATTGTTTCTGAATCTATATAGGTCTGATAGTCCAACCAAGATCCTGAGAATGAGATAACAATTTCTAATCCTTCATTGTAAAATGAAATTGAACTTATATAGGTAATGATGACTAGGACCTTCCCATTGTTATCAAGAAAGAAATGAGAAAATGTATAAAACAACCTTTATATCCTTTTGCACACTTCATTTCTTTTAAGAATTTTTCACCATCTCATAAAGCCTTCCTTGTTAGTTTAAATGCCATTATTATTCCTACCACCTTGTTTGAGACTTTGTCTAATAAGAAATGGAAACAAGCTATGAATATGGAGATATAGGTGTTAGAGAAAAACAAAACTTAGGAATTAGTGAAGTTGCTGATGAGGAAGAAACTTGTAGGGTGTAAATGGGTGCATATGGTGAAGTATAAAGTAGATGGATTGATAAAAAAAAGATACAAGTTAAGGTTGGTAGCCAAGAGGTTTAGTTATACTTAAACCTAAGAATAAATTATCTAGAGACTTTTGCTTCAGTTGCAAAGATGAATACTATTAAAGTTTTGTTGTCATTAGTACCTAACGATGATTGGGAATTATAGTAGTTTGATGTCAAGAATTTGTTCTTGCATGGAGAACTAAAGGAAGAAATTTATATAGAGGTGTCATCAGGTTATTAGAAGAACTTGGATGCTCATATTGTGTATAACTTGAAGATAACCTTGTATGGTCTAAAACAATCATTACAGGCATGGTTTGGAAGATTTGTGAGAGTTATGATAGCTAAGGGATATAGACAAAGTCGAAGGGATCATATGTTGTTTCATTAAACACTTAAGTTGAAAAGCTTTCTTAGTTTATGTTAATGACATAAGAGTGACAAAAGATAAAGAATTTGAGATTAAGGGGTAAGGAAGGTTGAAATATTTTTTGGGAATTGACATTACTCACTCTAAGTAAGGCATTTTTATCTTCCAATAAAAGTATATTACGAATCTTTTCAAAGAAATAGAGAAATAGGTAAAATAGCATGTAAACTAGCAAGTACTCCAATAGATTAAAATCTTAGACTTAGAAAAGTATAAGAGGATGTTGCAATAGACAGGGAAATGTATTAACACCTAGTAGGAAGACTTATTTATTTGTCTTACACATAACCAAATATAACATATGTAGTTAGTGTGATTAGCCAATTTATGCATAGTCCAAAGGAAGCTAACTTGTAAGCAACTCATTAAGTGTTACAATACCTTAAGGGAACACTAAGGAATTCTATTTAGAAGGAATAAAGGTTTAACACTTAAGGCATGCATGAATGACGATTATGTGGGATCAATTGTTGACAAAAAGTCAATCACTAGATATTACACCTTCCTTGATGCAAACCTTTTGACGTAAAGGAGTTAAAAACAAAATGTGGTAACATGATCTAGAGCAGAGGTAAAATTCTAGGCAATGACTCAAGGTGTGTGTGAACTACTTTAGTTAAAGATCATTTTGGAAGACTTAAAAATTAAATAGGATGACCCAATAAGACTCTATTGTGATAACAAGTTTGCAATCAGCATAACTCATAACCTGGTACAACATGATTGAATGAAGCACATTGAAGTTGACAGATATTATATGCCTACACATGGCCAACTTGTTATTGTACTTTCCAAAGGGTTAAGCAGCTTAATGTTTCAAAGTATTATCTCCAAGTTAAGAATGAATAATAACTATTCACTAAGTTAAGGCAGAGTATGGGAAAATGTAATTAGTAGTCTATATTATGCATGTGTATAATTAGGTATTTTAGGAAAATTTTGTAACAAATTTTATCCCTAAAATTAAACTAATTTAATTGTGTTTTTTATTTTGTGAAGATATCCCATAAATTATGTTTCTGATAGGTTAGTTGTCTTTTTTATTTACTAGGATTAGTGTATATAAAGCCAATGTCTAATGTATTATTTAAATATATGAACAAAAATTCTTCTTTCAATCTATGATATTATATAACACAAGTGAAAGTATAATTAGCCTTCATATATGCCTCCCAATTAGGCCATTATGCAATTTCGTAAATTTTAAGATGTTTTTTCACCCATTTTACTACAACTATAAAAGCTTCGCTTTAGGTGTTGGAAACGGGTTAGCTATTGCATAAAGGAACTGACTTTATTATTTTTCTTTTTTCCAAAAAACTATGCAAATATACAAATTTTCGTGGTGCACGACGCATTGAACAGGTTGCCGCTGGGCTGTTTTAGCTGATTAATTCTTAAGCTGTGAGATTAAAAGTACAAATGAAAGCTAACCACCAGGCTTGTTGCAGCAGAGCATATATACATATACCAACACATGCACACACACACACAAATATCATATGTATGGCCCAACATTTCATTTTCTGACAAGTAATTAATTATATCTACCATTTAATTAATTAAGATTGACCCTTTTTTTTGTTTATTCTCCCCTTGCACGTTGCCCTGTGAGAGTCTTTTCTTGCTGAAGTGCAAGCTCTTCCTTTTCATGGTACTGTGAGTTTCCTACTCTAGGTGCATTAGAGTTTTATCTTCTTTATTCTTCTATTTAGGTGGCGACGGCAAATGAAAATCAACCTCCAGATGATAGCGAAGAGGCAACTGAAATTACTTTCGATCAATAGATCGCCGAACCAAATAGGTGGCATGGCTGTGGCCTTCTCGGCAGTCCATTGACCGAGAAACCGTTAATGCCTAGCAGCTTCTCATGTATATAAAATTTGCCTAGCAGATTGGGTGCCTGGGGAAATTCCCCCGAGAGTCTTTCATTGTATTGCGGTTGATTAACTACTTGGATGAGTGAGATCACTCGGGCCTACAGCAGGGACATGTGTAGGAATGTTTTATAATTATTTTCCTAGTAATAAATATTAATTTTATGTTTAAAAACAAAAAAAAAACACATATAAACGATACAAATTAAATAATATTTGATTGATTTTGATTGAAAAAATATAAAATTAAGACACAAAATAAACATTAATTATTATAATTATTAATTACAATTAATACGTTTTTTATATACAATAATTAATTGTAAATTAATAATTATAATAAGTTGATATTAATTTTATATTTAAATTTTATATCTTTCTAAATATTTTTATATTCGATTTGCTCGAATCCCATCATTTTAATATATAATAAAAACTCTAACAACTAATTAACATTAGCACTGGGCACACGAGTTAATTGACAAGGTTAATTTAAAGGGGATTTAACAAAAGCCAAAAAAAAAAAAAAAAAAAGGTTGGTTGAAAGGGGACAAAAATAGAAAGTGAATGATAATGTTTCGTAGACTTGCCTTTTTTTTTCTTCGTTACGAAATAAAATTATTAATTCAATATTATTTTACAAAAAAAAAAAATTTAAAAAATTATTATAAATGATGAGAAATGAATACCACGCTTAATTTCAATTGATTTTCTTTACAAATAAAAAAAGGCCTTAGTTAAACAAATCCTTAATATTAGCTCTTTCATTGGTAAGTAAATCCCAAATTATGAGTAAACTTGGAAAGCTAGAAAGCATAAACGTATCACCCTAGATCTACGGCACACATCGCTCCACGTGGCGAAGTTTCATTTCAGAGCTTTTTTCTTTTTTTTGCCACATTAATTAATCAATAATTAATTTCTCTCTCTTTCTACTTTCCGTCTCTCTCTCTCTCTCTCTCTCGCTATATCTCTCTCTAGAATTTGAGTTGCAGAGGGTTTTAATTTATTTTTGGGGGAGGTCTCTCAATTACACGGCTCTGCTCCTCAATTCAGGTAATATCTATTTAATTTCTGGACTCTGTTTCTTTTTTTTTTTTTTCTCTCAAATAAAAAAGGAAAAACGAAAAGTTTTTGAATGTTCGGTTGGATATTGCGCGTCGAAAACCCTAGACCCCTGATTGGTTGCCGAGAAAATGAATTACCATTTGGTTTCTGAAACTCTCTTTTGGTATGACAGTGGAACGCTATTGTCTGATTTTTCATTTTTAATTTTTTTATACTGTTTAATATTATCAATTAGTTGTTTTCGTTGTTGTCTGGGGAGTGAGAGGTTGTATTCTGACAGAATGTGCTGTCGTTTCGATTAACTTCTTTCTCGGGGCGGTGATGATGGTGGTGGTGTTGTGGGTCTCGGTTAGAGAGCTTTTTTATTTGTTGGATGTGGAATTGGCTGTGTGGATGCATGAGAATACGAGCTACTTGGTCTGCTTCTTAGCTTGACGTTTGAATTTCTTGCACCTCATGTTGGTTTTCGTTTGGCATAATGCTTATGCGTGTCTGTGAATTCCCTGTCTCAACATTCTTCATCCTGCATGCTTCAAGCTGCAGCTGGCCTGCGGGCCCAATCATGCAATTGTTATGTAATTTAGATATTTTGGGAATTGGATAGGAAATTGAATTTGTAACCAGGAAGATGAAGAGTTGTGACCCGGAGGGCAAGCCTCCATGGAATGGAAACGTTACTCTGTTGTGAATTGGAAGCTCGAGTTATGGGATTAGCCACCTTCTGAAAAACAAGAATAAGGCTGCTTACATCCTTCCCCTCCTAGCCTCATGCACTGGGACACTTTCTTTTTTTTTTTTAAGTTGGAGACAAAGGTGGCAAGAGGATGTCAAATTGTTGTTGCAATCAGTTCTGTGGAAACTTGGATGTTCCTTTCTTTTTATTTCATGTTGCATTCTCCCCTGATTTCTTTTGAGGTGGTACTTCAACATCTGGATTATCGGAATTACATTAGCTTGCATTTCAGGTGTAGAACTAGCTAAACTCCTCTATGTTTTGCCAGTAATTTGGCATGAAATTTTTTTCTCACTGGAACTTATATGTTTTATGATTTGTATGTTTAGAGGCAAACTTTCAGGGTTGTGGCTTTGTGTACATTTTTCAAATTTAATGTTGACCATTTGAGCCAAATTCTTCTTTTTGTTTGGCAGTTTCAAGATAACTATTTATCTTTCTGGTCTGGAATTATCTAAATTCCATTATGTTCTTCTTGTGGAACTCTTTTCTTGTTAGGTTGTTCCATAGTTAGCCAAGTAAAGGGAAAAACCTTGGGAGGGGAGAGTATACTGTTATGAGGTAAGACTTTAATATGTGTTCACTATAGAACTTGAGGCTGAATGCTTAAACAGACACAAAAGTGGGGAATGTATGCATAGCTTTGAAATTGTTACAACTTTCTCATCTAGTAGTATAGCATAAACATCTTTTGCAATGCTTTCTGTGTAGTTGTCATTACATGCTAAAGTACAAGGGGCATTTGTGAGCATAAAGATGGTTGATAATCAGAGTCATGGTTAAGAATGGAATTGTGTTTCTTCTTATTATCATTACACAAACTTCAGTATAATATATTATATAATCTCTGATGCAAGTATATAACATAGACATTGCGTTCAGTAACTTTTAAATGTGCTTGTTATGATAAAATTTAGCTGCATTTACAGTATCATTTTAATCCAGCCTCTATTTATTTCACAGGGTAAACTACAAGGACTGCTCTGTACATGGTGACCTGTTGGAAAGATATAGAGCAAGGCATGTGCCCTTCAATTAGTATATTTAACAGATTTTCTCATCCTAGGGGTTTTTGAATTTCTTCTCATTGCCTTTCAACCCAGCGAAAAACCCCAAACTCCCATTTTTTATTCATGGCTACCACCAACAAGAAAAAGAAATCAAAAAAGAACCAAACTCCAGAGGCCCAATTCAACTACAGCCTCAACTCTTACTCCAAATCCAAGGACCTTCAGTCTGCTATCTCTCTCTATGACACTGCTGTTTCCAATAACATCCGCCTCAGTCAACACCACTTCAATACTCTTCTATACCTGTGCTCTATTTCCCTTGGTGACCCATCAACGAAAGAGCTCTCCCTCCAATCTGGGTTTCAGATATTTGATCAAATGGTGTCAAATGGGATCAAACCCAATGAAGCCTCAATTACCGCCATTGCCAGACTGGCTGCAGCAAGAGGGGATAATGACTATGCTTTTCGTTTGGTTAAGACTATGGGAGAATACAATGCATTGCCACGGTTGAGAACATATGGTCCCACCTTGTTTGGCTTTTGTGAGAAATTGGAAGCTGATAAGGCCTATGAGGTGGAGGAGCATATGGGAATTATGGGGGTGAATTTGGAAGAGCTTGAGATTGCTGCATTGCTGAAAGTGAGTGTGAAGAATGGACGAGAGGAGAGAGTTTATAGTTATTTGCACAAGCTGAGGAATACAGTGAGGTGTGTGAGAGAGGATACTGCAGAGATAATTGAGGAATGGTTTAAGGGTTTTGAGGATAATGGGGTGGAACTGGATGTGGTTTTGGTGACAGATACAGTTATGAAGAATGGAGGAGGGTGGCATGGGCTGGGGTGGATTGGGAAGGGGAGGTGGGTGGTTAGGAGAGGGAGTGTGGATGTGTCTGGAGACTGCTGTTGTTGTAGGGAGCAGTTGGCTTGTGTTGACACCGATGATGCAGAAATTGAGAGGTTTGCAAAGTCTGTTGCATCTTTAGCTCTGGAGAGGGAGGTTAAAGCTAATTTTAGTGAGTTTCAGGTGAGTTGTGTAGTCTCCTCTGTCTGTCTGTGTGTGGTTTTTTTTGGGGGGGGGGGGCGCATTGTTTGTGCTTATATGTGAATTGTGAAGGGATTCACAGAATTATTTTACGACATGGCATTATGTTTATAATGCTCTATCTTCTCTGTACTGTAACACAGAAATGAATCTGCAGAGACTTAACTAACATCCTAAAGTAACCTTTTCTTTTTTTTCTTTTTTGATGGAGAGTAAGATGGGAATCTTTAGAGAGAAAAGAGATTGCAATCCCATGGAATTCAGTTTGTGATAGATTTACTTATATTTCAGGTTAATATCGTGCTTTTTATCCTTCACTTAATTTTCTTTCTTTATTCTGCTATATCAGGATTGGCTGGAGAAACATGCCAAATATGAAGCAATTGTGGATGGAGCCAATATTGGGCTCTACCAACAGAATTTTGCAGAAGGCAGTTTCAGCATTCCTCAGGTTGTTCAGTTTAAGTTGATGGTCCTTTCCCCTGGCTATTTGCATGTTTCATTTTTACCTCACTTTTGTATGACTGATGATCTTTGTGCTCTAAAACTTGCTATAGAGCAGCTCGATGCTGTTGTGAAAGACCTGTATAGGTGCACTGGAAACAAATGGCCATTGATTATTTTGCACAATAAACGTGTTCGGGCACTCCTGGAAAATCCTTCACATAGAGAGCTGATTGAGGAGTGGATAGAAAAAGATGTTCTGTATGCAACACCACATGGTTCAAATGATGATTGGTATCTTGTCTATTGTTTGGCGATTTCTTTGTTGAAAAATTTTCTTTTCCTGTATTGCTCGTTTAAATTATACGTTAACATTCTTCTGATTCCTTGAATTTTTTGATGATGTCCATCCATTAGACATATGCAGAGGGGCTTCTCCCAATTTTCAAGAAGTTCTTGTGTTCTTTGAATCGAAATAACGTCATGTATGTATTAGTGACAGCTTCCTTCAACTACAGGTATTGGTTATATGCTGCTGTAAAACTCAGGTGCCTGCTTGTCACTAATGATGAAATGCGAGATCACATCTTTGAACTTTTAGCACGCAGCTTCTTTCTCAAGTGGAAAGAAAGGCACCAAGTATGTTCAATCTGAGAATCTTATTGATTATTTAACTGAATTTATAATTTTTTTTGTCAATCTTCATTCTTCATGTATTTTTGTGAGTAGAGCACTTACAAACAATTAAATGCAGCTGCTTTTACATTGTAAATTGTGTCAATCTTCTACCAAAAGCTCCTTGTGGTGGCGTATCTTTGGAGATATCTTCTTATGATTGTCAAGTATTGTTTTTACTCAGATCACCAATGTTAATTAACTGCCATATATTTTATAGCATGAATTTAGGTTGATGGGAAAGGGTTATGTTGTTCTTTTTCAGAATTTAATTGTGTCTAAATTACTGCATATAGTTTAATTTCACTAAGAAATTTGCTTTGATTTAGATTTTTTTTTAACTTATCGTAAGAAACATGAGGTGGTTGCCTTGTTTTGACACAGATACAAATCAGATTTGGCTACTTTGTTTTGCTACCTGTTTTGGTTTTGGAATACATCACAACTGCAATTGTGTATGCCTTAATGAAGAGTAGGTTATATTGTTTTTGGAGGCTTGACTCCAATTATTGCTTGTTTGCAGGTACGATATATGTTTGCTAAAGGCAACTTGAAACTTCAAATGCCACCCCCATTTTCTGTAGTCATCCAGGTATTATCTATTTGACTTTTTATTTTAATCTTTTGAGCAACCTGTATAATGTATTAACTTATTTTATCTTTGATGTGTTTGATGAGATTTCATGGATGAATAATGCTGAAAGTATGATATTTTTTCCAGACTTTTGCGCTAAATGACATGATAATGATGTGTCATTGTCAATTAGCAATACTGCCTGGTGAATTTTGGTAGGCAAAGCCCATGGAGAATATCAAACTATTAGTCAACATCACTCCATACAATTTAGTAATTATAGTAAAAGTCTTAAGACCCCTTGCATTACTCATCCATGAATAAGTTGGATCTTTCTTTTTCTTCTATTTTGATGGTGTGATTGTATGAGATACTAATTTCTATATCTTTTCAATACACCAGGCGAAAAAACCTCTATGGCTTTTTATAATGTCATTGTGATATCTACAAGACTAATGATTGTGGGTGCGCAACAAGTTATCCCAAGTAATTCGAGTACTAGTATGCATGAATGGGGGAGGGGGTGCTCAATAAATATATGACATGTGAGAAGAATTTGTCAGCAATTACTCTGCAATCTGATATGAATCTATAGCTGACTACTGCCAAGTGACAATAGTTGTGGAACTTGAACTTCTTAGTTGTGTATTTAACTGCTACATATTTGACTTTAAATTCCTACATGTTTTAGGAATCCGCAACAGGATCATGGCATGTTCCCATTGCTAGTGACGGCAACGAAGAGTCTGCCCAAAGTTGGCTCTGCATTGTGAGGCAAAGTACTTGCAACACCCGTGAAGAATATTCCAGAAGAGGCAATGGTATCTGCCATGAAAGAAATCAGATCAGCTCCAGCAACTCAGAAAGTGTGGCATGTTCTAATAACATACGTGATGACCAAGATTCTTTTGACATTGATGATAAAATCCCACCTATGTTGGGCAAAAGGAAAGAGAGGTCCCTACCTCATGTGGGGCTATCTTCCTCGTAACACTCATGCATAGCCTCAAGTGGCATTTGTCTGTTGTAACTGTTGTAACTACTGCCAACTCCCCTTGGTGGAATGTTGATAACGTCATTTTCTTGTTATCGTCTCATAGCCCTGTTGTACAACATAAGACCATCCAAGCATGAATTCTTCGTTCGCCGAAACGTTAGTAATGACACATCCAAAATTATTGGCAATGCCAGTCAAGCGTGGATTCCAACTCATACTTTCCTAACTAGCCCCAAACAAGAGGTAAACCACTTGATCAAAAGTGATACGACATCCAAACATACCCAAACTTGTCTCTTTTGGTATAACACGCTAGAAGAAACAATCAACTTCTTCCATCTCCGCTAGTTTACCGATCACCTCCTCCATCCCACCAATGGGAATAAGGCCAATCAATTTACCCACCTCCAAGACTTGTTTAGTCTCCCTCAATCTGGCCTCACAACTCTTGGTATCAGTGTCTGTTGGAGAGACGTCATCGGTCAGATACGTCGACACCTCCACATCTATTTGGACACTTCCGGTGTTAGACCGCCTCCCGATCCTTCTACTAAGTAACCTTCCGTTACTGGGACTCCATTTTTAGTTCCCTTTCCACTGGCAGCAATTGCTTGAGTCTTTTTTTTTTCTGTTCCTACCATATTATCCCACTAGGTGGATTCCTTAAGGCTTTTTGTTGCGCCGAATTCTTCAATCAATACTATTTTTTTCTTCCTGGGATGTTGTTTACTTGACGTTGTTGTGTTCTCCTCACGACTGATTGTCTACAGGCCCGAAATCACAAGACTCCGCCACAATAAGTCCTGAACTGTTCAATGCAACTTGTGCAGGGTGCCCACATTGACCACTATTGTCTCCCTTTAACCCAGCTTGCTCCACATTGGTGCCATCCCTTACCCCAGGTGTTGCCACTTCATTTTCTTGGCTACCATTGGTCTCCTTCAGAATCCAAGTACAAGTGTTGGGAGCCATCAGTAAGCCGTCATTCTTCACTTTGGTCATTGCATCCCCATCATCCATCCGCGGTGTGCACATGGCACTTCTATTCATATCCATCTCTGTCCATTCATCTCGCTTTTTATGACAATCTTGCAAATCTTTTCGGTGGTTTTCCATCACCATAGTTGAACGGGTAATAATTAACCATAGATTCGTCGATGACCCGTATCTTGAAAACATGACCATCAATCTTTGCCTACAATGTATTTGGAATTATCGAGTCATAAGTTGCTAGTATCTGAAAACGACAGCATTTGAGGTTTTTCCTCGTTGTGATGTCGTCATCTGCGCTCAGGAAATATCCCTAACGGTTCCCTAGTGTTTCCACAAAATGTAGATTCCAGGCATGTAGAAGCAAACCATCAAGACCTAGCCATGCCCTTTTTTCAACAGAGGTAACAGATGGATCCCAAGGGCAGAGAGTCTGAAATCATTGATCCCGCACCTCCTTTGAAATCATATCCTCCATTTCTTCTTTGTTGGGGAAGGTCAATAGCATCATGGTGTCACCCATTCAAGCAATTAAATAAGAGTGCATTGTTCCTGCCCTCATCTGTTCAACGCATCTATCCTTCACGTCCAAGTCTTTTGACTAAGCCTATAGCAAAGATGCTAAAATGAAAGAAAGATTGCAGAGGAGAAGAACAACTTTTTCTGTAAAATTTGGCCGGTATTAGCTCGACTTCATTTCATTTAAGTTACTCTTTAAAGGGGCCAATACAAAGACTTAATACAAAAGAAAATGATGATCACAACACACCTTCCATTCCTGTAAGTTAACCTCTACAAGTAACTTAAATAAGACAAATTACACCTAATCTCACTAACATTACTATTGGTGTTCCTGCTTTTTACAAAAGGAGCATTATACATGTTCTTTCCAAGTTACAACCAAACTAAACATTACAATTAAACCAAAAAAGAAACAAAGTTGTTGCTGCTACTTTCTTGGGCAGCAAAGTTGCCATCCTCTGCACTTCATCTTCTAAGTTGCCTTGCTGAGTTGGAATATGAATGAAACTAATTCCATCAACACTACTCCTTAGTTTCAATGCTGTTCACACTCATTTATGCTCTTGGGCTTTTAAATTTGGACTTGGAGAGAGCTTTTGCTAGCGTATCAGCTTGTTGAACTTCAAAACTACAATAGACTAAACTTACTTCTTTTTCCAACTAACTTTTCCGATGAAATGATATTTAATTTTAAAATATTTTGTTTTTTCATGAGAAATAGAATATTTTAAGATTGCTATGACAGCTTAGATGTCAACTTTTATCTTGTTGGCCTCAAGCTCATGTTTCAAGTCTATTAAGACATTTCTCAACCATATGACTTGATTAATTGCAGTAATTGCTACTCTATACGCAGTTTTAACAGTTGATTGAGCTATTATTTATTGCATCTAAAAGCTCCATGTAATAACTCCTAAGCCAAGTGAAAAAAAGTGACTTAAGGTGTTCTTCACGTCATTCAATAGCTCTCCAATCACTGTTAGAGAAATTAGATAAATTTACCTTAGCTCCCCTTTTATAAAATTTCAAAGTTAATTGTTCTTTTGACATATCTTAAAATTCTTTTAACTGATTTATAATATGCTTCATTTGGTGTCTGCATAAACCTTAATAAGAGGCTTGTCGTCTATATATATTAGACCTTGTTGCAGATAGGTAAAGTAGACAACTAATTAAGCTTCTGTACATCCCTTTATTAGCCTTTTTGTCTTCATCACATCTGCACAGCTTCTCATTTAGCACCAATAGGGTTGTAACTAATTTACAGTTAAGTATTTTGAACCTTTGTAGGACCTCAATGGCAAATTTTTTTTGGCAGATAAAGATACCTTGACATGTTTGAGTGATCTCCATCCCTAAAAGGTATGATATGTAACTAAGATCTACTATTTCAAAACTCTTTTCTACATTGAGCTTAAAGTTTTCAATTAGGTCTTTGTCGCCATTTGTTATTAATAGGTCATCAATATAAATAATAACTATAGTCATATTAGTAAGAATAGTTTTCACATAAAGTGTGATTTTACCTTTATTTTTTGAAAATTTCTGGTACAAAAAATGTTTATTAAGCTTGTTGTACCAAGTTTTTGAGACTTGTTTTAACCCATACAAGACCTTTCTAAGTAGATAAGCCTTACCCTTCTTGTCTTTCTCTAAGAAATCTTCAAGTTGTTCTACATAAATCTCCTTATATAAAGTACCATTTGGGAAAGCATACTTTACATCTAGCTAGAATACTATCTAGTTTTTCTATGTAGCCAAGGATAATGGTAGCCTAATAGTATCCAACCTAACAACAGGTGTATAAGTTTCTCAATAATCAATTCCTTGTAACCATGAGTAGCCTTTTGTCATTTGCCTAGTTTTAAGTTTATTGACTAATCCATCTGCATTTAGTTTGGTCTTATATATCCATCTTTATGATTTGTTCTATCCACAAGCTCCTATGTTTCGTTTTTCTTGATCATATTAACCTACTTCTTTATTGCATCCATCTAGTCAATAGGCCTTATAATCTCTAAATATATTGTTGATTTTAGGATGACAAAGTGACTTTTTTCATATATATAGATAAGAGATCTCGTTTCTTTGATCAACTCATCATCAAATTTTGCCACATCATTTGTTGTAGGCTTTAATGATTATTGTGGCTCAATTAAAGTACTAAAACTTTTTTCTTTAGATTGAACTTGAGATGTGCTCTGGTCTCACATGCCTTAATCATCAAACTTTACATCTCTATGGATGATAACTTGGTAAACCTTCAAGTTGTAAATTTTGTAGCCCTTAATATTGCTACTATAGCTAATTAGGATGCATGGTTCTGCTTTGTGATCAAATTTATCCCTTTTTGCATCGAGAATCAAAGTATAACACAAATAACCAGATACCTTTAGATGACTTAACGAGAGTTTAACTCCATGCCATGCTTTATAGGGAGTCCTCCCATTTATAGCTTTTACTAGAAATTTATTTAAAAGATAAATTGATGTGTTGGTTGTCTTTTTCAAAACTTTTTGGTTAGTTTTTCTTAAAGAGCAAACATTTGAACATTTTCATAATTTTTTTTTTCACTCACTTCATTAAAATGAAAAGTATAATTAACTATATATTAAAAATGAATTCTATAATTTATATATTTTGATTTGACACATTACTTGATTATCAATCTAATCTTTGTATTGAAAGGAGACATTTGTTATCGTTAACTTTTATTACGAGAAATAAATCCAACACATTTTAGTTAAATTATCAATAAATAAAATAAAATATCTGCTATTGTTTAATAATAGTTTGTTCATGGGTCCACACACATTTTAGCTACATCTTCTCTGTTGCTCTCTAAGCTTGACTTGTGGAGATGGAAAACTTGGTTTGTTTTACATGCTAATAGACTTCTCAAACTAAGTTGCTTGCATCTATATTAGGTACATCTAAGACCAATTGCCTTTTGGATAATAACTTTAGTGAAGAATAGTTATAATGACCTAATCTTCTATACCACAAATTAAATTTATAAGCTATGTGTGCGAATGTAGTTGTTTGAGCATGGTCCCAATTTAGTGGCCGCAAGGACTGTTCTGCCACTATCTCCTCTTGAGACTGAAATAGTGCCTGAAAATAAGAAAAAAAAAAAAATTCTGACGCTATCTGGTCCGGTGACAATAGTATTCGCCCATCATTAGCAATAATTTTCTAAGTCCAGTTACTTTTGTGTCGTTGTGAGGCCTTAGCGTGAAAAAATGTCGTACTTCGGTTGCTCTCTTTTAGCCATACCTCTCGTGATCTCTATCCCCACATTGCCTCTTTGCCTCCCAGCATCTCATCCATCTCAAGTTGGACGTTTCACAAAGCTTTGACATTGGTATAGAGTGGGAGCAGTTTGTCAAGTTCACCTTGCCGTGTACATAATTGCCTTAACATGTGATTCACGGAGCCAAAAATCTGTCTTTCCAAGTCGATTATATTCTTTGCACAGTGAGATGGTTTGTGAATCGAGTGTGAATTATTGGACACAAAAACCCTTCTTTCCGGAATGCCTGTGCAGGAATGCCTCTGTCCCTATTTGAGGAAAGCGATAAAAGAGAACAGGGAAGAGTTTTATATATACGGGGCGATTAGACACAAATTCCGCCAAGTTAATTCTAACTATATGATGCGATCTCATGGTGCTGATACTGTGTCTACTATATTTTCTTTTTATTATTTTCTAATTAATAGGTAAAATTATATTCCTCATATTCTTAATAAGTCAAAATTATATCCTTAATAGTAATATAATTACTTTATTATTTAAAATTTAATTAAGTAATAATATTCTCAAAATATTTAAATTTATTGAAAACCGAACCCCTCAAAACAATCTTTGTAGGTCTTTGTAGGTGTCTGCAACAACCTCAAAACAATCTTTGTAGGTGTCTGCAACAACCTCACTTTCGATCCTTAATTTCTTATCCCTATTCTAAATTCGTAATTTCAAAACCCTAAAACCTCAAAACAATCTTTGTAGGTGTTTCTTATCCCTATTCTAAATTCGTAATTTCAAAACCCTAAAACCTCAAAACAATCTTTGTAGGTGTCTGCAACAACCTCGATCCTTAATTTCTTATCCCTATTCTAAATTCGTAATTTCAAAACCCTAAATTCTCATCATAGTATGTGTATTATGATTTTTAAAAATGTGGTCCGTGAATTATTAGCACAACCTATATAGAGTGTAGAATGTAATTTTTACATTTTTTTTTCTTGTACTTATTAGTAGATATTCAACATCTTCAGCTTACACCAGCGAACAATAAATTCATATGCTTACTAGGACAAAATAAAGTAATAGAGGTCATTTATACACTTGTGTATAGTTCTTGAGCATATGGCAGTCACATATAATCATGCAACGACTAAATGACAGTAATTTAATTGCTCTAATTAAAAACACAAAGAAACCAATTATTGAACACGATAAACCCGAATAACACACTTGTCCAGAGCCATCACTTGAAAACGTACTTCACCACACCAGGAATATGGATATTCATGAAGTAGTCCTCCCAATCAATGGACTTGGGATCAAAGTAAAACACGTCCATCTCTACGCCGTTCTCTCTGGCTGCCGTACGCAGTCTTTCTGTGTTCATGTCATCAAAGCTGTGGAAAAAAATAGAGAAAAAAATGGTTAATTTTCCAGATTTAATTGGCTGTTGCTGTATAGCATAAATAATTAATCACATACACTGCTTGGAAGAACAAGTATGGTCGGTATAGTTCCACTAGTCTCAGGACGAAGCTGATCTTCCGATTGAGGTTGCTGTACGTGTCATCAAACATATGGCACAATGCTGTGTTTGCCAATTCTAGTCCCTTCATTGGAGCATGAAAATTAAAAAGCAATATCATAGAAATTAACACACCAAGTCTATACCATGATAAAAATCTAAGAAATAGTGCTATTCCAATACACAAATCTTACAAAAGAAAACTGTGTCCCTCAACATTTAATTACATGAATATAAAAGCACGCAAAGCATTAATATTTTGTGGCACAAGAAAATAGCAAATAAAATGTAGTGGAATTCTTAAGATAAAAAAACCTTCAGGAATAGCAGGTAGCGGATTGTGATATATCTGCGAAAGCTAGCCATACTCCTTAAGACTTTAACCTTGCCAACCTTGACAGGCTTTCCATCTTTGCCAATCCATGGTTTGTTGGTGAAGTATTGGTAGCCGTAGTCGTGAAGATCGGAGTATTTGACAGCATTTCTTACCGAAGACCCAACATGGTAAATAGCATCAGATGGTTGATTAGCATGAGCAACCATGGCCACAATCATAGCATTCACCACCATGTCAGCTGGTATCTGCACACCTCATTTTCAATTTGTTTAAATTTGATATATAATTGTTGTCAAAAAAATGATTTTCTGGGGCGTTGGGGGAGGTTAAAAAAAGCAAGAAATTAATCCGTGCAAAATAACACTAGCAGTCTAGCAAACTCATCGATATTGGACTTATTTTGAAAAAAATGAAATTCTCAGAATTCAAATATCAGTCAGAGTAATTAATTAAGTAAAAAATAAAAAATAAAAAACTAAGCTGATGAGCATTGGCTTTATACTCACTGCATCAACGATGGCATTAATATCACCAAGAAAGCAAGTCAGTCTTCCTTTTCCATACCCAACAGCTAAGCTATCAATTGTCCTGCAATGTAAACGGCAAAGAAATCTCTAATTAGTGATATTACAATACATGGACCGAAAAAAAAATAAAAATAAAAATAAAGTTTTCAGCCGATTAAACAAGACAAGAAACATATGTGGTTGCCGCTGTGATATATACCTTACACCTTCGGCCCAACCAGGAAAAGGTTCTTTATAAGTACTGGTAACAATTGTGGGACGAATGACAATCACAGGTAAGTCTTCCTTCAAATGTCCAACGAGCATCTCACCCATTGCCTTCGTAAACACGTAAGTGTTTGGCCAGCCGTAGGCCTTTGCCCTGCACATTTATCATTTGGACAGAACATCGATCACGGTTGTCAGAAAATCTAAGTACATTTGTTGGTATAGGCATCAGCTAGCTATTCGGACCCATCAACTTATGCTAATAAAATATGCCCACTTGCATATTTCGGATGGCCCTAGGTTTACTTTGGAAGATAGTTTAAAAATTTATTGGGAAGTATTTTTTTTGTTTTGTTCTTCTAATTTAACTTATGTATATGTAAATAAAAATAAAATTTTTATGTAAAATATGACAATAAGTTAGTTATATTAAAAAAGATAAGTAAATGTAGCGAGCATTGTGGAGTGAAATGCTCAACGCCTACCAAAAATTATAAATCACTAAGGGACCAGCAGGCGGGGCCATTGTACCGCATCCTGCTCCAGCAACCGTCTAGCCCAGTTAGTGTTCATTGCTGAGTGATCCCTCGCTATTCTCAAACTTTTCAAAAAAGCATATTAAATAGTAGTCGACTGGTAGTAATTTCGAATGAACAAGTAGGGGGGGCAGCAACTAAAGAGGTAGCGAGACTCAATTGTGGAGCCATCAATAAGCCCACGGTGCCTGCTGCGACATGTACATTCACAAACACAGCTAAAAACGTGAAGTCGTCAATTCAATCTGCTGCAGCTCGGTTGCCCTCTCGATACACATGTGAGTTTAATTCGTGAATGTTAGTTTGGTTCGTTAAATGTGAGGGCTGAGAATCATATTCCCTTGTTCCAAAAATAAGTGATCCTGGCCTGGATCATAGCATCTATATAACTCTACTTGTGTTAGAATTTGGCCTGAATGCAAATTGCACTTTCTAATTGAAATATTTGATAATGCTAACAGTTCTATCTTTAGTCCCGAGATATAAATGTTATATTATAGTAATTTTGAAACCACATAATACATTTATAAAATTACGTCCACATGTCATGATCAATTAATAGTCTTAACATTAAAATTTCTCAAAATTTTTAATGAAATTCAGTGAAGACAATGTTACAAATTCCGAATTTCATCTCATTATTATGTTGCAAATTTAATCACTTAAAAAAATTTAAATTTAATAATTAATATTTAGTATATTTATACTAACAAATCATATCATAATTTAAAAAAATATATAAAATAATTAAAAATATAATTATTATTTATAATTAAAAACAAATCATATAAATAATAAATAAAAATACCCTTTGGTTTCAAATTAAAAAAATCTTAAAATTTTAATTTTTTATTAAAATTTTAAATCTAAATTTGTTTAAATTATAATAAATTTTGAATTTTACCAGTTTAAATTATTTAAATTTTAAAATAATTAAATTTTAATTTTTTTGTTCAAATTTTAAATATTTTAAATTATAAATTATTGATAATTTTTTAATTAATACAAGTTAAATCAAAATTAAACTTTTAGTAGTTTAGATTAGATTGCTTGAAGCTAATAAACTTTTACTACTTCTCCAACATATTAATGACAATTGAACTCACAGAGTTGGTGAAATGAAAACCACAAGTACTTGGATTTAATCTAACGTGAAGTATGCAATACTATAGGAGAAAATTTTTCTCGCACACAATTTCTTGGACTAAATTATATCCAATAACATTTTATATTAATATATTTTATATCACTATAAATTTTGTTTATATAATATAAAATTTTATTATATTTTAATAAATATGTGAGATTTTATATGGGTATACGCCATAGTTGAACATAAATATACTTTAATTAGACTGCTGCCTCGGCGCGGCACAGATACAGGGATGTCCCATCAAATCTATTGAGTCTGGTACCTTCTCACCGGCTCTCCCTATCTCACTCTGCCCAATGTCTTAAATACGTCATGAGTGTAAATCGCTGCGCCTTTACTTTCTAATCTAATTTTGAATGCACAGACACAGGGATAGCCCAGCTACTCCTTCCTATCTCTCAAGACTTTAATGTTTTAAATAGCCATTGCCAGGTTTCCTCCTTTGAATAGACTCTCAGAAAAATTGAGATATGAAATTTATAAAAATATATTTTATTACATAATTTATAATTTAATAAATTTTTTAATAGACTAAAAAAAATTAAACCCTTAAAAATTATTCTTAGCAAGCGGGGGACTAAAAATAAGGCTATATTTCTTGAAAAAATAGTTCAACTAAAAAATTCAGAGATTAGATGAAACATAAAATAGAGGTTGTATATTAATTTTAACATGTTTCCCTTCATAAGTCTATGAAACTGAAACACCGGATACATATAGTATAAATACTCCTTATCTTATATAAAAATTCACAAACGAATTAAAAGAATAAGATAACACAGATTTCATCTTTGTTACATTTAAATTCCTTTTTGAAGAACCTACTTTTCGTTGGTTTTGTATCAAAGCATTAAATCTCTATTTGATCTAACGGAAAGACAACAAAAAAACAAAAATTGATTGACACATATAAGAAAACCCCTTGCTATGTCCTTAATATTAGATATGTTAATTTCATTGTTAAAGAGGCTTTGAAATGTCTGTTTCTCTCAAACTATCGTATGAATATTCGAATATATTTAATGGACTGTGCATTTACTTCTGGTGCAGAAATGAATTGACCCCAGCAGGGGGGTCGCTTTTTTCTTTCCTCGCCTGTCTTAGCTTTTGCATCATTGCGTCCATTGTGTGTAGACATTTACTTCAATGTTGTGAGGAAGACTAGACATTTACCTCAATGTTGCCAGATGACACTATTTTGTACATTTGCATCACCGTATGATCTACACAGCCGAGGACTCAATAATGCTATGGCAAGCATTGAATTTTTTGGGTATTGTTTTAATTTCTTCTTGCCGTTTTATTCATACTCGAGTTCTTTTTTCATGGGACAAAAATCGAGTCAATTTCCTGCAGATTATTGTCCATATCTGCATTTGTTTGCAATTGATGCGATAAACCAAAGTTTGAGTAAGGTTCCTATTGCAACGCAGCAATTTAAAATTTTAAATCCAGTTCTCCTAGTGTGTGGGAGATTCAAGGTTGTGGAAATTAATTTTGGACAGTCATATATATGTGATGGTGTCTAAGGTGCAAATTGACTTTTGAGACTAACGTACCTTGTAATGCCCATATCTTTCATGGCCTCTTTAATTACTTCAACACTCGCTGCTTCAGCTTGGAGTTGAATCAGTTTTTCCTCTGCCAGTTTCTTCTCAAAATTGATGTCCAAACCGGAGACCCCATTAAGGGTCTCTCCCATACGGTATGGGGTTTCGAGTATCAGCCCCGACTTCTCTCCGGCGACATAAGCTGATCAAATAATTGAACATTTCCACTAAGTCTTTATGTCTATTTATTGATTGATTTTTTAAATTGGTAAATATACATTAATTGTTTAACGGATATATGTTATTGAATTGGAAATTGAATACAAGTGAGAGGTCACACATCTGATCGGAAGCCTTATAAAGTAAGTGTTGCGCGCCTTTACACATGAAAAGTTCAATTTCTTGAAGAAAAATGGAAGGTGGCTTGGAGTAGGAGCCTTGTACTTACCAGTGGACACGTGGACAAAAATTTGTAGTCTATTACATTTCCTGGCAAAGCACAAGACATGCTTCGGTCCCATTGTGTTGATGCTAAGTGCAACGTCATATCTGCAATATTATATTATATAATATAATTTAAAAATTTGGAAGTCCCCATTTTTCATCTTACATAATTTCAATTGATTTCTTGAAGTTAAAAACACAATACATTTAAGGTGTGAAAATGATCCTCAAGTGGTTTTCTTAGTTACCTCTCATCAAAGTTGGTTGTAGCAGCTAAATTAACAACAACATCTACTTCATTCCACATGTATTCCTTCAGGTTGGAGTCCTCTATTCCCAAATCATCCCCGCAAGATATGTCACCGGGAACAAGTACTGTCTTTCCAGTGATAATGGAATTGAAATTTAAACCCCATTTCTCTTTCAGAAGTCTGAACAAATCCTTCCCTATAACCTGCGAAGATCGCCACAAGACTCATACATATATACTGGCACAGACAAAAATGAATAAATAACCTAACCAAAGCATCTCTTAAATTTCCTTGGCTTTATTAACGTATTTCTTTTGAACCGCAACTTTTCACTCATCAAGCCAAAAAGACATCATCCAGACACTAAATCGCTGCAACAATCGAAACCCAAAAGAACTACAAAGGACAACAAAGCATAAACAGAAATATAAATTTCCTTGGCTTTATAGAATCTAGTCCATTAGATCTTGGTGAGTGAAAGACCTTTACAGGCTTGGGGTGTGTAAGGGAACGGAAAGAGTAGATTTTTAGCATTACAAAAAAAATGTAATAGTAAAAATAAAAATTTTCTGATTGAGCATGAATGCTGCAATGATCTTTAAAATAGATGTGTCCATTGTTTGACCATGTTTACTTGTGATTGTTTCTTTCAAAAGGGCCCGTGTCTACATTTTTACCTGAAAAGATGTTCGTGACTAAAATTTTGTCCATAAATTGTTCTGGTCATGTTGAGAAAGGTCAAGAAATTTATAGAAGGGAAAATATGAAAGATAGAGCCTAGCTAACTGCATCAAGTTTTCTTTCTAATTTCTGTGAGGCATGTTTCACTACAAATATGTATTTACCTCATCATGGAAGCGTTGTGAGGCAGATTTAGCATCTGCTGCTCTTAGAAGAAGGTATACCCTCTTCACTTTGGGTTGCACCCTCAGTATTTTCTCCAGAAAAACTGCACTCAAAAGAAGCAAAATCTTCATATATATTAACTATGGCCTTACTGCTACGACGGAGGGAGGGTTTGGAATGAGAGAGAAGGTACTTACTCTTTGCAAGAAACCCAGTTGCACCAGTAATCAAAATGGTCTTGTTTTCAAGAAACTCAAGAACACTCCCAAATTCCATTGCAAGAGCCGACAAGAGAGAGAGAGGGACAGAGAGAGATTGGGATAAATTATTTATGTTGTTGTGTGTGTTATGTCAACCAGGAGACAAATGTTTTTAGCCATGATATACATATAGGTAGTGATCGCCAGGTCTCGGTATCATTAAGAGTTGGAGTGCACGCAACTGTTAATTTTTTTTTTTTAACTTTAAGACTGCGGGTGGGGAAGGTTGCTTAGACATTAATTTTTGCATTGTAATATATATTAATCTATTTTGTCTTTTTTTTTTCTTTTCATATAGATAATAACTCTCTTTTCTTAGCATTTTTATCCAAAAAAAAATATTTAAAAATTTATAATAACATTTAAAAGATAAATTATGTATTATATTTTAAGTGATAACGCTAGGAGTTTGACGTGTCTTTTCTACTTTTATTGAGCACTTTAAAGAGATCAGGTCTAGGCGCCTCCCCCTGAGTCTGGTTCACCGAAAGCTTGTTACCTTTCACTGCTTGGGTCAGCTCTGTCCATTCGCCCAGTAGACAGCCATTCGGAAGTCAAATTAGGAACACTTGAGCACGTAACGCTGCCCTATGGTCACCTATCAATACTCTAAAAATCATCTTAGTCATTACATTACTATTAAAACTCGTTTCGTTGAGTACTCCTACGTAGATATAAATAGTAAATACCCTCATATCTAAAGGTCTCTCGTGCGCTTTCTCCCTTTTCGTTTGCTTGTTTCGCCTCGAAGTACTGGCCCTGAACGCCTAGTTTGGTGCTTAGCAACTCGCACGTCCGTAGACGTTTAACATGGAATGATTAGTTCGGGATTCATCGAGTGTAAATTGATTCTCAAGCTCAAACTACCAGACTGTAATTTTTTCATTAATGTCTACTTAATAAATGCAACTAACCGCAGTAAAAGCCAACAAACAATTTGATGGGGGGTGTCACCAACGCGAGTCAATAGACAGGTCACATTGTACGGCCAACGCCATTCATTTTTGAAACAGTATTGATCTCGCCTTCCATCGTAGGTTAACCTAACCTACCTTCTGCAGACATTAAATACCTTGTATTTAATTGATAACTGTCGTTACCTCGAGTCTTCACATACCGTATAGCACATGCTACCATACGCATTACGCATACGACATTGTTAGATTTGACCATGATGTCTCGACGTTCAAATTTGTGGGCAGAACTCACGTATATCTAGCAAATTTTGGCTATACAGTAAGAAGAATGCACGAGAGGGTGAGTCCTTTAAAATTAAAACTATGAGTCTAACAACACAGCAAAAATTCAAATAGCAGAAATTGTGCTGAGCCGTACACCAACAGTTATACGTATATTCTGATGATACAATAACTAGCCTCTTGATCTCATGAACTAGGGTTCAAATCCTACACCAGCAGGCCAAAAAGAGATATTGATGAGTCTTACGATACAAATTGTCGAGCTCCATTGGAAAGTAGATGAAAATATCAGCGTGTGTACACATCTAAATATAGACATTCTTTGTTGACATTCCTTGTTATGAACATCTGGGTATGACTCCTGAAGGCGGTGTTCAACAATTCGTTCTTTCTTTCTTCTCTTTTCAATAATTTACTGCTTTGACTAAAATGATATTAGGTGCTCGCTGTTTACCTACGCACATTGTAGCTGTGCGTGTAGATATTATATTCCTCTAGCTCGTGCATTCGTTCTCCGGCATTTTTTTTAGTTCACAAGATGTACCGCGTACGTGTCATTCCACACGAGCATCTCAGCTCGCTTGGCTTGTAGGCCAATCGGGTTCATTATCTCGCCTCGAATTAACTAGGGGCCATCTCGTAGGTGAAATGACAACCTGTATGAGAATATTCTAAATTTTCTCGGGAAAACCGAACAGACTCTGTGATTGATGTGGTCCATAAATTAGTTTGTTGTCGGTAGGATAGGTAAAAAAAAAAAAAAGCCACGTGTAAGTGTATAAAGGACTGTGATGTTTATTTTTCTTAAATAGTCAATTTGGCAGATAGAAGCGGCGATCGTGGGCCCTCCTTAAGTTATTTCTCTGGCTCTGCAGGCCATGGTATTGTTTAAAGCAGGTCGACAACGCAAGACCTCTACATCGTACTTCGTGTTATCTAGATGATAAAGGTTAGATACACTCAATAGACTCTGTCTTATAATTTGTAAATTATAATAAAATAATTTTACAAATACTAAAATCTATCTTTCAAACTATACGAAATTGTCAAGGGTTTAAAATACATATATAATTTTTTTCTCTTCTTTAATAAGTTTCGTAACAGAGGAGAGTCGCCCTTTATCTTTATAAATATCTACACTTTTTATCTCAGTTTTCAACCACAATGTTAATTGCTTAGTTTCATTCGTCTCAAAAACACCTAAAAGAAAGGTAAATTGAGTTGATAACAGACACAAGTTTATATAATGTGTCTAATAAAAAATAATAATAATTAATAAAAATATATTATAATATATAAATAAATTAATGTAATTATAATAATATTAATATTAATTAAAAACAAGAAAAATAATTAAAAAATTTTAATTCATAAAACTAACAATTAATGTACATAAATAAAAAATATTAAAATGTTGTAGAGTATGAGTAAAAAAAAACTTTAAAAGAGTGAAATATAATAATTTATAAAAATTTAAAACAATTACTTTTATATAATTTTCTCAATTTATTATCAAATTTTTTAATAAAAAGAAAATTAAATATGATAATAATTATAACTTTATTACAATATATTTATATCAATGTATTTTTTAAATTCTTAATTTCTCAATTTTATAATTTCAAAATACTTACAAAGTTTTTTTTAACTTCTGACTTTTTTCTAATAATTTTTCTCTCTTGCACACTCTTACAAAAATAATTTAATATAGATTCCTTGGTGTGTGTATTCTTTTCTTTTGTTGCAAATGGGATTATATAGGCCAAGCGAGAGAGCCGATGAAAAGTCAAAATCATACCCCGTTGGTCCAACAAAAAGGCAATGCCTTTTTGAAAATTCAAAATCATACCCCGTTTGTTGGCCCATTTCTATGTCAAAAAACATCTTGTCTGTTGGTTCATTTCCCAATCCAAATGCATTGTCCTGTTGGTGAATTTCCAAATCAAGAATGAATAGTCCTCGTTGATTTGTTTCCAAATCAAGAAACAATTACCCGTTGGTCCTTTTTCCATGCCAAAAACCAATTTGTTTGTTGGTGCATATGATTGCTGGCAATTATATGTGCAAATTGATGAAGATCTTCCAAATCAGGAAATAATTATGTCTCGTTGGTAAAGCTTTCATATATGAAGTTGTGCCAGGAAATTTTTTTCAATAGGAAGTCGAGAATCATCTTGCAAAAGGCTCCAGAATAAAAGAAAATGTGCTGATGTTTTTTTTTTGTTAATTTTATTTTTTGGCTCTTCTCCGTGACAAAAATTACAACTTCTTCAATGAAAATAATTTCTAGCATGACCTTTCATTTTTCTCTTAACTTATTCAAAAATAATCCAATAAAATAGCAAAATCATAGCTACAACATCTTAATTAGATGTTAATGACATAATATAAAATTAAATTTGAAAACTAATACCTCATAAGTCAACCTAATTGCCATAATCATAAAAAAATCAAAATAAGTCACTTACCATTCACTTATCATGGATCAAAATAATTTCAAAACTCATCTGTTCACTTAGTCGTGTATAATTATCAAGAATATACACATTAAACCTTAAATAATTCACTTGTTATAAGAATATATAAATTCAAATGCTTGCATATCAATATAATAACACACCTTAATCATTGATAAGCAGCTATACAATAATATCAATTAAATTCAACCTAAATAACAAATATATTAAGAATTAACTTAATTACATTTAAGATATCAAAATTAAATCAAACAACACATGATATAACATTCTCTCTCTCTCTCTCTTTTTTTTTATGATGACAACATAATTAACTTTAAAAAAGAATTATGAAAGCTCCCTTTCAAACCATGTACCAAAAAAACAAAAAAACATATGGTAAATATAGAATTTATAGTATTAATTTATAAAGATGGAAGGCAACTTGTCCAAAAAAATAAAAGACAAAGACAACAAGTTGTCCAAAAACAACTTCAGGCAAAACTAAATGCACAATATTACTTCTTCCCTTTGACATCATCAAAAGAGAGAACTTGCATTCAACCATTTTTTGCTTTATGGTAACCCAAGACAAACATTCATCAATGAATTCATGTTGAAGTAATGCACTTCTCATCTAAGACCTTGTGAATAACACTTATGTCTTCATGTAAGAGTTCCACAACTAATCAAAAATTAGTTATATCACAAAAAATTGAGCCAATGCTATGTTAAACAACATAAGGGTTGAAAATGAGTTAGTTGTTGGTAAAGACAATGAGTCAAAAAAGAGTGAAAGGGGTTAAAAGGCTCTCATTTATGGGAAAGCTAATGATATAAAAGGACCTTTGGCTAGAAATGAATTTTTTTTAGGTGGGGACAATAGGTTAATGTCATCATAAATAAAGATAAATGAAGGAGAACTAGTCAATGGATTTTGGGTTTTAAGGGTTTTGTAATTTTTGGTTATTGATGGAGTAACACCTTTAGCTTTAACCATTGAAAGTGTTATAGAATGTTACTTCTAATTAGGCTAAGACACGAATGTACCACCTAAGAGTTAGCAAGTATTAGTAGTACTTCTCCTATCAAGCTGATCACTAGCCCAATCAAAGTCCGGGTAACCCATAAGGTTGAATATTTTTCCCTTAGGGTGCCAAAGATCTAAGTTGGTAGACCCTTTTATGTAACAAAGTACCTTTTCAATGCAACTAAATGTGACTTTCTAAAGAATGATTAAAAATGAGCACATAAATACATGATAAATATAACGTTAAGCATACTAATAATAAGGTAAATAAGACTTTTGATCATATCTTAATATAGTTTTTCATCTACTTGCTTACCAATTTTATCATTTTCAAACTTCGTGGATATTGGCATTGGTGTATTTCAATACTTTGAATCCTTTATTTCAAACCTTTTCAATATTTCTCTAACATAATTGGTTTGGTTAATAAAAATTTCATCCATACTTCACTTAATTTATAGGACTAAGAAGAAATTAATGTCCTTCATCATGCTCATTTCAAATTCCTTCTCCATTTGACAAGTGAATTTTTTGCAAAGAAAATTGTTAATGGCACCAAAAATAATATCATTAATATAGATTTGCATTATTAATAAATCTTTATCTTTTACCTTTGTGAATAACGTAGTATCTACCTTACCTCTTACTAAACTTTGTTGAATAAAAAAAGAGTTAAATTACTCATACCAAACTTAGGGGATTTGCTTTAATCTGTATAAACCTTTAGAGAGTTTAAATACATGATTAGGAAATTTAATACTTTTAAAACTTAAAAGCTATTTAACATATACTTTTTCAACAATAAAATCATACATAAATGCACTCTTTACATCCATTTGATAACGTAAAATTCATAAAAGATGTATATGATAAAAGGATGCAAATGGTTTTTAATCCAACTATAGGTGTAAGGGTCTTATTGTAATATATTCCTATTTCTTGATTATCCCCTTAGTCATTAGTGTACTCTTATTGCAAATTATCTTTCTATTCTTATCTCGTTTATTGTGAAATACCCACTTAGTACTTATGATAGGATAGTCTTTAGGTTTAATGACTTAGGTCCACATTTGGTTCATTTCAAATTATTTCAATTCATCCTTCATGACATATACTTAATGCTTACCACTGAAAACTTTTTCTACACCTTTGGGCTTTATTTGAGAAATGAGTGCTAAGTTAGTGTTAAAGTGGATAAATGATGATTTAGTCCTAAAAGGATCAAAATCATTACTAATGATTTGGTTTTGGAATGATTTGTCAGTATACCTTTATTCTTTTGGTACCTTATAAACTACATTTTACAAACTACCTGAATTTTCAAGCTTTAAATTGCTCGGCTCGAATTGCTCTTTTTTAGAGCTATATTTATTAATCTGAGCTTCTTTGCTTAGTGAATCAGTTGAAATTGTCCTTATATTTTATGAAGTATCTTCCTTTCTCATATTAAAAGGGTTTATTTCATCAAAATTAATATGCATGGATTCTTCTACTACTAATAATCTCTTATTGAAAACTTTAAATGCTTTATTACAAAAAAAATGTATTTTAAGAAGATTTCTTTATCGATCTTTAAATCAAAATTTCCAAGATTATCTTTAGTGTTCAAGATAAAACACTTGTATACAAAAATCTTGGCATAATTGATTTACAACTTTCTTATATTTCATAACTCATAGGGAGTTTTTTTGAGTAAGAGATGAATTAAAATCAGATTTTACTCATAGCATGTCATATAGGCTACTTTAGCCTAAAAATGTTTAGGCAAGCTAAACTCATTTAGCACTGTCCAAATTATTGCTTGCAAGGTTCTACCTTTGCATTTAGCCACCTTATTTTATTAAGGTGTTCTTGGGGCTAAAAAAATTATAAAAAATTCCTTAAGTATCGTAAAATTTTTCAAAACCTTTATTCTCAAATTCTCTTTTGTGGTCACTTTTAATTATAGTGACGAAGTATCTCTCCTTATTTTGTAATTGCTTATAAAGCCTCTCAAATGCTTTCATAGCTTTATCCTTATGTGCAAGGAATAAGACCTATGCAAACCTAGTATAATCATCAACTATGATAAATGCATAAATCTTACTGCTTAGAGTGGAGACTCTAGACAAACCAATAAGATCCATATGCAATAATTGAAGAACTTTGGATGTAGACAAACATCATAAAGTTTATTTTTCTCAAATTTCAACTTAGGTAGCTTTTTTACGATATTGTGGTTGTTTAGTTTGGATAATAATTTTATACTTGTATGTCCCAAGTGCCTATTCCATATCTAATACTAATCATTCATAGAAGTTAAACACTTAACATTTTGGCTAGTAAGGGAATAAAGATTAAGAGTATAAATATTATCATATCTAATTGTAAGAAACAAAATTTCATTTGCTTTTATAATAAAAAACAATACTTACATTGGGTTTAAAACAAACAAATCTTTGTTTATCAATAAATCTTGTCTGTAGATCCATTTCTAAATCCAAATGCGTTGTCCCATTGGTTTATCAACATGTATTGTCTAGTTGGTGAATTTTCAAATTAAGAATGAATAGTTTCATTGATCTATTTCCAAATCAAGAAACAATTACTTGTTGGTCCTCTTTCCATGCCCAAAATCAATTTGTTTGTTTGTTTATATAATTGCTAGCAATTATATGTGTAAATTGATGAAGATCTTCCAAATTAAAAAGTAATTATGTCCCGTTGGTAGAGTTTTCATATAAAAAGTTGTGTTAGAAAATTTTCTTCAATAGGAAGTCAAGAATCATCTTGCAGAGGCTCCAAAATAATTTCCTTCCATGCATAAAGATGTGCTGATTTTTTTTTTTGTTTCAAATTTTTGCTTTTTTCCAAGACAAAGAGGACAACTTCTTCAATGAAAATAATTTCCACCACGACCTTTCCTTTTGCTCTTAACTTATTCAAAAATAATCTAATAAAAGGACAAAATTATAGCTGCAACATATTAATTAGAGGTTAATGGCATAATATAAGATTAAATTTGAAAGTTAATAACTTATAAGTCAACCTCATTGCCATAATAATAATGGATCAAAATAATTCACTTACCATTCACTTATCATGGGTCAAAATAATTTCAAAATTCACCACCTCACATAGTCGTGTATAGCTATCAAGAATATACATATTAAGGCTTAAATAATTCACTTGCCATAAGAATATATAAATTCAAATACTTGCATATCAATATAATAACTTACCACGATCAAAGTTAAGCAGATGTACAATAATATCAATCAAATTCAACATAAATAACAAATATACCAATAATCAAATTAATTACATTTGCACATCAAAGTTAAATCAAAGAGCACATGGTACAACAAGTTTCTCTTATTGCACATATCCATTCGTTTTCCTTTTTGTTAATTAAAATTTTCCTTTAAAGGGTATATGGCTTAGCGTTAGAAATGTTAACTAGTCATCTTTGTAATACATATACATACCATTGTACTTTTTTCAAGATCAATAAATAATTTTTCCATTTACACATAAACCTTGACATGACATCATAGACTTAACCTTCACAATATGTTGTCTTCTTCCTCAAACAGTTCATCCCAAATTACTCTTCTCATTGCATCTACTATCACATCTGCTTCTACCCCTGCAAATCAAACATCCTCTGTCAAATTAAATTCTCCAAATTATCTAGCATAGAAGGCTCAATTTGTTTCATTTTTAAACCATAAACATCTTACCAGTTATGTTGATGGTAAACTTACAGCTCCCTCAAAAACTATTTGCTCAACCAGCAATCCTACAACTATACTATTACCAATCCTGAATAAGACTCTTGGTTCCAAAAAGATCAACCCCTTTTATCATGGATATTATCTTTCTTGTTGGAGGAAGTTTTTCCTTATGTCATTAGCCTAGAGTCGTCCTATCAAGCATGTCATGAGTTAGCAAATGCATCTGATTCTGTATCTCAGAACCAAAAACTTCAGCTTAATATTAAATTTCAAGAACTCAAGAAAAATGATCTCTCTGTTTCCCAATCTCTCTAGCGTGCTAAAGTACTTGCAGATGAACTGGATGCTGCAGGTAGAACAATTTCCCAAGCCGAGTTCAATGCGATTATCTATCGCAACATTGGTAGTGATTATCACTGCACTTTAACCTTCATCCAAAACTAATCTCATTCCATGAATTGCCTTGACAATTACTAGCTTATAAAATACTTCTCAAAAGCTTTTAAGGTCATGTAGCCAACCTTGCCTACAACCAGCAGCATCCAACACTTAAAACCAACCTTCGACCTTGATCTCTCTATCATCTGGCAATCAAAGTCGCAACCACAGCACGAATATCAACTGCCGAAGCAAGGTCCTTGCCAAATATGTAGGTATTAGAACTAAACAGCTGATCTTTGTCACCGGCGCTATGCACCTTAACAATATTCTAATGCACAGGCAAACGTTGATTGGATTGGGAATGCTGCATACCTGTTACAGCAGCTTGCTCCTCCACCTAGGTCTGCAAGGAATGCACCACATTCGCATCTTCTTATGCCTTCATCGGGTTCTTATCAGCAAGGTGGCCAGGCTTTGCCGTGGTATCCTGGCGCTGGGGCCACTCATCATCTCACACCTGACATGTCCTACTTAAGCATTGCCAATGACTATACAGGGGGTGATCAAACCCAAGTTGGTAATGGACATGGTTTGCACATCTCAACATCTGTTAGTACTGTTTATTCTACACCTAACCATGATTTTCTTCTAAAAGAAGTTTTACTTGTTTCAAAAATTGGTTAAAAAAAAAAAAAGAATCTCTTCTCTTCTCTCTGTCCAAAGTATGCTTTTGGCAATTCTTTTTATTTTGAATTATGTCCTCAGTTTTTGCTTAAGGATCGGTTGAACGAAGGAATCTTGTTGCGCGATCCTAGTGAGAATGGATTGTCGGTCTTTCCTTCATTGTTTAAGCATGCGTTGATTGGTGAGCGGGTTCCTTTTGCCGATTAATAAGCATGCCTAGATCACCCTAAAAATCGAGCTGTTTCACAAGTTCTCAAGCAAAATAATTTATTGTGGTTTCCTTCTTCTAGTAACTTATGTTCTTCGTGTCAATTAGAAAAGATGTCTAGATTACATTTGCCTTCAATTGAGCATAAAAGTTTGGTGCCATTTGAGTTAGTTCACTCGAATGTTTAGCACACTGCACCTGAATTATCTCTCTTAGGTCATAAATAGTTTATATTTTTTATTGATGATTATACTAGGTACACCTAGATTTATTTTCTCATAAATAAAAATGATGTTTTTCACACTTTTCTCAATTTTCAATCTTCCATTGAATGACAATTTCAACTAAAAATTGGAGCATTTCAATTAGATTTTGAAGGACAATATAAAAAGCTCAATACCTATTTTAAGAAAATTGGCATTATTCACCAATTGACTTGTCCTTATTCATATGAACAAAATGGTATTGCTGAACATAAAATACGACACATCATCGTTAATACTAGTTTTACACACTTAGCTCATGCTCATTTACCACTTAAGTATTGGCATCATGCTTTTGACACAAGCATTAGTTTGATTAATTATTTGTCATCTCAATTTATCTAAAACAAATCTTCTTTGAGTTATTTTTTAACAAATTATCGTTGTATACAAATTTTAAAATTTTTTGGGTGCGCCATATACCTAGTCCTATGTCCCTATAATCACCACAACGTCTCCTTCCACGGTAAGAGATGTGTTTACTTAGGGAACTTTTCAAATCATAGTAGTTATATTTTCGTGGACATTGAAAGTAGTTGGGTCTAAGTAGTTAAGCATGCTAAATTTGATGAAAGAATTTTTACTTATTTTTCTCATTCCAATGAGTTACTGGTCAGCAAAGGGAATTCCATCACTCTACCGTGGCTTCAACTCACAACTGCAATTCCATCTCATTGGGTATGCCTTCTAATCCTAATCTATCTCCATTTATATCCTATTCATCCCCACCAATATCCTATTCATCCCCACATCAATCTTTACCTCCATCTCCTCCTTCATCTAAAACTCCTTTATTTCCAACATCCTCTTTTAACTGGCTATCCCAAACCATAATATCTACAACACCTGCCACTTCAAAAAGACTTAACTTAGGTGGGTTGTCTCTTCACCATGTCACCCACAAATTCCTCCAGTTACCCGCACACACCCAATGACTTTTCGCCAAATAAGTCTTCACCGCAAGCAAGGAAACATTGCTAAGTTGCAAACTGTTTAGCATAATTTCCTTGATAACGAACCCACAACCTACACCCCAGCCAAATAATTCAAAAAATGGCAGGCTACTATGACTAATCAGATTTGTGCACTTCTTGCTAACAACACTTGGACTTTTGTGTTACGCCCTCCAAACAAAAATATAGTTGGCAATAGCTGGAGTTATCGTATCAAATGGAAGACAACTGGTACCATTGATAGGTACAAAGCACGACTCATCATCAAAGGATTTACCCAACAGTCAGGACTTGATTTCCATGAAACATCCAGTCTTGTGGTAAAGGCTACCACTATTCGAATGTCTCATTCCCTTGCTGCCACTCAAGGATGACCCACGAAGCAACTTGATGTCTCTGACGTCTTCTTACATGGTTATCTTGATGATGAAATATATATGGACCGACCTCCGGGCTTTGTTGATTCACACACCCTATCCTTGGTGTGTCATTTGGCACATAAACTTTGACACAGTAATTCTCGGGGCACAAAACCACCAATAAACTTGATTCTTATTTTTTTTATCTTCTTTATTTTTCTCGATTTGAGAGGACTCCAGAGACTTTCCCTTCCTGTATGTAACCATCTGCAAAGATGTAGGAGTATCTCGATTGTAATGTAGATAGTTTCTCATGAAGTATATGGTAGAATTAGGCATTTGGTGGAACAAAAAGTAAGTCCGAGGCATGCACAGTTCTGAAAGTGATTAGTCACTTCCCCTCTTGGCCTACGGAGTATTCTCCTCCAGTGAGTTGAGTTAGGGTCCAACCCACTATTCGGTGTGAAGACGTGATCGTCCCTGCCAGGACTGTAAAGTACCGCTCCTACTTTCTCATTTCGCTTAACAAAAGAATTATCACACATTAGCCCAGTGGCCACATGAAACCCTCACAAGGGTTTGGAAGAAAAATGTTGAGAGTTAAAATCCTCATCCATCCTAAAAATTCAATTAATGAACAAAGATAAAATATAAGTGATAGAATAGTCTTCAAAATATTTTCAGAAAAATGAATTGATTACATTTCATTACATGACACCTACCAAACTTGTCCTTAGTAGGTGGCAAGTGGGAATGTTAGGTTGAATT